>CM054057.1:678173220-678773220 GCA_028641055.1 Alopecurus myosuroides
TCTTTTTAGAAAGCCCCAAACGTGGGCGTTTTCGTAAAATCGGACGAAGATAAGCGCAGCCCCTGGGCCGGGGATAAATCGGTGTGGGCTTTGGCTGTAGCTCTAGCACTTTCGCCGCTGCTCCCCGCTTTCATAGGGTTTATCCTCTTCCCCTTCCCCTTCCCCTCTAGAGCACGGCAGCCGGATTCCGTCCCCGACCCACCGGAGCTCGAAGAGAAGGTAGTCACTGCTTGCTAGCACTCGATTCTCGCCCGCTAGGAGTAGGATTAGGCGGGGCGGGAAGTTTGGAGTAATCTGGTTAAGCTGTTTCTCCGATTTGGTTTATGCTTGGGCTGTTTAGGGGCTACTAGGTGTCTGGATTTGGGTGGGATTCACTACTCTTTCCGGTCTTAATTTAGGGATTGTGGCTGTGCCGGAACACATTATAGTCTAACCTTGTTCTACCCATGCTTGTGGAGTGGTTGACCTGCACCTTTTTAACCACCCTGAATCTGCATACAGTTTCCACCATCCATGCTTTCTGTTCCTGTGTGTTTGTGTTCAGATTTGATTGAATAGACTGGGGAATGGGATTAATGTTAATTCCGCTGAATGTGCTTGTTCAGAAATTTTAGTAAATTTGTCATCTGTATCAATTCACAGGTAGTTGGTTAGTAGTAAGCGGTCGAGAATGTCGTCGGTGCAGCTTTCCGGTGTCGGGGTTGCCGCGGTGGCTTTCAACAACAACAGCCTGCGCCTGCCTCAGACATCTGCGCTCAGAGTGGGCTCATCGAGGCACATGTCCCGTAGCCTCGTCGTCAAGGCAGCCACGGTCGTCACCCCAAAGGTATACAACTATGGCAAGCTCAATGCAGTATGCTTAGGAGTTCTTGTTTACGCATTTCAACAGTTAGTTACAGTTTGTTGCCATAACTGCAGTATACCTCACTCAAGCCTCTGGGAGACAGAGTGCTTGTGAAGCTTGGTGTAGCTGAGGAGAAGACCATGGGTGGGATTTTGCTTCCATCATCTGCACAGTCTAAGCCTCAGGGAGGTGAGATTGTTGCTGTTGGAGGGGGTAGGACCATTGGGGATAAGAAGGTGGAGGTCAGCATACCGGTAAATCTTCTTCTCACTTTGGAGGGTACATTTATTTCTACTTCTTAGTAAATTTCATACTCTGTTGTGTATTGTTAGTACAAGTGGATATGATGAGATAGGGGTCATGGCCTTGTAGGCAACTAGGTTAAAAGCGAGGTGTATTGCATGACCAGTTGGGGCTATCATGTCACAACTCACGCGGAAGGCAGAGATATTCTTTTTTCTCTGTCTGGAAAAGAGAACAAAATATTAGGCTGGGGGTTTCTTATTTGGTTGAATAAAAAAAATGAAATTGCACAAGGAGTTTATAGTGATCCTAACTATTCTGAAAGGAAACAGGAGAGCTGATGTCATGATTTTGTAGTTTTAAAGCATATTTCAGATGCAGCCACTTCATGGTGGCTAGGTGGAGAAATGTGTTTGTTTAGTCTATAGGTGTACCAAGGTTAAACAAAACCGGCCAGATGGAAAACCAAGCAGTTAAAGGTGAATAGTATGCACCCCTACTTCCAGGTTAAATCAAGCATATGAAAACTTGGCTGCAAGTATTTGGCCCAAAATCTTGCCAGCCTGGTCTTTGTATCAGGAGATCAGGACTTTTGGCTTTGATACAATACGGTACGCTGGTTTATCAAAAAACTCGAGGGTATTAAAAATTCTGTGAACGATGTTTATGAAAAAAAATCAAGTTCGTATTGCGTGGTGAGTTAGCTATTGGAACTCTAATGTCGGTGCAGTTAGTGATATTGCTGTATATGATGATTGTGTTTGGATTGTGGAAGTTTGCACCATGTCTGTATATAGTCTTGTAAACTGAGAATATGAACAAAACACTAGTATAAATGTCTTATAATATACATTCCTGAGTTGTGACATTTGTCCTCTCCCATCATGTACTCTGCTCGGAATGTGTGTAATCGAATGAATGTCTTTTCTGCTAGTTATATTACTGATTTCGACCTAACCTGAATTTCTACACGAGGAAATTTGGTTTTTGCTGATTGTTTTTACAGTCTTGTAAATGGTTGCCGAGTTGTAGCTCGTGTTCCAAATTCCAATTTGGTTTGAACCTATAGATAACCTACCTCTAACTTATGTAAGAGAAAAAACTTGTCATCAGCAGAGTCTAAGCTTGATTTAGGAATACAGCTCATCGTACTATCTGAAATTTTGGAAGCTACCAATTTACTTTTTATGAATTCTGCTGCTTATTATTTTGGGGTTCAATCTGATGAAGGTGCTGACGATCATTATTATCAATGGAAGCATGTTGTTTCCTGTTGTTGGGCAAAAAGTAATATATATACTAAATTACTGATATGTATCTTTTGATGTAGATTGGATCTCAAGTTGTATATTCAAAGTATGCTGGGACTGACGTCGAATACAACAACTGCAAGCATCTCATTATGAAAGAGGATGACATCATTGGTATTCTCGAGTCTGATGATGTCAAAGACATGAAGCCTCTCAAGGATCGGGTTCTGATCAAGGTATTTGTGTTTGTCATTAAACAATAGTGCATTCAGAGAATTAGTTGATGTCCGTCGAATGTGTATATTGGTTAACAATTCTAATCGGTCTTGTATTCGTGCTAGGTTGCCGAGGCTGCAGATAAGACTGATGGTGGTCTTATCCTGACCGAGACCACCAAGGAGAAGCCATCCATTGGAACCGTAAGTTTATTACCATTAAGGTATATATGTATGGGCTGAGCTGGTAAAGTAGCAAGCGCTTAAGAAAATTCAAACTATAAATGTAGGTTGTAGCTGTTGGTCCTGGCGCTCTCGACGATGAAGGCAACAGGCAGCCACTTTCGGTGTCTGCGGGCAGCACCGTGCTGTACTCCAAGTACGCAGGTGGTGAGTTCAAGGGCACCGACGGCACAAACTACATTGTGTTAAAAGCATCGGATGTGATTGCTGAGCTCTCTTAGGTGTGCGGTTTACTTCAGTTTTGAGCTCACAGTAGAGGCCACAGCATGAGTGGCAAGGTTGCTATGTGGTGATCACCAATCTGCGGTGTTGCTATTTCAGCTGATTATAGAATTGTATGAGCAAACCACTTGTTCTGGGTTTAAACCATTCGTTGAATTTCTTTACAAAGGAAGTTTCAGTGACGAATACCTGTTTTCCCTGCCTTTTTAAAACATGCATCTCATTTAGCGTTGAGCTACTTCTTTTTCTTCGAAAAGGAGGTTGAAATCCCCAGTCTCTGCATCAATGTCCTGAGTTAATTGTTGTGGCATATTGATGATGATTTTGCATGGGGTCATGTGGTTTTCGTGAAGGGGTCCTTACACTCTGCATAAGACAAAGCGGAAATCATTCAGTGAATGCAGCAGCATCAGGAACAAGCTGACAAGTGATCTGTTGCTAATTTGCGAGTTTGCTACCTTGGTATACCTCTGGCAGCAGCGTTGCTAATCCTGATCCATTCCTCCCGGGTCATAGGCCAAGCCACTTCCCTATTACACGTTATTGCTAACACATGCCACTATCCATGAATCGTTATTCCATCCCAGCCAAACAAGAAAATGTCAGACCCAGCCCTGTTCTGACTAGCCGTTGCTACCCCAAGTTCAATACCATCCGTCCAAAAGTCATCGTGTGGCTCAGGGAGCAACTTACCTCTCCGCGCCAAAGAAGAACCATACTCACCGTCCATCGTCCATCCAACGGCTGTCGCTGGACTAGCCATCGCTATTCTTTCTTTCCAGCTCATTGTACTGCTTACCTGCCCACTAGTTTGTCGCACTCTACAATTTTCCCTTATTTAGTCTCGATTCCGCTAGGGTTTGGACATCATTGTGTAATTGGGGTAAACCCTAGCCGCCTCTCTGAGGGTCAGGCCTATTTCCTTCATAAATTCCAATCTACGATAAGCAATCGCCTTCTGAAATTGGTGCTATTCTCCTGTTCCGGTTATTCTTCAGTTTCGACAGTTAGAATCATAGACAGGGTCTGTCAATTGGTATCTAGAGCCAAGCGATCCTCGGCGGCGATCGGATCTAGAAGGAGTTGAGGTTGGGTTTTCTCGTAAAATCCCTCACCTTTATTCTGGATCCAGGAGGCGGTGTGAGCTCGAGTTCTTCTGAGCTGTGGTGGCGGCCAGGCGGCGGCGAGGCGCAGTTCGGTTGCAAATCGTGGGCTCGGTATTGGGTTCTGGAGGATCTTCCTTCGGTGTAAATCCCACCTCCCTCCCTGATTCGTGCAACATCGACGGCGAAGGACGAAGCTGGTGGCGGTGTGGCGACGGTAGACCAAGGGAACTGGCGAGTTGATTAGGCATCTTGCCTGATTGTAAAATCCTCTTCAGTTATGTCCAAGACAGTGGATTCAGAGACTACAGAGGGACTTGAGGTCCGTTCCCTGCAGTTGGACGTGTCACGCCTCAGAGCCAACCGTGAGGAGGATCGGAAGGAATTCCTCGACTTTTCGATGTCAGTTCGATCAAATTTCGCCAGCATTCAGGAAAATCTCACTGTCCTTCACTCAAACTTTGATAAATTGCTAGCACTTCCAATGTTTGCACCTCAAAATGAACAAGATCTACTAATTGATGACCCTCAGCAGCAGCAGCCGGTGGGACACCCAAGCAGTTCTCCAGGGCAGGGCAGTGTTTACATGCACACTCCTCAAGGCCCAAGTCACTATCCCAGCACCCAACTGAAAGGAGTCAATATGCCAGAGCAGGCAAAACAGCTAAGCTTGCCAACTGGCTCTGCTACCTTGCAGGATAAAAATGGAAAGGAGCAGAATTTAGATGGTACCTACAAGGCAACCTACAAACACCCACATTATGGCCACCAGAAAAACCCTGGCCATCAGCAGCAACAGAGAATTGAGAAGCAGGCCAAGGAACACCAGCAGCAGCTACAAAATGCAGTATAAATCCAAGATGATGAGGAATATGAAATGGATGGTAGAAGGGGATTTTAGAGGAAACTGCAACCCAATGTAAAACCTGCTAGACTGAACATACCAGAATTCCTTGGGGAAGATGCAGACTCCTGGTTGCAAACAGTGGAGGAATATTTTGCCTCTGCAAGGACTCCAGTAGACCAAAGAACATCAATTGCTGTTACTTACTTAACTGGGCCTGCTATTCAATGGTGGAGAAGCACTGGATTCACTACCAGCAATACTCATTGGCACAGTTTTTGCAGGTTTCTGACAGATAGATTCTCTGTAACTTCCACCTGTGATAATGTCAAAGAATTCCATTCCATCAAACAAACTGGCACACTTACTGAGTACATCACCAAATTTGAAAAGTCAATGAATCTCATGAGGAGAGACAATCCTTCCCTGAATGATGATTACTATGTTACTAGTTTCATAGCAGGGCTGCAATTTTATATTCAGAGTCATTTGCAATGCTTGAAACCAGTTAACATGCAGCAAGCTATCTGGTATGCTCGAAGGATGGAGCACTCCTTGCCACCACAGCAGCAGAGATCCTATTTTCCAAGTGTCAAAAGACAAATTCCAATGGAACAAGCAAGATCACCCACTACTGGAAATACTGCCAATGAACAAATGAAACAAAGCAAGCTTTGTTATACTTGCAAGGAACCTTGGTTCCCGGGCCACAAAAGGGTGTGCAAACTATCCAATAAAGCCCAATTGCAAGCACTGCAGTACAAAGAGGAACAAGAGCCAGAAATAATCTATGTGCAGGAATATGATTCAGACTCTGACACTCAAGAAGAGCCCCCTCCTGACACTAAACTAAGCATTTCAATGCATGCTCTCAAAGGGGCAAAGACTTCTAAACATACATTTAAATTGTATGTCACTATTGGCAATGTGCAGGCACTAGCTTTAGTGGACACTGGCAGCACTTCCACATTCATTTCACCCATAGTGGCAGACAAGGCAAATTGTCATTATTCCCCAGCCAAGAAAGAAAAGGTCCAAGTGGCAAATGGAGACATCATATGGACTGAGTTTACCTGCAACAACACTGATTATCACATTCAAGGGGTTCCCTTTAATTCCACATTCAGAGTCTTAAAGCTGCAAGGCTATGATATTATTTTAGGAGCAGACTGGATTTATACTCACAACCCTGTGCATCTGGATCTTAAGGCACTCACACAGAAAATCTTGAAGGGAAATGAGGAGATAACTTTCTTTGATGCTAGCCTGCCCAACTCTGCAGAAATAAAAGAAACCACACACCTACAGAGGGTATTGGACAAGTCCATTTGTGGATAAATCCTTGCGGTGAAGACAACAAGGAAAACAACACTGTGCCTGCTCCAATTCAACAATTATTGGAGAATTATGCTGATCTTTTTAAAGAACCGACTGAATTACCTCCAAAAAGACAATGTGACCATGTCATAACCTTGGAAAAAGATGCCAAAATTGTAAACCAAAGATGCTACAGGGTCCCACACCACCAAAATAATGTTATGGAAAAATTGGTGGCAGAATTACTAAGAAATAAATTCATCAGATACATCAATAGTCCTTATTCCTCCCCTGCTATTGTGGTCAACAAGAAAGATTTTGATTGGAGATTAGTGATTGATTTCAGAAAGGTCAATGCCATCACAATCAAGAACAAGTTTCCTATTCCTTTAATTGAAGATTTGTTGGATGAATTAAATGGGGCCAAACTATTCTCCAAAATAGATCTCAGAAGTGGGTACCACCAAATAAGAATGCATGAAGATGACATTGACAAGACTGCATTTAGCACTCATCAAGGTCACTATGAATATGTGGTCATGCCCTTTGATTTAACAAATGCACCTGCCACTTTTCAGCAATTAATGAATACTATTCTAGCAAAATTCCTCAGGAAATTTGTGTTAGTATTATTTGATGATATTCTCATATACAGCAAGACACTCAATGAGCATGCACAGCACTTGCAATTGGTCTTTGAGGCATTAAGTACAAACAAATTGTTTGCCAAAAGAACAAAATCCTCATTTGCACAGGAAAAGGTGGAATACTTAGGCCACATCATTTCTGGACAGGGAGTGGCAACCGATCCCAGCAAAATCACTGCCATAATCAATTGGCCTATTCCTACAAACATAACAGAGTTGAGAAGCTTCTTGGGACTAGCTGGTTATTATAGAAGGTTTGTTAAGGACTATGGCCTCATCTGCAGACCCTTATTCACAGCACTCAAAAAGGAAGGATTTATTTGGCAACATGAACAAACAAATGCCTTCAATGAGTTGAAGCTTAAAATGACAACAACCCCAGTCCTCACATTGCCAGATTTCTCACAGCCATTCATATTGGAAACTGATGCAAGTGGGTATGCCATTGGAGCAGTATTAATGCAGAAGGGCAAGCCAATCTCCTTCCTAAGCAAAACTATAGGGCCCAAAGCAGCTGCATTTTCCACCTATGATAAGGAAGCACTGGCAATATTGGAAGCTCTAAAAAAAATGGAAACATTACTTTGCAGCTAGTTCAGTTATCATAAGGACTGACCAACAAAGCTTGAAGCACATACAAGAGCAGAAAATTACTGATGGTATTCAACACAAACTTCTCATAAAATTATTGGGCTACAATTATAGCATTGAATACAAGAAAGGCAGAGAAAATAAGGTGGCTGATGCCTTATCCAGGGTAAGATATCACTTAAACCAAATAATGGCTAGCACTGCCATTCCACTGTGGATACAACAGGTTACAGCAAGTTACAAAGGGGATGAAAAAGCTATGAGCATGTGTGCTAAATTACTATTGGATCCACAGGCCATTCCAAATTATACTCTTACAAGTGGAGTACTGAGACACAAAAACAAAATCTATGTAGGCAACACTGGGGACTTAAAGGAGAAGCTCATCACTTCAATGCAGACCTCTGAATTAGGTGGGCACTCTGGAGAAAAAGCTACTTACCAGAGGATTAAATTGCTCTTCTCATGGCCTGGGCTCAAAACAGCTGTGACAGAATTTGTGAAAGCATGCCCTGTTTGCCAGCTTAATAAAGGGGAGCACAACAAGTATCCAGGTCTCGTACAACCTCTCCCTGTTCCTGATTTTGCTTGGGCACATATCAGCATGGATTTTGTGGAAGGATTACCACTGTCAGAGAATAAGGACATGATTTTAGTAGTGGTGGATAGATTTACTAAATATGCCCACTTTATTTCTCTCAAGCATCCCATTTCTGTCAACACTGTGACTAAAGCTTTTACTGATAATGTGTTCAAATATCATGGTCTTCCACTGGTAATAGTGACTGATAGAGATAGAATCTTTACTAGCACTTTATGGCAAAAATTATTCACCAACCTGGGAGTCAAGCTACATTTCAGTACGACCTACCACCCTCAAACAGATGGGCAGATTGAAAGGGTTAACCAGTGCTTGGAGAACTACCTAAGGCACATGGCTTTCCTGCAACCCAAGAAATGGCATAGCTGGTTGACTATGGCAGAGTGGTGGTACAACACCAGCTTCCACACATCACTCAAAATGACTCCCTTCCAAGCACTTTATGGAAGACCACCTCCTCTCCTGGCTGAGATGCTACTCCCAGCTGAATTGACTGATGATACAGAATTACAGGATCAGCAGAGAGACCACATTGCAGCACAAATTAAGGAGAATTTGCTCAAAGCCCAAGAAAGAATGGAAACCTTTGCTGACAAGAACATAGTTGAGAGGTCCTTTGATATTGGTGACATGGTTTATCTGAAACTTCAGCCCTACAGACATATGTAGCATCCCAACTTTTAATAAAGATGGAATACCTGTGTTATTGTGCTAGTCCCTGGATCAATTGCTAGCACCACAGTACAAAATGAAATATCATGCAAATGCATCAAATTCTATTACATCGCATGATCCAGTCTTTACAAAATAGTACTACAACTTGCATAGTCTTAGAAGACTAGCAGAAAACAAAGTATTGCAGCGGAAAACATAGAACAACATTGAGCCCATCTTCTTCATGTGCCACAGGCAAAACATGTTGGCGATAGTCTCGAGATCCTAAACGAAATCCTCACTCGTCTTCAGAAACATCTGCAATATGGAATATGCAGCCACAAGGGAGTCAATACAATTTAATGTATTGGCAAGTAACACTATGGTGGATATAAATGGCAAGACTAATACTACATGCTCATTTGGCTGAATGGAGTTTTGGCTAAATTTGCATAAAGCCAATTTTGTCCTATCTCTTTTGTAAAAGAAACTTTTCTTTTCAAAGGGTGGCAACATTGGATTAAGATCCAAGCACCACAGTACTGTTCACTTGGTCAAAATTTTACTTATTGAAAATTGATGATGAGATTCTTCCGTCAATCCTTGTCCAGCTGCTCATAGTTGTCCATAACCGGGGACACGGCTAAGATCTTAGTTTGTTGACTCTGCAGAGGTTGTGCACTTTCACCCTTTGTCTTCAATTAGCCCAAACATCCTATACACCCGGAGTGCATCATGGAAAGGAGAGAATTGAGACGAGATCTTTCAGAAGAAGAAGTCCAAACCCACCGGCAAGACCCGTTCCACCTATAATTTTGCTACATCTGCTTGTCAAGCCTGGGCTGAACCCTCACAACTTAATTGATCAAGACAGAGCCCATATTGTCAAAAGGCTGCACGGGAAGCTACTAGATTTAGAGGGACATAGTAATCTCTTTGTTCCTGGGTGGCCATCCTCAAGTGACAACCTCAAGTGAAATAACCCTTAAACAAGGGCCCTGAGGCAACACTCAAATACCAGTCTTACCACTTCCACCCAGGTGGTTCATTCTTTAGTTATACTTAGAATTTTTCCTCAACATCTAGTAAAACAATTTGTATTATTGCATAGCATCCACCAAGTTCTAAGGCTATCAAAATAACAAGGGTAAAAGAGATGGCTACACACTACTAGGATAATAGCATAGCATAATATAACTTAGTAAAATTTCCTATCATGCATGCTACTCAAAATCAACTAATGCATATAGAAAATAATGGGTAGTTGTTGTTGTGTTACTTGCCTTGTTGATGTTGGTGAAGGTATCACACTCTCTTCACAAAAGATCGTTGCTCTCCGTACAATCTATTCATTGACAACACAAAACCAAATAAACAAGCATCCTAACAAACAAACATACAAGTGTAGAGATCATACAAAGAAATAACATATCCAAAGGGGCTTAACCAAGTTGGTTAGGACAAGGTCTAGGTTCTAAAGATTCATTCTCTAATGGTCTCATACTTGTTGAGGAAATTCCAATGGTTTACTTGGGAAGGGCTAGGTTGAGCTTGATGTGATCTAACTTTATTATAACCATACTTGTCGAGGAAGTTCCAAGAGTTCACTAAGAATAAACATACTACTTCTTCAACTAAAGTAATACATTGTAAACACTTGGTCATATTCACCTTCAAAAATATTAAAGTGACTATGTTAGTATTTTCCATTGTGGTTAGGGTAGGTCTACTAACTTCATCATCAAAGGGAAAATATTACTAAGTCTTTGGTTTTCCATTTGGGTCAATGGTTGGACAAAAACAACTTGTTATTCTTCAACTTGTATGGATTACTTCTAGACCTCATGTGATTGCCTTCTTGAAGATCATCATCATGCCATCTAAATTGTTTCCTTCCTTAGTGTGGTGCTTCTCCTGGTCTTGATAGTCTTCATGGTTTTCACTTCACTAATTGGTTTGGTTATAGGATGGGCACATATACCACTAAGTCAATTTGGAAAGAAAAATAAGAAGAAAGATAGAAAGAGAGAGGGAGATGCTTTCTACTGAATTTCTTCACACTTGTACTTCTTGAGTTGCTTCTAGTTGTTGTGGAGTCTAAGTCTCTCTTCAAAACTTCTTCATTGATCTTCCTTGTAGCTCATGTTGCCACCAGGTTGAAAGGAGAAAAAATAGAAAAGGGAAGGAAAAAGACTTAGAGAGAAAGGGTGTTAGTCCTCTAGAAGTTTCTCTGGTTTTCTTCTAGTGCTTCCACTTCTTGGAGATGCTTATGAAGTTTGTTTTATTTTCCAAGTCCTTCAATGGTCTTCTATCTTCATGTTGCAAAATCTCTAGATGGTTAAGTCCTCCATTGCACTTCATGGTTCTCACAAATCCCAATTTGATGAAATCTTGAAGCATGAAAGGGGAGTGGAGAAGTAGATAGCAAACTAAATTTCACTATTTGGTACTATATGTGGTTGACACATTCTAAGGACTTGGCTTGGCTCCACTTAGACATAACATCAAGGAAAAACAGTTGAAAACAATTCCTAAGACATGGTAAAGATGGATGAATCACTAGGTTGGGTTTTTGGTCAAAAACACATGGCCATGGTCCAAGGATGTCCAAAATGGTTGGGCAAGGTTGTTTCTGGTTCAAGGTTGTCAAATGGAACAATTTTGCAAAAGGAACTATATTGAAATTATTTATAGAAATTAATCTATGTCAAAATACTCAAATAGACAACTAAATTCTAAATTCAATTTTAATTTTTTCAATTATTATTTTGGGACAGAGGATATGAAAGTACACATCCTAAGGTTTCCAAATATATTTTATTTACAATTTTTGGATTTGTAGAATTTGAATTATGCCAAATTTCACCAAACAAGCATATTTGAATTTGAACACATTTAAGTTTGTCAAATTTGAATTTGGACAGTGCCAAAAGTTTCTAGATGTCAAGGGCTTTTCAAAAAGTCCAAGATTGCTAAATTTGGCTAAGTGGTTGAAAAGATATGATGGTTTGAAGTTGCAGGGGCTTTTCTGCAAAATTCACTATTTAATTTCTATTCTGGAAGAAAAACAGGAAATGGGCTGCTATTTGTTGCGCTGGGCGACAGATAACAACTGGGCTTGGGCCGGTTACGTGCTACACAGAGCGGCGGATAAGTATCTTAACGCGCGCTGACGGGGCAGGCAACGTGGCGCGCTGTGATTCGCTGATACCCCTTCGATTAGAAGATCTAATCTAGGCCGTTCAAATAGATCCAACGGACAGGGACAAGGAGAAGCTCACCTCGTCGGCGTGGGTCACCGGAAATGGTCGATGCGGCGGCGCTGCGCTCGGGATCTCGCCGGAGATGCCTTCCCGTGCCCTACTTGCTCAACAGTGACGAAGAACCGGCGCGGGAGAACATGGCGGACTCGATGGTGGTCTCGGGGATCCCCGGCGATGCCCGTAGCGACGGCGCGATGCAGAGGGAGGTGGCGGCGACTCCGGCAGCAACGAATGTGCACGGCGGCGACGATTCCTGCGTGGAAAAAGATCGGGGAGGGGTCACCGAGGTGCGCACTGGCTAAAGGAGTTGAATGGGACAAGGAGGGGCGGCAGGGA
This sequence comes from Alopecurus myosuroides, assembly GCA_028641055.1. Classification (NCBI taxonomy): domain Eukaryota; kingdom Viridiplantae; phylum Streptophyta; class Magnoliopsida; order Poales; family Poaceae; genus Alopecurus; species Alopecurus myosuroides. The sequence goes on from CM054057.1 coordinate 678,185,594, forward strand.
CTCACACAATTCGCCGGGAACGGGAGAAAACAACGGCGGACAGAGAGGTCTCCGGCGAGCTATTGCGGTGGTCTACGGGCATAAAAAGGAGAGGGAGGAGATGGGAAATGGAGAGGGGAGAGGGAATTAAAGAGATGGAAACGGGGATTTGATTGGGGGCTTAAATCGCGCGAATTGAAGAGGATTGAATCGGGCGTTTCCTGCCATTTCCAGGGTTGAAGATGACCACGTCATGATGACGTCATCAATGTTTTCTTTTTCTTTTAATTCATGTTTTCTTATTTATTTTGTATCTTTTGATTCATAAATCCAAAACACCTCAAATAACTTTCTGAATTCTTAAAATAAAAATATCTTTCAACTAAGAATGTTTGTGGGCAACTTTGGACACATTTCAAATTTTGAAATTTGAAAATATGATTAACTCCTTAATAGTACTTAAAACCAAATTTAAAATAGAAAAGGTAAATAAATGAAATTTGGGTTCTATAAAATTACAGATACCTTCTACTTGTCAAATAATATTTTTGAAAGTCTTTTCAACCCATTTTCATATTTTTGAAAATATAATTAATTACTAATAGTACTTAATGTATATTTTTAAATTAGAAAATTAATAAAATGAGGTTTTGATTAAATAAAATTTTAGAGACAATAAACATATCAAATACTATTTTTGCAATTCATTTTACTTCACTTTCATATTTTTATAAACTTAACACTTCAGTGATTTACTAATAGCAACTTAAATCCATTTTCAAAATAGAAAATTAAATAAATATAAAAGTGGCTTAAATATAATTTAGAAAACTCCTCAAGCTTTAATATTGTTTTCAATATCTATTTTATGTTATTTTCAAATCAAAACATTTTATGAATACCACTTTATGCTTAAAACTTGGAATGACGTTGGTATATCAATATAAATAGTTGTTATTCTCATAAAATAATTTTGAGGCATAAAAATTGTTAGAGGTTATAATTCTCTGGTTTCAAAGGCTATAAAACATTATTCAAAGTAATATTTGATTTTAAAACAGGTTATAAAATAAGGTTTTCTAAGATAAAACAATTTCTTTGAATAAAGAATATTTATTTTGAATAGGCTTTTAGGGTTTATGGAATAGAGGTATAATGGATTCTTAATTTCAATTTCATTGAAATGTGTATTGTTTTCTTTTGTTTCTTGCATCTCATTTGGTTTTTGGTGACTTGCATGACATGAAAACAAAAAGTTTCAAATTTTTGTGATTTTTGGACTTTCCAAAAATCAGGGATGTTACAACATACCTCTCTAAGTCCCCACAGGTGTTTAAAACTGCACTCAAAGTACTATGGGCCATTCAAAGTACTTGCCAGGATAGGCAACACTGCTTACAAGATCTTGCTACCTGAAGGCTGCAAATTACACCCTACCTTCCATGTCAGTCAACTGAAGAAACACATTGGCTTGAAAGCTGTGCCTAATCCAGTACTTCCATTGCTCGATGAGGAGAGCAACATCTTAGTGGCTCCAGAAAAAGTATTGGACCGAAAACTGATTCCCAGAGTTCAAGGAGACATTAGCATTCCAGTTGTCCGTTGGCTAGTAAAATGGGTGAATCTGCCGGAAGAGGAGGCCACTTGGGAAGATGCCACGTTCATACAGAAAGTATTCCCTTCCTTCACACCTTGAGGACAAGCTGAGTCTTCAAAAACGGGGGGTATTGTCAGACCCAGCCCTGTTCTGACTAGCCGTTGCTACCCCAAGTTCAATACCATCCGTCCAAAAGTCATCGTGTGGCTCAGGGAGCAACTTACCTCTTCGCGACAAAGAAGAACCATACTCACCGTCCATCGTCCATCCAACGGCTGTCGCTGGACTAGCCATCGTTGTTCTTTCTTTCCAGCTCATCGTACTGCTTACCTTCCCACTAGTTTGTCGCACTCTACAATTTTCCCTTATTTAGTCTCGATTCCGCTAGGGTTTGGACATCATTGTGTAATTGGGGTAAACCCTAGCCGCCTCTCTGAGGGTCAGGCCTATTTCCTTCTTAAATTCCAATCTACGATAAGCAATCGCCTTCTGAAATTGGTGCTATTCTCCTGTTCCGGTTATTCTTCAGTTTCGACAGTTAGAATCATAGACAGGGTGTGTCAGAAAAGATCACTGATTTGGTACGTTCCTCTGGTGGAAACGATGGTCGAAGGAGGGAGATAAGCTAATGTGGAAGAGCAAGAGGCAGGACATAACAGCAGTCTATCTAACATGGCAGAGCAAGAGGGAGAGCATATCGATAGGTCAAGTTCTGCTGTGCTAGTTAAAATTCCGGTGTTCTCCTTGCATTTCCTGGTGCCTTCTTTGCCTATACCTACTAAATCCAAATCCTAGAGTATTGCAACATGACAAACAATGCCCCCAACGTGATTTGATAATCTAAGACAAAAAAGTAAAATGAGGAGCGAGCTATTCAACATTTATATAAAGAAGACTTGCTCTTTATAAGAAAACTGGTGGTACACTATGACATGAAGTCATTGGTCCTCTGGTAGTTCAAACCATTTGCAGGGATGGTAGTGGGTAGGTCGAGACTCCGAGAGCTTTTACTGATTCTTTAAACAAATGATAGATTTCATTAACCTTTCCCTTTGAGAAAAAAAATGAATATTACCAATATATGATCTTTACACCAAGATGATGCACTTATCATACACATAATTTAGTAATTACAACATACATGAAAAGACGCTCAACGCCTAACATTTGCCCTCGAAACGGGTATTGCAGGCTGGGGAGCCACAGGAGGGGCAGGAATCAGAGGCGGGGGCCTCCATCGAGCTGAACAAGGAGTCGCTGGAAGCAAGTAACGCGGGGAAGGTGCCTACGCCGTGGAAGAAAGGAGATAAATTTGTGGCGCCACAGGGGCGACACCCAGTGACTCGCCAAGCACGGGCCAAAGGAGCAGATTTTTAATGCGGATCCTATTCTGGAATATTCGTGGCTTCGGGCGCAGGAGTCGCCGGAAGCTACTTAGAGATTTCCTATGCAAGCACCGAATTGACATCATCTGCTTGCAAGAGACAATCAAACCGATTTCACCGTCCAAGAACTTCCGAGTCTTGGAAGTGGGCGAGAAATTCTTCTTGTGTTGTCTCCCAGCGGAGGGCCGCTCGAGTGGCATGCTGAAAGGGTTTTGGGACATCGGCTTAGAGGTAGAAACGTTCGACAAGGGGAAATTTTTCCTGGGTATCAACTGCCTGCATCGTGCGTTGAATTTGAGGTTTACTATCATTGGGATATATGAGCATACTGATCATGCTAGGTCTCAAGCCTATTTGGAGGAAGTTTCGCCTAAGGTCGAAGTGTGTAGGATCCCGATCATCATGGGAGGGGACTTCAACCTTCTGAGAGGGGCCCAGGAGAAGAATAATGACATGATAAACTGGCCTAGAATTGAGATGTTCAATAATGCCATCGAGTCGTGGGCTTTGAGGGATATCCCGCCCTCAAAGCCCTCTTCCTACTTCAGGACGGGGTCCATGAGAAATTCGACACAATAAGAGTCCGTTTCTATTGGGAAGGATCGGGTCCTAAACGCAAGTATCATATGGTGAATTAGCCGACAATGTGTCATCAAAGAGAGTGTGGAGGCCTGGGGCTCACCAACAGAAAATAAGTGAATAAAGTGCTGATGTTGAAATGGATCTGGAAGCTCTACCAAGAGGGTGACTCGGTTTGGAAATGTCTTTTCAATAGCCAAGTACCCGGAAGCATCGAATATCTTCGATGCTCAATCCCGGGGAAGCCTAGCCTCCCAGATATCCATTTTGGATGCTTCCCCTTAAAATCAAGATTTTTACCCAGCGGTTGGCGTTGGACCGCCTGCCATCGCCGATGCAGGTTGCTATGAGGAGGGCACTCTCGGATGGTAGATGTGCTTTGTGCGGGGCACCGGGGGATGTGTCACACATTTTTTTCAACTGCGCCCTTGCTAAGCTCGGGTGGAGTGTTATTAGGGATGTGTTTGGTTGTGACTGGGGTCCGGCCAACTTCCCGCAGTTCTTCGTCTTATAACAAGCTTTGTCCGGGAGTTTTAGGCGAACAACTTGGGTGCTGTTCGTTGCGTGCTCCTTGTAACACCCGGGGGATTTCCCCCCAAAGTAGAATTGCTTGTTTTCCGTTTTGCATTGCATTGCATCATGCATCCATAGCACCTTTGTTTGCAAACCAACTCAAAAATTCAATCCAACTTAAAAATTCACCCAAATTTCAATCAAATTCAAATCTTCACCAATATTTGAAAATTTCAAAAACTAAAAGCGGTGCAACTGGGCATTTGCAATAATGAACCCATAAAAATTATCACCATAATTTTTTGAACTCCAAAAACCCCCTTCTTTTCCATCTTTTCTCTTTCTACAAAAAAAATAATAATAATAATAATAAAGAAAAAAAAACAGAGCTGGGGGAGGCAGGCCATTGGCCCACCTACAACCCCAGCCCAACTCGCAGCACCCAGCCCACCCTCCTTTTTTCCCGTACGGACGAACACGCAGGAGACCTCCTGTCGCTGTCCCCTCCCCCACCATGGTCCCCTCCCCACCTGCTCCTCCCCACCTTAAAGCCGCCCCGGGAGCTCCAAACCCTAACTCCTCCTCCTCTCTTCCCCATCTCCGCCGCCACCCTCCTCTTTTCCTTTTCTCTGTGCTTCCCCAAATTCTCTCTGAATTTCTGCACCACCGAAACAACCACCATGGCCGAGAGTTGGAGGCCATGGCGCCGCCGCTACGTTCGACTTCGGGCCGCGGTTCCGGCGGGAATGGAACCGGGACACTGCCCTCTCCGCGTGTGGTTCCTCGGCCGGGCCTACTGTGACGCCCCGGGATCGTGCACTATGCAGATTTCAGCATTCCCGCCAAAATCCACATAATAACCGATTCCAGGTTGCCACGTCTGATAACATTACAACAGTTCACGAATAATCCACAACAACAACAGAATAAGATATATACAAGATGACTCAAACGAGTCCGGGATACGACTGATACAATACAAAGATCCAAATAACAGCGGAAGAAACAACATAGTGTCCGACTACGGACAAGATACAAATTGGACTAAGAGTCCTGAAGATAACCGAGAGCGTCCAATCCCTGCCCAGGCCAAGCCGGAGGGATTCCCAAGCTAACGTCGTCAGACTTCAAACCTGTTGACTGCAATGTTGAATATGCAGCCACGAAAGAGATTCGTGGGTCAGTACGGTTAAGTACTGGCAAGTGGATAAACCATACTCACAAGATACCGGCGTAGCCAGTCATCACAAGATACAAATACTTTGGGATCAACGGAAAGGAAGGGACTATTGCAAATAAGCGACAGCGGGCTGCACTAACCAACTACAGAGAGATACTACAACTTCCGACTAACAGAAAGAAGATAAGATCGAGTATTGTAACCAACTGAAAGATAACTTCAAACAAACCCATCCTGGATCTCGCCCCTTATCCAAAGAAGCAATCCGAGGATAACTCACACAATTGGATTAATGAATAATGGATCAGGTTGTTGTGTCAATAAGACTATTACTAGTCAAGTTATTATCATTAGGTGTAAGTTGTCTGAGTACTTGTTAGCCAGTACTTTCACCAAGTCGTCACATAACCGCGGACAACACGGCTTCTCAAGAAGATTTATCCCTGCAGGGGTGTGCTCTAGTACCCGTACAAACTCAAGCCACCAACTAAAACTCAGGTTGGCTTGACACGACCCAAACCATCTCTACAACCCATCCTAGGAGCCACGGAGCTATAAGGTCCCAGCCACGCAGCCGAATACTCAACGCAGGTGTGCAAAACTCCCGCAGGACACAATACCCCGGCACTACAGGCCTCGCCCTATATGCATCATCATCATAAGTAACCATGGGGGATCCACCCATTATGCAAGGAGCAAATGGAACACCCGAACTAAGTGTGGCCCTTCGGACAAGCTGCAGATCAGGTCTAAGTCGAGGGGGGTCCCATACTACCACCCGGATGCGGTGAGCACGCTCATCATGGATCAGTAGACAAGACCCTTTTCCTATTAGGGTCGACACTAGCAGGCCTCAAAACCACTTAGGGCCTCCTGCCGGTGCCTTATCAACATATTATTAATAACAGGTTGATTGATTAACATCGAGCCCCCAGAACATAAAAGTAATCTAGTAACGGAAAGTAACGGGTAACAGACTCGAGCAAAACAACCTAAGCATGCTAGTAAGACACGGGCACAAGCAATGGTTATAGGTGTGGAGGTGAGGCAATAACAAGGTTAAGGGATTCATGTGATGGGTTCGTAACAGAAACAACTACTACTAAGGCTAGCAGAAAAGAACAACGGAAAGAATCGGTAACAAGTGATGAAAGGCAGCCATATGGCAGCAAGTGAGTATACTTGCCTGAGATCCCGCAAGGTAGCAGAACTTGTCGTTGCTCACATCATCTCAGCGTCCTATCCGGGAAGAAGCAACGAACCTCGAACAAACACCGGATGCAACAATTACTACTACGGCAAAAGATCCAGCATGATCAAGATATGGATGCATGACAAGTTAAAGATGCATCAGAATAAACTAGTTGACATGATAAACAAATTTAAATGGACCCATATGCAATTTGAGTTGCATATGAACAGCCCATGAATTATGGTTAGATTATTTGTTTTCCAACTAATCAACAGGTGAAGGTGGATTAGCATGATGCATGGATGACGAAAACAACAAAATAACAACAATAGAACCAGTTGGAAATAAGGTTTAACCATTATGAAATTCACTTATTAAGTTTTGGAATTTTTGGTTACTTAAAGGTGTCACACAAACATTTGGTTGTTTTCATCAAGTTAAAGTGTTCAAAACAATTAACAAAATTTATATTTGAAGATAACATCAAATTTTAGTTGGATTACATGTTTCAAATATTGAAATTGGAATTAGGATAATTTAATTATGAATTAAACAATATTAAACAAGTTTTAAATGGATTTGAAACAAGTTTGAATTTAATTGAAGTTTTATTTGTTCAAAACATAAATTCAAATTCACATTTGAAAAGTTCACACTTTGATGGTTTGAAAACATATTTTGCATGTTCAAAATTATTTTATTTTGAGCAAGTTATGATTTTATCAAATTTAAATGAATTTAATAAGTATTAAATTATTTAGGCAATTTAAATTATTCAAACCATGAAACAAAATTTATATTTGAAAAGGTTATTCAAAATGGTATGGAAAACATATTTTATTTGCCTTATTTGGAATTGGTATGAATTATTTATGAATTGTTGCAAATCACAATTGAATTGTTTGAATTCAAGTTTAAATTGCATTTTGAAAGTTCAAAACAGAAATCAAATGGCATAGTTGGATATAGTATTAAATTTGGGCCAGAAAACATATTTTGTTTGTATTAATTGGAGTTGGGATTAAAAAGTTATGTTTGATTTGAAAACAGGGACTTATTTGTGATTTTCAGGGACCTTTGTGTGGAAGAAAAAGGTTGCGGAAAGGTCCCTGGCCTTTTTCTACTCGCTGCGGGTACACTCCACGACGCTGACCGTGGGGGCCCAGCGCCAACGTGGCGCGGGTGGAGGCAGCACTGGCCACCACGGTCGATGACCGGTGGGGCCAGGGCGAGCGCGCACAGAGAGCCAAAAAAGATTGGGGTTTTTGCCTCCCCCAGGGGTCGATCCCGGGACCTGAAGCGAGCGCGCAAAGAACGACACCAGTGCGCTGCGCTGAGTTTTGTGATGGTACACGGAACTGAAAGAAGAAGTGGTAAACAACTAACGCTAACTGAAATTTGCCAGCGGTGCTCTCTGTTCCTGACGGAAACAGGCAGGATCGACGGACAGAAGCCACCACGGTCGCTCGACCGGCGACGACTTGCGTGGGTGGTGCGTGCGCGCGGGTGCGCTGGTGCGTGCCTAGGGCGTGGAGGCGGCCGATCGGAGCGGTAGGGGAGAGGTAACAGAGGCGCTCACCTGCTGTTCGATGTCGAGAGCAGAAGGCGACATGGTCAGGCGGCGGAGGAAGAGCTTGATGGCGTCGCCGCCTCGGGCCTCCTCCCGCCTCCGCGCCTTCAGGGATCTTGGAGCCGGGGGAACGAAGGTTCCATTCCCGGGAACGGTAGCCCCTCGAGATGGTCATGGCGATCGGCGGTGAGGGGGAACAGTGGTGGCAAGGCTCGGTGGTTTCAGTGGATGCAGGGCTCAGGTACAGAAGAGAAACGGGGAGGGTGAGAGAGGGGCGACGGCGGCGATGGGAAGGAACTAGCTAGGGTTTGCAGCAGAGGGTAGGGGGGGTAGGTTACTTAAGGAGGATCCTAGCCTAGTACGGCATGGCATCCAGGGGGGAGAGCTGATCGAGTGGCAGAGAGGGGGTTCGTACAGAGGAGGGTGACGACAGAACAGAAAGGGGTATTGGGCTAGAAAGAAAAGTGGGCTTAGGGGGAAGAGAGGATGGGGTGGGCTGGCTCTTCTCCTTGGCTTTTATTTTTTTATTTTTTCCATTAGTTGATTTTTTTTTGTAAAGAATAAAAGAGAGATAGAGAAGGGTTAGGGTTTTCTTTTAGGACTTATTTGTGATAAGTTTCCAAAACAAATAATTAAAGCAAAAGTTAATCATTGTTTCACAATTTTGGATATTTAATTTGGTTTAAAGGTTTTAGGTGAAATTCAAACAATGTTTGATTTTGGGAAATTTTGGAAATAGGCAAATTCCATTTAATAAGTTCAAACCCTTATGCAAACATTATTGAAAAATTTCTTTTGCAAGAATTTAATTTTTAAACCTCAATTTGGATCATATCAACTATGATTTTATTTGAAATTTAATTTGCCATTAGGGTTTTAATAAAAGGGAAAAATTTTATCAACAAGCAATTGGATTAAAACAAATTCAACCAGTGAAAAAAAAACAATTTGAGTGGTTTAGTTTTGAAATTTAGAAATTGGAAATTTTGAGCAAGGTGTGGAAGTTTAAGTTGTTTTGAATTTTCAGTTGTGATGCAACATGGTGCAATGCAATGTGATGCATGTGATGCAAGCAAAACAAACAGGTAACACCCCAGGTGTTACAGACGACACCACTAACAAGGGATTGCGCCCTCGCAATCCACCTGCTAACCCGGGAGGGGAAAGAAGTTCGACTATCGATTCTTCGTGCTTCCAGTTGATCTCCTCGACACCACTAACAAGAGATTCTTGCTCGGGCTGATGACGATGTTCTTCCACCAGGAACCTTCCGATGATCGAACCTATTAGGTTAAAGGCTCAGAAAACGTCCACCCACGTAGGATCCTAACACTTTGAAAGATAGACAAGGGGGGAAGACTCCAAAACAAATGAGATAGAAGGAGAAGTAGAATAGAGATAAGGAGAAAACAAGAATCCTATTGAGATGTTTTTCCAAAATAGTTTAGCAGAAATAGTTTTTGACACTCTAGAAACAACGACCTTTAGCGAGGTTATCCTACAGGCTTTGCGGACCCGTTGCTTCGATAACCATTCGTATCGAAACAATATCGGGAATCGGAACCAAGGCTCTGATACCATTTGTGACGCCCCGGGATCGTGCACTATGCAGATTTCAGCATTCCCGCCAAAATCCACATAATAACCGATTCCAGGTTGCCACGTCTGATAACATTACAACAGTTCACGAATAATCCACAACAACAACAGAATAAGATATATACAAGATGACTCAAACGAGTCCGGGATACGACTGATACAATACAAAGATCCAAATAACAGCGGAAGAAACAACATAGTGTCCGACTACGGACAAGATACAAATTGGACTAAGAGTCCTGAAGATAACCGAGAGCGTCCAATCCCTGCCCAGGCCAAGCCGGAGGGATTCCCAAGCTAACGTCGTCAGACTTCAAACCTGTTGACTGCAATGTTGAATATGCAGCCACGAAAGAGATTCGTGGGTCAGTACGGTTAAGTACTGGCAAGTGGATAAACCATACTCACAAGATACCGGCGTAGCCAGTCATCACAAGATACAAATACTTTGGGATCAACGGAAAGGAAGGGACTATTGCAAATAAGCGACAGCGGGCTGCACTAACCAACTACAGAGAGATACTACAACTTCCGACTAACAGAAAGAAGATAAGATCGAGTATTGTAACCAACTGAAAGATAACTTCAAACAAACCCATCCTGGATCTCGCCCCTTATCCAAAGAAGCAATCCGAGGATAACTCACACAATTGGATTAATGAATAATGGATCAGGTTGTTGTGTCAATAAGACTATTACTAGTCAAGTTATTATCATTAGGTGTAAGTTGTCTGAGTACTTGTTAGCCAGTACTTTCACCAAGTCGTCACATAACCGCGGACAACACGGCTTCTCAAGAAGATTTATCCCTGCAGGGGTGTGCTCCAGTACCCGTACACACTCAAGCCACCAACTAAAACTCAGGTTGGCTTGACACGACCCAAACCATCTCTACAACCCATCCTAGGAGCCACGGAGCTATAAGGTGAAGGGGAACGTAGCATAGAAAACAAAAATTTTCCTACGCGAGAGATACCCGAAAGGCCAAGATCTAATCTAGGAGACGAAGTGCAACGGGCAACAAGAGGGTTAAGGAGAACACATACCCTCGAAGACTCAAAGTGGTACGAGATCAAATCTCGTTGTTGGCGTAGTCGTACTCACACCGATCCCGATAGCGAGAAGATGGCACCGCAATCCGGCGGTGCATCCATGATCGGTCACACGTACGGTTGATGACGACCTCCGTTCCCTCGTTCCAGCGGGGCGCGGAAGTAGAGGATCCCTCGGAACTCCAGCAGCACGACGACGTGGTGGTGGTGAAGAATCCCACGGTCAGGGCTTCGCCAAGCCGGGAGACCATGAAATGGAGCAGCGGGTGGAGGGAAATGGAAGTGGCCAAGTGTGTGGAGGAGGGGAGAGCTCTCACCCTCCTTTTATAGGAGAGGGGGAGGCAGCCCAAGGGGGGTGCGGCCAGCCCCATGGTGTGCCCCACCTCTTCCCTCATGATGTGAGTGGAAGCTCCACTTACACCCACTCATGCTCCCATAATTTCCCACTTGGAAAATCCAAAGGTTTTCTTTTAATAAATAAATAAAACCTTTTTATTTCTTTATTCAGCATTTGTTAATTCTATTAACAAACTTTGCATATAGCACCTCGAATCATTTGTTAATTCTATTAACAACCATTCGACGAAAAACCCCTTGAACTATTTCAATTTTCCCCGAAACAATTTCGGTGCTGTCCAAATATTCTTCGATATTCCGTATCCTCTCAAACGCGTCATCGAACCTTAAGTGTGTCACCCTACGGTTCGCGAATAAGATAGACATGATCGAGACTCCTCTCCGATCAATAATCAACAGCGGGATCTGGAGATCCGTGATGATCCTATATATTCAACGATGACTCTCGTGATCGTGTGAACCAACAACGCCGTGAACTATTCCCTTTGTCTCGCGATATTTTACTTGTCCGAGATTCGATCATTGGTATCAACCATACCTTGTTCAATCTCGTTACCGACAAGTACTCTTTTCTCGTTCCCGTGATATAACATCCTTTGTGATCATATCACGTGCTTGCAAGCGGTTTCGATGTGATATCACGAGAGGGCCCAGAGTATATCTCTCCGTCATTTGGATGGACAAATCCCACTCTTGATCCATGATCCTCAACTAATACTTTACGAATACTTAACGACACCTTTATAGTCACCCTGTTACGGTGTGACGTTTGATGCCATCAAAGCACTCTTCCGGTATCAGTGATTGACATGATCTCAAGGTCTAAGGAATAAGTTACTTCGTATGTTTGATATAACAATGTAAACTAAATGACTTGATCGCATTGCTATATTATCTTTGGGTATATGTTCATCACATCATTCTTCTAATGACATGACCCCGTTATTAATAACATCCAATGTTCATGATCAGGAAACCTTGATCATCTATTAATCAACGAGCTAGTTAAAAGAGAGGCTTTACTAGGAACCATTGTTTGTTTATTAAGCACACATGTATCAACGTTTCCGGTTAATACAATTCTAGCATGAGAAATAAACATTCATCATAAACAAGGAATAAGATAATAACCATTTTATTATTGCCTCTCGGGCATATTCCCTTCAGTCTCCCACTTGCACTAGAGTCAATAATCTAGTCTGTAAGCACTTTAACACATATGGCGTACCAGTGTTATTACCATGCTTCGCATGCGGTAAACATCATCAAAAAGATCTGAACTGTTCAGGTCCTATTGTATTTGCATGTTCTTTGCGTCTACACGCATCACTCATTCTCTAATGAGATGGCTTTGTATATATATAGTCAATTCGTGAAAACTTAATTCCTCAGCTTAAACTGATGTCACTAACATTGTGAAAATGTAGCTTCATAGTGTTAGCATTCTTGGAAACTCACCAAGTTCCGGTGATACCTTAATTCCTCAGCTTACACTGATGTTACTAACATTGTGAAAATGTAGCTTCATAGTTTCAGCATTCTTGGAAATTCACCAAGTTCAATAAAGAACTCCTTGACACAAAATACGCTTATAATTAGTTGTCAACACAACGATATACTTTAGCCTTTGTTGTAGTATCTGTCACAATATTTTAATTTTGAAACTCTTTCAAATCCAGCATGGAACTTTCTTCCATCCTATTGTGCTACCCTTCATCACATATTTTAATTGAGATAAAATTACTTGAATAAATGACAAGACTATTAGTGTAACATATTACAACTATTATTTTGTCATTACTATATAGGAAAACATATCCTTAGCATTTCTAAAATGACACAAGGATCTCTCCCACTGTTGTCTAATCATCATATGAATTATCCTACTATAACATTTTATAGCATAGGACTCATCTGGTTGTGTACATAGCATGGAAACATGACTTAGAAATCTCAATTTCAATGATGCTCATCATGTGTCAAAACACATGAATCTTGCTCAATTATTTTCCATGTGACAAGAACTCCTTCTTATCAATTGTATATTGACTTACTTCAATATTTCATCTATGTAATTTGGCTTCAATCATATCAGGCGCTTCAATCCATCTTTTATAGATATCGATGCCCAATATCTTCTAAGCCTTTCATCAATATGAAATCTTAACCGTGTTAATTTAAAATACATATTTTCCAATCAACCATATGTCATCTACATAAAGTATTGGAAATATGTCATAGCGCTCCCACTTAATTTCATGTAACTTTACAAGCATCTTTATCGTTCATGATGGAATCAAACACTTTTGATAACTTCATTAAGGTAAAGATTTCAACTTCGTTATGCTCACTTCAACCATTGAAGTGTGCATACCTTTCTAGCAACCTTTTTGAATTTTACAAAACTCTCAGACTGTGTCAAGTACACATCCTTGATAAAACTTCCTTGAGAGGAGAGTTGGTTTTGTTATTCAACTACCATATCATAATATGTAACTTTGCTAGAACTATCTGCAAAGACTAAGCATCACTACGGAAGATCAAAATCTTGTAGTAGTGAACTCTTTGAACTTCGTCAAAACAACTTTTCGATAAGTACAACTTTCAAAGGATGTAAAATCCATGTCTTTGTCGCTATATAGACCCTTTTGCTATCGTTAGGCATCATGCCTATCGAAAAGACTACCAAGTCACATACTTGATATTCATACAAGGATACTATGGATATAATGACTCATAGTCAATTTTACGAAGTCAGGGCCCATCATTTGCTTCCTTTATAAGGTCCAGGTCCTTTTGTTGTCAAAACAACACTTTACACTTAAACCACAAGTTGTTCTAAGTACAAAGTTTTTGGACTTTTCTGGTACAGCTCGCAAACTCATTTGAAGTATCTACAACATTTGTAGTGTCTTCTACTTAGTCAAAATAGTAAACCCCGGAACAACTTCCAGTGCTGCGCTACTCTTGACATGATAACGAAGATTCTCTAATCTCGTTGAGTTTGTACTGTGCTCCCACACTTGTTTCGCAAGAACTACTTTCTCGAGAAATCAACCCTTTCTGACAAACAACATTTGTCTTTTGGTTCGGTGATAGGAGAAATACCCAATGTTTTATTTGGGATAACCTTATAAACATATATTTATCCTATTTTGGTTGTAAACATTTTACACATGCTATGCATACCAAAACTTAAGAAAGTGACAATTCGGGTCACTACCCAAACCATATCTTATATGTTGTCAATTTCAGCGGATCATGATGGTGCTCTTTTCAGTGGAAAAACGGTTGTCCTTAATGTATAAACTACGAAATTATAATGGCAATTTTATTAATCTTACCATGTCAAACAAGGTTTGATTTTGTCTTTTGAATACTCCAATCTAATGTGGGGTATTCGAGAAGTATAAGTTGTAGAACAATTCTTCAACTTCTCAGATGTTTTGCTAAACTTGTAACTCAAACTTTATACTTTATGATCCAATCATAAATACTTGATTATCTTGTTACAATGATTTTAACTTCATATTAACAACCTTTTGAACCAATTCAAAATGTCAAACTCCGTTTTCTTTAAATAGATATACTCACATATCTACTCAAGTCATCGACAAATTTTATGAAGGAAAAATTAATCCACCATACATGACTACACATAATGGACTATATACATCAATATGTATAATCTCCACTAAATTAGTCGTCCATTCTACTTTCGCCTAAGAACGGAATTCTAGTCATCTTTTGGAAGAGGTCTCACAAGCGTCAATAAAATGACTCCGGAAGTCCATCAATATGGAGTTCCTTCATGTTTTCCTTTCCGATATGAACTAAAATGGTGGTGTCACAATTTAAGTGAAACTCTTCAACGTCTTGCAACGTTTAGCATTTTAGTCTTATAGATATTTACTTTACCAACATGATTTATATTAACATATCCATCAATTATGGAATATGATCATAGTTTGAACAATCTCATTTGTTCTCACAAAAGACTAGAACAAAATAACAAATTATTAAGTTCTTCAAATAAATCTTGACTGGTTGGTTCGATACGACAATGAACACAATAACACTTTGTTTATGTTCTTGTCATAATCGATTCCACATCTATTACTAGTTCCTTTTAGGCCCTTGTATTTCTTTCATTGCGTTGCTTTGTATGACAACTCATACCAACCAATGTGGTATCAAAATACCCAAAAATACTTTGTTAACTAGTAATACATCTATAACTTGTATATCAAGCATATACTCCTGAGCTGGACTTTTCCAGTTATCTTCTTTTCTGCCATATATCTATTTGCAATTCTATTTTCAATATTCCCTTCCTTTATAGAAGAATCATTCAACATCAAACAATGCTAGTCTTACTAGCTCATTTTCTTTGGCGTGTTAGTCATATAATATCACCCATTGAGTCATACTTTGAGTTTGATTGTTCTACTAATATCACCATATTAATAGCATTCTTCTAGATTCCACTCTTAACAATTCCCAAGTAAGGTAAAATACTTTACCCATACTTCTAATCCATCCCATCATAACAATTTTATGATTAAGTTACTATAGCTCGAAGGAAGGGATTTAGAGGATAATTTTGAGCGCCCAACTTCTTGGAATATTCAAACGCCTAGCGTCTTCAATCATTGCATATATTCAGATATATAAGCAAACATTGTCATGCTAAATTTGCATATATTCAGATAATATAAGCAAACATTGTCACGCTAAATTATACTCAGTCATGTTGCCAAAAAATAAGTTTCTAGATATCAATATATCTTTCACTTGATTGTTTCTGAAAACAACTCTTTTCAGTTCCTAAATCACCTTGATCAACAAAACATTCTTTTGAAGATAAAGTAATAAGGAAGCAACCATGAATCTGGATTCTAAGTAGGAATTATTTGCTCTCTAGATTAATCAATCATTAACCATATGGAGCTAGGTAAGAAATACCAAAAATCTACAATAGGACACAATTTTAAATTTCACTAATACGGTACCAATCTTAAATGGTATTTACCAGATCATAATAGTTATATCTCAATTAACAATCTAAGTGTAAGGTAATTATAGATGCCAATGAATACTACAATTTGTGCAAATTCGCTTTGATTGGTTGTTCATGATAAATAAGTTCAAGTTAATTCAAAAATTAAACCATGAACTCCCACTCAAAAACAACATCCCTCTTAGTCGTCTTTAGTGATTACACGAACCAAATTCACTACACCAAAACGATCATCACGTGAGATGATGTAGCTTCAAAGGCGAACATCGACATGTTCATCATATCATCCATATGACTCATGCTTTACCTTTCGGTTACGTGTTCCGAGGCCATGTTGTACATGCTAGGCTCGCCAAGTAGAACCGTAGTATTGCGTGTGTTTCAAGGCCATGTCTGTACATGCTAGGCTTGAAAACACCCGTTGTATGCGAACGTTGAGTCTGTCACACCCGATCATCACGTGGTGTCTCGAAACGACGAACTTTCTTAACGGTGCATACTTAAGGAAGAACACATTATTATCTTGATATTAAGTGAGAGGGATCATCTTATAATGCTACCAACGTTATCTAAGCAAAACAAGATGCATAAAAAGGATCAACATCACAGACATCACATGAAAGGATAACGTGATATGATATGGTCCTTCTTGCACTTGATCTCCATCATGTGCATTATGGTATGATCTCAATCATTCCACCGGCGTGGTACCAAGTACCACGGTACCCCAAACTTGATTGTCCATCAATAAGAAGACAACCATATGGATACCTTCCGGTATATCAATAATTTACAAAATAGATCATCTCATAATCAAATTTGTAATATTGACCATATCAATTCACATGCCCAGCAAAAACTAGTTAGACGCTTCTAATTTATTTTTGCATATTTTACGTGGCTTAGGGCTTTCGGGATAGAACCGTTCATACCTACGAACATCAACCACAACGTTGATAAACACATTTTTAACAACCCTTCATAGATTAGATCTTAACTATAGTAGGAGAAACAGACACCCGCAAGCCACTTATGCAATACAAGTTGCATGTCAGTTGTGGAACAAGTCTCATGTACGTGGACATGTAAGGTTAGTCGGGCCGCTTCATCCCACTATGCCACTAAGATCATAAATAGTCAAGGAGGTAATAACATGATCATCAACGCCCACATAAACCTATGTGTTCTACCCGTACAAAACATCTACGCATAGATCTGGCTCTGATACCACTGAAGGGGAACGTAGCATAGAAAACAAAAATTTTCCTACGCGAGAGATACCGAAAGGCCAAGATCTAATCTAGGAGACGAAGTGCAACGGGCAACAAGAGGGTTAAGGAGAACACATACCCTCGAAGACTCAAAGTGGTACGAGATCAAATCTCGTTGTTGGCGTAGTCGTACTCACACCGATCCCGATAGCGAGAAGATGGCACCGCAATCCGGCGGTGCATCCGTGATCGGTCACACGTACGGTTGATGACGACCTCCGTTCCCTCGTTCCAGCGGGGCGCGGAAGTAGAGGATCCCTCGGAACTCCAGCAGCACGACGACGTGGTGGTGGTGAAGAATCCCACGGTCAGGGCTTCGCCAAGCCGGAGACCATGAAATGGAGCAGCGGGTGGAGGGAAATGGAAGTGGCCAAGTGTGTGGAGGAGGGAGAGCTCTCACCCTCCTTTTATAGGAGAGGGGGGAGGCAGCCCAAGGGGGGTGCGGCCAGCCCCATGGTGTGCCCCCCTCTTCCCTCATGATGTGAGTGGAAGCTCCACTTACACCCACTCATGCTCCCATAATTTCCCACTTGGAAAATCCAAAGGTTTTCTTTTAATAAATAAATAAAACCTTTTTATTTCTTTATTCAGCATTTGTTAATTCTATTAACAAACTTTTGCATATAGCACCTCGAATCATTTGTTAATTCTATTAACAACCATTCGACGAAAAACCCCTTGAACTATTTCAATTTTCCCCGAAACAATTTCGGTGCTGTCCAAAATATTCTTCGATATTCCGTATCTCTCAAACGCGTCATCGAACCTTAAGTGTGTCACCCTACGGTTCGCGAATAAGATAGACATGATCGAGACTCCTCTCCGATCAATAATCAACAGCGGGATCTGGAGATCCGTGATGACTCCTATATATTCAACGATGACTCTCGTGATCGTGTGAACCAACAACGCCGTGAACTATTCCCTTTGTCTCGCGATATTTTACTTGTCCGAGATTCGATCATTGGTATCAACCATACCTTGTTTAATCTCGTTACCGACAAGTACTCTTTTCTCGTTCCCGTGATATAACATCCTTTGTGATCATATCACGTGCTTGCAAGCGGTTTCGATGTGATATCACCGAGAGGGCCCAGAGTATATCTCTCCGTCATTTGGATGGACAAATCCCACTCTTGATCCATGATCCTCAACTAATACTTTTACGAATACTTAACGACCTTTATAGTCACCCTGTTACGGTGTGACGTTTGATGCCATCAAAGCACTCTTCCGGTATCAGTGATTGACATGATCTCAAGGTCTAAGGAATAAGTTACTTCGTATGTTTGATATAACAATGTAAACTAAATGACTTGATCGCATTGCTATATTATCTTTGGGTATATGTTCATCACATCATTCTTCTAATGACATGACCCCGTTATTAATAACATCCAATGTTCATGATCAGGAAACCTTGATCATCTATTAATCAACGAGCTAGTTAAAAGAGAGGCTTTACTAGGAACCATTGTTTGTTTATTAAGCACACATGTATCAACGTTTCCGGTTAATACAATTCTAGCATGAGAAATAAACATTCATCATAAACAAGGAATAAGATAATAACCATTTTATTATTGCCTCTCGGGCATATTCCCTTCATAAGGTCCCAGCCACGCAGCCGAATACTCAGCGCAGGTGTGCAAAACTCCCGCAGGACACAACACCCCGGCACTACATGCCTCGCCCTATATGCATCATCATCATAAGTAACCATGGGGGATCCACCCATTATGCAAGGAGCAAATGGAACACCCGAACTAAGTGTGGCCCTTCGGACAAGCTGCAGATCAGGTCTAAGTCGAGGGGGGTCCCATACTACCACCCGGATGCGGTGAGCACGCTCATCATGGATCAGTAGACAAGACCCTTTTCCTATTAGGGTCGACCTAGCAGGCCTCAAAACTTAGGGCCTCCTGCCGGTGCCTTATCAGCATATTATTAATAACAGGTTGATTGATTAACATCGAGCCCCCAGAACATAAAAGTAATCTAGTAACAGAAAGTAACGGGTAACAGACTCGAGCAAAACAACCTAAGCATGCTAGTAAGACACGGGCACAAGCAATGGTTATAGGTGTGGAGGTGAGGCAATAACAAGGTTAAGGGATTCATGTGATGGGTTCGTAACAGAAACAACTACTACTAAGGCTAGCAGAAAAGAACAACGGAAAGAATCGGTAACAAGTGATGAAAGGCAGCCATATGGCAGCAAGTGAGTATACTTGCCTGAGATCCCGCAAGGTAGCAGAACTTGTCGTTGCTCACATCATCTCAGCGTCCTATCCGGGAAGAAGCAACGAACCTCGAACAAACACCGGATGCAACAATTACTACTACGGCAAAAGATCCAGCATGATCAAGATATGGATGCATGACAAGTTAAAGATGCATCAGAATAAACTAGTTGACATGATAAACAAATTTAAATGGACCCATATGCAATTTGAGTTGCATATGAACAGCCCATGAATTATGGTTAGATTATTTGTTTTCCAACTAATCAACAGGTGAAGGTGGATTAGCATGATGCATGGATGAGGAAAACAACAAAATAACAACAATAGAACCAGTTGGAAATAAGGTTTAACCATTATGAAATTCACTTATTAAGTTTTGGAATTTTTGGTTACTTAAAGGTGTCACACAAACATTTGGTTGTTTTCATCAAGTTAAAGTGTTCAAAACAATTAACAATTTATATTTGAAGATAACATCAAATTTTAGTTGGATTACATGTTTCAAATATTGAAATTGGAATTAGGATAATTTAATTATGAATTAAACAATATTAAACAAGTTTTAAATGGATTTGAAACAAGTTTGAATTTAATTGAAGTTTTATTGTTCAACATAAATTCAAATTCACATTTGAAAAGTTCACACTTTGATGGTTTGAAAACATATTTTGCATGTTCAAAATTATTTTATTTTGAGCAAGTTATGATTTTATCAAATTTAAATGAATTAAATAAGTATTAAATTATTTAGGCAATTTAAATTATTCAAACCATGAAACAAAATTTATATTTGAAAAGGTTATTCAAAATGGTATGGAAAACATATTTTATTTGCCTTATTTGGAATTGGTATGAATTATTTATGAATTGTTGCAAATCACAATTGAATTGTTTGAATTCAAGTTTAAATTGCATTTTGAAAGTTCAAAACAGAAATCAAATGGCATAGTTGGATAGAGTATTAAATTTGGGGCAGAAAACATATTTTGTTTGTATTAATTGGAGTTGGGATTAAAAAGTTATGTTTGATTTGAAAACAGGGACTTATTTGTGATTTTCAGGGACCTTTGTGTGGAAGAAAAAGGTTGCGGAAAGGTCCCTGGCCTTTTTCTACTCGCTGCGGGTACACTCCACGACGCTGACCGTGGGGGCCCAGCGCCAACGTGGCGCGGGTGGAGGCAGCACTGGCCACCACGGTCGATGACCGGTGGGGCCAGGGCGAGCGCGCACAAAGAGCCAAAAAAGATTGGGGTTTTTGCCTCCCCCAGGGGTCGATCCCGGGACCTGAAGCGAGCGCGCGCAAAGAACGACACCAGTGCGCTGCGCTGAGTTTTGTGATGGTACACGGAACTGAAAGAAGAAGTGGTAAACAACTAACGCTAACTGAAATTTGCCAGCGGTGCTCTCTGTTCCTGACGGAAACAGGCAGGATCGACGGACAGAAGCCACCACGGTCGCTCGACCGGCGGCGACTTGCGTGGGTGGTGCGTGCGCGCGGGTGCGCTGGTGCGTGCCTAGGGCGTGGAGGCGGCCGATCGGAGCGGGAGGGGAGAGGTAACAGAGGCGCTCACCTGCTGTTCGATGTCGAGAGCAGAAGGCGACAGGGTCAGGCGGCGGAGGAAGAGCTTGATGGCGTCGCCGCCTCGGGCCTCCTCCCGCCTCCGCGCCTTCAGGGATCTTGGAGCCGGGGGAACGAAGGTTCCATTCCCGGGAACGGTAGCCCCTCGAGATGGTCATGGCGATCGGCGGTGAGGGGGAACAGTGGTGGCAAGGCTCGGTGGTTTCAGTGGATGCAGGGCTCAGGTACAGAAGAGAAATGGGGAGGGTGAGAGAGGGGCGACGGCGGCGATGGGAAGTAACTAGCTAGGGTTTGCAGCAGAGGGTAGGGGGGGTAGGTTACTTAAGGAGGATCCTAGCCTAGTACGGCATGGCATCCAGGAGGGGAGAGCTGATCGAGTGGCAGAGAGGGGGTTCGTACAGAGGAGGGTGACGACAGAACAGAAAGGGGTATTGGGCTAGAAAGAAAAGTGGGCTTAGGGGGAAGAGAGGATGGGGTGGGCTGGCTCTTCTCCTTGGCTTTTATTTTTTTATTTTTTCCATTAGTTGATTTTTTTTGTAAAGAATAAAAGAGAGATAGAGAAGGGTTAGGGTTTTCTTTTAGGACTTATTTGTGATAAGTTTCCAAAACAAATAATTAAAGCAAAAGTTAATCATTGTTTCACAATTTTGGATATTTAATTTGGTTTAAAGGTTTTAGGTGAAATTCAAACAATGTTTGATTTTGGGAAATTTTGGAAATAGGCAAATTCCATTTAATAAGTTCAAACCCTTATGCAAACATTATTGAATTTTTTTTTTTTTTGCAAGAATTTAATTTTTAAACCTCAATTTGGATCATATCAACTATGATTTTATTTGAAATTTAATTTTCCATTAGGGTTTTAATAAAAGGGAAAAATTTTATCAACAAGCAATTGGATAAAAACAAATTCAACCAGTGAAAAAAACAATTTGAGTGGTTTAGTTTTGAAATTTAGAAATTGGAAATTTTGAGCAAGGTGTGGAAGTTTAAGTTGTTTTGAATTTTCAGTTGTGATGCAACATGGTGCAATGCAATGTGATGCATGTGATGCAAGCAAAACAAACAGGTAACACCCCAGGTGTTACACCTACGGAGCTCCGTAGCCACCACGCCGTCGCTGTTTACCGCCACGTTTTTCAGGCCGTCAGAGTTCGTCGCCCCAATGGCAGCGCGCGTCCACCTCGTCTTCGCCTTCTTCCAAGCGGCTCCGCCATCTCCAGCCCTCCTGGTGAGCCTCCTTCCCCCCACGGTGAGCTACCCTACTGTCCCTGCCACGTCGTCCTCGAGATCGCGCCAAGGGAACCCAGCAGCGTCGCTGCGAGTTCGTCTCCGTCGTGGTCGCGGTACATGAATTCCGAATCTGGATTCAGTTAACCGCGCCTTGTAAGGTCTTGTTCTTTTCGTATTCCATGCAAACACCAACCGAGCCAGCAGCCCAGTGGCTAGCCCCGTTCAGCGCACGCCCGAGGTCCTGGGTTCGAATCCCCCTCGCGCGATTAAAAGACACCCATTTTTTCCCCTTGCCACGCGCGCGGGTGGGTCCCTGCTGTCTGTGACCCTCACGGCACAGTCAGCACACACCACACTCCACCTCTGCGCCAAGCTGGCCTGGCCCCACTGGTCAGCCCCTCTGGGTACGGTACAGAGAGTGGATCTGGATCTGAAACCCATATCTAGATTTCTTTTCTCTCACATAAGCCCCTGGCTTTTTACAGAAAGGTCCCTAAAATTCAAATGTCCATAACAAATTCATTTAAACTCCAATTTTTTAAAAGTAAAATATATTTTTCCTGTACTTTTCAAATATGCAATTTGTTCACTGTTTTTCCTAATTAAAATTGGAGTAATAATTCAATACTTTAATTACACCTTTTAAATTGCAAAATTCATAACTTGGGCAATTCAAATCCAATTCCAACATGTAAAATATGGTTTCCATGCAAAATTGAACAAGCTTTCCAAATATAAACTTTGTTTCCTGTTTTGAATAATTAAAATTGGTTAAATAATTTAAATCTTGTTTAATTCATTTAAAATTGCTAAATTAATAACTTGGTCAAACTAAATTCTTTTTGAACATGTAAAATATGTTTTCCATCCCATTTTTCATGAACTTTGCAAATATCAACTTTGTTTTCTGTTTTAAATAAGTTAAATTGCTGAAAACAACTAATTATTTATTTAATGCATTTAAAATTGCTAGTTTGATAACTTGCTCATTTTAATTCCAAATCCAACAAATAAAATATGTTTTCATACCAGAAAAATGCACTTGATCTGTTCATGCCATCCATGCATTTGTTTGCATCTTCCATATTGCATCTTTACTAGGGTTATGCATGTTCACCTAAATAACAAACATGGAATGTGTTGGGGTGCTCAATTAAATTGATCCCTATTCCATTTAATTTGGTTTAGCTCATCTATT
The DNA here is from genome assembly GCA_028641055.1 of Alopecurus myosuroides. Taxonomy (NCBI): domain Eukaryota; kingdom Viridiplantae; phylum Streptophyta; class Magnoliopsida; order Poales; family Poaceae; genus Alopecurus; species Alopecurus myosuroides. The sequence continues at coordinate 678,209,144 of CM054057.1, forward strand.
ATTTGTTTTCCATGCTAATCAACATCTAAATTGATGGTTAGATAAATAACTTAAACCTTCCTAATTAAATGTTGGGCTTTTGTCTCAACTTAAATTGGTTAAGTTGCATCCCCGCATGTCATGCATCTATATCTTGATCATGCTGGATCTTTTGCCGTAGAAGTAATTGTTGCATCCGGTGTTTGTTCTAGTTCGTTGCTTCTTCGCGGATAGGACGTTGAGATGATGTGAGCATCGACAAGTTCTGCTACCTCTACTTGCTGGATTCCAGGCAAGTATACTCACTTGCTACCTATGTTGCCTTTTCCTCACTCGTTACCGATTCTTCCCGTTGTCTTTATTCTAGCCTTATGATTCGATGCTTGTGTCTCGATCCTATCATATGTTTACCTTGCAGCCACGATATAGCCTTCCTTCCACTTCCTATCAACTGTTTCTTGTTTACCTTGTTGGCCCTCGTGTCGTAGTTGCATGCTTAGTGTTGTTTGCGCTCAAGTCTTGTTGTCCGTCTTATCACCTCTTTAGTTTGATAGTTGGGTTTCAACTTAATCAACAACATGTTAATGTTTTGGGTAATAATAATTTGATGATAAGGCACCGGCAGGAGGCCCGGCGTGGTTTTGAGGCCTGCTAGTGTCGACCCTAATTAGGAAAAGGGTCTTGTCCTCCGATCCATGATGAGCGCACTACCCGCATGTGGGAAGCGAGTATGGGCGCCCCCCGCAACTTTGATTCGATTCGCATCTCGTCCAAATCGCCACACTTAGTTCGGGCTTTCCATTTGATGCATGCATATGCAGGTGCGAACCCTTGGCGCCAGGGTGGAACTTTTGTAGTCGACATTTAGGGCGGCGTGGTCTTCCAATGCTATGAGGGTCCCCCTTTTCTTCGTGGCGGCTCGATTAGCCGCGCACACACAACACGTGGTTCTTTGGGCTTGATGTGAAGAAGAGTTGGGTTGTGTTGAGTGGCCTGCTTGGTGGGTTTGCTCCCCGCCTGGCGGGTCATTCTTACGTGTACGACCAAATTGGTGCATCCCTGCAGGGTTAAATCTTCTCGAGAAGCCATGTTGTCCGCGGTTATGTATGACTTGGTGAAAGTGCTGGCTAACAAGTACTCAGACAACTTACACTTAACGATGATAACTTGACTAGTAATATAGATTACCTCCACCATAAAAATGAATGTCACCTTAATCAACAGTGTGAGTTTCCTTGGGTTGCTTCCTTAGTAGGGGGTAACATTGGATGGGTATTGTTTGGTGAGTAGTTATAGTTGGTTTTGTCGCGCTATCTTATCCCTTTCTTTTAGCCGGATGTTGTAGTGCGTCTCTGTAGTTAGTTAGTGCAGCCCGCTGCCGCTTCTTTGCAATAATACCTTCCTTTCCGTTGTACCCAAAGTATTTGTATCTTGTGATGATTGGTTACGCTGGTATCTTGTGAGTATGGGTTATCCACTTGCCAGTACTTAATAGTACTGACCCACGAATCCATTTCGTGGCTGCATATTCCACATTGCAATCAACAGGTTTGAAGTCTGACGACGTTAGCTTGGGAATCCCTCCGGCTTGGCCTGGGCAGGGATTGGACGCCATCGGTTATCTTCAGGACTCTTAGTCCAATTTGTATCTTGTCCGTAGTCGAGCACTATGTTGTTTCTTCCGCTGTCATTTGGATCTTTGTATTGTATCAGTTGTATCCTTGACTCGTTTGAGTCGTCTTGTATATACCTCCTCTGTTATTGTTGTGGATTATTCGTGAACTGTTGTAATGGTTACCGAAAGTTGACAACCCGGGATCGGTATTATGTAGATTCTGGCGGGAACGCTGAAATCCCCATAGTGCCCGATCTCGGGGCGTCACAAATGGTATCAGAGCATGGTTTCCGATTCCCAAAGTTGTTTCGATACAAATGGTTATCGAAGCAATGGGTCCGCAAAGCCTGTAGGATAACCTCGCTAACGGTCGTGTTTCTAGAGTGTCAAAAACTATTTGTGCAAAACCTGTTTTGGAAACATCTCAATAGGATTCTTGTTTTCTCCTTATCTCTATTCTATTTCTCCTCTCATCTTATTTGTTTTGGAGTCTCTCTCCCTCTAAATCTTTCAAAGTTTTAGGATCCTACGTGGGTGGACGTTTTCTGAGCCTTTAACCTAATAGGTTCGATCTTCGGAAGATTCCTGGTGGAAGAACATCGTCATCAACACGAACAAGATTCCCTTGTTAGTGGTGTCGAGAAGTTTTGTTAGTGGTGTCGAGGAGATCAACAAGGTGACGGAAGACTCGATAGTCTGATTTTTCCCTCTCTCTTGGCATTGGAGCGGATTGCGAGGGCGCAATCCCTTGTTAGTGGTGTCGGCTGTAACACCCGGGGGATTTCCCCCCAAAGTAGAATTGCTTGTTTTCCCTTTTGCATTGCATTGCATCATGCATCCATAGCACCTTTGTTTGCAAACCAACTCAAAAATTCAATCCAACTTAAAAATTCACCCAAATTTCAATCAAATTCAAATCTTCACCAATATTTGAAAATTTCAAAAACTAAAAGCGGTGCAACTGGGCATTAGCAATAATGAACCCATAAAAATTATCCCCATAATTTTTTGAACTCCAAAAACCCCCTTCTTTTCCATCTTTTCTCTTTCTACAAAAATAAAAATAATAATAATAAACAAAAAAACAGAGCTGGGGGAGGCAGGCCATTGGCCCACCTACAACCCCAGCCCAACTCGCAGCACCCAACCCACCCTCCTTTTTTCCCCGTACGGACGAACACGCAGGAGACCTCCTGTCGCTGTCCCCTCCCCCACCATGGTCCCCTCCCCACCTGCTCCTCCCCACCTTAAAGCCGCCCCGGGAGCTCCAAACCCTAACTCCTCCTCCTCTCTTCCCCATCTCCGCCGCCACCCTCCTCTTTTCCTTTTCTCTGTGCTTCCCCAAATTCTCTCTGAATTTCTGCACCACCGAAACAACCACCATGGCCGAGAGTTGGAGGCCATGGCGCCGCCGCTACGTTCGACTTTGGGCCGCGGTTCCGACGGGAATGGAACCGGGACACTGCCCTCTCCGCGTGTGGTTCCTCGGCCGGGTCTATGGAGCTCCGTAGCCACCACGCCGTCGCCGTTTACCGCCACGTTTTTCAGGCCGTCAGAGTTCGTCGCCCCAATGGCAGCACGCGTCCACCTCGTCTTCGCCTTCTTCCAAGCGGCTCTGCCATCTCCAGCCCTCCTGGTGAGGCTCCTTCCCCCCACGGTGAGCTACCCTCCTGTCCCTGCCACGTCGTCCTCGAGATCGCGCCAAGGGAACCCAGCAGCGTCGCTGCGAGTTCGTCTCCATCGTGGTCGCGGTACCTGAATTCCGAATCTGGATTCAGTTAACCGCGCCTTGTAAGGTCTTGTTCCTTTCGTATTCCATGCAAAGACCAACCGAGCCAGCAGCCCAGTGGCTAGCCCCGTTCAGCGCACGCCCGAGGTCCTGGGTTCGAATCCCCCTCGCGCGATTAAAAGGCACCCATTTTTTTCCCTTGCCACCCGCGCGGGTGGGTCCCTGCTGTCTGTGACCCTCACGGCACAGTCAGCACACACCACACTCCACCTCTGCGCCAAGCTGGCCTGGCCCCACTGGTCAGCCCCTCTGGGTACGGTACAGAGAGTGGATCTGGATCTGAAACCCAGATCTAGATTTCTTTTCTCTCACATAAGCCCCTGGCTTTTTACAGAAAGGTCCCTGAAATTCAAATGTCCATAACAAATTCATTTAAACTCCAATTTTGAAAAGTAAAATATGTTTTCCATTCCAAATTTCCTGTACTTTTCAAATATGCAATTTGTTCACTGTTTTTCCTAATTAAAATTGGAGTAATAATTCAATACTTTAATTACACCTTTTAAATTGCAAAATTCATAAATTGGGCAATTCAAATCCAATTCCAACATGTAAAATATGGTTTCCATGCAAAATTGAACAAGATTTCCAAATATAAACTTTGTTTCCTGTTTTGAATAATTAAAATTGGTTAAATAATTTAAATCTTGTTTAATTCATTTAAAATTGCTAAATTAATAACTTGGTCAAACTAAATTATTTTTGAACATGTAAAATATGTTTTCCATCCCATTTTTCATGAACTTTGCAAATATCAACTTTTTTTTTCTGTTTTAAATAAGTTAAATTGCTGAAAACAACTAATTATTTATTTAATGCATTTAAAATTGCTAGTTTGATAACTTGCTCATTTTAATTCCAAATCCAACAAATAAAATATGTTTTCATACCAGAAAAATGCACTTAATCTGTTCATGCCATCCATGCCTTTGTTTGCATCTTCCATATTGCATTTTTACTAGGGTTATGCATGTTCACCTAAATAACAAACATGGAATGTGTCGGGGTGCTCAATTAAATTGATCCCTATTCCATTTAATTTGGTTTAGCTCATCTATTATTTGTTTTCCATTCTAATCAACATCTAAATTGATGGTTAGATAAATAACTTAAACCTTCCTAATTAAATGTTGGGCTTTTGTCTCAACTTAAATTGGTTAAGTTGCATCCCCGCATGTCATGCATCCATATCTTGATCATGCTGGATCTTTTGCCGTAGAAGTAATTGTTGCATCCGGTGTTTGTTCTAGTTCGTTGCTTCTTCGCGGATAGGACGTTGAGATGATGTGAGCATCGACAAGTTCTGCTAACTCTACTTGCTGGATTCCAGGCAAGTATACTCACTTGCTACCTATGTTGCCTTTTCCTCACTCGTTACCGATTCTTCCCGTTTTCTTTATTCTAGCCTTATGATTCGATGCTTGTGTCTCAATCCTATCATATGTTTACCTTGCAGCCATGATATAGCCTTCCTTCCACTTCCTATCAACTGTTGCTTGTTTACCTTGTTGGCCCTCGTGTCGTAGTTGCATGCTTAGTGTTGTTTGCGCTCAAGTCTTGTTGTCCGTCTTATCACCTGTTTAGTTTGATAGTTGGGTTTCAACTTAATCAACAACATGTTAATGTTTTGGGTAATAATAATTTGATGATAAGGCATCGGGAGGAGGCCCGGCGTGGTTTTGAGGCCTGCTAGTGTCGACCCTAATTAGGAAAAGGGTCTTGTCCTCCGATCCATGATGAGCGCACTACCCGCATGTGGGAAACGAGTATAGGCGCTCCCCGCAACTTTGATTAGATTCGCATCTCGTCCAAATCGCCACACTTAGTTCGGGCTTTCCATTTGATGCATGCATATGCAGGTGCGAACCCTTGGCGCCAGGGTGGAACTTTTGTAGTCGGCATTCAGGGCGGCGTGGTCTTCCAGTGCTATGAGGGTCCCCCTTTTCTTCGTGGGGGCTCGATTAGCCGCGCACGCACAACACGTGGTTCTTTGGGCTTGATGCGAAGAAGAGTTGGGTTGTGTTGAGTGGCCTGCTTGGTGGGTTTGCTCCCCGCCTGGCGGGTCATTCTTACGTGTACGGCCAAATTGGTGCATCCCTGCAGGGTTAAATCTTCTCGAGAAGCCGTGTTGTCCGCGGTTATGGATGACTTGGTGAAAGTGCTGGCTAACAAGTACTCAGACAACTTACACTTAACGATGATAACTTGACTAGTAATATAGATTACCTCCACCATAAAAATGAATGTCACCTTAATCAACAGTGTGAGTTTCCTTGGGTTGCTTCCTTAGTAGGGGGTAACATTGGATGGGTATTGTTTGGTGAGTAGTTATAGTTGGTTTTGTCGCGCTATCTTATCCCTTTCTTTTAGCCGGATGTTGTAATGCGTCTCTGTAGTTAGTTAGTGCAGCCCACTGCCGCTTCTTTGCAATAATCCCTTCCTTTCCGTTGTACCCAAAGTATTTGTATCTTGTGATGATTGCTTACGCTGGTATCTTGTGAATATGGGTTATCCACTTGCCAGTACTTAATAGTACTGACCCACGAATCCATTTCGTGGCTGCATATTCCACATTGCAGTCAACAGGTTTGAAGTCTGACGACGTTAGCTTGGGAATCCCTCTGGCTTGGCCTGGGCAGGGATTGGACGCCATCGGTTATCTTCAGGACTCTTAGTCCAATTTGTATCTTGTCCGTAGTCGGGCACTATGTTGTTTCTTCCGCTGTCATTTGGATCTTTGTATTGTATCAGTTGTATCCTTGACTCGTTTGAGTCGTCTTGTATATACCTCCTCTGTTGTTGTTGTGGATTATTCGTGAACTGTTGTAATGGTTACCGAAAGTTGACAACCCGGGATCGGTATTATGTAGATTCTGGCGGGAACGCTGAAATCCCCATAGTGCCCGATCTCGGGGCGTCACAGTCCTCGGCTGTTTAGCTCACGCGTAACAAATTATCGATGGAATCAATTGTGCCAAATCACCCGGCTGATATCATTTTCAAAATGTTACTGCAGCGGTGGGCGTCTCTTGCAAAAGGAGAAAGATCGGGAGCGCCTCCTGCAGCTGGTCGTTGAGCTGAAAGGCAAGATATAGAGTGCTGACCCTGCCCACGCCGCCTCCCTAGTGGAGGTGTTACCCGGCATGTTGTGTGGGGTGCTGGCCCCGGTTATCTGTCGTTTGGTGTCATGTTCTTTCGGAGAAGCTGTAGTCCGAGCGGTGCCGTTAAACTATGCCATGCACCCGTTTGCTTTATTACGTTAAAGCAGGGCAATTTATTGCCTGCTATCTAAAAAAATAATTATGCACCTATCCAACACACAATTTAGTATTAAGAAGTACATGAATAGAAGTCCACGGCTAACATTTGTCCTTCAAGCAAAAAATGAGCCAACTAGTAAAAACATCACACGGTAGAATTTCATGCGGTTGTCACATAAACGCTTAGTCATTACGTACAAATGTCGCTTGGAGCGTGCTGCGCCAGGTTCTGGGGAATACCTGGGCGCCCGCCAGCTTTGCGGAGTTTCACACCATCTTATCCTCACTGTCGGGTGGTTTTCGTCGGGCAGTCTGGGTGCTCTTTATTGTCTTAGCTTGGGCGCTTTGGCATGTTAGAAATAAACACGCTATCGAGGGGCTGATTATTCGCCACCCTGCTGACATTATCTGTAAATCGTTGGTGTTCTTGCAGCTGTGCACCTTCGCGATGAAGCCTGAGGACAGATGTTCGGCGCGCCGGCTGGTGGAAGACCCACCAGTCTTGCCGCTTTCCGATCAGACCCTAGATGTGGGCTGCTGCTTGGGTGTTTTTGTTAGCGTTTCTCTTGCTTGTGCGCCGTGTTGCTTTATTTTCGTTCTTCCCTCCCTGTTGGCGAAGCTGTGTGCCGCAACATGTATTTTTTTTGGCGAAGCTGTATGCCCAGCAGCTGTAAAACTTGGTTGAACCTGCCGAGATTTGTTAATTCAAAGTTGGGCCTTGTGTCTTTTATCTAAAAATTACGTACAAATGCGGATATTATATTGTAAGTTCTTGCGCCGGTCATAAAACGCTCATTCGAATAGTGTATTAAATAAATTTTAATGGACTTTGGTCGTATGTGGTTGGTTAATTAACAATTTTTTTCCGTCTTGCATTTGTACTAGGTCCAACGCTTCAGATAAGACTGATGGTGGTCTTATCCTTACTGAGACCACCAAGGACCGCAAGTTTATTACCTTTAGGAAGAAAAATGTGGTCTGATCTAGCAAAGTAGCAAGTGTTTAAGAAAATTGTACTCCCTCCGATCCATATTAATGGTCGCTAAATCGGATGTATCTGTCTAGATACATCCGATTTAGCGACCATTAATATGGATCGGAGGGAGTACTACAAATGAAGGTCGTAGCTGTTGGTCCAGGTGCTCTCTATGAGGAAGACAAGAAGGCAGCCAATGTCGGTTTCAGTGGGCGGCATGGTGCTATACTTCAAGAAATTCGGGTTGTTAGTTCAGGGGTGTCGGCGACACAAACTATATAGTGCTGAGAGAGTGATATGTGATTTCTGAGCTGTCTTAAGTGTGTGGTTTACTTCAGTTTTGAGGTCAGAGTAGACACCAAGATGCGGGGGAAGATTTCTATGTGTTGATCACCAATCTATGGTGTTGCTACTTTGGATGATTGTATAATTATATGAGCAAACCGTGTGTCCGGGGTTAAATCATTCACTGAATTCGTGTACGAAGGCAGTTTCACGGAGGAATACCTGTTTTCCCCTCCTTTTACGTTCACGGAGGAGTCTTCCGTGAGACCGTGATCCATCAACATCATTAACATGGAGTTTCCCCCTTTCGACTCACTGAGCTAACCCGTAGCATGCGGAGTTCAGAAGTGAATCAGCCCGACCGAACCCGTAAGCCAGCTCGCTATCATGGATTGACGCTGCTACTTCTGAACCATTTCTCCCGAGTCATATAGAGACTATGCTGCATGTGGCAAGCTACCACGCCTCTTCCCTATTCCAAGTTATCGCTAGCACTGACCAATATCTAGTGATCGCCGTTCAACCCCCCCGAGCAAAAAAATAGCACTCACATACTTCGTTTGGCTTGTGGGAATGATAGTCAAAGGAGATAGCCAAGATAACATGGAAGAGCAACAGGCAGGGCATAGCGAACGTCCAACCTATATGGCAGCTTTAGAGGGAGGTTATGTGGATAGATCAACCCTGGAAGTGTGTGTCATAATTTTAGCATCCTCCATGTAATTCCTGGTGCCTCATATGCCTATACATATGAAATCCAAATCCTCGTGTATGGAAACATGACAAACAATGCACAAAGTGTGATTGGATAAGTCTAAGACAAAGACGAAAAAAAAATGAGGAGCACGTTAGCTATTCATCGTTTGTATAGGGGAGCTTAGTCTTTATAGGAAAACTTGGGCGGTACACTATGGCATGAAGTCAGTGGTCCTCTGGTAGATCAAACCGTTTGGGGCGCTTGGTGCTGGGTATGTCAAAAGTTACTAGTTTATTTTGTCTTTAAACAAATTTTAGATTCCATTAGCCTTTCCTTTTCAAAAATTGGTGATATCGGATCTTTACACCAAGATAATTCACTTATCATATACATAATTGAGTAATTACAATGTATATGAAAATAAGCCTAGTGCCTAACATTCGAGCCAAATAGAATGAGCATCACAAAATAAATTTCCATGCGACGGTCACATAAGCGCTTAGTCATGGTGTACAAAATGATGATATTACCGAACAAATGATTTGTTTAACAAATGATTTGTTTAAAAGAAACATGACCAAAGTATATTGGACTCCATACTTAACTAGAGCAAGCATAACATCAACCAGTAATTGTACGTCGTATCATACCACTAGTGGAAAAAGGGGGTTTAGTCCCGGTTCTATATGGCCTTTAGTCCCGGTTTGGCAACCGGGACTAATAAATCGGGACTATAGCCCCCCTTTAGTCCCGGTTCCTCCACGAACCGGTAACAAAGGGGCGCCACGTGGTCCCGGAGGACCCCGCGGGGCTGAGAACCTTTAGTCCCGGTTCTTCACACAAACCGGTACTAAAGGTTTGCCCCCCTTTTTTCTGTTTTTTTGCGGGGTTTAGGGGGGATGGTTAGGCTTTAGGAGTGGTACTAGACGCTTTCGGAGTATGAGGATCACGCCGATGCGCCAAAAATGCGTTTTGGTACACATAAATTACTACGTGAAGATCAAGTTGATGCATATATATGACACAGACAATTGAATACGGTCTCAAATTAAGTAGTACATGCCGATCACGTTTTGGAGCATACTATTACAAATTGCGCCGAAGCGGTGGAGCATAGTATTACATGTAGATCACTACTACATGTAGATCGCTGTTACATGGAGGTATACTATTGTGTTGGATTGCTATGACCTCCACAAGAAAATATCCCGGCAATTCCTCGCAGATTGCTTTGAAGTGGTCCTTTATTGGTATCGTGTCCCGCTTTGTTGCCAACTTTAAAAGAATTAGATAAGAAATCAATACATGAGTTATGTGTATATATATCAAATCATAATAAAACAATTATCACTGAAACTCAGCACGACTGATGGTAACAAAATAAATTTGTGAATAATTTTTACATACTTCTTGATTTCTTCGATTCTTTATTCTCTCGTTGATCCTAATGTGAATATACTCGCAAACGTAGTACCCACACAGATCAGTGCCCTCTGGCTGTTTCGCGCAGGTACGTACAAGAACATAATTCAATCAAATAATAATCAAGTATGATAATGGTGCATGGACCTAGGTGTTACTACTTACTTTGTTCAAACGCCATGTCAGCTACGGTTTCCATCTACCAACCGGATCTTCCTCGATAAACAATTGCTAGACGCTGCCCGACAAATCAAATGAACAAAAGAGTTATTAATTAGTTGATATCAGAAAATGAACAAAAGAGGCAATAAGAATTGAAATTACTTTTTGATCATATCAAAACAAGACTTGTATTCTCTAGGATCTCTCCTTCATGAGTCAAGGACTTCAACTTCTTCATCGTGAATATTAATGACGAGAAGAATAAAGTGGAACCTGCGCATATTTATATTATGCAATGTCATAGATAACTCACCAGTTAAAACTATAACATATAGTGAGCAAAATAGAATGTGTAGAAGATAGTAACACTCGTAGTTGTACGGAAAAAGTATTTCTTTTTTGTCATGTTGTCGCTTCAAAAACCTTACAAAGTTCCCGTTGTATCCTTGTTATGAATGGGATTTTCTATGGTGACTTCATAAATTTTATCCGGGTCAATGAACCCAAAGTCCGTGACTTCCTCCCTTTTGCATTCGAGCATCTTCAATCTGCATAATATAGCGCACAAAATATTAAATTGAGGATAATTGCAGACAATGAACGAGCTGAGCTAAAGACTTAAATTACATAAACGAATCACTTACAGACAATAACAACTGAGGATAGATTTGTCGAGGGCCTGGAGATTGTATAAATGAAAAAGTTCGCTGAACTCAACGACCACGACATATTCTTGGAAGTAGTTCTCTTCCTTAACTCCCACCACGACACAATTTGTCCCTGTCTTTGGACATTTTTGTACCAGGTATGAAAATTACGCATAATTGTTGATAGGGACCTCACATTCTCGACCAAAATTTCCCCGTGAGCATATTTATATGCTAGACAGCGAAGGGGTAAAAGGTTGTTTCATCTATGTACTATAGAGAAGATTGAGAGGCCTTGTCGTGAGGTACCTTGAGCAGAGGGATCGACTGAACGTCTTGTTCCCCGAGATGGGGAACTTGTTTCCTTTTTTCTCCTGGTCAGGCTGGGGAACTGCTTGTTTCCCTTTTTCTCCTGTTCCATCTCGTCATACGACATTTCAATAGAACGCCTATAGTCTGATGGCGGCGATGGTACAGGGTCATATAGATTCTGAATGGTACGCGCAACGAGCACCAGATCTAGTATCTTCACAAATGGTATCTCGGGCACTTTGGGTGCAAAATGGTCATCCACCTCGGACCTAACGACGGCAGCGGTTTCCTCATCAGTTTTTTTTCCAAGGCAACTTCTTAATAGGAAACGGTGCTTCTCCTTTCTAGGTTTCTTCCTAGCTGACGAACCGTTCCGCTTAACGGGCACTTTCTCACTCGGCGGAGATCGAGATGGACTCACGATGTGCTCTCTCTCGGGTAGGTGTGTACTTTGCTGCTACAAGGAGGAGTCGGTGGCCTTGGCAAGGGGCCTGGAAAGTCGATGTATTTCTTGTTCCATAGGGAGAAATCGCGCTTGACATCTCCTAGTGTCTTCTCATCGTCTACTCCAGGAATCTCTAGCTCTGTTGTTTCAAAGCCCGTCACAACTTCATCCACCCTGACACGAGCATATATAGCCAGGTGGAATAGAACCATGATGGTACATTGATCCATGTTCATTTGGGTAAGCATAGCCGACCACCACCTTCACTGATATGTTCTTTATTGACACATGTAGCTCGCAATCTGTCTTCTTCGTGACATAATCCACGGGGTAGCTAGCGCTAGATACTTCTTTATGCGTGGAACCCTGATACGTCAAAAACGTATCTACTTTTCTGAACACTTTGCTGATGTTTTCCCTCTAAACTTGTGTGTTTTGAATGCAACTAACACGGACTAACGCTGTTTTCAGCATAATTACTTTGGTGTCTCGTTTTTACGCAGAAAATAACCTTTTAGGAAAATACCCAGAAACGAATGGAAAGTCCATATTTTACCCGAAGACTCCTGGAGCTAGAAAATGAGTCGGAGAGGGGCAAGGGGGTTCCCTCACCACCCCCAGGCGCGGCCAAGGTGGGCCCGCGCTTGGGCATGGTGATCCCACCTCGGGCACCCCCTCGGACTCCCTTTCGACTACATATGCCCCGAAACCTAAAAACCCGAGGGGGTTCGATCGTTTTCTAGAAAGAAGTTCGTAGCTCCTCCGCCATCGCGAATCCTTTTTCGGGGTTCAGAAACTCCGTTCTGGCACCCTGCCAGGACGGTGGCAGGGGAATTGGAGGAGATCATCGCCATCGTCATCACCAACGCCTCTCCATCGACCATCCATGTTTCCCCCATCCATGTGTGAGTAATTTCCCCGCTGTAGGCTGAAGGGGATCGTAGGGATTGGATGAGATTGTGCATCTAATAATGTCGTGATTGTTTGGGCATAGTGCCTAGTATCCTCTATTAGTGCTATTGACATTGTTGCAACTTGTTATGCTTAATGCTTTTCACTTTGGGGCCGAGTTCCATGATCTCAGATCTGAACATGTTATTGAATCACGATGATAATTATTGTTTCTTGATCATACTGCAAGTTGTTTACACATATCGTTTTCCGAAACCCGAGGCCCCGAAGTGACAGAAATTGGGACAACCGAAGGGGATGGCTGTGATGTGAGGATCACATGTGTTCACGGAGTGTTAATGCTTTGCTCCGGTGTTCTATTAAAAGGAACACCTTAATTAACAGTAGTTCCCTTGAAGACCCGCTGAAAACGGGCTGATAGGACAAAAGATGTTGTGCAAGTTATCATTGCGAGCACGTACGATTATTTACGGAACATGTGCCTATGGTTACTTAGTGCTTGGATGCTTTATCTTATTTATCTGCAATGCCCATGTCTTGATTATTATATGAGCTATCTTATCCATGCAATGCCCGTACATCCGTCCCTATGCCTACAATATTTAATCCCGTTGTTTACTTGAATCACTACTGCTGCTGTTTTCATTTCACTACTGCTATTATTTTACTACTACTGCTACTATAAAACTGTTACTACTGATAAACCACCGCGAACAAGTTCACTTTCAGGTGCAGGTGAATTGACAACTCACTTGTTAAGGCTCACAAATATTCTTTGGCTCCCCTTGTGTCGAGTCAATAAATTTGGGTTTTACTTCCCTCGAAGACTGTTGCGATCCCCTATACTTGTTGGTTCTCAAGACTATTTTCTGGCGCCGTTGCCGGGGAGCATAGCTTTATTTGCGAGCTCACTGGAGAGTACTATTATCTACTGCCAAACATTCATCATGGGTAAGACTCGTGATGGAAAGTTTCCTATATTACCATCCACTACAAGAAGAGGTACAACTCTGAACACCTCTGTTGCTCTTGATTCATTGTCTGTTATAAGTAAGCTGCTTACACCACCACATACACATGCTACACGTGCTACTTCTGCTGAATCTGAAAATACTTCTGATACTTTTGATGATGCTTCTACTGTGCTTGATGAGAGTGGTTCTCTCTGTCCTTTCTTAGATGCTACTATTGCTAAAGCTAAAAATATTGCAAACACTGAAACTCCTGATAAAAATCCAGTTACTCATGCTGTTTCACCTGAGCTTAGATAGAATCCTAGTGATGATTTTGATGATTCCTATATTGAACTTAATGATGATCTTATTGATGAAATACATGCTATGAAGGATAGCGATGTTGTTATAAGTTTTATTGAAAGTTGTGTTGTTAAATATAAATTATCTCCTGATGCTAAGTTTGCCACTTCTCCCATTAATATTAGGGATAAGGATTATGATTTCTCTCTTGATTTATTTTATATATCTATTGTTGAGAAAGAACCTTTTTGTGGTACTGAAAATGAAAGTGCTATGAAACATATGAATGAGCTCTCCTCTTTGAGTAGTTTATTCTCTCATGATCTTAAGAAACGTAGCTACTTTGTTGCTAAAATATTCCCTTTCTCATTAAAAGATGAAGCTAAAACTTGGTTTAATAATTTGTCTACAGGATCTATTGATAGTCCTATTGGTTTCGTTAATTCTTTCTTTCAGAAATATTTTCCTGCTAGTGCTTAACATGCCGCTTTACAAAATATATTTAATTTCAAGCAATTGGAAGGAGAGAAATTGCATGTATCTTGGGCAAGGTTCTGTTCTTTAGTTAGGGATACACCTGTGCATAAGCTAGAAAATAATGAACTTCTTCATATATTCTATAATGGACTAACTGTTGAATCTAGGACATACCTGGATAGTTGTGCTGGTTGTGTTTTCAGGCAAAGAACTCCAGATGAAGAAGAGGAATTAATGGCTAAAATAAGCCAATATCATGATGATTGGACTATGGTTGAGTCTGAGCTGACCCCTACTCCACTATCAACACCAACACCCGAGAAGAGGGGAATGATTGAATTAAATGATGAAGTGATGAGAGAAGACAAGAAATATCTTAAAGAGAGGGGTATTAAATCTGAAGATCTGAACAATCTTCCACCTATAGAAGAATTATCTAAGCCAATCCCTCACTCATCCACCATTGAGGTCCACTCTCTCCAACATTCTGATAGTAGATATATTCCCTATAATAAACCTCCTGATCAATGTTTAGATGAATTTGATAATTATGTTATTAAGCAAGATAATTTTATTATGAGAGTGCAAAATTACCTAATGGAAAACTCTAGAGGTATTGATAATTTGCAGGGTATTATAGAAACAAACTCTAATGATGTTAAAATGCTTGTTAAACACTTTCAAATGGTTCAAACTCAAATTGATCAACTTGCTAAAGTGCAAAAAGATTTGCTAGTTATGCTTCTAAAGAAAAACATGCTTATGAAATAACAACTAGAAGTGGTATTGCTACACAAGATCCTTTATATCCCAAGGGACATCCTTAAAGAATTGAACAAGATTCTCAGCAAACTAATAATAATATTATTCATACTAAGAAGAAAAATAAGAAGAAACATAAAACTGCTGTAGAATCCTCTGAACTTGCTAAAGATCCTAATAGTATATCTATCTCTGATGCTCAAACTGAAAGTGGTAATGAAGAGAATAATGTTTCTGATAAAGAAGAAATTGAAGAGGAACCTGAAAAGCAAACTAAAAATACAAAGTGCACTAAGGAAGATTTTGTTACTAATAAACATGGTAATGAGAGAGAACCTTCGGTACAAAATCAATGCCTTATCCTAATAAGAAAAACAAATCAAAAGAAGAAGAACATTACAACAAGTTTTGTGAATGGATGAAACCTTTGTTCTTGCAAATTCCATTAACTGATGCTATTAAATTGCCTCCTTATGCAAAATATATGAAAGATATTGTCTCTAACAAAAGGAAGATTCCTAATGAGGAAATTTCCAGTATGCTTGCTAATTACTCTTTTAATGGCAAGGTTCCTAAGAAGCTTGGAGATCCTGGTATGCCAACTATTCCCTGTTCTATTAAAATAATTATGTTAGAACTGCTTTGTGTGATTTGGGAGCTGGAGTTAGTGTCATGAATTTTACTCTCTATAAAAGAATCCTCCTAGAAAAATTGATACCAACTAATATATCTTTTCAAATGGCTAATAAATCCACTGCTATTCCTGTGGGTATATGTGAGGATGTTCCTATTTAAGTTGCTAATAATTGTCTGATATTAACTGACTTTGTTGTGTTGGAAATGCCTGAAGATGATAATATGTCTACTATTATTGCAAGACCTTTTCTTAATACTGCAGGGGCTGTTATTGATTGCAATTAAGGAAAAGTTACTTTTAATGTTAATGATAAAGAGCACACTATTTATTTTCCCAAGAAGATTGATAAGAAACATGGTCTAAATTCAATTTAAAATATTGAGACCATCAAGATTGGAGAATTTTATTGTCCTATTCCAAAGCCATCCAAAGAATATGAGACCGTCATGGTTGGGACTATATCAATAAAGGTTGAGGTAACATAAATATTTAGTGAGAAACAAAGTTTTATTTCATATAAAATTATTTTGGTAGCAAGACTTGATCAACCTTGTTAACAAAGTGGTTTTAAATCAAGGAAACAATGTTATCACTACGTGTTCGTTGCGTTTTCTTATTCATATGCTCGTTTTTTTTGTGCTTCCATAAAGTATATCACGTTTTCATATTTTTTTCACCATATTCACTCATGCCCAAACACGTTTTCATCTCGTTTTCCATCGTCTACTCACGTTTTCGCTATCCCCAATCACGTTTTCCATATGTTTTCCTCCATTTTTAAGTGGGTATAGGTTTAGTAGAGTGTCTTAGAACTGCTGTAGGTTTGGTTTTGCTGATTTTTTTCGATCATTCCATCTTCGTTTTCCAGCGATATTATTATTAATTAAAATTCTGGAAAAGTCTGAAAAATAAAGTTTCTCGAAAAATCCCAAAAAATTTATATTCGAAGTTTTTGCGTAAAAAGGGGCAGAAAGCCACCTGGGGTGACCCCATGGGGGCACCCAGGCCAGCTCACGATGGCCAGGCGCGGCCTGCCCCTGGGGCGCGCCTGCCTATGGTGAGGGCCCCCTAGCCCCCCACTTGCTCTCCCACCTACCACACCTCCCTCTTGCCCATAGAAACTCAACCAGTTCATCCAAACCCGAGTTCTTGCTGCTTTTCCTTGCGATTTTCGATCTCCTTGCTCAGCCATCTTTTCTGTCGAGATTTGGGGAAGATTTTCTCCGGTATGTGACTCCTCCGATGATCCAAGTAGAATTTTGTTTAGTGGAGTATTTCTTGCGTATTTTGCTGCCGTAGGTGACAGGTTATGTGAGCTTGCATGCTTGTTTGATGCTTGATTAAGTTAGTTTTGATGCATGTTTAGTATTCATACAAGTCCCTATAGTAGTTGATATCATATAGTTGCTCCAAATAATTTTGTTGTGATATTTGTTAAAAATTACAGAACAGGAGGATGAAGAACCATACCTTTGAGAGATGTTTGTAAGTGATGCACCAAGGGCATCTAGGCCCTCAAGATCAGCTGTGAGAGCAAGACCATCATATATCGAAAATCTTCCTGCCTCCGATATTGGGGAGAGGGATGATGGAGATGCTAATCCATACACTTTTCCATGCTATGAATTTTTGCAGGAAGCGGGGATTATAATTGATTTCAAGTTTCTTGTTAACAATGTTGGCTTAACTACTTATATGCAGGAGCAGCATGCTCAATACGCTATCTTCACAAAGACTTTCGTTGAAAGTTTTGAACTCCAAAATCGTTCCTATGGGACAACTGTTTCGTTTAAGGTTTATGATAAGGGCTATACTTTGCCACTGATAGAATTTTGCAGGATAATAGGTGTTCCTTCGTCTGGGACAACAAAGAAGATTTCAGATTGCCCTGGAGATTTGCTGGAACTCTGTCGGGCAATAAGCAATGACGATGACCGCCTAGCTCAACAGGGCAAGATAAGAAGCATACAACTCCCAGCTATTCTTTATTTTTCCTATTATCTTAGTACTACTGTTATAGAAAGAGAAAACACTAGCAACATTTCTCACTACCATCTAGCTTTCCTAGCTGCTGCTCTTACTGGTGTTACTAATTATCATCTTGGTGTTATTAGTGCACGTCGTTTAGCGACCAGAGGACCTATTTATGAATTTATTATTGCTTCATGTATTGTAGCTGATTTAGGTCTTGCTGTTAATCCTAATGATGTGATATTACCCGTACAGAGGCTTGACCTTGCTGCCATGAAACTGCATCATTTTGTTACTTCTGATTGCCGCCAGGGAAAATTAATTTATAGGATGTTTTTCGCTGACGGGGATGAGAGGGCAATCCCCATGCCACAACTTGGTTTGTTCAATATTGACAGGGGATTATGGTCTCACACCAAGGAGGTGCTGGACGAGCAGCTGCAGTTGCTTGGTTTCCACGAGCAGCACGACCCCGAGGAGCAGGAGGGCGACGAGGCACCCCCATGAGAACTACACCACGCATTATCCAGGCACATCGAGCTCGTACCAGGGAGGAGGCCCCTCATCGTCACACTTTGGAGACGTCACTTCATGGCGGGGCTGGAGTTGAGCCCCACTTAGGCCAAAAGCCTAATCTTGGGGGGAGGTATACCGACATCACACTCATATATATATATCGTATTCAGTCGGTTCTTTGTACATTCATGTTTTCTGTTTCTCTCTCTTTCTTTTGTTATCGCTGTTTTGTTTTCGCTTTCCAAAACACAAAAAGACCAAAAATATTCAGTTGTTTCTCTATATTTGTTTCTTTAGTTGGTTTGCTTTATCCTTTAGTTGCAGTTTAATATTCAAAAACCCAAAAATATTTTGTTTTGTTTGTTTTCTTTCTTTTGTTCTTGTTTCATTTCAAAAAACCCAAAAAGATTTTGCTTTGTTTGCTTGTTCTTTTTTGCTCGTGCTTTAATTGAAAAACCCAAAAATATTTGGTGTTCTTCTTTTCTTTTGTAAAGTTTGCTGCAGAGTTCAAAAGTCGTCCGTGACTCCATTGGAGCTTGGTTTTCATTATATATTATTCGAGCCGCAAGTGAAGAGCAATAATGACGATCCATGGCAATTCAAGTTGTGGTGAGAGGCTGGTATGAACTCTATTTGTTTTCATTTTTGTACATATACCCATCCATGTGAGCATGCTTAGTTTGTTCGTATAAGATATATGTGATTTAATGGCTGCTTAATAGTTTGTGCTCTCTCATGTTTTGTTCCAATTTATTAATAGTAAATGACATGTCGAATAAATATTTGTTCGCGTTGTTCTATTCGTAGAAGGGTGTGACATTGTGGTAGCCTCCTCTGACTGTTTCATTTGAATCGACTTGGCACATGATCACGCATGCTAAGACTAAAAACAAAAAGTCAATAAGCCTCGATGATTTATTTTGCCTCAGATTTCTAGTATAAATTTTACGCCTCATTTAATTTTACTTTGTCGCAAACATGATTATGGTAATTATTGCTCTCTTGATTGTCGCTTCCCAGTCTATTGCTATCCTTCACTTGCACTGAGTATGAGCTCTACTCGTGCCTCCAAATCCGTGAAAACCAAGTTATTCCACAGAGTCCACTATAAATTCCTATGCATGGTATTTCCTGCCATTCCAAGTAAATTTGCATGTGCTACCTTTAAAACCTTCAAAACACTTCTCATTTTGTGACACTGTTTTAGGTCATGAGGAAGAGTAGTATTGTGTTTGTTATCTTCCATGCTAAATTAATTACCCACCTCACTTGCATGCTTCATCTGCTCGTCATTAATATTGCAAAGAGCTGGTTAGACCACTATAACAGAAAAATAATGAAAAATAGGCACTCCCCCATGGTATGTGAAAGTTGGCAGGCACCCGAGGATTCGGTTAGCCATGGTTTGTGAAAGCAAAGGTTGGGGGGAGTGTCAAGCTATATATATGTGCATTATATAATTGCCTAATTCGGAACCGCTCTCACTTTTTTTTATTATGGAAGATAATAAGCACTCTATTGCCATTTGTTGACATGAACAACCACCTCTCAATTTTTTTTACTTATGTTTCATGAAAAATGAAAATCTCTAGCGCATGTGAATCTCTGCTTCCCTCTACGAAGGGACAATCCTTTACTTATAGGAAGAGTCTCCACCATATTCTTTGAGCACCTTCTTGAGAGCATAATTTTCATTCTTAGTGTGATGTTGTCCCAAAGCACGGTTGATTGTGATATAATCTTGATACTGGCATCTTTTGATATCTTTACTTCTAGTCTTCCCTTGAACTTCAGGTGCCCTGGCATTTATGTTTTTCCCCACACATAAGGGCAAGCAAGATACCACTTTATCAGATCCTATTATGAATATTACAATCTTGCAAATAGTTATGCTTCATGTTGTTTATTATTAATATGTTGTTATCTCTTCATCATTTGCATAGCTATTAAGTGATAGTATCTTATCATGAGAATAATTAAGTATTTGATCATATAGTGAGTGTATTTACATCATATGAAGCAAATATGTTCGTAAAAGTTCTTTTATCGCACTCAGTTGTTAATTGAATTGCTTGAGGACAAGCAATAAGCTAAGCTTGGGGGGAGTTGATACATCAAAAAACGTATCTACTTTTACGAACACATTGCTGATGTTTTCCCTAAAACTTGTGTGTTTCGAATGCAACTAACACAGACTAACACAGTTTTCTGCAGAATTACTTTGGTGTCTCGTTTTTGCGCATAAAATCAACTTTTAGGAAAATACCCGGAAATGAAGGGAAAGTCCTTTTTTTATCCGAAGACTCCCGGAGCCAGAAGATGAGTCAGAGAGGGGCAAGGGGGTGCCCTCACCACCCCCAGGCGCGGCCAAGGTGGGCCCGCGCCTGGGCATGGTGAGCCCACCTTGAGAACCCCCTCGGACTCCCCTTTCGACTACATATTCCCCGAAACCTAAAATCCCGAGGGGGTTTGATCGTTTTCCAGAAAGAAGTCCGTAGCTCCACTGCCATCGCGAATCCTTTTTCGGGGTTCAGAAACTCCGTTCTGGCAGCCTGCCGGGACGGGGAATTGGAGGAGATCATCGCCATCGTCATCACCAACGCCTCTCCATCAACCATCCATGTTTCCCCCATCCATGTGTGAGTAATTCTCCCGCTGTGCCTAGTATCCTCTATTACTGCTACTGATATTGTTGCAACTTGTTATGCTTAATGCTTGTCACTTTTGGCCCGTGTGCCATGATCTCAGATCTGAACATGTTATTGAATCACGATGATAATTATTGTTTCTTGATCATACCTGCAAGTTGTTTACACATATCGTTGTCCGGAACCCGAGGCCGCGAAGTGACAGAAATTGGGACAACCGGAGGGGGTTGCTGTGATGTGGGGATCACATGTGTTCTCGGAGTGTTAATGCTTTGCTCCGGTGTTCTATTAAAAGGAACACCTTAATTACCAGTAGTTCCCTTGAGATCCTGCTGAAAACGGGCTAGTAGGACAAAAGATGTTGTGCAAGTTCTCATTGCGAGCACGTATGACTATTTACGGACTACATGCCTATGGTTACTTAGTGCTTGGATGCTTTATCTTATTTATCTGCAATGCCCATGTCTTTATTATTATATGAACTATCTTATCCATGCAATGCCCGTACATCCGTCCCTATGCCTATAGTATTTAATCCCGCTGTTTACTTCAATCACTACTGCTGTTGTTTTCATTTCACTGCTGCTATTATTTCACTACTATTGCTACTATAAAACTGTTACTACTGATAAACCACTGCGAATGAGTCCACTTTCAGGTGCAGGTGAATTGACAACTCACTTGTTAAGGCTCAGAAATATTCTTTGGCTCCCCTTGTGTCGATTCAATAAATTTGGGTTTTACTTCCCTCGAAGACTGGTGTGATCCCCTATACTTGTGGGTTATAAAACCCACACTATTTTTTTGCTGAGATGGGGGGGCATTGGCTTGAGGATCTTCTAGATGCAGCTGCTGAGTTTGCCTGGGCTGACGAATTGATTCTATTTGGTGTTGCTGCTACACCAGACATTCCAAATTCGTTAACCGGTCTGACCGCTCCTTCTTCTTTTGTCCCATGGCTTCTATAACTGTCAGCGCACTCTGGAAATGTGTCCTTCAAGGTGACACCGCCTCTAGTGGTTCATACGCGTCCAACGTGTTTCGGATTCCCCATAGCGAGTGTCATCTTGTCCTTCTCTCTCTCGGGGTGGTACTCTCCCCTTCTAACTTTCTCTATTGCATCTTCAAGCAGCGGAGTGATTATTCCAACTTTTCCTTCCAGTTTCCCTGTGCAACGATCTGCCATGTCTATGGGTCCAACCCTGTCCCATGCGCGAACAACCAGAATTTGGATCTATCGGGCCAGTCCGATGTCTGTGGAGTGATCCCTCTAGCAATCAAGTTAGCTTCAAATGCTTCCCACTTAGGAATGGCAGTCCTGTAGCCACCTGTCCCCAACCTATGGTGATATTTCTTGTTCTTAGCATTTTCCTTATTTACTACTGGCCGGGACACATGCTTAGACGATAGCTTATACACCATAAATGCGGGCCAGTGATGTTCTATCTTCTCCAGTCTTCTTTTGGATTATGGATCTTGATTTTCATATTGTTTCCATAATTTTTCTTCCAGCTCTGGAATTGTGTGGCCCTCTTCTTAAGAGTCCATTGCTTGACTTTGTCCCTCTTGGCTTGCATGAAGCTTTCCGGCAGGTTATCCTAGGGCAATTCCTTTATATGTTCGTTGAAATAACTAGCTCCACCCCCCTCGTCCTTCGGCTTAGGCCATTCTGCAATGCTGATCGGTACCATGTCCCTAACAAGAACTCCAGCTTGCCTTACAAATTTACGGCAGTTCTATTTGGGTTCCAGCGGATCACAATTATCCTTAACTGTGGTGATGGGTTACCTACTCTTGCTCGGCATCCTTTTTGTCGCTTTTTAGTATATTTGGTTGATGATCAGGAAGGTTAAAAGAAAAATAATTCATTAATAAGTGCAATACAAATAAATCAATGCATCTACTGATCAACATAACCTTAATATATATACACCTCGCCGGAGTTTGTTAGGGGCACTTCGTCGTCTCTTCTTTCTTCAGACTTAAGTCCCTCACCGGAGTCGTTTAGAAATTGAGAGCTCAAATCATCGTCTTCTCCATCGGATTCGACTCCACGGGCATTCTCATATATAATTTGTTGCATTATGTCATCATTCTCCTCGTCTCTAATGAAGGGGGAGTCCATAGCTCAATGTCACTGCAATCAAATTGTAATAACACTAAATTTCCTAACACAAAATAATTTGACTTAGCAATTTAAATAACAAACAAATTACTTACAAATTTAAATTGACTTAGAAAATTTAAAGAAAGTACATAGGAACTATAAAACAAATTAACACTAATAACCTAAAGTACTTATTTTTTTTCTAAATTTTCTAACTTAAATTTGTTAGAACTAATAATTTTCTAAACACAAAAGATTGGCTACAATTTTCTGAACACAAAATATTTGCTAAAATTTCTAGAATTTATAATTTTCTAAACACAAAATATTTGCTAAACTTTTCTTTGCTAAAATTGGTAAAACTAATTATTTTATAAACACTAATAAATCGGTAAAACTTTGTAAACACTAATAAATTACTGAAACTAATTATTTTCTAAACACTAATAATTTTCTAAAACTAATGATTTCCTAAAACTAAAACTAATAATAAAATTAAATCATTAATATTTTCTTACACTAATATTTTCTAGTGTTTCCTAAAACTAAAACTAAATTTCCTAAAACTACTACAAAAATTAAAACACTAATATTTTCTAGTGTTTCCTAAATCTAAAACTAGTAATAATTTTGCTAATTAGTATTAATAGTAGATAAAAAATAATTAGTACCTAAACAATAGCTAATAGTAGGTAATTAGTGTTAACAGTAGCTAAACTAGTAAAAAAAAAATAAAGAGGACGGAAGGCCGAGGAGCTCACCGGAGAAGAAAAGGAGATTCCGGAGGCGACGCCGGCGTCGCGGGAGCCAGCCGAGGAGAGAAGGAGCTCCCGCGGGGACTCCTCGAGGGCTACGGGCCGGGGACGGCGGGGCCGGCCAGAGGAAGGAAGAGGGAGGAGTTGCGCGCGGCGTCTTCCGAGGGAAGAAGAGGAGGGGATGCGGCGGCCTCCTTCGACGGCGACGGTGGACGGAGCTGCGGCGGTGGGCAGCACCACACGGTGGAGGCGTCGACGATGTTCTCTGGAGCCTGGAGGCGCTTCATGGGAAACGGAGAATATATGAAAAATTTCGGATGTAGCCATCCAAGTAACTACGGAAAAGACCTTTAGTCCCGGTTCCAGCCACGAACCGGGACTAAAGCTATCTTTAGTGCCAGTTGGTGTTCCCGGTTCCAGCCACAAACCATGACTAAAGGGTGTTCTGTTTTCTTTTATATTCTTTCATTTAAATGTTTTTAAATTGTTTTTTCTAATATTATTTATGTTTTATTTTATATATTTTGATTTAAATGTTTTTGCATTGTTTTGTCTAGTTTCCATTTCTTTTTCTGTTTTCTTTTATGTAGGTTCATTCAAATGCTATTTGGATTGTTTTTTCCTAATATTATTTCTGTTTTCTTTTATATTTTTTGATTTAAATGCTTTTTGAATTGTTTTGTCGAGTTTCTTTTATATAATTTAAATGCTTATTATTACATATCACCAACAATACTCATAACACTATTACATTATTACTTAAGCGGGCTACGGGTAATGGCGGGCTGCAGGCAGCTAGACCAGCAGTACTGAGTGACAAGAGTAGATCTCTGGTTTAGTCATACTCCTGCCTAGGCCTATAATACTCGTCCTTGTAGTACTCGCTGTCATCGTCACTATCATCGTACAACACTCGGGGCTAGGACCTAGAAGGGTGAGGACACCTGAACTGGAAGTGAGGGAAGCGTATGAAAGTACACTATGGTCAACTAGAGGGGGTGAATAGGTGACCTACAAATTTTAATCCCTTTTCACTTTTAGATGGACTTTGGCAAGTAAACAACTTGGTTATCTAGATGTGCAACTAGGTATACACCCTATGTGACAAGTAACGAGTATGCAACGGAAGTAAAATGCAAGGAACAAGATAACCACAAGTGAAAACACGGAGACAAGGATATGTTTCCCGTAGTTCTTTCTTAAAAGAAGTACGTCTACGTTGGAGAGGTGGGGAGCCACCTAGGCGCTCCTCAATAGCACAGTTGTGCACACCTTGTTCTCCTTGAGCTTCTCCGGTGAGGGAGATTCTCGTTTCCACTATGAGGTCGACTTGAAGGCATTGACCAAACCTTTACAAGTGGTTGAGGCTACTCCACAAGTGAGACGGAGGCTCTCAACGATCCGAAGCTTCTTGCTACAAGGTGGAAGCTACAAGCACTAGGGTTTTTCTAGGATGACAAGGCAACCAAGAGATTTACAAGATCCCAAGTGATATGGTATGGGAAAACAATTTTTGGCTTGGTAGAAAGGTAGATCTTGGACTCCTCCATCATATTCTTGTAGGGCATCGAGTTTGGTTGGAGGAGGAGGGAGATCTAGGCGTTTTGAGCTCTCAAACAATGGAGAAGAGAGAGGAATGGACGAACTAGCTGTCTAGAGGAAGAAGACATCTATTCATAGCCTCCTCCAAAATCTGACCATTGCTGCTCTCCAGGGCCAAAATATTCCGGTATTGGTACCGGAAATTTCCGGTGTAGCTGGGCCGGAAATTTGAAAACTCCGGGGGGCGAATTATTGAATAATCTGGTGGCCGGAATTTTCTGGCCAAATTTCCGCCCCCATATCTGCGAGCGGGCAGCAGCGACGCGTCCGAAATTTTGCTAAGGACCAGGGGACGGAAATTTGCCAAGGAATTTTCCGGCCAGATTTCCGTCCCTACGTCTGCAAGTGGGCAGCAGCGACTCATCCAATTTCTGCTAAGGACCAGGGGGGCGGAAATTTGCCCCGGAAATCAAATTTTACCTAAACCCAAGACGCTATGTAATTGTCGAGTAGCTCAATTTCTCCCAAATCGAAAAGGAGGTATAGAGGGTCGAAGCAATAATTAGGTTTGCACGGTCGCGCCAGAACCAAGGGTTCCCCTGGTCAGCTTGGTCCCACGTCTCAACGGCTTGGAACTTGGAAGCCGCCGGGGAGCCATGCAAGGGCCCAATTGGGGGCACGTACACTACGTACTAGGGGGTTGGGGTTGGGGTTGGGGTTGGTCAAGGTGGCTATTTTCGGGAAAATTTCTGCCCCAGTATCTGAGAGCAGGCAGTTTGATGTTAGGACTTCACCATCTGGAGCCTCGAGCAGGCCGGAATATTCCGGTGCTGAGGCCGGAAATTTCCGGCATGTATCCACCGGAATTTCCGGGCTAGATTCCTGAATTATCCGGCTGCAATTATTTGTTTCTTAAGAAAAACCTTTGTGTACCTTCTCGAGGATATTATCGTTGATCATATGTGAGGCCAGCTATAGACACTTAAACCACATTGTTAGTAGACATACACGCGTTGTTATCATTACCAAAATCATTAGAGGAGACATGAGCTTTCAATCTCTCCCTTTTTGGTGAGTAATGACTACACGGGTATTTGCATCGTGATAATCTAACAATGCGATAGGAATTAAAACATCACAGATAATCATAACTAGGAGACATGCCTCCCAATAATATAAGTTCATAAATACGAATCCAAGAATAAACGAGCACGAGTGAATTGAAGTTCGAAAAACGCACGAGAGATAAAAAATGATAAAAGCACAACCCACCCTAGCAAATCCCCGCGATCTCTAGATCTTCTCCCCCTTTGGCATCACGATACCAAAAAGAGAGAATAATGCAGTACGTCCAAGGAACAAGCTCTAGTCCATGGCATCATCATCCTCGGCATGCTCCGCTGAGTCTTCCTCCTCGCTAGCAGTGGCAATGTCATCATCATCTAGAACATCGAGATCCCAGTCCACGTCAAGGTTGTTCCAGTTGCGGTAAGGAATCTTAGTAGGAAGAGGAGCTGGAGCATTGGGGATGTTGAGGGCTGTCATGATGGAGCGCTGGTTCTCGAGAATAGTGCGAGGCTCGACATAGGCATTATAGTTCTCCTTGTGGATGCATACGTTCATGCAGAGCACTTTCTCAATGGCACGAATAACCCATGAGCGCTTCTTGGTTCCTAACGGAGCCCGTCTCATGCGAGGATCACGGTGTCCCTGGCCGGTGGCACCAACATCATGTGCAGCTTGCTGAGTGTGGGAGCTCTTCTTGTACAGTTTCACATCCTTGTGAGTGTTGCAATCCATCACAAGATCTTCACGCAGGTTAGCAGGATACCCTGACTTGATGAGCTTCATGATGTACGATGCATAAGGAGAAACCTTGCGGTGGTAGAGAGCAAAGTGGATCTCATGAAAGATGAAGTCCATCACATCAATCTTGTGGCTCTTAGTATCCTCAAGATCACCCTCGGTGAACGTCAGGAAGGCATGGTGCATAAGGTTCACCAAGCTGCCACAGATCTCATCATTGTTACCGCCGCTAGGGGCAATGGTCTCCCGAAATGTACGCAGAAGGATGCCATAGATGTCATACAGACCCTTGGCAGAACCCACAATACCTCGAGGACCATACAACTCAACTAGCTTGTTCTTTTTGCACTCCACACCGTAGACATGCATGCAAGCACCCTGAGGAATGTTGAGGCCAGCAAAAGGGTACCCGAGCTCAGCGGCAAAATCCTGGAACGTGGCTGTGAGCAAGTGAGGACCAGACATCCATGTCATCCCAATCTCCTCAGCATCATCGAAGACCAGAGTAGCAAAGAACTGGTGAATGAAGGTGGTGTTGTATGAGCATTGGGTCTCCATCAGAGGACGCAAACCAAGAAGCTCAGCGATGTTGACAGAGTTGCCAAAATATGCAGGGTTGGCAACCATGTGAGATAAGTTGATGTACTTCATAGGGAAGACGGGCTTGCTCATAACTGTGTAAACTTTCTTGAACAGAGTCTCCTGCTCCACATGCCAGAAATAAGAATCGATAGTCAGGTCTTGAGGTCCCTTAGTGTACCAGGCCTTGGAACGTCATGCCTTGAACTCAGCTATGGACATGGTGTCTAGGTTGAGAGCAGTCTTGCCCTATTGCTTGTTCGCATGCCGAGAAGACCTGTCAGCATTGCGCTGACGCTCATACTCCCGTTGTTCATCACGCTGACGTTGACGAGTCACGGCCTCATCAACAAACACACCATCGTCATTCTCGCGAAAGTGGTGCCACCGCTTGAGAGAGCTAGTAGCCTTGGGCCTAGAGCTTGAACCATGTGCGAGAAAAGCGAAAGAAAATGCAAAGAAAAGCAGAAAAGCATAAAAACGGGGCTCACATCTTGTGAAGTGGAATAATGAGATCTCTGTAACAGATTCAGAGCAGGCCGGAAATTCCGGTCCTTACTGAAATTTCCGGGCGGCGGAAATTCCGGTATGGGGCCGGTAATTTCCGGCCCTGGAAAAATCGCATTAGGGTTGCGAATCCAGGCCTGTAAAGAATCTAGAACAAGATAGAGGGTGCACGAGATGGTATTGTGGGGAATCACTAGAAGAACATCGTGATGGTGTGAGATCGAACCCTAAACTCATGAGAGATGTAGTCAACCTGAAACCCTAGAACACGGAGAAAACTGGGCACATACCAGGATCCATGGGATTGGCAAAGATGCGTAGTCTCTTGATCCGCAAAGAGAAGCCAGAAGACGAAGAAGGGAGGCGACGGGGCCTCCCGAGAGCCTCTGAGCGGCAGCTGCAGTTGGGGAAGGAGAGGAGGCGATGGGAGGGGGAAAATAACTAGGAGAGCCCCCTCCTGTCGCCTATTTATAGGCTCCAACTGCTTACCTCGGAATATTCTGGTAGGGGTACCGGAAATTTTCGGCGGCCGGAGATTTGGCCGGAAATGCCGTCCCAAAAATCCGCCGTGCATTCTGTGAGGGGGCACAATGGATCAGAGATGAATTTCTGGGAAAATCTCGACGCACACTACACGGAATATTCCGGCCTCCGGATATTTGCCCCGGAAAATCCCGCTCAAATTTCCGGTGTGCCTTTTGAGAGCAGGCACAGAGGAAATGGAGTAACTTTGTGGGCAAGCATCAGGTGGCCGGAAATTTCCGGGCCCTAAGCCGAAATTTCCAGGGTCCCTACACACAGAGTTTTTCAAAGAGGGAACAATACACGAGCCACCAAAAACGAGCCAAACAACACAACTAAAACAGAAACACAACCATAAAAACAAGAAAAGAGCAAAAAGAGAGAAATGTTGGTGGCCGGAGCCACCGTGTTTGAGTGTGTGCCAAGGATTCGCGAAGATATATCTTGGACCCAAAAGCATGACTCACGTTAAAGCACTATAAGTCACAAAATGACTAGATATGCATGAAGTTTTGATTGATTTGCGCATGATAGGAGGAGTGTTGGTTCATGAATTGAAGTATGCTCCCCCTATGTCCATGCCTACATCCAAGCCTACATAGCATGAATAGTGAAGGTATCTATGCAGGGTTTCAAGTGAAGTTAGACGCACCGATCACATTTAGTTCATTCCTCAAACCCCGAAATATTGGTTCGTCAAGGGACTTCGTGAAGATCAATATCGCCTTTCGCAACATGATCCCGAATGAAATAATGTCAAATCTCAATGTGGTGGAGTGAAGAACGGGATTGTAGGTGATCTTGATGGAACTCTCATTGTCACACAAGAGGGGGACCTTGTCGAAGTCGATACCATAATCTCGCAAAGTATTCCGCATCCATAGCAATTGAGCAAAACAACTTGCAACGGAGATGTACTCGGCCTCAGTGGTGGAGAGGGCGATGTAATTTTGCTTCTTGGAAGACCAACATACCAAAGAGCGACAAAAAAATTGACAACCTCCGGATGTAGATTTTCGATCCGTCTTCTTTCCCGCATAATCCGCATCTGAGTACCCGATGAGCTGAAAGCTTGAACCCTTGGGATACAAAAGACCGATCTTTGGGGTATGAACTAAATAGCGAAAGATGCGCTTAACCGCTTCAAAATGACTTTGCCACGAAGAGGCTTGAAACCTTGCACATTTACCTATGCTATACATAATATCGGGTCTAGATGCACAGAGGTAGAGCAAAGAGTCAATCATGGAGCGGTATACCTTTTGATCTACCTCTTTACCATTCGGGTCGGGTTTCAAGTCAATAGTGGTGGACATGGGGTTTTTCATAGGCTTGGCGTCATGCATGTTGAATCATTTGAGCATATCTTGAGTATACTTGGCTTGCTTGATGAAGGTGCCTTCGGGGTGTTGCTTGATCTCAAAGCCAAGAAAATACTCCAACTCACCCATCATAGACATCTCGATTTTATCCTTCATAAGCTTGCAGAACTCATCATTGAATTTGGTGTTAGTAGAACCAAAGATGATATCATCCACATAGAGTTGGCATATGAACGAGTCACCTCCAACCTTTTTGGTGAAAAGGGTGGGATTGATTAAACCAACATTGAACCCACGGTCGACTAGAAACTCTTTAAGGTGCTCGTACCACGCACGTGGAGCTTGTTTAAGTCCATAGAGCGCCTTATCGAGTTTGTAGACATAATCGGGGTGGTTGGGATCCTTGAAACCCGGAGGTTGCTTGAAATATACCAACTCATTAATAGGACCATTTAGGAAAGCACTTTTAACATCCATTTGTTGTAATTTGAAATTATGATGAGAAGCATATGCAAGAAAGATACAGATAGAATCAAGACGAGCTACGGGAGAAAAAGTTTCACCAAAATTGACACCTTTGACTTGAGAAAAGCCTTGAGCCACCAATCTCGCCTTGCTGCAAATGACGATGCCATCTTTATCTTGCTTTTTCTTGAAGATCCACTCGATGCCGATGACGTTCTTGCAATCCTTGGGTCTTGGCACTAACTTCCATACTTTAATGCGCTCGAAGTTGTTTAGCTCATCATGCATAGCTTCAAGCCAATCTTGATCTTCAAGCGCTTCATAGATCTTCTTTGTAGCGCCCTACCTTTTACTAAAGATAGAACACCTGTGTAACCTGCTATTCCCGGGATCTCTGATAGCATACACATTACAAAATGAAATATTCATTGCAATAGCATCATTCTACATCGTTGATCCAGTGGATAAGAAATAAAATAGCCATACAATTGGCATAGTCATCATGGACTAGCCCAATAACAAGGTTTCAAAGTAAACACAGCGGAAAAAATACATCAGTGAGCCTTCTTCATCTTCATGCGCCACAGGCAGAACATATTGGCGATAGACCCGAGATCCTAAACGAAATCCTCACTCGTCTTCAAATCCATCTGCACGTTGGAATATGCAGCCCCCACGAGGGAGGAAGTCAGTATAAACAATGTACTGGCAAGTGACACTTGTATGGTGGCAGTTTTGAGGAATAACTAGCTACATGATATTTGGCTGGTGGAGTCTGGGCTATTTGCATAAAGCCAGTTTTGCACTATGTTTGATAAAACTTTGTAAATCTCATGAAAATCAACATGGGTAGACACACCATGTAGTTTAATAAAGGCATCATGGGTAGACACACCATGAAGTTTGATAAAGTAATCATGGGTAGACACACCATGAAGTTTTATAAAGTCATCATGGGTAGACACACCATGAAGTTTGAAAATCATCATGGGTAGACACACTATGAGTTTGAAAAGGTAGCACAGAGGGGTAGACACACCATGTTCTCTAGGAAAAGGTTACTACCAAGTTTTAATTTATTCAGAAAAGATGAGGAGATCCTTCAGCACCAACTATGTCTAGTTTTGTCAACTGGCCCATAACCGGGGACACGGCTAAGATCTTAGTTTTTAACTCTGCAGAGGTTGTGCACTTTCACCTTGAGACTCATTTCCCCGAGAGAAAAATGAGACAAGATCTTTGGGAAGAGGGATTCAACCATACCAGTATTGACTCGTTGCTCCTAAAATTCTACCATCCAATGTCAATACAACAGGAGGAACCCCCACAACTTACTTAATCTTGGCAGAGCCCATATTACCTCAAGGCTGCACTAGAATCTAACTATACATGGAAGACCTACAAATCTCTTTAGTCCTGGGTGGCAATCCACAAGTGTACCCTCAGGTGACAACCACCACATCCATGGCCCTGGGAGTGACCCAGGTGACAACCACCATGGATATGGCCCTGAGTAGCCACTCAACATAATCCAAGCAATTACCAATCCACCCAGGTGTTTCATTTGGTTGCTAAATTTCAATTTTCAAAGTATCACAACACAATTAATAGCATCAGCAGTTGTGATATTGTTCTAGTAAAACTAAACTAGTACCTAGCAGGGGTTTCAGGTTGGCTACACACTACTAGGTGTTCTGAGCATAGTATATACTTGGAAAATAATAATATCACCTATCATTGTAACATCCCAAGTATGAAATCTCCCCCTAGAATGTTTTGTTTCTTGTTTTATTATTGCTTTGCATCATGTCATCATATGCATTTGATTTTTGTTTGCATTGTTTTGCATTTGATTTCAATTGTTTCCATTTGTTTTCTATTTGAATCCCAAAACAAAATTCAATTATTTGTCATACTTGTTATGTTACAATTTGCCAAATAAAAACTATAAACACAAACAAATATTTTGTTCCACCAAAAAGTGGAATCCAAAACCTTAAATTTTTGGCTTAGGTTCATTTAATCTTTTGTTACCAAAATTGTTCAAATCATTTTATTTCCAAACAATAACATCAATCAAATTTATTTTGGAAAACAATGTTTGTTTTAAGGTGTTGTTACAAAAAACAAAATAATACAAAATTATTCCAATTTGCTAAACCCTAAAACCACTTGTTTTTCTCTCTTTCCCAAAATCTACAAAAAAAATAAATAGCAGGAAAAAATTAAAAGAGAGGGAGAGGAAAAAAAGGGGCAAACAGCCCATCTGGGGCCAGCCCATCTTCCACCTGGCCCATACCCCCCACGACTGTATCTCCTACCTCCGTACGGTACGGAGGGCCATCCATGGCATCGTCCGCACCAGAGGAGGGAACGGGTGCTCGATCCCCCTCCTCCTCCTTTTAACTCGAGGCCGAATCTCCTCCTAACCCTAAGCCCTTCTCCTCCCTCGCGCCGCTCTCCTCCCGCTCTCTCTCCCTCGCTGGCTTCTCCTCCACCGAGCTCCATCACCGCCGCCTCTCTCCGGCGAGGCGCCGCCGCCACGGAGCCCTAGCGGCCGAGCTAGGGCCGGGAACGGAAACGTCCCGACCCCCTCGTCCTCGCCGTGGCCTCGGCCTTCCCCGACAACCGCCGGAGCGCCGCCGCCATCGCCGGATTCCGCCACCGCACACACCGAGCGCTCCTCTCCGCCCCTCGCTGTAAGACTCCGCTCCTTCCCTCGCCTCCTGCCCTCCGGCCCACGGCCCCACGGCCGCACCGGCCACCCGCCGGCAGCCGCACTCTCCGGCCACCCGCGGCAGCTCGCCGGCGGGCAGCGCGCAGCATCGCTGCCTGCCCCTGTCCGCCCTCGCTCGCATCTTCAGTCTGTAATCGTACCTGCAGATGAGGTTCAGTACCGATCTGAAAAAAAACAAGTTTCAGTTAACTTTTAACACCTTAACTCCCCTCGCTACCCATCTCTAACACAAAGCTGAAACCAGCCCAACTGGCCAACGGACCGTGCGCCCAAGGCCTAGCTCCCTGGTTCGAATCCCAGGGGAGGCAATTTGCCTCCCCATTTTTTCCCTTGCCCGCACCCGCGCGGGGCCCACTGTCAGTGGCCCTGCAGGCCACCTAGGCGCCACGCAGGAGATGGGCCCACTGGCAGTGGTGTCGTGGGATAATCACGGCAGATGTTACCGGGGGTAACTGATCTTGGGGCAAGTCGACACAGGTATTCGGGAGAGGGTTTAGCTCGAAGGAAGACATGGCGGAAAGCAATCTAAGAACCGGAAAATAACTCGCGGATCTATGAATTATGCTGGTACTCGATAACAGGTGTTACAACTATGACCTGGATCTCTGGCAAACCAAACCTAGGGGCCGGTTTATAAAGCACCCGTACACCCCTAACTTGCCCTTCAAGGCACATCTTGAGTCCTATTCGAACTTTACTTACAAACCCTAGCTTTCCTTACCGCAACCCACAATCCGGGTTACGAGGCCTACACACTTTGGGCCTTCCAGAAGTCTCTTTATTCTTAGCCGGATCCTGTGCAGCACCCTTTGGGCCGGATCACACCTTGGAGTTGGCCTACCGGGTTACCATCCCCCCCATCAGTAGTCCCCAGAATAGCTTGGGCTTCCAGGATTTACTCTTCGAAGTGCTGGCTATTCCCTGCAGGAATATTGGATACAAAAACACATGAAGATCAAGACACAATATGTTGACGAATGGCTGGGATTAGCACCAAGGGGATCAGGTAGCAACCCGGCTCTCCCCAAAGGCTCTCCCTCAATCTTCCAGACTTGAGTCTTAATAGGAAACTCGATGATTTCACATCTTCCTCGATAACTGTCGCTAATACCAGGAAAGAGATTTCCCCTTCCTTTTTCTCTGGGTTATATCGATCTGTGCACAAGGCGCGTCTTTCAAATTTCAAAATAGCCAACTATTACTCGCACCTCCCGGGTTTCGCCCGTTAGGTTAGGCTTTTCCACCCGGGCTATTATAAATAGACCCCAAGGAGCAAACTCAACCTAACGGCTCATTTCCCCCATTCCTCTTCTCCTCAAGCTCGAGTTCGCGGAGTGCCACCACGGAGGCCCTACGCACATCGCCGAAGCCATCCGCCGTCGCTTGCGCTCCGCCACCGTGCAACCCACTCCAGCTCCCAAATCCACCACTAAGCCCCGATTCGCCGGCCAGAAATCGCGAAAGGGCATCAATCTTGCGCCATCTGTCTCCGCAAATCCCTACTTCAACCTCCTCCGGTAAGTTCTTGATATCCTCCAACCTAACCTTGCAATCTCTTAGCTTTTCCTTAGACCAGATCTGAATCGAGTCGCCTGCAGCTTCTCGGGCCCTGCCGAATTGACTCACTAGTGTTTACCATAACCACTCCCATAGATAGGATGCGCAGCTTATCTTACTCCCCTACCACTAAGTATCATTTAGCTTGGCCTTAAATACAGAAATTGGATTTCCCATCTGGGCTCGGACCACCAAAAATTTCCGCCCTTGTTCTTATCATCCGGAAAATCTCACTTCTCCGGCTCACTTGCTGATAATAGACATAAGGGTATCCCTCTACCTTCCCCAGACACTTGCTTTACGGAAAAACTTCACAGCTTTCGTAACGACATGCGATACCCGGACAGATCGTACTTGATCCAGCAAGGCAATACCCGGATCATGTTTAAATTACCGGTAACTGATTATTCATTAATTTCCGCATTTTCGCTTCTCACCTCCTTTCCTTTGATGTTTCACCAGGTCAACCCCATGGCACCCAAGAGGCAGGGGAAACAGTCGGCTAAAGCTAAATCCACTAACTCCATTTCAGCCAATTGGGGGAGATCCTCCGTTACCAAGGCCAAACTAGAGGAGTTGGTCGAGCTTGGAATCCTTCCCCCAGGAATCTATCGCTGGAGAGTACCAAGCAACGAAACCCGGCCTTCTCCAGCAGCGGATGAGGTAATATGTTTCGTCGAACACGTGACCCGGGGCTTCAGGCCTCCGGGTCACCCTTTCTTTCGTGACGTCCTAGATCACTACAACCTCCGTATTTTCGATATAGGCCCAAACTCCGTTCTGAACATCACCCACTTTATCGTTCTTCCGAGTCTTACTTGTGCACTCCGCCAAGTCTGGCTCTCTTTGTTGAACTCTTTCAGTGCAAGCCGTGCCGCGAAAGCGGTGACGGCGCACTTCTTACTTGCGGCGGGGTTTCTATCCAGCGCCGCAAGAATTCCTTGATGCCTCCCTCACTCTCAATTCTCATGTAAAGCACTGGCAGCTCTCATACTTCTACTGCCAGGATACCTCCCCACCCGGCGAGAAGAAGTTGCCGGGTTACTCGGAGGGTCAGCTTGACATTTCCGAGTCTTTCAATGCCTTCGCCTCTGACTCGGACAGGGAGGCGATCTTGCCTTCGTTGGCTAAGATCTCCATCTTATCAGCCCGAGGCCTCATCGGGCTAAACTTGGTGAAGACCTGGGTTAGCTTCCGCATCCAGCCCAACTCTATTCGTGAAAAACTGATGTGCGAATATTCGGGTCAAAACACGGACCCGATCCGATACTCCACCAGCACCTTCGCTCCTAACGATACAAACAAGACGATTAAAGGTTTCTTAACAGAGAAGCTCGAGGTAATCCGGAACATAACCGGATTAGAGCCTTTTACCCTCGAGAACCCGGCCCCCGCAGTAAGTTTTATACCCTTTGATTTTGGATTCTAACAAGCCATCTTTTATCCGCTTCTCTTGACTCAATATTGGCCCTTACCCTGGCATTTTCACCTCAGGCCGATAATGACTTTTGGACAATCGACACTCCTCCCAATTCTGGAGACGCGGAGGAGGAAGATGACGCCGTTAATTCGGACGAAGGTGCATACTTAACCCCCTTGCACACATTATATCATGTCTCCTCTTTTTCCTTATGCTATATCTTCAATACCTTTCAGAACGAGAGGACCAAGACGAGGAAGAAGAGACAGATGGCTGGGAAGAGTCCGCCAGCGAGGAGGACGAGCCGGAGCCGGCCACCAAAGCTGGATCCAAAAGGAAATCCCAGAGGATCGCCCTCCAGGTTTTTATTTCATTCCCTTGCACTTTAATTTTTGTTCCCATAACGTCATTTCGGGGCTAACCCCACCTTCACCCCTTTTGATCATAAATAAAGGAGCCACCCGCGACTAGGCGCCGAGTAACCCGGAACCATCCAGGCAACGAGGCCCTTAACCCAGGCACTTCATCGCCCCCGGCTCAACACTCTGGTATTTATATCGTAAATAAAAACTCTTTCCGGACATTCCTTTGCAACATAATCTTAAACCTTGCTTGGCATTTTTCAGTATCTTCCGGATCTAGCAGCGGCTTTCCTTCGGACTTCCCGGTGAACACCGGGTAAACGCCTTTTCCCGACATTATACCGAGCTTTTATCGCCTTTTTCATAACCAAAGATTAATTGTGCCTTCGCACCTTCTTCAGAGCCACGGTTGTTACTAGCGACCAGGAGGACACTGAGGCTAAGGTCCGGGTCGAGAACGAGCCGGCTGATAATGCCTTCACCACAACTGGCGACGAGCAAGCGTCGCCACCGGAGCTAGCTAGGCATGACACCGGGTATCCAATCGCTTCGCACGCAGGCGAGAAGGAGAAGGGAGCAGCTTCGAGCGCGGGAGGGGGACCAGACTCCGACATTCGGATGACCCGGGTGCCACCTCCTGTTACAAGAAAAGCTCCTTTTCCCACTTTCCAGGTACCTGAGTCATCTAACTCGGATAACGCTGATTTTAACCAGCTGATGAGCGCTCTTCTCGCCATGAAAGCTTCGGAAGGAAATATCCTAGAGCGTATGGCTGCAGCACATCAGGTAATCTTACTTGCACTTCTTACTATACATCCAGTCCCCAAGTCCCGAGCATAATTTTCTGTAATTTTCTCGGTACTTCGCATAATAATTTTCTGTAATTATTTTCTCAGAAGGAAATATTCTCGCGATATCCGGCTTACAGTTGCACTCATTCTTTGCAGGCGGAGATAACTCAGTCGGATGAAACATTACTTAAAACTGAGCAGCTCTTGCTTGCGGAAACAAAGCGTAGGAAACCCTTGAAGCGGAGATAAAGACTTTGAAAAAAGATGTCTCCAAATACAAGAACAAATACAATGCTTCCCAATCCTCGCTGAATAACCTGTCGACTCAAATTACGGACACTTACCGTATCTTGCTAAGTAAGTTTGCTATTTGCAATTAACTTGCGTATCTCTATCTTGCCGTTGTAATAACCAATATTACTGATATGCTTTTGTGTGTTTCGATTGCAGGTGCTAACCTTGCTGCTCCGGAGGAGAACGCCGTTACTCAGGCCAAAACTCTAAAGACTGTGCTCCGGACATTTTTTGCCGGCACGAAACTTTTGCTGGATGCTATAAAGTGGCCTTCGGAGGTATACCCGGGCGAAGAAAATCTCGTGCAGGCCCTTTCCACAGCGCCTGGATGGATTGAAATATTGAAGCGTTCGTCTTGCCGGATTGGGATGACCCGGGCTTTGACGCTGGCGAAGGCTTATTTTCCTAAGTTTGACCCGGCCAAGGTAGTATCCGGGTTCCCAGAATTCAAGGCTGACGGGTCTAAGTTTAAACCCCAGGACTTCAAAGCTATACAATCTTCGGTACGTCACTCGGCCACAACTTTGGCAGATAAAATGGATCTAAACACAATTATGAGCTCATATGACTCTGAGGGCAAGGTTATTCTGGTGGAGGCACCCCCTCCTTTTGATATGCTGGAAAAGTGGTCGACTGACCTGGCCAGGAGGAAAGAAGAGGCTGCGAAGAGGGAAACCGAACTAGGCGTAAAGCCGTCTACCTCAACACCAGCCGTTCCTCCTCCTGTCCGTCCTGACGTGAAGAGTCCGGGTAAAACTGCTGGCAAAGCCAAGGAGCAAGTCCAAGACGAAGACCCGGAGGACCACTCCCAGGATGCCGAATAGGATGATACCTAGTGCTTTGCATTTCTCGAGACTGATATGATCTTTAGCGGTGCGCCTGTGCAACATTGATACTGATATTAAGACTTTTGTGCTTGTTAATTTATGATAACTCTTTGCCTCTCCCGGCTTTTGATAATCTTGATCCTTGTGTTACATGTAAGCTTATTCTCGATACTTGAACTCTTGCTTTTGATTCCCTTTTGAGACTCGGCTAACCGAGTATCGTAGGTTTTGATAGACGGACTTTTCTTTAAGTCCCAAGACTCGGAAACTAAGGTTTACGAGCTTTAGTAGTTAAGCAGTTTGCTTCTGTCTCGAAGTCACCAGTCCCCATGACCCAAAGTACGAGCTAAGGGGGCGTGGCCTTTCTCAGATGACAAACTGCTCTTTACCAAGCTGAAGACCAATAGCTGTTTCACATAAATACTGAAGTCATGCTTAATACTTGTTGAGTTTCCGGCTATTTGAGCCTTATACTCTGCATGGACTTGTGGTTTAGATGACCCTTTTGATTATCTTGTACTGTAAGCCGGCTTTCGCGTGGATACCATGCTGTTACATCTATACGAAAAACAGGGTCAAGCAAGTCCCATTGGGCTGCATAGTTTGATTGTAATCGTAAGCGAACAGATCATGCCACTTTAGCGCGAGTCATCAATAAGCTTAAGTAAGAATAATCAAGAAATTTGGCTCCTTTGTCCGGTTATAAGATTGCAGCCGTACCCGTTTTTTCGAGTAATCGGCCCTCATAACTCATAGGCATCAAGGCCGAGTCTCCGGGTTTGTGATTACTTATTTAAGCACACCAATCCCCGAAGACCTATATGCACGTGACGTATTTCAATGATATTGACGTATTGATAATAACAATCATTACTTACTTGAAATTGAAGCAAAGACCATGATAAGACTCGAGACCATCTTCTTTTATCGATAAAAATTTCTTTTTTGAATCAGCAGGCCGCCTCATTAAAAACCTTCCAGTCCCCTTAGGTACCCTGGATAGGAAAAGAGTGCGTATGAAACCTGCCGTCCATTACACTGCTTTAGTTATTCTCGAGAATCGGCCTCGTGTTGGTACGGCCGATGCACATTCTCCATTTGCTAGGCCCTTTCATAATGAGTACCGGATTTGCTAGCCAATCCGGGTATATCGTCCTTGAAGCGTGATCAGCTGCGGATGGCGGTACGTCTTCTTCTTTCCTGCTAGGAGTTTTGGAAGGATCGCTCCTGATGAAGCCTACCATCTTAGGGTTTTGTTCTGCCCTAATTTCTGCTTTGTCCCCCTCAGGAGTTGGCTTTTTTGACGTTGTCCTCTCTTCTAGGTCCACCTGAGAACGGTAATGTTTGAGCTCTTCCTTCCTGCAGGCTTGCTCGGCCATTGCCGCATCTCCCTCATCACATTCAGCTGCTATATCCCGATTTCCGTGTATTGTAATGGTCTTCTTAGGACCCGGGATTTTCAGCTGTAGGTACACATAACACGGCCTTGCCATGAATTTGGCATAAGCCGGCCTTCCAAACAATGCATGATAAGGACTGCGCAACTTTACTATCTCAAAGGTAAGCCACTCGACTCGGTAATTGTCCTTTGACTCTCCAAAAGCTACCTCCAGTGCCACCTTTCCTTCGGGGCATGCCGAATGACCCGGCACTATCCCGTGAAAAACTGTTGTACTCTTTTGCAGCTGCGATTCCTTTAAGCCCATACGCAGAAAAGTTTCCCAGTACAGGATATTGATACTACTTCCTCCATCCATCAAGACTTTTTTCAGCTCGTAGCCGTTGACCTGTGGTGCCACTACCAAAGCTAAGACTCCCGGGTGATCAACTCTGTCCGGGTGATCCTTCCTGCTCCATGTTACCTCTTGTTCTGACCACCTCAAATATCTTGGAACAACGGAAGAGACCGAATTAACTGCTTGTTTCAGTATCTTCTTATCCTTGTTAGAGCCTCCCGTAGTGTGCACGTGATATTGACCCAGTTGTTGGGGTTAGCTTGAAAACCTCCCGCTCCCTTGATTGTTACCTTGATTTCCAGCTGGCGGGTTGCCGGTTGGGGGCGGTCCGTTGCCCAAATTTCCACCTAGGCCCGGGCCTCCTCCTCGGCCTGCACCTCGCATGGCTCTGTTCACTTCCTCGTTCTTCCACCTTTGTAAGTCGGCACGCTGCTCCAACGAATGATTGGCCGGCTTGCCGTTCCTGCTATGCTTCGGGCATGCCATCCTAAATATGTCCCAACTGTTGCTTAGTCTTGGAGGTCCTTGGTAGTGTCCCCCATTGTGATTTCCAGTATTAAAATTTCCTTCGGATCTAGGTCTTGAAGACCCGGCCTCCGTGTTGGCTACAAACTCGGAATTCCCTTCAAACGGGCGTTGTTCTGGCTATTTCCATTATTGTTTGGCGCCGATCCATTGCCGGTTTTCCCACTGTTACCTGTGTTTGCTTTTGCTTTCTTGTCATCAACTTCCTCCTCTGTGGTATCCGTTGCAGCGTGTTTGTTGCATGCATCCATTAACTCTCCCATCGTAACCTCCGCTGCATTCCTACTAGATTTCATGCGAGTTAGCTTTTGCACTAAAGGAACATACTTACATGTTTTTGCCATAGCTTGTAGCGCGTCCTTAGGCTGGATATCTGTAGACGAGTGGAGTATCTCCATAACCCGGCGTACCCAGCTGCGTGCTGATTCTCCTTTCTTCTGAACGCATCTTTCTAAATCATCAATAGTAAATAACTTCTGCACGTCCCATGAAAGTGCTTGATAAATGCGGTCTTTAGTTCCTCCCACGATTTGATCGACTTTTCCGGTAAATTGGTGAACCATAACTTTGCTGCTCCCTCTGACATCATTAAGTACATGAATTTGGCTTGGAGATTCTCGGATGCGTTGCGAATTGACATCGCCATCTCGTAGCTGCTCAGCCACTTTCTGGATCCATTGTTGGCTCATAATTTACTACTTTCCCCGGTTCTTTGAACTTCTCCGGGTAAGGTTCTGATCTGATATCGTCCGAGAGGCACTTGGGCCCCGCCAGGGTGGTTGGGGCTGGTCTTATTCGGGAGACACGTGACCCGGCTGGGGGTGCCACGAGGTGCGGCGCCACCGGCAATTCGTGCCCTGCAGACCCGGCCCCGGCTCTTCTGGCCCTGGAACTGTCCACCACCGCCTGCGCTGCTGATACTACTGGTACTGTCTGGATACGCGGTGGAGGCGGCATTTGCTGTTGCTCTTCCCTTCGTCGTGCCGCGCTTGCTTGGACATTGCCCTGCTGCTGACTGACGTACGGCGTCCCATGCATTCCGCTTCTATGATCCGGATAATTGGCTTGCTGTGCTACCGCGGTGTGTAGCAGATCGATCGCTCGTCGGGTTCCCTCTGCATGAGGCGAATCTCCTACAGGAATCTGGTTCAATGCGAGCGTTGCTGCGTACACGTTGTCCATGGGATTGTTGTAATGGCCTGCTGGTGTGTGGAATCGTGATGGTGGTGGTGGCATGGTATTGCCGGCTGTCACCCCCGTCTGCGGCAAAGGTAACCCGGCTGGCGCGTTTACCGGCTGTGCTCCTGTTGACGGTCGCGGTATGGTCCCTTGGTTCACCGGTGGAATCGGCTGATCTTGAGGCGTGAACACCAGGGCAGTCGGGTTAATAACCCCTCCTGTTGCCGGCAGCATAGTTCGGTGCCTTTGGTGCATCCTTGTCGTTTCCTCCCGGAGCCGGGTCTCTCGGTCATCCAATTCGCGCTGCCGCGCGGCCATTCCCTGCCTTTCTGCTTCTACTTGCCTTCTTTGCTGCTCCAATGCACGACGAGCCACGTCCAGGTCTCTTACGCGCTCTGCCGCGTTTTCTGGGGTAATAACTGTGGCCAAGACCGTGGGGTCCAAGATCAAATTATTATCAAACAGAGCCGGGTGGCGCGGATTCGAGGGGCCTGCCCCCGGTGTCCGGTTTGCTTGGAACCCAAACATATTTGCGTGTCGCTCCTCGTCTGCTGGGCGACTGGTGACTGATGCCGACTCTCCATCGACCTGGACCAAGACCGGGTCAACTGTACCTTGCTGCTGGGCCACTGCCTGAGCCGCCCCGACTGGCGCCGCGGCTGCGTTTTCTTGATTGAGATTGATCGCGGGAGCCGCATAAACTGCAACCCGGCGCATGATGCCTGGTGTAGATTCGTATTGTTCTTCCTCGCTGTTTTCCTTCTCATACCGATCTTCCAGCAAGTCCTTAATGGATGCAGTGTCATCCTTTCCATCGCTTGGGTCGCGCGGAGTCCATGCCGGCTCCGGCTGTTCCCAACGTGTAATAGGCTCCTCTGCCTGGTATGTTGTTCCGACTGACTCTTCTCTATCGGGTTGGGCGTACGCAGCCTCCCCTGATACAGGATCAGAAAAATTGTCAGGAATCGAACCAGAGGTACATACCATGCCGATGAAGACGTTGATTCGGCCGATCGTCACGACCGATCCAGATTCGAGGCGATCCGACTCAGGCCCCCAGCCGGAATCGTCCACCATCTTCTTTCCTTCGTGGTCATCGTAGATCTCACCGACGACGAGGTTCTCCATGCTTTTCCGAGCTTCTCCCGTGATGCAAACACCTTTGGACGCAGGCCCCACGGTGGGCGCCATCTGTCGTGGGATAATCACGGCAGATGTTACCGGGGGTAACTGATCTTGGGGCAAGTCGACACAGGTATTCGGGAGAGGGTTTAGCTCGAAGGAAGACATGGCGGAAAGCAATCTAAGAACCGGAAAATAACTCGCCGGATCTCAATATGAATTATGCTGGATACTCGATAACAGGTGTTACAACTATGACCTGGATCTCTGGCAAACCAAACCTAGGGGCCGGTTTATAAAGCACCCGTACACCCCTAACTTGCCCTTCAAGGCACATCTTGAGTCCTATTCGAACTTTACTTACAAACCCTAGCTTTCCTTACCGCAACCCACAATCCGGGTTACGAGGCCTACACACTTTGGGCCTTCCAGAAGTCTCTTTATTCTTAGCCGGATCCTGTGCAGCACCCTTTGGGCCGGATCACACCTTGGAGTTGGCCTACCGGGTTACCATCCCCCCCATCAAGTGGCCTGTGTAGGTCACTGCTCGGTGCCTTTTCTTTTCTGCCCTTTTCTATTTTAATTATCAGTCCCTTTATTTTTTCAGAATAGTCCCTAGAATTAAACCCCTAATAACTTTTAATTCCTAACTCCAAATAATAAAATATGTACACTGCACCAAATTTAATTATCTACCTAATTATAACATTTGTTTTCTGTTTTGAATTTTCAAAATGCAATTCAAATTTGAATTCAAATAATTCAATTGCAATTTGCTTAATTCCATAA
This sequence comes from Alopecurus myosuroides, assembly GCA_028641055.1. NCBI lineage: Eukaryota > Viridiplantae > Streptophyta > Magnoliopsida > Poales > Poaceae > Alopecurus > Alopecurus myosuroides. The sequence goes on from CM054057.1 coordinate 678,252,856, forward strand.
CTAATTCATTATTAATCCAAATCATGCAAATAAAATATGTTTTCCATACCATTTTGAACCACCAATTCAAATATAAATTTTGTTTCATGTTTTGAATAATTTAAATTGCCTAAATAATTTAATCCTTGTTTAATTCATTTAAATTTGATAAAATCATAACTTGCTCAAATAAAATTATTTTTGAACATGCAAAATATGTTTTCAACCTAGAAAAGTTTAAACTTTTCAAATATGGATTTGAATTTATGTTTTGAACAAATAAAATTCAAATCAAATTCATGCTTGTTTTAAATTCATTTAAAACTTGTTTAATATTGTTTCAATCATAGTAAATTCATCCTAACTCCTTTTTCAATATTTGAAACATGTAATCCAACTAAAATTTGGTGTTCTTTTCAAATATAAACTTTGTTATCTGTTTTGAACAATTTAACTTGGTGAAAACAACAAATACTTGTGTGACAACCTTAAGGAACCCAAAATTCCATAACTTGCTAAATAAATTTCCAAGATTGTTAAACCTTATTCCAAATTGGTTCTAATGTTGTTATTTTGTTGTTTTCCTCATCCATGCATCATACTAATTCACCTTCATCTGTTGATCAGTTGGAAAACAAATAATCTAACCCAAAATTCATGGGCTTTTCATATGCAACTCAAAATTGCATATGTGTCCATTTAATTTGTGTGACCATGTCAACTAGTTTATTTTGATGCACCTATTAACATGACATGCATCCCCATGATTGTGCACTATGCCATGATATTGATTGTCTACCCTTTCTGCATTGTCTGTTTGCTTCTTCTCGGATAGACGACGACGTTGATACCGACGATCCTTACGACACCCCTTCTGAGGTTTTAGCTCAGTACCAGGCTACTGGGTTTGCAGGCAAGTTATCACTCACATGAACCACTGTGTTCCTTTCAACATTGGTTACCGATACTTTTCCGTTGTCTATTTCTGCTAGCCATATGTATCGTTGCTTCTGTTACGATCCTATCACATGATACCCTGAAACCATGATATTGCCTCACCTCCAGTCCTATAACCCCGTTGTTTGAGCCCGTGTCTTACTAGCATGCTTAGGGTTGTTTCTGCTCGAGTCTGTTACCCGTTACTTTCTGTTATCATATTCTATTATGTTATATGGGCTCGATGTTTAAACAACAACCTGTTAATGCTTGGGTAATAATAATAATTTGATGTTAAGGCACCGGCAGGAGGCCCGGCGTGGTTTTGAGGCCTGCTAGTGTCGACCCTAATTAGGAAAAGGGTCTTGTCTACTGATCCATGATGAGCGTGCTCACCGCATCCGGGTGGTGGTATGGAACCCCCCTCGGCTTTGATCTGATCCGCAGTTTGTCCGAAGAGCCACACTTAGTTCGGGTGTTCCATTTGGCTCATACGCATAAATGGGTCGCTCCCATGGTTACTGATGATGATGATGACGCACACATATAGGGCGAGGCCTGTAGTGCCGGGGTGTTGTGTCCTGCAGGAGTTTTGCACACCTGCGCTGAGTATTCGGCTGCGTGGCTGGGACCTTATAGCTCGTGGCTCCTAGGACAGGCTGTAGTGATGGTTCGAGTCGTGTCGAGTCCACCTGAGTTTTAGTTGGTGGCTTGAGTGTGTACGGGTACTGGAGCACACCCTGCAGGGATGAATCTTCTCGAGAAGCCGTGTTTTCCGCGGTTATGGATTACTTGGTGAAAGTACTGGCTAACAAGTACTCAGACAACTTACACCTAACTATAATAACTTGACTAGTAATAGGTTTATTGACACAATAACCTGAACCATCATTAATCCAACTGTGTGAGTTATCCTTGGATTGCTTCTTTGGATAAGGGGCGAGATCCAGGATGGGTTTGTTTGGTGGTTAGTTATAGTTGGTTACGATACGCTATCTTATCTTCTTTCTGTTAGCCGGAAGTGGTAGTAACTCTGTAGTTTGTTAGAGCAGCCAGTTGCCGCATCTTTTATATCCCCTTCTTCCGTTGAACCCAAGCATCCGTGCGTGGTGTTGACGGGTTACACTTTGGTGAACTGTGAGTCTTGCTTGCCAGTACGTTGTTGTACTGACCCTTTGGGGCTGTGGTTTACGCAGACGACGATTCCGAGGATCTCCAGGGAGGCTACTACGTGGAGTGCGACGACGCTGTTGACGAGTAGATAGCGGACCGGGCAGGATCCGAGACTTCGTGGATGGGCTCCGTTTTCCTTTCATTGCCGGCTTCTTAAGCCTATTTGGATTTGTCTGTACTCAGACCCTTTGTTTGCTTCCGCTGATGTAATGAATGTTATGTTGGGACATGTGTCCTCTGGATGATTGTATTTGCTATTCTCTGCCTTAGTGAAGGCTATTTGCAACCTTATTTCAATCTTTTGTGTCTTAGAGATATGTTGTGGTATCATTCCGTTTAACGCTGTTGACGTACCATGTGTGATTGGTATGAAGTACGTCGACAGTAGTGCCTATGGTCTCTAGTGGATAGTTTACATCGACGGTGGAATAGCAGGGCTTGTGTTGTCGCGCATAAGCGCAGGCCTACCAGGAAGCTGGGACGTGGGAGCAGTTATGCCCCATAATCCAAACATCTGCTATCCAGTTCGGCCCGATGAGTATCCCCTAGAAACCAGGGTGCGACAAATGGTATCAGAGCCTGTCTGCCTGTAGGATCCCTTTTTACTGGTCGCAGTTGAGTCTAGAAACTATTTTGTAGCTATATAGGAAAAATGAAACGTGAGAGTAGGAATTCTGCCATTTTATTTCTTTCCCCACCCACCCTCCTTTTCTGGTAAGGAAGTGCAACGTTGTTTTCTCTTTCTCATCTAAACTTTCAAGTTAGGATTTCACGTATCCTGGTTTCTCTAGGATGGTTATATCTACTAGACCATAGGAATGGAGGTGGTTGTGACATGATTTATCATGTTCCCTACTCACGATTGAGAACGGTGGAAAATAAGCCCCGGAAGCAGATCCTCTATTCCTTAAGCAGTAGATATTGATCCTTTAGAAGCCCGGATGGGTTTTCTCCGTAGTACCTCAGGTGTTTGTGGTCTCCTGTTTCCCAGTTGTTGCTTCGATATCGTCCTTCACAAATCTTCTATTCCGTTGTAACAACTTATCTGTTGATCCGTTGTTAACCTCCATCCTTGTTCTATGCTGTCGACTTACCGTCTGAAATAATCCTTTTAAGCACTTATATTGGATTTTGTTATCCGGTTAGTGTGTTAATCTTGGTATCCTCTTCAGGATGGAAAGTGGTGACGAAGAACCCACACTGCCACCTGAGATGGGGAAAGTGCTGTCTCAGATGACACAAGTTATAAAGCAGATGCAGCAGAACCAAGACCTTGGGAGTAATGGCAACACCCGGGTGTCTATTCGGGAGTTCCTTGAGCTCAATCCGCGCACGTTTGATAACTCCTCCGAGCCATTGGATGCTGATGACTGGCTTTGTGAAATGAACCGTACTCTTGTGGTAGCTCATGTGGCTGACGAGGACCGTGTTCCTTACGTGCCTACCTTCTCCGTGGACAATCCATGTCTTGGTGGGAGAATTTCCAAGAAATGAGAGGTCCTAGTGTGGCAATCACATGGGAGGATTTCAAGCAAGCCTTCGTGCGCCATCACATTCCCGATGGGCTCATGCAGAAAATGCGTGAGGAATTCTATTGTTTCACACAAGGCAGTCTGGACGTTCTCGAATACCAAAGAGAGTTCAATCGTCTGGCTCGCTACGCCGGAGATGAAATCTCCACGGAAGCGAGAAAGATGGCAAAGTTCCGCAGGGGTCTCAACCCGGAACTCAAGTATGCTCTCACCAACGTCAAGGCCAAGAATTTTGAGGACCTCATCAACATCGCTCTAAATGAAGAGCATGGGCGCAAATTGGTTGAGGAATCTCGTAAGCACTCTCGTGAACAGGCAAATCTCTCGAAAGCTATCATGCCTCCACAAAAACGAAGAGTTTGGGTTCCATATACCACTCCAACACCGCACATCAGCTTGCCAAGCCCGGCAGGATTTCTTGCCCTCCCTCCCACCCCAGTGGTATCTTTAGGAGGTGCTCCATCTCAGCCAAGTCCAACAGCTCCTCGTTCTGCTAGTACATGCTTCAAGTGCGGTCTATCAGGACACTACTCCTACAAGTGCCCGCAGAACAAGCTACCATCACTACCTATCTCTAAGGTCAATCATGTGGTGGTACACACTTCTTCGCCTAGGCCCCGCAACAAGAGCAAGTCTGTCTTGAGAACTGTGAAGGTGAACCATGTCAAGGCCAGGGAGCAGAAGATCTCCAGAGGTTGTAATGGGCACACTTCTTGTGAACTCGTTTCGTGCTAAAGTCTTGTTCGACTCTGGTGCTTCACACTCTTTCATCTCTCAATGCTTTGCAAACAACAGTGGAATCAACTTCGAACAGTTGTCTATCCCTCTCCTAGTGAAATCACCGGGATCTAGCTGGCAAAGCAATAAAGTTAGCCAGAACATCGAGATCACAGTTGGAAACCTTCCATTCCAGGCATCTCTGATAGCTCTCCACTCTTCAGATATTGATGTCATTCTTGGGATGGATTGGTTGGTAGCCAACAAAGCAGTCATTGATTGTCCTGCCAAGTCTGTCAAAATCACACCCTTCTGGCCAGATAGTCTACTTCCATGCTGAAAATCCAGTTGCTCAACTCTACACTCTCAATGCAAATCCTCTACCATCTATTGAAACTATTCCGGTGGTTTGTGAATTCCCTGATGTCTTTCCAGAAGAATTGCCAGGAATGCCTCCTGACAGAGCTGTTGAGTTCGTCATCGAACTTGAACCAGGCACTGCTCCAATCTCCAAACATCCATACAAGATAGCTCCTCCTGAACTGAAGTTGTTGAAGGAGCAAATCGATATGTACATGGAGAAAGGCTACATTCAACCTAGTTCCTCCGCTTGGGGTTGCCCAACTCTGTTTGTTGCCAAGAAGGATCAAACAAAGAGACTCGTGGTTGACTATCGTCCTCTCAACGAAAACAATCAAGAACAAATATCCAATTCCTCGTATCGATGATCTTTTTGATCAACTTGCTGGAGCCTCAATATTCTCCAAGCTGGACTTGAGGATGGGTTACCATCAAATAAAGATCAGAAAGGAAGATATTCCAAAAACAGCTTTCACCACTCGGTACGGTCTATATGAATACACCGTCATGTCCTTTGGTCTCACCAATGCACCGGCGACCTTCTCTAGACTCATGAATTCTGTCTTCCATGAATACCTCGACAAGTTCGTTGTGGTATATCTTGATGATATTCTGGTCTACTCAAAATCTGAGGAAGAGCATGGAGAACATCTTCGTCTCACTCTCATGAAACTTCGCGAGCATCGTCTATATGCCAAGTTCTCCAAATGTGAGTTCTGGATTCCAGAAGTTGCTTACCTTGGTCATGTCATCTCTGCCAAGGGCATACCCATTGATCCAGAAAAGGTTAAGGCAATTGTTGATTGGAACCTCCTAAGACGGTGAAGCAAGTCAGAAGTTTTCTTGGTTTGGCTAGCTATTGCCGTTGTTTCGTCCAAAACTTCTCAAAGATTGCCAAACCTCTCATGATCTCACAAAGAAGGACAAGAAGTTCGTTTGGTCTCCACAATGTGATGAAAGTTTCAATCTCCTGAAGACTAAACTCACTTCTACACCAGTTCTGGTTGGCCCAGATACTACCAAACCTTTCCAGATATTCTGTGATGCTTCTCAACAAGGTCTAGGTGCAGTTCTTATGCAAGAACGTCAAGTTGTGGCTTATGCTTCACGTCAGTTGAACGCACATGAGCTCAACTATCCCACTCATGATCTTGAACTTGCAGCAGTGGTGTTTGCCCTCAAGAAATGGAGGCAATACTTGTTGGGTAATCGCACTGAAATCTTTTCCGATCATAAGAGTCTGAAATACATCTTCACTCAACCAGATCTAAACCTCAGGCAAAGAAGATGGATTGAAAAGATCAAAGACTTCGATCTTACCATTTCTTACACTCCAGGCAAGGCTAATGTTATGGCCGATGCTCTCAGTCGCAAGTCGTATTGCAATAATCTCATGATCATGGAAAGCCAACCTCCACTTCATGAAGAATTCCAGAAGCTGAACCTTGGTCTTGTTCCTGAAGGTTATCTTGCGAACTTGACAGCCAGTCCAACTCTCGAGGACAAGATTCGTTCTGAACAACTTCGTGATGTTGAGATCAAGAAGATCGCAAATAACATCAAAGCAGGCAATGTGAAGTATGAGTGCTTCTCAATTGATGACAAGGGAACTGTGTTCTTCGAAGGACGCATTGCAGTTCCTCAAATTCAAAGTCTCAAAGATGTGATTCTCAAGGAGGCTCATGAAACTCCTCTCTCCATCCACCCTGGAAGTACAAAGATGTACCAGGATCTCAAGACGCTGTATTGGTGGTCTGGCATGAAACGTGAAATTGCTAAATACGTTTCTGAATGCGACGTTTGTCAACGTGTTAAGGCAGTTCATCAGAAAACAGCCGGTCTTCTCCAACCGCTGAAAATTCCTGAGTGGAAGTGGGACATGATTGAAATGGACTTCGTCACTGGTTTTCCAAAGTCCAAGAAGGGCAACGATGCAATCTTCGTTGTTATTGATCGTCTCACTAAGGTAGCTCACTTCTTTGCTGTCAAAGAAACAATATCAGCTAGCCAGTTAGCAGAGCTCTACACAACAAAGATTGTTCCTCTTCATGGTGTTCCATTGGAAATAAGCTCAGACCGTGGAAGCATATTCACTTCGCATTTCTGGAAGAGTTTTCAAGAAGCATTGGGCACCAAACTTCTGTTCAGCACGGCTTATCATCCTCAGTCTCAAGGGCAAGTCGAAAGAGTCAATCAGATTCTCGAGGATATGCTCAGAGCATGTGGTCTCTCCTTTGGCATGAAATGGGAGGAATGCCTTCCATATGCTGAATTCTCCTACAACAACAGCTTACAGGCAAGCCTAGGCATGGCTCCATTTGAAGCTCTCTATGGCCGTAGATGTAGGAGTCCAATCAATTGGTCTGGAGCTGGTGAACGTTCACTCTTAGGCCCTGACATTGTTAAGGAAGCCGAAGAGAAAGTTCGAATCATTCGTGACAATCTCAAGATTGCTCAGTCTCGTCAGAAAAGCTACTATGACAGCAAGCACAGGGGTATGATTTATTCACCTAGTGACAAAGCATATCTCCGTGTAACTCCCCTCAGAGGCACTCATCGTTTTGGTGTGAAAGGAAAGCTAGCACCGAGATACATTGGTCCGTTCAACATTCTCTCAAGGCGTGCGGAAAATGCCTATCGTCTTGAACTTCCAGAAAAACTATCCAAGGTGCACGATGTGTTTCACGTGTCACAGCTCAAGAAGTGTTTCAAAGATCCAGATCGTGCAGTTGATCATGATTCAATTGAACTGCAAGATGATCTATCTTATGAGGAGCACCCTGTTCGTATTCTCGATGAGACCGAGCGTAAGACTCGCAACAAGAGCACCAAGTTCTTGAAAGTGCAATGGTCGCATCATTCCGATAAAGAGGCAACATGGGAGACCGAAGAGGATCTTCGCAAGAAGTATCCGGACCTTTTCCTTTCTCAGTAGGAATCTCGGGGCGCGATTCCTTCAAGGGGGGGCGTTTTGTAACATCCCAAGTATGAAATCTCCCCCTAGAATGTTTTGTTTCTTGTTTTATTATTGCTTTGCATCATGTCATCATATGCATTTGATTTTTGTTTGCATTGTTTTGCATTTGATTTCAATTGTTTCCATTTGTTTTCTATTTGAATCCCAAAACAAAATTCAATTATTTGTCATACTTGTTATGTTACAATGTGCCAAATAAAAACTATAAACACAAACAAATATTTTGTTCCACCAAAAAGTGGAATCCAAAACCTTAAATTTTTGGCTTAGGTTCATTTAATCTTTTGTTACCAAAATTGTTCAAATCATTTTATTTCCAAACAATAACATCAATCAAATTTATTTTGGAAAACAATGTTTGTTTTAAGGTGTTGTTACAAAAAACAAAATAATACAAAATTATTCCAATTTGCTAAACCCTAAAACCACTTGTTTTTCTCTCTTTCCCAAAAACTACAAAAAAAATAAATAGCAGGAATAAATTAAAAGAGAGGGAGAGGAAAAAAAGGGGCAAACAGCCCATCTGGGGCCAGCCCATCTTCCACCTGGCCCATACCCCCCACGACTGTATCTCCTACCTTCGTACGGTACGGAGGGCCATCCATGGCATCCACGTCCGCACCATAGGAGGGAACGGTGCTCGATCCCCCTCCTCCTCCTTTTAACTCGAGGCCGAATCTCCTCCTAACCCTAAGCCCTTCTCCTCCCTCGCGCCGCTCTCCTCCCGCTCTCTCTCCCTCGCTGGCTTCTCCTCCACCGAGCTCCATCACCGCCGCCTCTCTCCGGCGAGGCGCCGCCGCCATGGAGCCCTAGCGGCCGAGCTAGGTCCGGGAACGGAAACGTCCCGACCCCCTCGTCCTCGCCGTGGCCTCGGCCTTCCCCGACAACCGCCGGAGCGCCGCCGCCATCGCCGGATTCCGCCACCGCACCCCACCGAGCGCTCCTCTCCGCCCCTCGCTGTAAGACTCCGCTCCTTCCCTCGCCTCCTGCCCTCGGGCCCACGGCCCCACGGCCGCACCGGCCACCCGCCGGCAGCCGCACTCTCCGGCCACCCGCGGCAGCTCGCCGGCGGGCAGCGCGCAGCATCGCTGCCTGCCCCTGTCCGCCCTCGCTCGCATCTTCAGTCTGTAATCGTACCTGCAGATGAGGTTCAGTACCGATCTGAAAAAAAACAAGTTTCAGTTAACTTTTAACACCTTAACTCCCCTCGCTACCCATCTCTAACACAAAGCTGAAACCAGCCCAACTGGCCAACGGACCGTGCGCCCAAGGCCTAGCTCCCTGGTTCGAATCCCAGGGGAGGCAATTTGCCTCCCCATTTTTTCCCTTGCCCGCACCCGCGCGGGGCCCACTGTCAGTGGCCCTGCAGGCCACCTAGGCGCCACGCAGGAGATGGGCCCACTGGCAGTGGCCTGTGTAGGTCACTGCTCGGTGCCTTTTCTTTTCTGCCCTTTTCTATTTTAATTATCAGTCCATTTATTTTTTCAGAATAGTCCCTAGAATTAAACCCCTAATAACTTTTAATTCCTAACTCCAAATAATAAAAATAAAATATGTACACTGCACCAAATTTAATTATCTACCTAATTATAACATTTGTTTTCTGTTTTGAATTTTCAAAATGCAATTCAAATTTGAATTCAAATAATTCAATTGCAATTTGCTTAATTCCATAACTAATTCATTATTAATCCAAATCATGTAAATAAAATATGTTTTCCATACCATTTTGAACCACCAATTCAAATATAAATTTTGTTTCATGTTTTGAATAATTTAAATTGCCTAAATAATTTAATCCTTGTTTAATTCATTTAAATTTGATAAAATCATAACTTGCTCAAATAAAATTATTTTTGAACATGCAAAATATGTTTTCAACCTAGAAAAGTTTAAACTTTTCAAATATGGATTTGAATTTATGTTTTGAACAAATAAAATTCAAATCAGATTCATGCTTGTTTTAAATTCATTTAAAACTTGTTTAATATTGTTTCAATCATAGTAAATTCATCCTAACTCCTTTTTCAATATTTGAAACATGTAATCCAACTAAAATTTGGTGTTATTTTCAAATATAAACTTTGTTATCTGTTTTGAACAATTTAACTTGGTGAAACAACAAATACTTGTGTGACAACCTTAAGGAACCCAAAATTCCATAACTTGCTAAATAAATTTCCAAGATTGTTAAACCTTATTCCAAATTGGTTCTAATGTTGTTATTTTGTTGTTTTCCTCATCCATGCATCATACTAATTCACCTTCATCTGTTGATCAGTTGGAAAACAAATAATCTAACCCAAAATTCATGGGCTTTTCATTTGCAACTCAAAATTGCATATGTGTCCATTTAATTTGTGTGACCATGTCAACTAGTTTATTTTGATGCACCTATTAACATGACATGCATCATCCCCATGATTGTGCACTATGCCATGATATTGATTGTCTACCCTTTCTGCATTGTCTGTTTGCTTCTTCTCGGATAGACGACGACGTTGATACCGACGATCCTTACGACACCCCTTCTGGGGTTTTAGCTCAGTACCAGGCTACTGGGTTTGCAGGCAAGTTATCACTCACATGAACCACTGTGTTCCTTTCAACATTGGTTACCGATACTTTTCCGTTGTCTATTTCTGCTAGCCATATGTATCGTTGCTTCTGTTACGATCCTATCACATGATACCCTGAAACCATGATATTGCCTCACCTCCAGTCCTATAACCCCGTTGTTTGAGCCCGTGTCTTACTAGCATGCTTAGGGTTGTTTCTGCTCGAGTCTGTTACCCGTTACTTTCTGTTATCATATTCTATTATGTTCTATGGGCTCGATGTTTAAACAACAACCTGTTAATGCTTGGGTAATAATAATAATTTGATGTTAAGGCACCGGCAGGAGGCCCGGCGTGGTTTTGAGGCCTGCTAGTGTCAACCCTAATTAGGAAAAGGGTCTTGTCTACTGATCCATGATGAGCGTGCTCACCGCATCGGGTGGTGGTATGGAACCCCCCTCGGCTTTGATCTGATCCGCAGTTTGTCCGAAGAGCCACACTTAGTTCGGGTGTTCCATTTGGCTCATACGCATAAATTGGTCGCTCCCATGGTTACTGATGATGATGATGACGCACACATATAGGGCGAGGCCTGTAGTGCCGGGGTGTTGTGTCCTGCGGGAGTTTTGCACACCTGCGCTGAGTATTCGGCTGCGTGGCTGGGACCTTATAGCTCCGTGGCTCCTAGGACAGGCTGTAGTGATGGTTCGAGTCGTGTCGAGTCCACCTGAGTTTTAGTTGGTGGCTTGAGTGTGTACGGGTACTGGAGCACACCCTGCAGGGATGAATCTTCTCGAGAAGCCGTGTTTTCCGCGGTTATGGATTACTTGGTGAAAGTACTGGCTAACAAGTACTCAGACAACTTACACCTAACTATAATAACTTGACTAGTAATAGGTTTATTGACACAATAACCTGAACCATCATTAATCCAACTGTGTGAGTTATCCTTGGATTGCTTCTTTGGATAAGGGGCGAGATCCAGGATGGGTTTGTTTGGTGGTTAGTTATAGTTGGTTACGATACGCTATCTTATCTTCTTTCTGTTAGCCGGAAGTGGTAGTAACTCTGTAGTTTGTTAGAGCAGCCAGTTGCCGCATCTTTTATATCCCCTTCTTCCGTTGAACCCAAAGCATCCATGCGTGGTGTTGACGGGTTACACTTTGGTGAACTGTGAGTCTTGCTTGCCAGTACGTTGTTGTACTGACCCCTTTGGGGCTGTGGTTTACGCAGACGACGATTCCGAGGATCTCCAGGGAGGCTACTACGTGGAGTGCGACGACGCTGTTGACGAGTAGATAGCGGACCCGGGCAGGATCCGAGACTTCGTGGATGGGCTCCGTTTTCCTTTCATTGCCGGCTTCTTAAGCCTATTTGGATTTGTCTGTACTCAGACCCTTTGTTTGCTTCCGCTGATGTAATGAATGTTATGTTGGGACATGTGTCCTCTGGATGATTGTATTTGCTATTCTCTGCCTTAGTGAAGGATATTTGCAACCTTATTTCAATATTTTGTGTCTTAGAGATATGTTGTGGTATCATTCCGTTTAACGCTGTTGACGTACCATGTGTGATTGGTATGAAGTACGTCGACAGTAGTGCCTATGGTCTCTAGTGGATAGTTTACATCGACGGTGGAATAGCAGGGCTTGTGTTGTCGCGCATAAGCGCAGGCCTACCAGGAAGCTGGGACGTGGGAGCAGTTATGCCCCATAATCCAAGCATCTGCTATCCATTTCGGCCCGATGAGTATCCCCTAGAAACCAGGGTGCGACAATCATGCACATTACTGAAAACACTTATGCAATAAAAGGTGGGACATGAGCATCACATGCCTTGTGGTAGTTGGTATAGAGACACTCTCTTTACAATTAGAACGTTTCTCTCCGTACAATCTAAACAATACAAATAAATAACAATAAACAAACAATTCACCAACAACAAAAAATTACAACAAAAATACAATACAAAAGTATAACAAGTTATTCATCTTGATTGGTGTTAACATGGACAAGGTTTTGACACATAATTCAATATGCAAAAAGAACTAAGTGTTTGGTCATGGGGTTTTCCATTGTTGGTTAAGGGTTGTAAGGAATATCACTTCACTCAATATACAAAAGAAGTGGATGTGATATGGTTTAGGTTTTAACACTTAATTCAATATACAAAAGGAATTAAGATGTTTTATGTCAGGCTTTCCACATTGACAAAACAAACTAGTGGAAAGGGTCCTAGGGTTGGTCTTTGTCACAAGTTGTTAACATGAAATTGGTGTTGGTGTGATCAAATGTATCATACCACAATTTTCCTAAAGAAAGGTTTCATCAAACAACATTGAAGTGTGATGATTGACTATTATGGATGGTTTAAATGGCAAATATTACATGTAATGGGTTCTCTAGTCACAATTAGTTTGGGTACTGGTTTCTCTGGTCTAAGGTTACTAAATGGAACAATTTTCCAGAAGAAAACTAATTAAAATTATTTATAGAAATAAAACTAGGTGTAAAATACTCAAATGGTTATTTGAATTTTAATCACCATTTTAATTAGTTCAAATATTATTTTGGAATAGAGGGTATTAAAGTACACATCCTAAGGATTTCAACAATATTTTATTTGCAATTTTTGGGTTTGTAGAATTTGAATTATGCCAGAATTCATCAAACAAGCATATTTGAATTTGTACCAATTTAAGTTTGTCAAATTTGAATTTGGGAAGTGCCAAAAGTTTCTACATGATCAGGGGATTTCAAAAAGTCCAGGTTTGCTAAATTTGGGCTTACGGATCAAAAGTTATGATGATTCCAAGTTACAAGGGTGTTTCTTCAAAACTACCCTTTTAATTCTATTCGGGATAAAATCCAGAAACAAGTGGATAAGGTTGGGCTACGTGGTCTCCTGTGATTGGCTGGCCTGGCTGACTGTGCGTCTACATGGTCGCTGACTGGGACAGTGACGTGGCCAACAGTTTTAAATCTGGACCGTCAGTTCTAGATCTGACAGTGGCATACCCTTTCGCCAGGATCTAATCTCGACCATCTATTTTGGATCGGACGGCAGGAAGAGAGGGGGGAACTCACCGGCGATTTTCCCGCTGGAGATGGCATGACGGCGGCGTTGTGCTCTCGGGAGTGAAGCACGGCGATGATCCAGGGGGTCTCCGGGCCCAGGGAGACCACGGGGACGCGCGGGGATTCACGGCTAGCCCGATGGTGTCCTTGGAGCACCCTCTCGCTTCCTCGGACGGTCGCAGCGAGTGGACAGAGGCGGCACATCTCCGGCTAGCTCGGGCGAGGATGGCGGGGCCGTTCTACGGCAAAGGAAGAAGGGAGGAGGAGATTAGGGAGTGCGCGCGGAAACGGGGGAGCAAATGGGAGCATTATAAGGCACGGAGGAGGGCTCACCGTGCCGGATTCGACGACGAACGACGGCGGCCTTCAGAACTCCGGTGAGCGATTTCGATAAAGTGGGGGCACGGTTTGAGGGAGAAATAGAGGGGAAACGGTGAGGAGAGTGTGGGGGTCTCATAGAGGGGTTTTCGGAGGCTGGGAGGCCGTGGGGGCGGGCAACGCTGGGGGCGGGGGAATCGTGGGCGGCGTTTTCAGCCAGAACGTGGTGCGGCAGCGGTTTGAGGAGGTAGGGGACGATGACGTCAACGTGACTTCACGCGTCGGGTCCATCTGTCAAGGAGAGAGGAGAGAGGGAGGCGGGCCGGGCTGGTAGGGCTGCTGTGCGTTGCGCGGTGCGTTAAATAGGGGAGTGGGCTTGGCCCAGGTTGTGCTGGGCTGGCTGCGCCTCATTTTTTTGTTTCCTGCTTTATTCAATAAATCATAAGTATTGTTTTAATAATCCAATTTGCCTCAAACCAGTTTCTAAATTCTTGTAAAATAATTCTGCTTTAAAATATGAACAGAAATGTGGTGTTTCCAACACATTTCAACTTTTGAAATTGAAAATAGGGATAATGCCTTAATAGTACTAAAAATCATTTTTAATAGAAAATAATAAATGATTGGAAAATGCTTTTATAAGATTTCATAGACATTTTATAAGTCAAACATTAATTTCCAAGGTCATTTTAACTTCTTTTCAAAAACTAAGTAATTTCGGTAAACCCTTTATTGGCTATCACTTGATATAATATTTGAAAAGCATTGTGAACATATTTTTATTCACATGGAATCATTTTGAAGGCATGGAGAAAATATTTGAGATAGTAATTCTCTAGTTTTTAATATCATAAACATTTTCATAGTTATAAATGGGTTGAAAACATGTTTGTAATTAGATTTGATAAGAAGGAATATTTTCTCTTTATAATGAAAACTAGATTTGGAATAGGTTTAAGGTTTAAGGGAGACAGTTTCTTTGGGTTCCAAATTCCAATTTCACTGAGATGTGTATTGTTTTGTTTTATTTCTTGCACATCATTTTATTTTTCGTGACTTATTTATCATGAAAACAAAAGTTTCAAATTTTTATGATTTTTTTAGTTTCTCCAAAAATCAGGGATGTTACAGACTACCACCCTTAAAAGAAATCTCGTCCCGAGATTTGGGAAGGCTAGAAAGAAAGATGGGTTTGGGTAACTGGGTGTACTCAAGTTAGGTGGGCTGCCACCCTAAAAAGAAACTTTTGTGGGTAGTCTAAAACATCTTGTCCATCAGGCTGCTGAGTCTATTCTCTTCATCATCCATAATATCCTTCTATAGCATGTATCAACTCCTTGTGGGTATTTGGGATCTTGGATCCATGTTTTCAACATGTAGGGCTCTATGTATCCATATTCACCTCCAATAGGGTGTGTCTATTCTCAAGGCTTGAAGTGTATCTTTACTCTATATGGCTTGAGTAGAACTTTCCCTTGCATTAGAGTTCCAGATCAACATAAGTATGTTGAGTTACCTTTGATACCGAGGGGTCACTCTTTGGGTAAATCAGAAGTCCATGGTCAGTATAACCTTCTCTTAAGTTTCTTGGATGATGTCAGGACCAATGAAATTTCTTTCTCTTACACCACTCCACAACAAAAGGTGTGGTGCATTTTCTTCTCGTACAGAGCTTCAAATGGTGTCATCTCAATACTAGCTTGATAACTATTGTTGTAGGAAAAATTCTGCATATGGTAAGTTGTCATCCCGACTAGATCCATAGTCTAAGATACATGCTTCCAGTATGTCTTCTAAAATCTGATTCACTCTCTCAGTCTGACCATCTGTTTGAGAATGAAACATTGTGCTGAACTCCAATCTGGTTTCTAAGGACTTATATAGATCCTTCCAAAAGTGTGGAGTAAACTGGGTACCTCTATGAGACACAATACTCTTTGGAACATCATAAGGCAGACAATCTTCTTCATGTAAATATCAGCCAACTTAACCCCGGTGTAGGTGGTAATTTCTGGTACATAGTATGTTGTCTTTGTCATACGATCAACCACTTCCCACTGGAATCATACCCTGATTTGGTTTGAGGTAATCCTGTGATAAAGTCCATACCAATTTGTTCCCATTTCCTTGGTGACCTTTCATCAGGTTGTTGTATCTCTTGGATGCAAACAACATGCTATTTCTAACGAAACTCTCATGGTAGGCAATATCTTTCATTGCATGATTCCTCCAAGATTGGCTTTCTCCTCACCGAAGTTTAGTACGTTTCAGCAACACTTGCCTAACATAAGGATATTATTACATCTAACCCTTCTATGGTTTTGGTTTAATATCGTCGTCACTTGACTAAGGCTCAAGGCAAACATAGTTCGTTCAACCCAACATAGTAAGAGTGAATAACATGAGTAGTAGGAATGGTGATCAGTCCATCCTGCACCCATGTCATTTTCCACATGTAGATTGATGAACTACGTGATCTAACACTCGGTCATCCTCACTTGTCTAACAGATAGTTTCTGTCACGCCCCGAGATCGGGCACTATGCAGATTTCAGCATTCCCGCCAAATCCGCATAATAACCGATTTCAGGTTGCCATTTATGATAACATTACAATAGTTCACGAATAATCCACAATTACAACAGAAACAGATAGATACAAGATGACTCACACGAGCCGGGGTTACACCTGATACAATACAAAGATCCAAATAACAGCGGAAGAAAGAACACATCGTCCGTCTACGGACAAGATCCAAATTGGACTAAGAGTCCTGAAGATAACCGAAGGCGTCCAATCCCTGCCCAGGCCAAGCCGGAGGGATTCCCAAGCTAACGTCGTCAGACTTCAAACCTGTTGACTGCAATTTGGAATTTGCAGCCACGAAAGAGATTCGTGGGTCAGTACGGTTAAGTACTGGCAAGTGGGAGAAAGCCCATACTCACAAGTTACCGGCGTAGCCAGTCATCACAAGATACAAATACTTTAGGATCAACGGAAAGGAAGGGGTTATTGCAAATAAGCGACATCAGGCTGCACTAACCAACTACAGAGATTCTATGACTTCCAACTATCAGAACGGAGATAAGATCGAGTGATAGTAACCAACTGAAAGATAACTTCAAACAAACCCATCCTGGATCTCGCCCCTTATCCGAAGAAGCAATCCGAGGATAACTCACACGTGGTATTAAAGATGAGTCAAGTTATTGTGTGAATAACCTATTACTAGTCAAGTTATTAACCATTGGGTGAAACATGATTGAATCATTATGTTGAAGTTGTCCTGAGTACTTGTTAGCCAGTACTTTCACCAAGTAATCCATAACCGCGGAAAACACGGCTTCTCGAGAAGATTTACCCTGCAGGGATGCACCAAAGTAACCACACTCATGAATATCCCGCCAGATGGAATGCCTCCACCAAGCGGGGCACTCAACACAATCCAACCCTTCTTCGCATCAAGCCCAAAGAACCTTGGGCGCACGGCTACTCGGGCCCAGAAGAAAATGGACCCTCATAGCACTCTAAGACCGTGTCCCCCTATATGCCGACTACGAAAGTTCCACCCGGGTACCAAGGGCTCGCAAGATCATGCATGCAGCAAATGGAAAACCCGAACTAAATGAGGCGATTTGGACGAGATGCGAATCGGGTCAAACTGAGGGGGAGCCCATACTCCCCAAATGCGGGTAGTGCGCTCATCATGGATCAGTAGACAAGACCCTTTTCCTATTAGGGTCGACACTAGCAGGCCTCAAAACCACAAAGGGCCTCCTGCCGGTGCCTTATCATCAAATTATTATTATTATTACCATTAGCAATTAACAGGTTTGATTGATTAACATCGAGCCCCAGAACATAATGGAATAATAACAGGAAGTAACGGGTAACAGACTCGAGCAAACAACCCTAAGCAAGATAGTAAGACACAGGCTCAAGCAAAGGTTATAGGAGGGGAGGTGAGGCAATATCAGGGGTTAAAGGATTCATGTGATAGGTTCGTAACAGAACAACTACTACTAAGGCTAGCAGAAAAGAATCAACGGAAAGAATCGGTAACAAGTGATGAAAGGCAGCCATATGGCATGCAAGTGAGTATACTTGCCTGAGATCCCGCAAGGTAGCAGAACTTGTCGTTGCTCACATCATCTCAACGTCCTATCCGGGAAGAAGCAACGAACCTCGAACAAACACCGGATGCAACAATTACTACTACGGCAAAAGATCCAGCATGATCAAGGTAGGATGCATGACAATTTAATTGATGCATAGAAATAAACTAGTTGACAAGTTAAACAAATTTAAATGGACCCATATGCAATTTGAGTTGCATATGAAAAGCCCATGAATTATGGTTGAAACAATTGTTTTCCAACTAATCGACAGGTGCTAGTGGTTTAGTATGATGCATGCAAAAGGGAAACAGCAAAATAACAACATTAGAAGCAAATTAGAATAGGGTGTAGCAATTTAGAATTTTTTATTATGAAATTAGGGAATTTTTGGGTGCCTTAAAGGGAACACACAAGTACTTGTTGTTTTCAACCATTTAAATGTTCAAAACAATTAACAAAGTTGATATTTGAAAAGAACATTAAATTTTAGTTGGATTACATGTTTCACATTTTGAAATTGGACTTTGGATTATTTAATTATGAATTAAACAATATTAAACAAGCTTTAATTGAATTAAACAAGATTTAAATTGTTTAGGCAATTTAAATTATTCAAAACAGAAAACAAAATTTATATTTGAATAGAACATTCAAAAAGGTGTGAAAAACATATTTTATTTGCCCTATTTGGAATTAGTATGAATTAGTTATGAATTAGTACAAATTGCATTTGAATTATTCAATTTGAATTTAAATTGCATTTTGAAAATTCAAAACAGAACACAAATTGGATATTTGGATAGGTTAGGAAATTTAGATCAAGATTCATATAAAGTTTGTACTTAATGGAATTACAGAATAGAAGTTATTGAATTTTGAAGTTTGGTGTTAATTCTGTTAATTAAAGGAATTGGAAATTTGAATTGCGCAGAAAAACTTGTGGTACTCAGCCTCACGCTACCCACTGCCACTGCGCAGTGGGCCAGCGGGGCCAGCTGCTGGCGTGGCAGGGGGAGCCACTGACTGGTGGCCCCTGGCGCCACGCGGGGTGAAAAAAACGAAAAAAAGTGGGCGCCTCGCCTCGACCAGGACTCGATCCTGGGATCGATCGCTTCCGCGCACGGGGCCTAGCCACTGCGGCTGCTGCATCGGTTGTGATGGACTACTAAGTGGACAGAATAAGAGGTACCCATCTCGGTTAACTGAATTTATAAACAGGTCAAGATTCAGTTCCTCTTCGTCAGCTAGCGACAGAACAGAAACAGAAGGAGATTACGCCAGGGAGGGATCGATGCGCGGGATGAGATCGAGCCCAAGGGCTCCTCTGCTGGTCCACGACATCTTCCACTATGCGGCCGCAAGATTGCAGGTGCACCTCGAGTC
Source organism: Alopecurus myosuroides (assembly GCA_028641055.1). Classification (NCBI taxonomy): domain Eukaryota; kingdom Viridiplantae; phylum Streptophyta; class Magnoliopsida; order Poales; family Poaceae; genus Alopecurus; species Alopecurus myosuroides. Next base: position 678,271,983 of record CM054057.1, read on the forward strand.
AAACAGAAAGGTATCGCTGCTGCTCTACGGTTTCTGACGAACGAATACGACCCGGAACAGAGAAACACGAGGAGGAACAGAGGAAGAGGGCTACGAATCGAGGCCGTACCTGGGGATGGAGCCTTCAGAGATCTTGGTGAGGGATGTGCTGGTTCCATTCCCGGGGTCAGTCCTTCCTCGAGGTGACCGTGCCCACCGGTGGTGAGGGGAGAAGATGGGGTCTCGGTGCGGTTCAGACAACCAAAAGAAGCAGAGAGGAGGAGGGACTGGAGAGGACGGCGGCGATTGTGGATGGGACTAGCAGGGTTAGGGTAGGTTCTAGGGGTCGGGGTAGGTAGATATAGAGAGGAGGGGCTTGTACGGCAGCAATCTCAGGAGGCATGGAGGTGATCAGGCGGTGCAGATGGAGTCGTACTGCTGCTGACGTCGAGGAAGAAAGATGCCAACGCTGAAGGGGTACTGGGCCAGAGCAAAAGGGCCTGGGGAAAGAAAAGGTAAGGGGTGGGCTTGGAGGAAGAAAGGCTGGGCCAGGAGAGTGATCTGCTGCGCATTTCTTTCCTTTTTACCATTTTTATTTCTCTTTTTTTTGTAGAGATTGGTTTTTTGAAGAAAACATAGCTTTTAGCTTAAAGAAAATTCTAGGGAAATTAGGTTATGCTTATTAGCTCAAAAACAAACAGATGCCCAGGTTGGTTTCCAAAAAGTTGAGATTTAATTTGTGATTTGAAGTTTAAACCAATTTTAGGTGAATTTTATTATTAAAGGATCATTAACAACACAAACCTTTTAAATAGGGTAACCCCTAAGGTTTAAAGTGATTCAAAGATTATCAGTGTGTGGTGAACTTCATGGATTCAAAGGTTTGATGATTTGAATTTCTGAGTTAGCCACTAGGGTTTGTTAACAACAAGGAGCAATTTATTTAGCAGGCAATTTGTTTAAAACAATTTTCAAACTATTGAAGAACAAGGAGTGGTTTAGTTTGCAAGTTTGAAATTGGAAAATTTTTGAGCCAGGGTGAAAGTTTAAATTGTTTTGAAAATTTCAGTTTGATGCAAACATGGTGCAATGCAATGTAATGCAAATGATGCAAACAAAACAAACAGGTAACACCACAGGTGTTACAGACGACACCACTAACAAGGGATTGCGCCCTCGCAATCCACCTGCTAACCCGGGAGGGGAAAGAAGTTCGACTATCGATTCTTCGTGCTTCCAGTTGATTCTCCTCGACACCACTAACAAGGGATTCTTGCTCGGAGTGACGACGATGCTCTTCCACCAGGAATCTTCCGATGGTCGAACCTATTAGGTTAAAGGCTCAGAAAACGTCCACCCACGTAGGATCCTAACACTTGAAAGCTTGAGTACGAGAGCAGACTCCAAAACAAATAAGATGGGAGGGGAAATAGAATAGGGGTAAGGAGAAAAGCAAGAATCCTATTGAGATGTTTTTCCAAAATAGTTTAGCAGAAATAGTTTTTGACACTCTAGAAACACGACCGTTAGCGAGGTTATCCTACAGGCTTTGCGGACCCGTTGCTTCGATAACCATTCGTATCGAAACAATATCGGGAATCGGAACCAAGGCTCTGATACCATTTGTCACGCCCGAGATCGGGCACTATGCAGATTTCAGCATTCCCGCCAAATCCGCATAATAACCGATTTCAGGTTGCCATTTATGATAACATTACAATAGTTCACGAATAATCCACAATTACAACAGAAACAGATAGATACAAGATGACTCACACGAGCCGGGGTTACACCTGATACAATACAAAGATCCAAATAACAGCGGAAGAAAGAACACATCGTCCGTCTACGGACAAGATCCAAATTGGACTAAGAGTCCTGAAGATAACCGAAGGCGTCCAATCCCTGCCCAGGCCAAGCCGGAGGGATTCCCAAGCTAACGTCGTCAGACTTCAAACCTGTTGACTGCAATTTGGAATTTGCAGCCACGAAAGAGATTCGTGGGTCAGTACGGTTAAGTACTGGCAAGTGGGAGAAAGCCCATACTCACAAGTTACCGGCGTAGCCAGTCATCACAAGATACAAATACTTTAGGATCAACGGAAAGGAAGGGGTTATTGCAAATAAGCGACATCAGGCTGCACTAACCAACTACAGAGATTCTATGACTTCCAACTATCAGAACGGAGATAAGATCGAGTGATAGTAACCAACTGAAAGATAACTTCAAACAAACCCATCCTGGATCTCGCCCCTTATCCGAAGAAGCAATCCGAGGATAACTCACACCGTGGTATTAAAGATGAGTCAAGTTATTGTGTGAATAACCTATTACTAGTCAAGTTATTAACCATTGGGTGAAACATGATTGAATCATTATGTTGAAGTTGTCCTGAGTACTTGTTAGCCAGTACTTTCACCAAGTAATCCATAACCGCGGAAAACACGGCTTCTCGAGAAGATTTACCCTGCAGGGATGCACCAAAGTAACCACACTCATGAATATCCCGCCAGATGGAATGCCTCCCACCAAGCGGGGCACTCAACACAATCCAACCCTTCTTCGCATCAAGCCCAAAGAACCTTGGGCGCACGGCTACTCGGGCCCAGAAGAAAATGGACCCTCATAGCACTCTAAGACCGTGTCCCCCTATATGCCGACTACGAAAGTTCCACCCGGGTACCAAGGGCTCGCAAGATCATGCATGCAGCAAATGGAAAACCCGAACTAAATGAGGCGATTTGGACGAGATGCGAATCGGGTCAAACTGAGGGGGAGCCCATACTCCCCAAATGCGGGTAGTGCGCTCATCATGGATCAGTAGACAAGACCCTTTCCTATTAGGGTCGACACTAGCAGGCCTCAAAACCACAAAGGGCCTCCTGCCGGTGCCTTATCATCAAATTATTATTATTATTACCATTAGCAATTAACAGGTTTGATTGATTAACATCGAGCCCCCAGAACATAATGGAATAATAACAGGAAGTAACGGGTAACAGACTCGAGCAAACAACCCTAAGCAAGATAGTAAGACACAGGCTCAAGCAAAGGTTATAGGAGGGGAGGTGAGGCAATATCAGGGGTTAAAGGATTCATGTGATAGGTTCGTAACAGAAACAACTACTACTAAGGCTAGCAGAAAAGAATCAACGGAAAGAATCGGTAACAAGTGATGAAAGGCAGCCATATGGCATGCAAGTGAGTATACTTGCCTGAGATCCCGCAAGGTAGCAGAACTTGTCGTTGCTCACATCATCTCAACGTCCTATCCGGGAAGAAGCAACGAACCTCGAACAAACACCGGATGCAACAATTACTACTACGGCAAAAGATCCAGCATGATCAAGGTATGGATGCATGACAATTTAATTGATGCATAGAAATAAACTAGTTGACAAGTTAAACAAATTTAAATGGACCCATATGCAATTTGAGTTGCATATGAAAAGCCCATGAATTATGGTTGAAACAATTGTTTTCCAACTAATCGACAGGTGCTAGTGGTTTAGTATGATGCATGCAAAAGGGAAACAGCAAAATAACAACATTAGAAGCAAATTAGAATAGGGTGTAGCAATTTAGAATTTTTTATTATGAAATTAGGGAATTTTTGGGTGCCTTAAAGGGAACACACAAGTACTTGTTGTTTTCAACCATTTAAAATGTTCAAAACAATTAACAAAGTTGATATTTGAAAAGAACATTAAATTTTAGTTGGATTACATGTTTCACATTTTGAAATTGGACTTTGGATTATTTAATTATGAATTAAACAATATTAAACAAGCTTTAATTGAATTAAACAAGATTTAAATTGTTTAGGCAATTTAAATTATTCAAAACAGAAAACAAAATTTATATTTGAATAGAACATTCAAAAAGGTGTGAAAAACATATTTTATTTGCCTATTTGGAATTAGTATGAATTAGTTATGAATTAGTACAAATTGCATTTGAATTATTCAAATTTGAATTTAAATTGCATTTTGAAAATTCAAAACAGAACACAAATTGGATATTTGGATAGGTTAGGAAATTTAGATCAAGATTCATATAAAGTTTTGTACTTAATGGAATTACAGAATAGAAGTTATTGAATTTTGAAGTTTGGTGTTAATTCTGTTAATAAAAGGAATTTGGAAATTTGAATTGCGCAGAAACTTGTGGTACTCAGCCTCACGCTACCCACTGCCACTGCGCAGTGGGCCAGCGGGGCCAGCTGCTGGCGTGGCAGGGGGAGCCACTGACTGGTGGCCCCTGGCGCCACGCGGGGTGAAAAAAAACGAAAAGTGGGCGCCTCGCCTCGACCAGGACTCGATCCTGGGATCGATCGCTTCCGCGCACGGGGCCTAGCCACTGCGGCTGCTGCATCGGTTGTGATGGACTACTAAGTGGACAGAATAAGAGGTACCCATCTCGGTTAACTGAATTTATAAACAGGTCAAGATTCAGTTCCTCTTCGTCAGCTAGCGACAGAACAGAAACAGAAGGAGATTACGCCAGGGAGGGATCGATGCGGGATGAGATCGAGCCCAAGGGCTCCTCTGCTGGTCCACGACTTATCTTCCACTATGCGGCCGCAAGATTGCAGGTGCACCTCGAGTCAAACAGAAAGGTATGCTGCTCTCTACGGTTTCTGACGAACGAATACGACCCGGAACAGAGAAACACGAGGAGGAACAGAGGAAGAGGGCTACGAATCGAGGCCGTACCTGGGGATGGAGCCTTCAGAGATCTTGGTGAGGATGTGTGCTGGTTCCATTCCCGGGGTCAGTCCTTCCTCGAGGTGACCGTGCCCACCGGTGGTGAGGGGAGAAGATGGGGTCTCGGTGCGGTTCAGACAACCAAAAGAAGCAGAGAGGAGGAGGGACTGGAGAGGACGGCGGCGATTGTGGATGGGACTAGCTAGGGTTAGGGTAGGTTCTAGGGGTCGGGGTAGGTAGATATAGAGAGGAGGGGCTTGTACGGCAGCAATCTCAGGAGGCATGGAGGTGATCAGGCGGTGCAGATGGAGTCGTACTGCTGCTGACGTCGAGGAAGAAGATGCCAACGCTGAAGGGGTACTGGGCCAGAGCAAAAGGGCCTGGGGAAAGAAAAGGTAAGGGGTGGGCTTGGAGGAAGAAAGGCTGGGCCAGGAGAGGTGATCTGCTGCGCATTTCTTTCCTTTTTACCATTTTTATTTCTCTTTTTTTTGTAGAGATTGGTTTTTTGAAGAAAACATAGCTTTTAGCTTAAAGAAAATTCTAGGGAAATTAGGTTATGCTTATTAGCTCAAAAACAAACAGATGCCCAGGTTGGTTTCCAAAAAGTTGAGATTTAATTTGTGATTTGAAGTTTAAACCAATTTTAGGTGAATTTTATTATTAAAGGATCATTAACAACACAAACCTTTTAAATAGGGTAACCCCTAAGGTTTAAAGTGATTCAAAGATTATCAGTGTGTGGTGAACTTCATGGATTCAAAGGTTTGATGATTTGAATTTCTGAGTTAGCCACTAGGGTTTGTTAACAACAAGGAGCAATTTATTTAGCAGGCAATTTGTTTAAAACAATTTTCAAACTATTGAAGAACAAGGAGTGGTTTAGTTTGCAAGTTTGAAATTGGAAAATTTTTGAGCCAGGGTGAAAGTTTAAATTGTTTTGAAAATTTCAGTTTGATGCAAACATGGTGCAATGCAATGTAATGCAAATGATGCAAACAAAACAAACAGGTAACACCACAGGTGTTACAGTTTCCCACCTGTAAGACAAACCTGAACTAATCTATCGTTTCTCCATCTAGTGGGGTTGCGTAAACTCTTTGCACCTCTAGTTGAATAGTTGCATCTTCTTCATATGTCCTTCTCAAATTGTAGGTAGCTTTCCATGATTGTCTTGGTTTATGTGACTCTGACTCCATGTGTCTATCATCCCTGGTTGATGAACTTGCTGCTCCTTAGGACGGTGGTGGCTTGATCATAGATGTGATTGTTCCTTCACACAGCAGAAACAAATTCCTGAGATCTTTGGTATTCCTCAAATGGATGTTTGTCTCAAAAGGTTCTCTTGGGTGTCAAGTCAGTTGTTTCACTCCAATCTTAGAAACTCGCTATGGTTGGTAAAGGGGTATGGTGTTGGGTTTGGTTTGGTTTTGTTTAGCATGGATGAGTAGAGATTTAGAAAGAGACTAAAGAAGGTTCCTACCCAGACACAACAGAGCAAGGCAAATCATCTTACAAACAACATCTAACAAGCAAACATTCATCACTCCAATCATCAAAGTTTAACAAACAACCTAGTATTGTCATAACACGCACAATTTGTATGATCAATACACTAACACGTTAACGTTGTTCTAACAAAGTAACTAGATTGGTGGTCTCATCTATATCTTCTTGAGTTTCTTCAAATCCTTCTCTTAGTGTCTTGAGGTGTAAATCTTCATGTCAAAACCAAATGGTCATGTGAAAACTATTTCTTCACTCCATGGTTTTTCACCAACCATGTCTTGATGGAAAACAAGAGGTAGGTCATCTATAACAAGAGAAGAATATTTTGAATGGGAATAATAGACGAGAGGATATGAGAAAGATTAAAATGTGATGTTCTATTTCTATAGGTTTGAAGAAAGTAGATTTTCAATCCTAGGGTCTTTTCCAAACTTAGGGTCTCGATCCTACATGCAACACTATGCTCTGATACCATTTTGTAGCGCCCTACGTTTTAATAAAGATAGAACACCTGTGTAACCTGTTATTCCCGGGATCTCTGATAGAATACACATGACAAAATGAAATATTCATTGCAATAGCATCATTTTACAGAGTTGATCTAGTGGATAAGAAATAAAATAGCCTCACAATTGGCATAGTCATCATGGACTAGCCCAATAACAAGGTTTCAAAGTAAACACAGCGGAAAAAAATACATCAATGAGCCTTCTTCATCTTCATGCGCCACAGGCAGAACATGTTGGCGATAGACCCAAGATCCTAAACGAAATCCTCACTCGTCTTCAAATCCATCTGCACGTTGAAATATGCAGCCCCCACGAGGGAGGAAGTCAGTACAAACAATGTACTGGCAAGTGACACTTGTATGGTGGCAGTTTTGAGGAATAACTAGCTACATGATATTTGGCTGGTGGAGTCTGGGCTATTTACATAAAGCCAGTTTTGTCCTCTGTTTGATAAAACTTTGTAAATCTCATGAAAATCAACATGGGTAGACACACCATGTAGTTTAATAAAGGCATCATGGGTAGACACACCATGAAGTTTGATAAAGTCATCATGGGTAGACACACCATGAAGTTTGATAAAGTCATCATGGGTAGACACACCATGAAGTTTGAAAATCATCATGGGTAGACACACCATGAGTTTGAAAAGGTGGCACAGAGGGGTAGACACACCATGTGCTCTAGGAAAAGGTTACTACCAAGTTTTAATTTATTCAGAAAAGATGAGGAGATCCTTCAGCACCAACTATGTCTAGTTTGCTCAACTGGCCCATAACCGGGGACACAGCTAAGATCTTAGTTTTTAACTCTGCAGAGGTTGTGCACTTTCACCTTGAGACTCATTTTCCCCGAGAGAAAAATGAGACAAGATCTTTGGGCAGAGGGATTCAACCATACCAGTATTGACTCGTTGCTCCTAAAATTCTACCATCCAATGTCAATACAACAGGAGGAACCCCCACAACTTACTTAATCTTGGCAGAGCCCATATTACCTCAAGGCTGCACTAGAAGCTAACTATACATGGAAGACCTACAGATCTATTTAGTCCTGGGTGGCAATCCACAAGTGTACCCTCAGGTGACAACCACCACATCCATGGCCCTGGGAGTGACCCAGGTGACAACCACCATGGACATGGCCCTGAGTAGCCACTCAACATAATCCAATCAATTACCAATCCACCCAGGTGTTTCATTAGGTTGTTAAATTTCAATTTTCAAAGTATCACAACACAATAAATAGCATCAGCAGTTGTGATATTGTTCTAGTACAACTAAACTAGTACCTAGCAGGGGTTTCAGGTTGGCTACACACTACTAGGTGTTGTGAGCATAGTATATACTTGGAAAATAATAATATCACCTATCATGCACACTACTGAAAACACTAATGTAATAAAAGGTGGGACATGAGCATCACTTGCCTTGTGGTAGTTGGTATAGAGACACTCTCTTTACAATTAGAACGTTGCTCTCCATACAATCTAAACAATACAAATAAATAACAATAAACAAACAATTCACCAACAACAACAAAAATTACAACAAAAATACAATACAGAAGTATAACAAGTTATTCATCTTGATTGGTGTTAACATGGACAAGGTGTTGACACATAATTCAATATGCAAAAAGAACTAAGTGTTTGGTCATGGGGTTTTCCATTGGTGGTTAAGGGTTGTAAGGAATATCACTTCACTCAATATACAAAAGAAGTGGATGTGATGTGGTTTAGGTTTTAACACTTAATTCAATGTACAAAAGGAATTAAGATGTTTTATGTTAGGCTTTCCACGTTGACAAAACAAACTTGTGGAAAGGGTCCTAGGGTTGGTCTTTGTCACAAGTGGTTAACATGAAATTGGTGTTGGTGTGATCAAATGTATCATACAACAATTTTCCTAAAGAAAGGTTTCATCAAACAACATTGAAGTGTGATGATTGACTATTATGGGTGGTTTAAATGGAAAATATTACATGTAATGGGTTCTCTGGTCACAATTAGTTTGGGTACTGGTTTCTCTGGTCTAAGGTTTCTAAATGGAACAATTTTCCAGAGGAAAACTAATTTAAATTATTTATAGAAATAAAACTAGGTGTAAAATACTCAAATGGTTATTTGAATTTTAATCACCATTTTAACCGGTTCAAATATTATTTTGGAATAGAGGGTATGAAAGTACATATCCTAAGGATTCCAACAATATTTTATTTGCAACTTTTGTGTTTGTAGATTTTGAATTATGCCAGAATTCATCAAACAAGCATATTTGAATTTGTACCAATTTAAGTTTGTCAAATTTGAGTTTGGGCAGTGCCAAAAGTTTCTACATGTTCAGGGGATTTCAAAAAGTCCAAGTTTGCTAAATTTGGGCTTATAGATCAAAAGTTATGATGATTCCAAGTTACAGGGGTGTTTCTGCAAAACTACCCTTTTAATTCTATTCGGGATAAAATCCAGAAACAAGTGGATAAGGTTGGGCTACGTGGCCTCCTGTGATTGGCTGGCCTGGCTGACTGTGCGTCTACGTGGTCGCTGACTGGGACAGTGACGTGGCCAACAGTTTTAAATCTGGACCGTCAATTCTAGATCTGACGGTGGCGTACCCTTTTGCCAGGATCTAATCTCGACCATCTGTTTTGGATCGGACGGCAGGAAGAGAGGGGGGAACTCACTGGCGATTTTCCTGCCGGAGATGGCGTCACGGCGGCGCTGTGCTCTTGGGAGTGAACCACGGCGATGATCCAGGGGGTCTCTGGGCTCAGGGAGACCACGGGGACGCGCGGGGATTCACGGCGAGCCCGATGGTGTCCTTGGAGCACCCTCTCGCTTCCTCGGATGGTCGCAGCGAGTGGACAGAGGCGGCACAGCTCTGGCTAGCTCGGGCGAGGATGGCGGGGCCGTTCTACGGCACATGAAGAAGGGAGGAGGAGATTAGGGGGTGCGCGGGGAAACGGGGGAGCGAATGGGAGCATTATAAGGCACGGAGGAGGGCTCACCGTGCCGGATTCGACGACGAACGACGGCGGCCTTCGGAACTCCGGTGAGCCATTTCTATAAAGTGGGGGCACGGTTTGAGGGAGAAATGGAGGGGAAACGGAGAGGAGAGTGTGGGGGTCGCATAGAGGGGTTTTCGGAGGCTGGGGGCCGTGGGGCGGGCAACGCTGGGGGCGGGGGAATCGTGGGCGGCGTTTTCGGCCAGAACATGGTGCGGTAGCGGTTTGAGGAGGTAGGGGACGATGACATCACCGTGACTTCACGCGTGGGGTCCATCTGTCAGGGAGAGAGGAGAGAGGGAGGCGGGCCGGGCTGGTGGGGCTGTTGTGCGTTGCGCGGTGCGTTAAATAGGGGAGTGGGCTTGGCCCAGGTTGTGGTGGGCTGGCTGCGGCTCATTTTTTTTGTTTCCTGCTTTATTCAATAAATCATAAGTATTGTTTTAATAATCCAATTTGCCTCAAACCAGTTTCTAAATTCTTGTAAAATAATTCTCCTTTAAAATATGAACATAAATGTGGTGTTTCCAACACATTTCAACTTTTGAAATTGTAAATAGGGATAATGCCTTAATAGTACTAAAAATCATTTTTTAATAGAAAATAGTAAATGATTGGAAAATGCTTTTATAAGATTTCATAGACATTTTATAAGTCAAACATTAATTTTCAAGGTCATTTTAACTTCTTTTCAAAAACTAAGTAATTTATGTAAACCCTTTATTGGCTATCACTTGATATAATATTTGAAAAGCATTGTGAACATATTTTTATTCACATGGAATCATTTTGAAGGCATGGAGAAAATATTTGAGATAGTAATTCTCTGGTTTTTAATATCATAAACATTTTCATAGTTATAAATGGGTTGAAAACATGTTTGTAATTAGATTTGATAAGAAGGAATATTTTCTCTTTATAATGAAAACTAGATTTGGAATAGGTTTAAGGTTTAAGGGAGAAAGTTTCTTTAAGTTCCAAATTCTAATTTCATTGAGATTTGTATTGTTTTGTTTTGTTTCTTGCACATCATTTTGTTTTTGGTGACTTGTTTATCATGAAAACAGAAGTTTCAAATTTTTATGATTTTTTTAGTTTCTCCAAAAATCAGGGATGTTACATTCTTGGGCTCAATGTGAGAGACGAAAGCATGAGCCTTGATAAAATCCTCCAATTGCCTCGTCGTGACTACCCTTCCACAAACTTGTCCAAGAATCATGTCCTCCATGTGACCGGCACACGCAAGATTTTCTAGCCTTCTCTTTGTCCTACCCGCTAGCATCTCCTCCAAAGTCTCCTTGGATATGGCTTGAGCATCACCTTCATCATCGGATTCATGTCCATCTTGTCCTTGATCGTGTTCATCAACGGGAGATGGATCTCTTATGAGTTGAGTTCTATCACCAACAAAAGTGTCTTGTCCTTTTTCTTCATTGTGAGCTTGGCCTTGATCATGAGATTGGCCTTGAGTGTTAGCTTGGCCTTGATCGATGGAATGATCTTGATCATTAGCTTGGCCTTGGTTTGTATCTTGAGGGTTTGGTGCATCTTGTTGCGTAGCTTGTGTATCAATGGGTGTAGTCAATGGCTCCACTTGAGTAGAGCATAGTCCTTCTCCCTCCGTCATCCGGTAACCCTCAATGGGGATTACTTAACCATCCCCCAATCTTCTTATGACGATGGGAGAAATTGCATCTCCTACAACACCATGATCTATACGGCCCCATTGGGACCCATTATCCTCATCAAACACCACATCTATAGCCTCTTCAACTTTTCCAGGTGGACTTGTTGTAGACTTTATAGGCGTGAGCGCTTGTGGCATAACCAAGAAAGATACCCTCATATGACTTGGTCTCTAATTTTGACAAGTGTTTACGTCTCTTCCGAATGAAGCACTTGCAACCAAAGACCTTGAAGTATGAAACATCCGGCTTCTTGCCCATGAGAATCTCATAAGTAGTCTTGTTAAAGATCTTGCGGATATACAACCGGTTGCTAGCATGGCAAGCGGTGGAGACGGCCTCGGCCCAAAAATTGTATGGATAAGAGAATTCCGCAATCATGGTCCTTGCCGCATCCATTAGTGTCTGGTTCTTTCTCTCCGCCACACCATGTTGTTGAGGGGTATAGGGAGTGGAAGAAATCCCTCCATGGTATAGTTTTTGAATTCAGAGCCATTATCACTCCGGATCGCCATGATGCTCGTAATGTGTTGGCGCTCTACCAAAGTGATGAAATCGATGACTCTCTTTTGATTCCCACTCTTCCTGTTGAATAAATACACCCAACAATATCTTTAATAGTCATCCACAATCACCAAGCAATACTTTTTGTCTCCAAGACTATCATATGATAGGGGACCAAAATGGTCCAAGTGAATGAGCTCGAGGATTCTTGAGGTGGTGATGGTGGTCTTGGTGGGGTGAACTTCTCCATGTTGTTTTCCGACAACGCAAGAGCTACACACACGATCTTTGGAAAAGTTAGCTTTCGTTAGTCCTAAAACATGATTGCCACTTTGAAGGTCATGCAACGTCCTCATACTGGTGTGAGCTAACTGGCGATGCCATAGCCAACCCACATCAACTTTAGCCATTAGGAATGTCGCGGCATACGTGTCTCCTTTTGAGAATTCCACTACATACATGCCGTTCTCGACATTCCCAACAAAGGCTACTTTAAGAGTTGTCTCCCAAGTGACAATCACATTCTCTTTATTAAAGAACGAGGTAAAACCACAATTTGCAAGTTGAAGTACTAACATGAGATTGTAACCAAGGGACTCGACTAGGAGAACATTCTCAATTGATAAATCATTTGAGATAGCTACCTTGCCTTGTTCCAATACCTTTAGCTCGGAGTTATCACCAATAGTGACACAATTGAGATGAGGTGATGGAGGATTAAGATCACTCATTGCGTCCTTGCTTCCGTTCATATGTTGGGATGCACCACTATCCACCGTCCATTTTCCCAACCCGGAAGCACTTCCCTACAATTGATTAGTGTCTTTATTTAGGTACCCATTGTTGAATGGGTCCTCTTTTGTTTGCAACAAGGGCCTTGTGAACCCAAATAGTCAAATGATAATCATCACCATACGAAGTACCAACATATTTAGCATACACATGACCATCACTAGATTTCATAAGAACATAAGATGGGTTATATTTCCTGGCAAAGTCATTATGAGTGGTGCTCCCCCTAGAGGTAAAACCACCCAAAATGGTGTTGGTCTCCTTCTCTTTGATCACCTATCACTCTTTCATGAATTTCACTTTTTGTGAGGAGGATGTGACCTTCTTCTTGTTCTTCTTGTACTTCTTCCTTGACTTAGCTACATAGCCAAGTCCCTCCTTTCCATTCTTGACTATTTGAGGAACCACTTCATTGATAGTCTTATCACTTCCTACAAGATTAGTTGCACCACAAGAATTTCTAGGAAAAATACTAATGCTAGTAGAAGAAGAGTACATGACTTGCTTATTTGATTGTTGGGCTAGGAGATTGTCACGATATTTGGTTAGCTAGTCATGAACTTCTTTAAGAGACGTGAACTCATTTTCTAGTTTTTCATGACGAGCAACAAGGTCCTCGTGAGCTATTCCTAGCTTCAATCCTTCATATTCAAGTGTTTTAACAAGAACAAGAGATTATTAGTTATCTTTTCTATGTTTGGAAACACTCATAGCAAATGTCTCTTCAAGGCTAGGTAACTTCTCCTCAAGAGAAGCTCTAATAGAACAATCATTTTTAAGAGCTTTTTCAAGCTCTTTTTCATTGCAAGAGTGACTCCCATGGTTTTCCAAGGTCATGAAAATTTCTTCCTTCTCATCTACAAGAGAGTTAGCATCATCAAGTTGCCGCAAAAGGGCATTCACTTTTTCTTTAGTCTCACCTTTGAGACTACTCAACCAAATGCTTAGCTCTTTTGCCTCACTATCTTCCTCACAATCATTTTCAACACAATCCAATAATGAGTGAGTATTAGTGACAATGGATTTAGAGTTGGGAGAGCATATCAAAGTGGCTTTTGCCATGAGACTTGTAGGTCGGATATGCGCATTCTCATTGGGGGTTTCGAATAGAGAGACCGATGAAGACGACGAGGTAGCAATGGAAACATGGGCAACTCCTACAACTTCGTCTTCTCCTTCAGCTCCAGAAATATAGATTTCCAACACCGCCCCTTATTGAACATAAAGTGCCCTTGGAACTCTTCTAGCGAATTCTTGTTTTGTGGAGCCTTGGCTTTGTTTTTGCGAACAAGCTTGCCTTCATTTTTGTCTCTTGGCTCAAAAGGACATTCCTTCACAAAGTGATTTGCACTTCCACAATTGTAGCATGTCCTTGGTCGCTCCCCCTTCTTCTTGTAGTTCTTGTTTTTAGGGGGTCTCGGAGTGACGGCCTTGTGAGCTTCCCATCTCTTCCAATATCAATGCATGGAAAGAGCGATGCACTTGTGAGCATCCGTGTAGGTATCCTCATAGTCCTCCTCATCATCGTCATCTTCTTCAACTTCTTCAATTCGAGCAATTTCCTTTGACTTCAAAGGTAGGTTGGGATATTTTCCCAATCCTCTTGAGCGAGCAAGGGCATCATCCGCACTTTTGTGTGATAGGGATATGGCAATTAACTCACTAAGAACACCAATGGAGTTGAGGGAATTGTAGTCCACTCTTGTCCGGATGCTAGTGGAGAGATTCTTCTCGAACGGTGTACTTGCTTTGACAAATTTCCTCTTTGTCCACTCATTGGAGATCTCTTCCTTTCCAAAGTCCCTCAATTTGTTGGCAAGGGTGACAACTCTTCTATATAGCTCTTTGGGGGACTCATCCTCTTGCATAACAAAGTTCTCATACTTGTCAATGGCTACATCATACTTGGATGATTGGATGCTAGCATTCCGTTGAAACAAAGTGTCAAGCTTGTCCCAAGCCTCCTTGGCGGTCTTGCAACCGCGGAAGAGCCTTTTGAATGATGACAAGTGCGGTCTTGTTGAGTTGAGATTCCACGTCCTCCCTATGAGTCAAGTTGCTTGGGTCGTTAGGATGGAACCCATGAACCACACTTCTCCACAAAGCGGTGCACGAGCCGGAAATATGTGACTCCATTTCAAACTTCTAAGAAGAGAATTCATTAGTGTTAAGCATGGGAGGAAGTCCAATATTAAGAATGTGTGGAATGGAAACAATCGGGTGAATGGATTCATAGTTTTGAGGTGGTGGAACTTTTAAGTTTGACCCTGAACCATTAGCCGTTTGAGACTTGGAGCCACCGGAATTCTCCTTTACCTTAGCCTTTTGTGAGGCTTTCTCCTTAGCTTTGGAAATGTTTGCTTCGATTTCGGTATCATCCGGAATAGTTTCCTCTTCTGAACTTTCCTCATCAGAGACATGGGGAGAACTCGCGTGCCCCTTAGGTTTACCCATCATGTTCTCCAACATATTCTTATTGGAGGAAACCTCCGAACCAACACTAGAGCTAACCTTGGACAATTGGGTTTTGATGGTTCCAACCGTTGTCTCTAGGTTAGCTATAGTCTCGGCCATTTTGGTGAGCTCCTCCTTAGAAGATTCGGGATCATCTCCGTTGACCATGATACTCTTAGGATGTTAAGCCCGATATAAGAGCCGTGGCTCTGATACCAAATTAAAGTACACTATGGTCAACTAGAGGGGGATGAATAGGTGACCTACAAATTTTAATCCTTTTTCACTTTTAGATGGGCTTTAGCAAGTAAACAACTTGGTTATCTAGATGTGCAACTAGGTATACACCCTATGTGACAAGTAACGAGTATGCAACGGAAGTAAAATTCAAGGCACAAGATAACCACAAGTGAAAACACGGAGACAAGGATATGTTTCCCGTGGTTATTTCTTAAAAAAAGTACGTCTACGTTGGAGAGGTGGGGAGCCACCTAGGCGTTCCTCAATAGCACGGTTGTGCACACCTTGTTCTCCTTGACCTTCTCCGGTGAGGGAGATTCTCGTTTCCACTATGAGGTCGACTTGAAGGCGTTGAACAAACCTTTACAAGTGGTAGAGGCTACTCCACAAGTGAGATGGAGGCTCTCAACGATCCGAAGCTTCTTGCTACAAGGTGGAAGCTACAAGCACTAGGGTTTCTCTAGGATGACATGGCAACCAAGAGATTTACAAGATCCCAAGTGATATGGTATGGCAAAACTATTTTTGGCTTGGTAGAAAGGTGGATCTAGGCCTCCTCCATCAGATCCTTGAAGGGCATCGAGTTTGGTAGCAAAATCTGACCGTTGCTTCTCTCCAGGGCCGGAATATTTCGGTATTAGTACCGGAAATTTCCGGTGTAGCTGGGCCAGAAATTTGAAAACTCCGGGGGGGGGGGGGCGGATTATTGAATAATCCGTTGGCCAGAAATTTCCAGCCAAATTTACGTCCCCCATATCTGCGAGCGGGCAGCAGCGACGCGTCCAAAATTTTGCTAAGGACCAGGGGTCGGAAATTTTCCCCGGAATTTTCTGGCCAAATTTCCGCCCCTGCGTCTGCAAGCGGGCAGCAGCGACTCATCCAATTTCTGCTAAGGACCAGGGGGCAGAAATTTGCCCCGGAAATTTCCGGTCAAATTTCCGCCCCAGCGTCTGAGATGGGGCAGTTGGATGTTAGGACTTCACCATCTAGAGCCTCTAGTAGGCCGGAATATTTCGGTGCTGAGGCCGGAAATTTCCGGCCTGTACCCACCGGAATTTCCAGGCTAGATTCCTGAATAATCCGGCTGCAGTTATTTGTTTCTTCAGAAAACCTTTGTGTACCTTCTCGAGGATATCATCATTGATCATATATGAGGCTAGCTGTAGACACTTATACCACATTGTTAGTAGACATACCCGCGTTGTTATCATCCCCAAAATCAATAGAGGAGACATGAGCTTTCAGCGTAGGAGAGGGTTATCACCCGCCCTGATGTGGTCCATGACGCTCTGAAGAGTTTGGCTGCCCCACCACAGCTGATGACCGGCCTCGTTGAAGTTCGAAGTAGGCGGGCCACTCTCCTCGTACCTGGCGAGTGCCCTCTGATGACTCCCAAGTGCAGGAGATCAATTGTAGTACCTTTCGATAAGTATTTGAGTGTCGAACCCACGAGGAGCTGAAGGTAAGCTATCTATTCTCTAAAGCCCTATAACCCTCTTATATGGCTGTTTATGCAAAGCAATAAGTTTGACTAAAAGGAACTAACTAATTAAAAGCAAGTGACGTGGAGTGTGGTTTGTCTAGTAACTAGTGAAGCAAGTTTAAAATGCAAGTAATCCTAAAGCAAGTTTCTAAAGCAAGTTTCTAAGCAAGTTTCACAAGTAGCAAGCAGCAAATATCTCAAGTATCTCAAGGGAGCAAGTGTTCTAGCAATAGGTGTTTCGTTCGTGTGGTTGTCACAATTAGTGAAGCACATGTTTTAGTCTTAGTTGTTTCTTCTAGGAAGGAGCCATGAATAGGTATAGTCAAGTAAATGATCTACAACCCCTTATGATGGATCATGTGGCCAAGTAAATGACTGCACAAGATTGATTAAGACATAAAGTCCCACCATAGCCTTACGTTCTAAGGTCCCCTATATATATCCCCCAATAACTTAACTTTGTGGCTCGGTCTCAGGTTACTGTCACTCCCAAGTAAATACCACTCCATTATGCTACCGGTGATCACCTTACATGCATTTCCCAACATACACTACTAGAGATTTGCTTATAGCAGCATATCCTACCACAGGCGAACACGAAAATCGATGCGCCTGGGCTACTTAGCGCAGGCGAACCGGCGAACAGTGCGCCTGGGGTAAGTCTGTTACCCCAGGCGAACCAAACACAGAAGCGCCTGGGGTAAAGTGTGGCAGGGCCACCCACCGCTGCCCCCTAGCACTCTTCCTTTACCCCAAGCGAATAGCATACCTGTTCGCCTGCGGTATAACAGATACCCCAGGCGAACCTTGACAGAAGCGCCTGGGGTAAAAAGTGGACTGGGGTAGCTCCCCTTAGCGCAGGCGCACCGCATCTCTGTTCGCCTGGGATAAAGAAATGCCTGGGGTAGCACCCCTTAGCGCAGGCGCATCTCATGCCATATTCGCCTGGGGTAACATTTGTCCTCAATAAGTGCGGCCAGCCACCCACCACCACCCCTATCCACCCCACTCACTCACTCACTAGTCCAAACTCGACCCATTAGTGCTCCTAGCTCAATCCCCCACACCCCTCCACCATTTTTAGTGAATTTAACCAATCATGTTTGTTATATTTTAGCTAGTATGCTACCCCACTTTCCCTCTTCCAAATCTTTCCACTAGATCTACTAACCGGACACTAGATCTCACCACAAATGCACCACTAGCTACTTCTAGATCTATCACTCTCTTATCGGTCGTCTCTCCGGTGATCTTCGACGTCGTCATCGCGTCTATATATTTTGCATTGTGTGTCATCTTAATAGGTGCGTGGGATTGGTCGGTGGATGAGAATTCGTTCTCTTTTTCATTTTATTGTGTTGCCATGAGGATGAGTTGCCAATGTTTTGCCGAAATGTTGATCCATTTCCTTTTCGGCAAATTTCCGGCGCTCCGCGTTACACCTTTTGTAGGAAGGTCATGCCGAAATTTTCCGTGAAAACCAGATCTAGTTAATGAAACCTCTCTCTCTTGCATTTTGTAGCAATGGTCATTGCGACGAGGACAAGCGTGGTGCATAGGTACGTGCAACGCGCGACGGCCGAGATGCATCGAAACAACCGCACCGAGATAGAGTGTCCGTGTCGGAAATGCAAGCTGGGGTCTTTGTTCAAACCAGATTCTGGTAATGTGGAGAAGCACCTGCTCAGGTATAGTTTCATGGAGGGCCACACTAAGTGGATGGATGATGATGAAGACGATGATCACGTCAAGACCAATTGGGAGGCGACATGTGAAGATGATCAGGAGGAGTCTGAACATGGCAATGGAGAGGACGAAGAGGCTGTCGACGGAGACGACTATAATGAAGAAGAAGGGAGTCATGGTGATCAACAACATGAAGACGAGGACATGAACACTCCGCTAACTTCATTCGTGCGGGACCCTCATGTTCAAGATCTTCTTCTCAAGAACACGTCGACCGCCGCCAGACGTAAATCTAAGATCACGCAACTAGAGATAGACTCTGCAACTCCGTTGTATGACGCAAGTCGCGGGGCGGAGGAGTCACGCTTGAGAGTAGCTCTGGATCTTCTAGAGATGAAGGCAAAACACGGATGGACCGACACAAGCATGGACAATCTTCTGCGATACCTGAAGACGCACTTACCTGAAGGGAACACATGTGCTAGCAGTCTACAGGAGGCCAAGAAAATCGTGTGCCCCTCGATTTACCGCACACAAAATACCACGCTTGCGTCCGTGACTGCATAATTTATCGTAACGAGCACGCGGACCAGATCAAATGTCCGGTGTGCGGTGCTGATCGTTACAAGAGGGGGACGAAGAAAGCTCCTAGGAAAGTTGTGTGGTACTTTCCACTCATTCCCCGTCTGCAGCGGTACTTCGTGGACCCCAAGGAAGCAAAGCTCATGCGTTGGCACGAGGACAGAAAGAAGGCGGTGCTGAGCAATCCAGAACGTGTTGAAAAACCAGTGCTAACACACCCTTCGGATGCACGTCAGTGGAAAGCATTAGACGCATTCGATGAAGAATTCGGGAACGACCCAAGGAACATCAGGCTTGGTGCGAGCACCGACGGTCTCAATCCGTTTGGCAACCAGAGCAGCAAACATAGCACCTGGCCCGTGTTTGTATGGATGTACAACCTCCCCCCGTGGATGTGTCTGAAGAGGAAGTACATACACATGAGTATGCTGATTCAAGGGCCGACCCAGCCAGGGAGCGATATCAACCTGTATCTCGAGCTATTGAAGGAGGAGAAACATGGGACGCCTTAAAATGACTGCCTTGATGTCATGCATATCACAAAGAATGTGTGTGAGAGCTTGCTTGGCACCCTGTTCAACATGCCAGATAGGACCAAAGACGGGCCAAAATCAAGATACGACCTGATGGTCCTGAATATCAGGAGCGAGCTTCACTTACCGCCTTCTACGCGTGAACAGACGGAGGAGGACGAGGATGAGGTGGAGGAGATGGACGACCGCAAGCGGAAAAGGGCTAAGAAACACCAAACTCACCGCCTGAAACCCTCTTGCTTCACTCTAAGCCCCGACGAGCTCGCGCAAATATTCACATGCCTCCTCGGAGTGAAATTTCCCTTAGGTTACGCGGGGCTGATAAGCAGATACCTAGACGCGGAGAAAAAAATCTTCAGCGGGATGAAGTCTCATGACTGTCACGTGATGATGACGCAGATACTTCCGGTTGCAATCAGAGGGATAATGGAACCACACGTCCGTCAAACGCTCACTGGCCTCTGTAACTTTTTCGACGTCATCACTCGGAAGTCGATAAGCGTGAAGAAACTCGGAAGGCTGCAGGAAGAGATCGTCACCATCCTATGCGAGCTTGAGATGTACTTCCCACCTGCCTTCTTTGATATTATGGTACATCTCTTGGACCATATCATGGACGATATCACCAATCTTGGGCCGGCATTCTTGCACAACATGATGCCGTTAGAAAGAATGAACGGGATCATCAAATCATTCGTTCGTAACAGGGCACACCCGGATGGAAGCATCGTCAAGGGATTTCTCACCGAAGAATGCATCTCTTTCTGCAAGAATTTTCTAGGCGATGAGAAGCCAGCTGTTGGTTTGCCCGCAAGCAAGCACCTTGACAGGTTCATGGGGGTAGGCCACAACACTGGCAAAAGGGTAATGGACGTGGACTCCTGTGGTCGGAGAGCCGACATTGAAAGGGCCCACCTAGTAGTGTTACAACACATCGACGATGTCGACCCTTGGATAGAAGAGCACAAAACCGCGATAAAAACAGTGCTCGCAGGCCGATGATGGAAGATGAGATATTTAGAGCACATAGCTCCTCTTTCGTGACATGGTTCAAGAAGCAGATTGATGCTGATCCCCCGCCAATGACATGTCAGAAAGATAAAATTCTATTGGCCTTGTCATATGGCCCCGCGCCCAATCTGATGACTTATCAAGCATACGACATCAATGGGTACACATTCTACACGGAGGAAAGAGACAAAAGTAGCGACTATCAAAACTCGTCTATAACGATGGAATCTTACACGGGCGAAGAGATTACAAGATAATACGGAAAGATCGAGGAAATCTGGGAGCTTGACTATGTTGGGGTAAAGCTGCCGATGTTCCATGTCAGATGGGCTACAAACGTTACGAAAGAAGACGAATATTTCACCACTATGTCGATGTCTGAAGCCAACAAACCCAAGTCCAAGAACCCCACCGCGCAAAATGAGCCCTGGGTATTGGCTAAGCACGTGGAGCAATGCTTCTTCATAACCGACCCGGCAAAGCCTAGTCGTGTTGTCGTAAGGAGAGGAAAAAGGGCCCTCGTCGGAATGGATGGAGTCGCCGATGAGAAGGACTTCGACGGCTTAGTCGGAGACCCGATGATGGAAGAACCCGGTGAAGACGATGCACCATACACCACAAGAAGAAGCAGGACCACACTACCTAGGGCAGGTCTTCCATTCACAAGAAGAAGTCACGATATGGCGGTCACGTATTCAACATCGACCAAGAAAGGCAAGAGTAAGATTGTGACGGAAGGTTGAGAGAGGGAAATACTCGCGATATGTGCGATATAACATGCTAATAGCTACTATGTACAATGTGTTTTCAGAGAGAAACACTTGCGGTATCTCGCTAAATCAATCTATTTACGCTCGATGCGACACTAAATATTTTTGCACATGTTAACTTTCATATGTATGTAATTTTTAAGTGAAAAACAATGTGGGAGCCCCATATAATAGCATTCGTATTGCTCGATGTGTCCCGGGCCGGGGTGGGCTGTGTAATTTAGAAAATCTTAGCACAGGCGCATCTGTGAGAATATGCGCCTGGGGTAAACTTTATCACAGGCGCATTTGACAGAACATGCGCCTGGGCTAAGGCTATGTGGGCCCGCGTAAACCAAAACCCTACGAATTTTAGCGCAGGCGCATTTTCTAGGTTATGCGCCTGGGGTATGGCTCTGTGGGCCCGCGCATAACAGGGCATCGAGCCAAGCACATTGGAACCGGTTTGTGATACAAACCGGTTTGTGAGCCTTGCGGCCATTTGCTGCAGGGAGGGGGCCCAGGGGACAGACCCTTTAGAACCGGTTTGTATCACAAACCGGTTCTAAATTTTAGCGCAGGCACATTTTCTAGGTTATGCGCCTGTGGTATGGCTCTGTGGACCCGCGCATAACGAAGCGCTACGAACTTTAGCGCATGCGCATTTTGGTTTTGTTCGCCTGGGGTAAATGATACCGCAGGCGCATATCACTCGTTTTGCGCCTGGGCTAAGTGCTCGCTCTGCTAACCCCCAGCCCGCACACTTCCTTTCTCTCTCTTGCGCGCGGAACAGATCGGCAGTTTCCTCTCGATCCCCAAACCGCACACCGCCGTCGTCTCTCTCATCGCACGCGGCCGTCGTCGTTGTCGAGCAGCAGGAGGAGGAGCGGGAGCAGCAGCAGCAGGAGGAGCAGGAGCAGCAGGGGAGGAGGAGCGGGAGCAGCAGGGGAGGAGGAGCGGGAGCACGCCGCGCGTCCTCCCTCTCATCATCATCGTCTACGCCGGCCGTCATCACCCACGCCGCCGTCGCCCACGCCCACGCCAAACCCAGGTCAGCCCCCCCCCCTCTTCCAAGCCCAATGCCCGGGTGTTCTTCCCCATCCCATCCCTTGTGCGTTCTGTGGCTCCATCCCTTGTGTTCTTCCCCATACCAAAGAAAATCCAGCATTAATATACAAGTATGCATCCCTTCCTTAATTAATATTTAGGTAAATGAACTGCACAGCACGATAATTATACCTTGAATATGATCAATGACTTGAATACTAGGAAAAACAACTCAGGTTCTTTGGCTTCAGACACTTGCCCCTGAAATTACATTTTGCAAATGATTTATACTATCGGATATCATGGCAAGATTTATTTTAGTCAGATGCTTGGATTTAGTGGGAGGAAGAAGGAGCGAAATAGCTTACCACAACTGCAGGACCTTTTACTGTATCAGCCATGCTTGACATCAATGAAACTGCAGCAACTCTGTCTTCCTGCATCCAAATGCACTAACCAATTTTAGTATCATGTGCCATACACATGCATAAAAAGAACCAATCAATAGTATACCATGTTGGCTTTTACATCTAATTGGAAATGTGAAATGATTATTAGCGAGGGAATACATAAAAGATCACCTTTGGTCTTAAAACCCTAGCAAAGATAATACCTGTAAGCTATTCTGCCCAGACCAAGCAAAAAATAGATTATAATCTGTTCCATCTTCAACAAGTACTATATACAATAACAGTCCCCGCTGTACAGTTGCTCCTGCTCCTCGGTGCAAAGGAGGGTTACAGAACCAAGGTCCACCAGCCAAACCTGCGCTACATATTATTCTGTCTTTAACATAGATTTACACATATATGACACACTTAGCAAAGAAATTTACCTTCAGAGAACCATTACTACTGATGAACTGCTGAGGTTTATCTTCCGGAATTTCTGCAACATCGTAGCCCTGATGCTTGAAAATTGCTGCACCATGATTCTGCATTAGTCCTTCTGATGATATTCACTGATTTAATGGAATCAATAGGCACAAGAAACCACTATGGTCCTCACACCTGGGAGCTAATTGCTGCAGCCAATATAGAAGTTTTTTTTGGCATGATATATGAATTTCCTGGGAGTTTTTGTGCTATGTGATGACAACAATGCAAGAAACTGTTTTTGTGGCCATGTGTGCATTCAATTTATGTTGCAGGTACATTGAGTGCCAATGTTTTGCCGGAACGTTGATTCATTTCCGTTCCGGCGAATTTCTGGCACTCCGGCATGACCATTTATAGCCGAGGTCATGCCGAATTTTTCCGGTGACTAACCTAGTATACGTTTTGTCTACTGATAGCTAGGCATGTCTTCTTCTACTACGGATTCGGCTTTATTGGACCACTACATCCTTATGGCCCGAGAGTCGCAAGAGGAAGAGAGAGCCAATGATGGTGGTGACGATCGGATGCAAACTGACCAGCCCCCCGATGTCGAGCCCCACAATGATGACGGGCTCACCGGTGGCGAGGAGGAAACCACTAATAGTGGCGCCGGGGGTCCCTCAGGGAGCAGCACGACGGGAAAGAAGCGTCGGCAGCGAGCTCCGAACAAGGTCGGCACCGTTCGAGAGAAATTCACGGAGGTGGATCCTTCCAGTGGCACGCCTGTGATGCCATTGGACCTTGTGAAGGGGTACTTCCTCCAACTTGGCGCGATCCTTCGAGACGTCGTCAATGTGAACGAGCCGACTCTCAAGAAGAAGCCAACTCTGCGCGCCCAACTCATCTCGAGGCCCAACTTATCTCGATGCGGGTAGGGCGGTGCAGAAGGACTACACCGACATAAGAGTTGTTCTTAATAGTGCCCTCAACGGCTTCGCCGCCGATTTAGGCAAGCCCCTAAAAAAGGAGAAAATAGTCTGAGGCGCCTACGTGTGCACCCACGTAACAAACTTCCCCTGCCTCAAGCAATCGGAGCAAGAATCTGAGTTGGAAGCTTGGTATGTCATCTTTCAGATGAGGGAGTACTTAAAGGATGCCCAACAGCCCCAGCTACCAAGTCATCTCCGAGAGCTAACCACAAAGATGGCCAACACCCCCGATGAATATGTGCGGGCTGAGTTCCGTCGCATCCAGCGGAGGATCTGCACGATACTCTCGTCGGATGTCATCACTCGGGGTGGCTTGTTCTTCCATGGCCACGCATCACCGAGCAACCGTGACATAGAAGCACACCTACGAGAGCAACGTGACACCCGGACATTCAACAAGCTAGAAGGCGTTCGTCCGTTCCCGCCGAGACCATAGGATTGACAAAATGTTAGTATACACTTGCATCATATAACTTTTAGTCCTTTATTTGTCGTGTTTTATTCGTAAACCTTGATGCTTCTTTTTTTCGATAGTTATTTGCGGTCTATTATCACTTTCGATGCTAAACTCGTATTTTTGTCCTATGCACAGATGACATGGTATGTTGTGTATGGTGGAGGCGGAAGCTCGATACGCCACTTACCTAGCGAGAGAGAAGACGGAGAACACGAGGGCCCGGATGACCACCTTCGCCATCGCCGTGCTTATACTCCTTGTACTCCTAGTGTTGATGCTACTTGTTGTTTTGCTTGTCTAGATAACTAAACTATCGATTTGTTTGAACTATGTGTACTCCTAGTGTTTGAACTATGCTTGTAACTGAACTATCGCTTCGAGACTATTTGGTGATGATCGAGACTATTGTTCGAAACTATGTGTTGATGATCGAGAATATTTCTGTTATTTTGCTGTCATTTTCATATTTATTTCTGTCAATTTGTTGTAATTCTGTTATTTTCGTTTCTTTTATTTTTTACACAGCAAAACCATACCCCAGGCGAATAATAAATCATACCCCAGGCGAATATGTACCCCAGGCGCACAGTGCCTGTTCGCCTCAGGTAAAAGGCTTACCCCAGGCGCACAGGGCCAGTTCGCCTGGGGTATGAAAAGTTACCCTAGGCGCACTTTGAGGTTCGCCTGCGGTAAGTCATTACAGCTGGCGGGGTGGTCCCAGGCGAACCGCAATTCGCCTGCGGTAGACTAATTTGGTGCGCCTGCGGTAGTATTTTCCCTAGTAGTGATATGCGTGCACTCATATATTGTACATAAAGACAATCATAGAAGATAACAAACTTGTATGCAACCAATCAACGAACTATTTCACCATTGCCAAGAACAATTCACTACTCAAACATAGACGGGGAGACACAATACATCAAGGGAATATAGTATTGCATCATACATCGTGTTTTCCAAGAGATTACAGTGGAGAGATGGAGCTGATCTTGATGTACATGTGGATGATGAACACGCCGGAGGGGGTGGAGCCCTCTGGGGGTGATCCCGGCGGCGTTTCCCCCCTCCGATCTTCTCCGGCGGCAGCCTTCTGTCTCTCTGTTTCGTGGTTTCGTCTCTCGGCGCCTCCTCCTCCTCGAAAAGGCCAGGGGACCCTTTATATAGTCGTTTTTAGGTCACGAGACACTCGGGAGAAGAAAGATCGACGGCATCGGAGCCACGGGGCCAAAAAGGGGGCCTCTCACGCGGCCAAGGAATCTGGCCGCGTGGAGGGTCCTCTTTGCCACCTGGTTGGCCTTTTGGCCCTCTACTTTGGCCCATGGTCTTCGTCTCGAAAATTCTGAACCGTTCTCTTTGGCCTTTCCCTTTTTGGAGTCCCGAAGCTCCCGGAAAGTCTGAGACACTAAAAAGTACATTTTCTGGAAAACCAGGGTTAGAACCAAAAGAAGGGGAATTGTTTAGAAAATCCCCCAAATCATTATAAAACATGAATATAAGTTGCTAATATGTAGGAAAAACAAGTAATAACATGCAAAGTTCATGTATGCATTTTACATGCATCAACATCCCCAAGCTTAACCCATGCTCGTCCTCGAGTATGAAGGTGATAAAACTAACATGGACTTTGCATATTGAAACAATCATGGGATATCAAGGAGGATTATTCATGCTACATATAATCAAATGATTAATACTAGAAATGAGTAGCAATATACAATTCATGTTGTAAGAAATATCAAATATGCAAGCAAAGATGCTTCATGAAAGTTCACAAAGTGTATAATGAAATAAAAGCACTATGGACCAAATGCATACACAAAATGAAAAATAAAATCCTACATTGGTCAAAGAATAGCATAATGGAAAATACAAAATATGGTGGACACTTTGGAGAAAATTGAGTAGAGGTAAAACATGATCAAGTCTTATTTAGCCTCTAAATTATTCAACTAAAATTACTAATTGAAATGTGGTATCCATTGATCTAGGACTTTCATTGCCCCTTTATCACTAGCATCTTAAATGGTGAATGTTGAAGTAATGTGAATGACAAGGTGGTTGAAAGCCTCATGCCCCATGAGTGTGAAAACCTACTCCATGATTACTCAACTTAAGATTCCTAATAAGCTTTGTACAATCATAATAAGTATTAATGACATCATAGAGAACCGCAAAGAGGTACCTCTTGCCCCATGACATGGAAACAAGCCCATGTCACAATGACAAGACAAACAAACGGAGTAGACTCATCATCCTTTTTATTTTCATTCACTATTATGCATAGCTTCTTATTTTATTGTAGGATGTGTTGTAGAGTCACTCAAGCTGTAAGTAAATTTCCACCATGATAAAGCATGGCTTGGGTTAGCGGCCCAATGCGTTTCTCTAGTCATATAGATACTTACTCATCAAAACTTACTATTCCTCTATTTCATTTCGGCATGGCAGGAGTCCAAAAACAAAAGTACATGATATCAACCAAATGTAAATTTTTGTGCAATGTTGAAAGCTTTCCGGTGATACACGTTTATAGCTAGCTCCCAACCACACACTTGTCAAATGCAAAAATTGTGGCTCACATTATTGGGTCATGTTTATTAGATGCATAAAAAGTAATGTGTGCCTTCAAAAGTTCGTGAGAGCTATCCCAAGTTCAACCCATGACAATTAATAAAGTGAATATATTAATTTAGAACATAAATAACACAATAACATGGTGAACATACTCGGAATAGCAATGAAGCTAATGGGAAGATATGGTGGACTCACTCGAAATACTTGGCTAAGGAGTGTTGGAAACAAGTTTTTACTTGTTGGAATTTTTAAATTTTTGGCTAGCAAGAGGGAGATAGTTGACCAGCTACTATGCATGCATATGTCCATAGAACTACTCATTTCATGACAAACTAAATAAACCAGCAATTAACATCAAGGACATGAATAAGAGATAGCTCAAGACAACATTATTGCAAATTTCTACACATAAAAAGCCTATAAATCATGCAAACATATGTAGCTCTTCAAATCAACCATGGCATCCCTATTCCAATTCATAATACTAGCATCCAATACATTCCAACCCCAAACTCCAGTAGCTCAATCTCATATAAAATGATGGGTGTGGTCTTATCAAAACAAAAATAAAAACAAAAACTAGACGCTTCAAGTCTCTACGATAAATGCTTTGCTTAGAAAAACAGAAAGTAGACGTGTGCTAACCAAAAGAGTGTAGCTCCAGTGGGGTGTTCATCACAAACCCAAGCTTATGGATTTCACCATTCTTGGATGTCTTGAGGCGCAGCTCCTGTATTCCCTGTGAAAAAACTTCACAAAACATGTTTCTCCCATTCTTTTTCTGTGGGGTGAGATTAGCAAGGACAAACAAATCACATGCTTACTGTGCAAAATTCCAAATCAAATGCTCCAGTAGATAGAAAATAAGGTTCATTATTTTGTATGTTCACTCTCTTGCTTGAAAGAATCATGGAAATTCTATTCCCAAGCCCAAAGAGTGCATAAAACAAAAGAAGGCAGAATCTGTCCAAAAAAGCAACAGCAGCAAAACGAACGTTTTTCCCTAAGCTAGACTCGTCAACAAATTAAGCCAATTTTTGTGCTTACAGAGGACGAAAAGTTGCAGAACATACTAAAAAATTAGCTCAATCCGACATACCAATAAAAAACGTAAAATCATACGGTGAGAAGACTCGTGCTGAAACAGAAATTTCATGCACTAGGATAGCAACTTATAAGTCCAAATAGGTTTGACTTGACTCTTTATTGAAAACTCCAGAATTAAAACCAAAAAAACTAATCTCTTGAGACAGCAAGAGGACACTAGAAAAATCCAAACAAAAACAACCGGGTTGCCTCCCGTAAAGCGCTTTCTTTATAGCCATATAGCTAGGCTTTACTTACTTAACATCATGATGGTTGGAGTGAGGTGGCTCGGCATCCCCAAGCTTGGATTCTGTACTTATTTGATACATGTAGGGTGATCCCAGGGGTACATCCCCAAGCTTGATTGGTTGTCCCTCTTGATCTTTGTTCATCTCACTCAACTCTTCCTCCTGAAAAATTCTTCTTACACAAATCTCAACATAAAACTTGATTAGAGGGGTTAGTGCCTCCATAAATAAAATCCACATAGGTACAGCAAAGACACATCATGAGTTGATTCTAAATATTAACTACTGTTACTACAGTTGTGCATTGCTCCTTGATCAAAAGAACCACACAAAACACAAGTAATGAGAGCAATGCAAAATAAAGTCATGATCTGCCAAAAACTGAACAGCCCGTAAAGAGTGAATTTTTAGAGGCACTTAAGTTGCTCAAATCAGAAAACTTAAAACTAATGAAATATGTAGTGATAACTAAATATTGCTGTCGTAAATTACCAGGTCAAAATTCCACTTCTGTGATTTTAAACATTTTTCGCAGTGAAGTTCAGGAATCTGTTTTCTTGACAGCTAATTACTATTGTTTAATCCTATCTCTCATATAAGATTATTCTTGCCATTTAAAATGAGAAATAAGACAGAAATGTGATGTTATAGTGGTGAACTAATATTTTTATTGTTTTTAGCTTTGGAAAAAGTTTTAATGATAGAGACTTTGCAATGGTTTCATTGGCATGAACAACACATGTTCAAGATCGACCCCAACTTCTCCATTACTCATCCTTCTCATTTACTTTCCCAAATTTTTTATAAAATGAAAAGCTTAAACTAAATGATACATAACAGTAGGTAAAGGCATTTTACATGTTGTAAAGACAAAAATGTGTGCTCAAACCGAATAGGAAATTAAAGCATAAGGAACACACCAAAAAAATATTAAACAATTTATTTTTAAGTCTAACCCATTTCCTATGCATTGGCATT
Organism: Alopecurus myosuroides; assembly: GCA_028641055.1. Lineage (NCBI taxonomy): Eukaryota > Viridiplantae > Streptophyta > Magnoliopsida > Poales > Poaceae > Alopecurus > Alopecurus myosuroides. The sequence goes on from CM054057.1 coordinate 678,301,603, forward strand.
TTGTAATGAAACAAATAAAAGAAGCACATAATAGCAAGCATAGAAAGGTAGATCAAGTGCAACTTCAATACTTTCAGCATAAAGAGGGGAAACTTAATATTGTTGAAATATGTGTAACCATGTTTCCCTATCTCATAATAATTTTCAGTGGCATCATGAATAGATTCAACAATATGAATATCACATAAAACATTCTTATCATGAGCCACATGCATAAAAGAATCACTACGCTCCACATAAGTAAAATCCTCATTAGTGATAGTGGAAGTTAAACATTCGTAATTTTCATTGCAATCATCAAATATAGGAGGCATAGTATCATCAAAGTGAATTTTCTCCTCCAAGCTTGGGGAACTAGAAATATCATGCTCATCAAAACCAACTTCCCCAAGCTTAAAACTTTCCATAGAATCAGCAAGTATATCATTTTTATCCTCAATAGTAGGGGGACTAAAAATATCATATTCATCAAGACAAACTTCCCCAAGCTCAAGGTTTTCCTTAGCAATAAAGGTGTTCAAAGAATTAGTACTACCACAAATATGATTGTTGTGCAAATAATTTTTCAATTTCTCCTCAAACACTTCATGTCCTAATTCAAGGTAGATATTATACAGTTCTAAAATTGTTTGGTTGTTTTCCATTTTATAATTTTTTTTTGTGTTTTAGGTTTATATGTTAGTATGCAATGCAAACAAGAATAAAAGCTTAGCACAACGCTCCCCGGCAACGGCGCCAGAAAAGTGCTTGATGACTCCCAAGTGCAGGAGATCAATTGTAGTACCTTTCGATAAGTATTTGAGTGTCGAACCCACGAGGAGCTGAAGGTAAGCTATCTATTCTCTAAAGCCCTATAGCCCTCTTATATGGCTGTTTATGCAAAGCAATAAGTTTGACTAAAAGGAACTAACTAATTAAAAGCAAGTGACGTGGAGTGTGGTTCGTCTAGTAACTAGTGAAGCAAGTTTAAAATGCAAGTAATCCTAAAGCAAGTTTCTAAAGCAAGTTTCTAAACAAGTTTCACAAGTAGCAAGCAGCAAATATCTCAAGTATCTCAAGGGAGCAAGTGTTCTAGAAATAGGTGTTTCGTTCGTGTGGTTGTCACAATTAGTGAAGCACATGTTTTAGTCTTAGTTGTTTCTTCTAGGAAGGAGCCATGAATAGGTATAGTCAAGTAAATGATCTACAACCCCTCATGTGGCCAAGTAAATGACTGCACAAGATTGATTAAGACATAAAGTCCCACCATAGCCTTACGTTCTAAGGTTCCCTATATATATCCCTCAATAACTTAACTTTGTGGCTCGGTCTCAGGTTACTGTCACTTCCAAGTCACCACCACTCCATTATGCTACCGGTGATCACCTTACATGCATTCCCCAACATATGCATGCACTCATATATTGTACATAAAGACAATCATAGAAGATAACAAACTTGTATGCAACCAATCAACGAACTATTTCACCATTGCCAAGAACAATTCACTACACAAACATAGACGGTGAGACACAATACATCAAGGGAATATAGTATTCCATCATACATCGTGTTTTCCAAGAGATTACAGTGGAGAGATGGAGATGATCTTGCTGTAGATGTTGATGATGAACACGCCGGAGGGGGGTGGAGCCCTCCGGGGGTGATCCCGGCGGCGTTTCCCCCCTCCGATCTTCTCCGGCGGCAGCCTTCTGTCTCTCTGTTTTGTGGTTTCGTCTCTCGGTGCCGCCGCCTCCTCGAAAAGGCCAGGGGACCCTTTATATAGTCGTTTTTAGGTCACGAGACAGTCGGGACAAGAAAGATCGACGGCATCAGAGCCACGGGGGCAAAAAGGGGGCCTCTCACGCGGCCAAGGAATCTGGCCGCGTGGAGGGTCCTCTTTGCCACCTGGTTGGCCTTTTGGCCCTCTAGTTTTTCCCATGGTCTTCGTCTCGAAAATTCTGAACCGTGCTCTTTGGCCTTGCCCTTTTTGGAGTCCCGAAGCTCCCGGAAAGTCTGAAACACTAAAAAGTACGTTTTCTGGCAAAACAGGGTTAGAACCAAAAGAAGGGGGGTTGTTTAGAAAATCCCCCAAATCATTATAAAACATGAATATAAGTTGCTAATATGTAGGAAAAACAAGTAATAACATGCAAAGTTCATGTATGCATTTTACATGCATCACCCTCTCATGCTGATTAATGAAGAAGGCTTCCCAAGTAGGGCGGTAGTTGGGATCCCAACGGGGATCCCTCTGCTGCTCTGGCGTGAGCTCGTAGTAGTAGTGGTTCGTGATGGCCACCCGACGCGCCACACCTTGAGGGACAGGAGGGACCGGTACGCCTTCGGCGCTCAGCCTCCAGCCAGCGCGGACGTCGTAGCAGGGTGGGAAGGTGTGGTTCGAGGCAGAAACGCCTCTGCCTCGGGGTAGGTTAGAGTGGGTATGTTAGAAGGCATTGGAGAATGATGACGTTGCAGATATGAGATTAGATGTGCAATGCCAATGGCGGCCAAGCCTACATATATATAGTGAGAAATGGCGGGAAGATAGAGGCGGGAAGAAATAAGGCGGGAACACGGTGGAGCGGGAAGAAACATACATTTAGTCCCGACCTGTTTTACCAACCAGGACTAAAGGGTTAGGGTTTCATCGGAGAGGAGCTCCGGAGCATTTAAATCCCACCAATCAGGAGGAATCACACAGTTCATGTGTTTCTTTTGAGGGCTTGTGAGTTGTTGTATCAGGGGCGTGTTTCTTTCGAGTACTTGTGACCCGTTGGATCGTGGTTGTGTTTCTTTCGAGCGCTTGTGAAGTGTTGGATCAGCACTTCCACAGGTGTTATGGCCACATCCATGGCATAGTTTTTTAAAATGTGCCCATATTCCATACAAACATGCATCTTGGAAGCACAGACAATGTTAACGGAGAAGGTTTTCATTTTCATTAAATAAAAAACCATTTTCCATTTTCCGGGTGTGAAAAATGGTTTTTTTTTGCGAAGGACCAACCACAAATATGTAGCAAAACTTGAGAACTGCATTTTTGAAAATACTAGACCATGTTATATGCACAAATAACCAAATTGTTGCCTCTGAAAAGGTTTCCATCCACCTCTTTTGAAAAGCACAAGTTTCTGCCGATTTAGTTGGAAAGGGGTCAAATATGAACTACAGGTGCCTCGTAGTTTGCTCATGATTTTTTGGAAAAAGAAAATTTTAGGTACACAACTACCTATTTCATCAGAGATACACCAAGAGTTTCTCAATATTCATCCTCTAGCTACGAACGGTCATGCCCGCCGTCTTGACTTTTACCTGAAATCGGCCTAGAAAATTCCAGAAAAAAAACTCAAAATGATGTAAGACCTTCGTGTGGTGTCATTATATATGTCCTAGTATCCACCAAAAATAATAAACTTGGAATACAAAAGTTGGGTTGAAAAGGTGTAACAGAAATTAGTTATCTCCTCTGAAGATTCTTGGGTTTCGAGCCAAATGACGGGTGTTATGGCCACATCCATGGCATATATTGTTGAAATGTGCCCATATTCGACACAAACATGCATCTTGGAAGCACAAACAATGTTGATAGAGAAAGTTATTATTTGCATTGAATAAAAAACCATTTTCCATTTTCCAGGTGTGAAAAATGGTTTTTTGTGAAGGACCAACCACAAATATGTTGCAAAACTTGAGAACTGCATTTTTTTAAAATAATATAACATGTTATATGCACAAACAACCAAATTGTTGCCTATGAAAAAGTTTCCATCCACCTCTTTTGAAAACACAAGTGTCTGCCGATTCAGTTGGAAATGGGTAAAATTTGAAATACATGTGGCTCCTAGTTTGCTCATGATTTTTGGAAAAACATCATTTTTAGGTACACAACTACCTATTTCATCAGAGATACACAAAGATTTTCTCAATATTCATCCCCTAGCTACGAACGTTCATGCCCGCCGTCTTGACATTTTCCTGAAATCAGCATAGAAAATTCCATAAAATAAAGAAAAAACTCAAAATGATGCAAGACCTTCGCGTGGTGTCATCATATGTGTCCTAGTATACACAAAAAATAATAAACTTGGAATACAACATTTGGGTTGAAAAGGTGTTCACAGACATGAGCTATCTCCTCCGGAGATTCTTGGGTTTCGGGCCAAATGACGATTGTGTTATGGCCACATCCATGGCATAGTTTGTTGAAATGTGCCCATATTCCACACAAACTTGTATCTTGGAAGCACCGACAATTTTGATGGAGAAAGTTTTCATTTTCATTGAATAAAAAGACCATTTTATATTTTTCTAGGTGTGAAAAATGGTTTTTTTTGTAAAGGACCAACCAGAAATATGTTGCAAAACTTGAGAATTGCATTTTAAAAAAATACTAGACCATGTTATATGCACGAATAACCAAATTGTTGCCTCTCAAAAGGTTTCTATCCACCTCTTCTAAAAAACTCAAGTTTCTCCCGATTCAGCTGGAAATAGTTCAAATTTGAACTACAGGTGCCTCGTACTTTGCTCATGATTTTTGGAAAAAAACATTTTTAGGCATAAAACTACCTATTTCATCAGAGATACACCAAGATTTTCTCAATATTCATCCCCTAGATATGAACGGTCATGCCCGCCATCTTGACTTTTTGATGAAATCGGCATAGAAAAATCCAGAAAATTTTAGAAAAAACTCAAAAAGATGCAAGACCTTCGCTTGGTGTCATTATATATGTCCTAGTATCCACCAAAAATAATAAACTTGGAATACAACAGTTGGGTTGAAAAGGTGTTCACATAAATGAGCTATATCCTCCGAAGATTCTCGGGTTTTGGGCAAAATGACGTTGTTATGGCCAAATCCATGGTATAGTTTGTTCAAATGTGCCCATATTCGACACAAACATGCATATTGGAAGCATGAACGATGTTTATGGAGAAAGTTTTCAATTTCGTTGAATCCAAAACCATTTTCCATTTTCTCGGTGTGAAAAATGTTTTTTTTGTGATGGACCAACCACAAATATGTTGCAAAACATGAGAACTGCATTTTTTTGAAAATACTATACCATGTTATACGCACAAATAACCAAATTGTTGATCTGAAAAGGTTTCCATCCACCTCTTTTGAAAAACACAAGTTTTGGCTGATTTAGTTGGAAACGGGTCAAATATGAACTACATGTGCCTCGTAGTTTACTCATGATTATTTGGCAAAAATCATTTTTAGGTACACAACTACCTATTTCATCAGAGATACACCATGAGTTTCTCGATATTCATCCCCTAGCTACGAAGGGTCATGCCCGCCGTCTTGACTTTTTCCTGAAATCGGCGTAGAATATTCCAGAAAATTCAAAAAAAACTCAAAATGATACAAGAACTTTGCGTGGTGTCATTATATATGTCCTAGTATCCACCAAAAAAATAAACTTGGAATACGGCAGTTGGGTTGAAAATGTGTTCATCGAAATGAGTTATCTCCTCCGAAGATTCTTGGGTTTCGGGACAAATTACGGGTGGTGTGGCCACGTCCATGGCATAGTTTGTTGAAATGTGCCCATATTCGACACATACATGCATCTTGGAAGCACGGACAACGTTGATAGAGAAAGTTTTCATTTGCATTGAATAAAAAAACCATTATTTATTTTCCGGGTGTGAAAAATGGGTTTTATTGTGAAGGACCAACCACCAATATGTTGCAAAACTTGAGAAATGCATTTTTTTAAAATACTATACCATGTTATATGAACAAATAACCAAATTATTACCTATGAAAAGGTTTCCCTCCAACTCTTCTAAAAAACACAAGTTCTGCCGATTAAGTTGGAAACGGGTAAAATTTGAACAACATATGATGCGTAATTTAGGTACACAACTACCTATTTGATCAGAGATACACCAAGAGTTTCTCAATATTGTTGAAATGTGCCAATATTCCACAGGAACATGCATCTTGGAAGCACATACAATGTTGACAGAGAAACTTTTCATTTCACTGAATAAAAAAATCATTTTCCATTTTCCGGGTGTGAAAAATGGGCTTTTTGTGAAGGACCAACCACAATTATGTTGCAAAACTGGAGAACTTTATTTTTTGAAATTACTAGACCATTTTATATGCAAAAATAACCAAAATTTTGCCTCTAAAAAGGTTTCCATACACTTCTTTTAACAAACACATGTTTCTGCAGATTTAGTTGAAAATGGGTCAAACTTGAACTACAGGTGCCTCCTAGTTTTCTCTTGATTTTTGGGGAAAAAATCATTTTTAGGTACATAACTACCTATTTCATCAGAGACACACCAAGATTTTCTCAATATTCATCCCTAGCAATGAACGGTCATGCCCTCCATCTTGACTTCTTCCTGAAATTGGCATAAAAAATTGCACAAAATATAAAAAAAAAACTCAAAATGATGCAATACCATCGCGTGATGTCATTATATATATCCTAGTATCCACCAAAAATAATAAACATGGAATACGGCAGTGGGGTATCAATTTTACCAACAACATCCTTATCTAGTGTTGACCGGAGCCCGAGGGGGTAGCAATTTTACCAACCGGGGCTAAAGGGGCTTGTTTGTTCCCACCAATAAGGAAGAAGAACACAGATTGTGTGTTTCTTTCGAAAGCTTGTCAGCCATTAGATCAGGGGTCTGTTTCTTTCGAGAGCTTGTGAGCTGTTGAATCAACACTAGGACAATCACTTTGTGAGCCACACGACCCTATATATATCCCAACATACATCCTTCAGTTCATCAACCAAATATAGATTATTCGGATTTTCCTGCATACATCCGACGGTGCATTTGATATGCAGGCACTCACGAGCCACCGTCGGGTTGTATGCAGGAGAAATCGATTGTTTTTTATACCTAAATAATTCTTTAGTTCATCGACCGAATACAGATCATTCCGATTCCCTCCATACATCTGACGGTGCATTTGATACGCATGCACTCACGAGCCACCGTCGGGCTGTATGCAATTGAAACCGTATGTTTTGTTCTATCTAGAAAATATTTTAGTTCATCAACCGAATACGGATCATTCGGATTCCCTACATACATCTGAAAGTGCATTTGATATGCAGGAACTCACAAGCCACCGTCGGGCTGTATGCAGGGGAAACCGTACGTTTTGTTCTATCTACAAAATCCTTCAGTTCTTCGACTGTTTTTCATACATCCAATGTTTTGTTCCAACTTCTACTGAGTTTTCAGAACACAGTTACATAATTAAAATATTTAATACATTATTACACATCACCAACAACATCCCTATCTAGTGTTGTGGTATACACTTTTTCTCCGTGTGTTTCCCTTTGTTCTGATTGCGATGTAACCATGGACAATCTTCATCATTTAACACAATGCTTGGGTCAGTTTTCACTATGAAGGGTGGAATTTCATGAAACTTATTATGATCTCTTGACATGTCTGTCTTGTTCTCCACTCCCATGATGTTTTTTTTACCTGAAAGAACTATGTGGCGCTTTGACTCGTCGTATGATGTATACGCTTGCCCTTTTTTTCCTTTTTCGGTTTGGTAGACATGTCCTTCACATATAAAACCTGAGCCACTTCACTGGCTAGGACGAATGGTTCGCTGTCGTACCTTATATTCTTTAGATCCACTATAGTCATTACGTACTACGGGTCTACCTGTACCCTTCCTTTAAGCTTGAACCATTTGCACCAGAAAAAGGGACCATAAAAAAGGTCCATAGTAAAGTTCCCATATCTGCTCTATGTAACAATAATATGTTTTTTTCTGCCCATTGTTGTTTGTTGCATCAATTTGAACACCACTTTTTTGTTTGGTGCTCTTTTTATCTTGGTCGGCCGTGTAAAATGTATTCCCATTTATCTCGTACCCTTGAAAAAATCAATATATTCGAATGTAGGTGCTTGGCCAACAAGTATAATTGTTCTCGAAAAGTGGTGTCATTAATGAGACGTGTTTGCAACCAACCACCGAAAGTCTTTATGTGTTCTCAATCAATCCAATCTTCACATTGCTTCGGGTATTTCGAGCGTAAAATATTCCCGTGTTCCCCTATATATGAAGCCACCAAGCTGGAATTATGTAGAACTGTTTAGTGTGCTTGAGTGAAAGAATGTCCGTCCATAGATATTGTTGCTTTCTTTCCTAGCGTGCTTTTTCCACACAGTCTCCCCTGATGGCGCGACCAAGGAACACCAATCGGCATAAGGTCAGGAATAAAGTCAACATAAAACTCAATGACCTCCTCTGTTCCATAGCCCTTGGAGATGCTTGCTTCTGTCCTAGCACAATTATAAACGTATTTCTCTAAAACTCCCATGAATCTCTCGAAGGGGTACTTGAACATTTTCCGGCAGAAGCCCTTTCAATGCAACCGGAAGTAATTGTGTCATAATCACATGGCAGTCATGAGACTTTAGGTTTTGGAAAATTTTCTCTGCCATGTTTATATTCCATGTATAGTCAACGAGAATCCACATAGGACCTTGATACTGCTCAGGACTTCAAAAATGATCTCCTTCTCTTCTTTGGCAAGAGCGTAGCTGGCAGTACCTTGATACTTCTATGGATTCAGGTTGTCTCGTTCGTGCATATATTTCTGGTCCTGCCATGCATCCGGTGTATCTTTCTTCTTCCCATACATGCCCAAGAAGTTTAGCAGGTTCATGCAAAGATTTTTCGTAACGTGCATCACGTCAATTTGGGGAGTGAACCTCTAGGATTTTACAATAGGGTAGCTCCCAAAATATAGATTTCTTCTTCCACGTGTGTACGTATCCATCAGTGTCATGCAGAACAGATTGTCCACCAAGACCCTTTCCAAAGATTACTTTTAAATCCTTGACCATATCATATAACATCCCTAGTAGGGCGGGTAGGCTTCGTCTGGTGATCTTCCTCAACTTTGAAATGCTTTCCTTTCTTTGTTACGGGATGCTGTTTTGGAAGAAATCTGCCCCATGTAAACACTCTTTTTTGTAAAAAAAATATAGGATTTTCCAAGCACAAGAATTCGATAAGTTCATACATAAATCATTCTGCAAAATCATGTCATTTGGACTAACCCTGAAAACAATGACATAAATACATTTCTAAAAAACAATAGTGTATATAAGTAATTTTGTGTCGACCTTATATTGGTCATATGTGAACATCGGCTAACAATTCAGAGTTCTTAGAGAATCTCCATTATCACTCTCAATATCCCTCACAATAGTGCTTTTAGGCGACAGACCGGAAACCGCCCTAGATGTGGCCCCAACAACGGTAATTTTTTCGGAAAGGTCCAATAAAGCGTCCGACAATCCGACCAAGACCCGGGCACATAGGGTGCAGCCTGCAGAGTTCTGTCACCTCGAAAGTCCAATCTAGAGCTTTTGGAGTCCTACTCCGGTACCCTGCCAGAGAGGGGGGTCGTCACCGTAGGCCTCTACATTGCCATGATTGCCTCTGAACAGATGCATAAGTAGTTCATCCCGAGACTATGGGTCCATAGCAGTAGCTAGATGGTGTGTTTTCCACCTTCTGCCTCTATGTTTAGATCTTGTGATCTACCTAACATGATCAAGATCACTGTTATGTAATTGCTACATGTTGTGTTTGCTGGGATTCGATGAACCATTGAAATTAAGATTACTTTGTTCATGTCTTTTAGAGTGCTTCACTTATATCTCGAGTGTTTTAATCTTGTCTTGCAATTCTCTGGTGTGTATGATTTCCTTGGCCAAGTTATTGTATGAACCTCCAAGAGAGGGTTTATATGCTAGATAGTGGGTTCATGCCTCCCTTAACCAACGTCCGAGTGACAAAAATGTTTAGGAGGGGGATATGTTGTTGCCAATAGGGAGAAATAGAGGAGTTCTTATCTCGGATGAGAAATATTTCTTACATTACCTATTGTTTCTATTGCATTGGTCTGTTGCAAACAAGCAATCACTTCCTTGCTGCAACTTAATACCAGCGAGATTTGATGGATTTTTGTCTCAAGGTGGACTTTTAGAAATAGATGTTGTCGGATGGCAGTCTACTTATGTTGACCTAATTCCTACAATGTTTGGACCTGTGAACTATATTTTGTAATAATATGATTGTCATACTCTCATGATTTGTCAATCGTTCACCTGTAATTTTTTCACCCAACATGTTTATTGTTCTTAGGAGAGACACCACTAGTGAAACTATAGCCCCCGCTCCTATTTTCCTGATTGATTACTACCTCGTTTACTTTCTTTCATCTTCATTTGCTCATTGTTCCGTGTTCCTTTAATGGTCTCCAACCAATCAATACAATTAATTCCCTAGTTTTCAGTAGGACGGGAAGATTGAAAACCTTCTCGAAAAGTTGGGAGCAAGAGGGAGTTTGTGTGTGTGTGGAGGTCCACGTTTGTTGAAGCACCAGACAACAACCAACATATTGAGAGACTTCAAAGTCCTACTGAATTGATAACCCTTGTGTCGCGTGTCGAAATGCGGACATCGGGAGTGACCAACATCCAGCCCCCAGATCTGTTCGGTAGTGGGCAAGGGAGACTCGTGCACCGTCTCTTCTCGGTTGGTGGAATAGGGGTCAGAGGGAGAGCCAAAGGCACAACACACAAACACAGATTTTTACCCAGGTTCACGCATGGAGATATGGAGCCCTACGTCCCGCATGTATCCTGCCGGGGGGAGGTTAGAGGGGTGAGAATACAACTCTCTCTCTCTCTCTCTCTCGCTCTCGCTCTCTCGCGCTCTCTCTTTCTTCTCCGTCATGCCGCCTTTCCTCTCTTTCCTTCCCCTTTTTTCTCCTCTTCCATTTTATCCCTAGTTCCCCTCCGACTTACTGCGGCATGGTTCACACGTGTATTTATTATTCCATGGAGGCTTACGTGTGGAGGCAGAAGGGCCGCCATCCACGTGCAACCGCCACCCTTCAACGATGCGTCACGCACTTCCTCCTTCTTGCGACGAGCCGCCACGGAGTGATTGCACCTCCCGGGAGCTTGAGGCCATGTCTTCCATTGGCATCATACCGCCAAAATATTGCTGTCTATGGTGGGTCTCGGGCGTGGAGGTGGTTGCTACACCCTAGGAAGGTGAATGCGTTTTGTTCGGCATTCACCTACATAGGGGGCTTTCTCCCACGATCTATCCATTCCTGGAGCAACTCCTCAAGCTATATGGGATTTAGCTTCATCACCTCACTCCGGATTGCATCTTGCACATCTCCTGCTTCGTCACTTTCTGTGAGGGGTACCTTGACATACACCCCCACCTTGGCTTATGGTGCTCCTTGTTCTTCTTGTCGGGGCGGATAGCTAGGGAGGGGGACCATATGCGCCCCTACGGTGCGGTGAAGGTGGTTCCCTGAAGCTCTCAGTACCCAAACCTCAGATTTCTCGGCACATGCACCCACTAAGAGCGCATGTTGTTCTATTTCCCTGAGGGGCCTCGCTGCTTCGGTGGGCCCTTCCTCCCAGCCTTGCGCCCTGGCCTCCCTCCCTTAAGGGAGTGTTGGCATGTGCGGAACCACGGGAACCCCGACGCCATCACCACCTTGACGAAGCGCGTGCAACCGCTGCAGTCGTGGGTGCATGACATTGGGGAGTGGAGCCACAATGGGGACCCCACCCGGGTCTCGACTCTTCCTCTTGCTCCGCACAAGCTTGTGGTCTGGATGCGGCCCATCTCCTTCTAGATGGTGGACGACCTTCCGTAGGTTGGGAGGGCCCCTGCGGCTTCTCTGACCCAGCCAACTTGGTAAGCATCCGCGCAATCTTTCTTGCGTCATCTAATTTGGTGGGCTTAGCGGAGTCCTTGACAGCTGCTCCCCCATCACTCCTGGTGGTTGGAGAACCCGATGTCCATGTTCATCTTGATTTTCCCTGGTCACTCGCATCCTTCGCAGAACATCCCGATGTGTGTGGTCATGTTGGGGCTTCTCCGGAATCGTCTGTAGAACGATGGTCCCTCCAGCCTTGTGCAGCTACTGGGCAGGTTGGTGCTTTCTTCTTCGCTCGGTTTCCTTACAGGGGGAATCATACTCAACTTTCCTACATATGTCTACAACAAGAGCACAGGTTAAATTCTGAGGCGCTAGACGATCTACAGGCATGGAACGCTGCTCTCCACAAAGCTCTGCAGCGAATGCGGGATCAAATCACCAGTCCCCGTGGGCCTTCGTCTTTACAGGAGTCTGATAGGCCGGGCTTGGTCTTGACAGCATCGTCCACCGTGTAAAAAGATTGACTAGAAATAAAGAGAAGGTGGCACGGGTAACCTCTTTTTCTTGTGCGCTTGCTTCCCGCTTGGCTTTGGAGGATCAATTTTGCCACCAGCCTTGGCTGGCCCAGTGCAAACCCCGGGGAACAGAGCCCCCGCGGATCCTCCATGCTCATGGTTCTTGCCAGGAGCCCTGAGTTGGATTAAGAGGTCCTGGCTATCACATCAAGTCTCCTAGCTCTCTTTCGAGCGGAGGCTGCACAGCCCCCGGGTGCCCCTATTCGGGGGAAAACTAAAAGGGCTCAAGGGTGGACTGAGAAGTCACGATCAGAAGCCATGGGTGTCTCCTGCCATGGGATGCGCCACGGCCTAGCCCCCGAGCTCCTCTATTTCCCCAAACTCTATCCGTGTTGCCGAACCAAAATCCAAGTCAACTTTCTCGAAAAAAAGTCCATAAAATCCTTCGACCAGTAACGAATCAAATCAGCAGAATGGGGGTAGCGAAGCATACTCCATGCAGCATCTTATCCCTAGGACATTCCTCGGGGAGCACCTGCGATTCTTCCCAAACACTTATCCCGGCAAAAAAAGGAAGACCAACGAAAAACAAGAATATTTTTCTTTATTTGGCAAATCTTTTGCGGGGCAGAAACCCCAAAACCTGGTGCTGAATTTACAACGGCCCCAGCCCAAATACGCTGAGGATGCACGCATGCTGCAGGAGCATTTGTGCTGCGGGCGGCGGCCCCGCTTTGCCGTTGACTCTGGTGGCGCGGCTAGCATTGTTGCCCCGGTACCCGGTCACGCTGACTAACCGATGCTCGTGCTGATCAGGCACTCGCGTAGCAGGGGCTGACCCGCTCTGCCTGCAGCTTGTGGCCGCGTCCCCAAGGATGGTACTGAGTGAGATTTGTCGGGATTCCGCGGGAGATGGGCACACTTCCCAAACCTGATTTCCCGACCGATCATTGCTAGCGGGTAGGGGACGACGATTCCACAAGTGCCTCTCGTGGGTGGGGGTACGGCCCCGGGGGCTACTCCCCCATTCCCCTTTTGGTATTGAGACCGCCCGTTGTGGCCATAACAGGCTATTTCAATAGCCGAAAGGGGGTCTCAAGTTCTAGAGGTCCTTCCTTTGCCAAAGCAGTGGGTCTTGTTCCTCTTCGCCCGACTATCATGTTGTTGAGGGCGCGGAGTAGGGGTTCTACGCGCGCCCGGGTTTGCCCCCCGGGCCCTACCGCCGCCACCCGGGACCATAGGTCCACCGAGCCTTGGTGGTCAGAAGGGTCTTCTACGCATGAACCCCACGACCTTCCTCCCGTCCGGAAGGCAGGTGTGGGGGACTCAAATCTGATGCTGGTTCCTGTGCTTCTGGTGTCGGCACATTCCAGCCCCCAACAGTAGGGTGCTGGTCTTTGGCTTCAAGGTCTTCTCTGTCGCAGTCGCAACCGGGGAATAGTTCAAACTCGGAAGAGCCGGACGGAGCTCAAGTTGGTCCACCCGCGTCTTCGTCCAGCGCATGCTAGAGGTCCTCCGTATGCCAGATGACCTAGGACTGCAGTTCTCGCTCCAGAAACGGGTGACGGGTGCTACCCATGAAGGTGAGGACGATGGTGTATTCTCGGGCCCCGGGCACCCGACACGCCATGCAACGGAAACACTCCATGAACCGGCAGAGGGATTCCCCACACCCGCAGACAAAACAACTAAGGGCGCCAAGGGTAGCCGGAGGTCGGGCCAATGCGCGGTCGCCGAACTCGGAGGGGCCGCGGTCGTCCCTCTGCTGTGGGCGGTGACGCCTTCTTGCTTGCTGGCCCCTGCCAGGGTCAGGATCAGATCTCTCAGGATGCGTGGACCGTGGGACAGATCCACTTCCTATCGGGGACGGTTGCCCCATGGCCACCAGGGAGGCACCATGGCACCGCAAAATGTAGTCTATCATGGCGATGAGCCCCTCAAGCCACAACTCAGATGGCGCGTCGTCTTTCACCGGCGGGGGAGGGTTGTGCAACATGGTTTGCATCACCGCCAACTCTCCGTCCTTCCCCGAGCGGTCGAAGGCCTCAGCCCCGGATTGGCCAGATCTAGGTGTGCTCTCTCGCCACGCCCACCGAAGCGTCCAGTGGTGGGGGTTGGTGGTGTGATCTTCCGATCACCGACCCTTGGGCCACAGATCTTCCTTGTGAGGACTCCATGGAAGCAGAACAGCTCGAAGACAATGCAGAAGCTCACGCGCCCCCTACCTGGCGTGCTAGATGTCGCATGCCAAAACACGGACACCGGGCGTGACCAACGTCCATCCCCCAGATTTGTTCGGCGGTGGGCGAGGGAGACTCTTGCACCGTCTCTTCTCGGTTGGTGGAATGGGCGGTAGAACACACGAACACAGATTATTACCAGGGTTCAAGCCATCAAGAGATGGAAGCCTACCTCCTGCAAGTCTGATCTGGGATTATCCTACCGGGGAGAGGTTACGGGGGTGAGAATACAACTCTCTCTCTCTTTCTTCTCCATCTGTCTTCTCTGTCCCTCCCCTTTTCCTCTCCTTTTTCTCCTCTTCTTTTTTTTATCCCTAGGTCCCCCTCCAACTTCCTAAAGCGGGGTTCACACATGTAGTTATTATTCTGTGGAGGGTTACGCATGGAGGCGGCAGGACTGCCATCCACGTGTAACCGCCACCCTTCAACGACGTGCCACATGGTGCCTCCTTCATGCGACGGGCGGCCACGGGGCGATCACTCCTCCAAGGTCGTCCAAGTTGACGGATGTTGCTGGCAGAGTTGAATCATTTCTCTGCGTTGTAGGGAACCCCAAGAAGAAGGTGTGATGAGCACAACGATAGGAGTTTTCCCCTTAGTTAAGAACCCGGGGTTATCAATCCAGTAGGAGAAAGAGAATCTTCGGAAGGTTGATGCCACTGACGGTGGTGCTGGCGCTTCACCGGTGTCAGCAACAACGTGGAATTTGCACACAACACAACCAAAATACTTTGCCCCAACGGTACAGTGAGGTTGTCAATCTCACCGGTCTTCCTGAAAACAAATATTAGACATATAGTGTGGAACACAGTGTATGCTTGCAGTAAGTAAAGAGAGCAGGAAATTGTTGTGGTTTGTTTAACAATGTGAAAAATGGACCGGGGTTCGTAGTTTCACTAGTGGTGTCTCTCCATAAAACATAGCATGCTGGGTGAACAAATTACAGCTGGGCAATTGACAATAGAGGTTGAACCATAGTGCACAATATGACATGAAGATTACTATGGTATTTAGAGCGGGCAATACAACAAGATACATAGACCGACATCCATCTGCATCTATGACTAATATTCCACCCTCAGGTTATCATCCGAACCCCCTTAGGTATTAAGCTGCAAGCAACAGATAATTGCATTAAACAAAGTGTGTAATGTAAGCAATGATTATGCATGCGGGCACTCTCACCGCTGTTTTCTCCCTAATGGCAACAACACATCCTCCCCCTTCACGTTTCTGTCACTCGAGCATGGCAACAAGGAGGCATGAACCCACTATCGAGCATAAATACTCCCTCTTGGAGTCACTAGCAACTACTTGGCCAGAATAACCACTAGCAACGGAGAGCATGCAAGATCACAAATAACATATGAAATAAAGACTATAATTAACTTGGCATAAGGTCAATATTCATCGAATCCCAGCAAACACAGCATAAAGAATTACATAAGATCAATCTCGATCATGATAGGTAGCTCACGAGATCTAAACATGGAGGCATATGAGGAGAAGACAACCATCTAGCTACAGCTATGAACCCGTAGTCCAAGGATGAACTACTCACGCATCATTCCGGAGGCAGGCATGGTGATGTAGAAGGCTCCTGTGATGATTTCCTCTCCGGCAGGGTGCCGGAAACAGATTCAGAACCCCCCCTGATATTGGGTTGACGGTGATGGCGGCTGCGGAACGTTTTCGGGGATTTTGATCAGGTGCCTAGAGTTTTCCATCCGGGGGGCTTAAATAGGCGAAAGGGAAAAGGCGGTGGAGGCCGGGGGCCCCACACCCATAGCTGGTGCGGCCAGGGGGGCCGCGCCACCCTATGGTGTGGCCCCTCTGCTGCCCCTCTTCGACTCCTCTTTGGTCTTCTGGATGCTTCCGGGGAAAAAAGGACTTCTAGGCTTCGAAATTTCCAATTCCGAGAATATTTCCAGAACAACTTTTGTGAAACTAAAAAATAGCAGAAAACAGGGAACTGGCTCTATGGCATCTTATTAATAGGTTAGTCTGGAAAATCGATAAAATGACATAAAGAAGGGAGAGAACATGTAGCAATTGGCATAATATCATCATGGAGCATCAGAAATTAGGGATACATTTATGACGTATCAAGCATCCCCAAGCTTAGTTCCTACTCATCCTTGAGTAGGTAAACGATAAAACAATAATTTCTGAGGTGACATGCTACTAACATAACTTGGTCAATCTAATGTAAAAGCATATGCACGCTGAGATCATAAAACTTTAAACACAGGCATGATAAATAAAACTTTAATAATAAAGCATAGCAATTACTTTGCATCACGAAGAGTAACTCAAATAAAGGATCATGAATAATAATGCAAACAAAGGTAAACGTTTTTTTTCAGGTATAGAGAAAGCATGGCAAAGTGATATTTCGCTAGTCCTTAAGAGTGGGGCAAAAAATAAATGCCATGACACCTTCAAAGTTTATGAGGAAGACTAGAACAAATAATTTAAGAGCAAATGATATCACATCATGAAGTAATTATTGATGCTTACGGGACAAATGCACATAGAACTCAGAATGGCAAAAATGCTCTCTCAATTGTGCATAAAGTTAGAAGATGGAGACTCAACATAAAAGTAAAAGAAAGGCCCTTCGGAGAGGGAAGAAGGGATCACTCATGTGCTAGAGCTTTTATTTTATTAAACAGAGGTGTTAAAAGTTTGA
Source organism: Alopecurus myosuroides (assembly GCA_028641055.1). Taxonomy (NCBI): domain Eukaryota; kingdom Viridiplantae; phylum Streptophyta; class Magnoliopsida; order Poales; family Poaceae; genus Alopecurus; species Alopecurus myosuroides. Next base: position 678,318,752 of record CM054057.1, read on the forward strand.
CACTCCTCCCATCCATCTTTCACAAACCATGGCTAACCGATTCCTCGGGTGCCTGCCAACAATCACATACCGTGGAGGAGTGTCTATATTTTGCGAGATGTATGCTAATGTCAACGAATGGTAAATAGAAAATATAGTACGTCACAAGTCAACTAGATTCACAAGAGAGGATCCCATGGTGAAGGATGCAACTGGTGTAGAAGGTCATCCCTCTTTCTCTTTTGTTTATACAATTATGCTTTGACTGATAAATCAGGGGCAAAAATAGTGAAGAGAATTTGTTTGTATTAATTTGGGGCTGGGCACCCCGCTGCCAGCTCTTCTATCATTTGGATAAGCGGATGAAGCCACTAGTCCAGAGTGTGAAATCCAATCAACAAGTGAGATAAAGATTCTCTATTTATACGTCCTTATGAGCAAAAACAGGAACATAAAGCAGGAGTAGTTTTGAAGGTTTTAAAGGTAATACATGAGGAATTTACTTTGGAATGGCAGTTAAATACCACATGTGGGTAGGTATGGTGTACACAATGGGAAAAACTTTGGTTTAACGGAGTTTGGATGCATGAGTAGAGCTCCTACTCATTACAGGTGGAGGCTAGCAAAAGACTGGGAGCGACAAATCAAGAGAGCGTAAGAGCCATAATCATGCATAGCGACATAAGCATCATTAATTAAAACATAAGCAGTATCACAAGTTCAAAAACTAAGTGGTCACGGAGGCTATTCGTGACTAGTTTGTAGTCATAAACATGGTGTGAGCATGCGCTAAGTCAACCAAATAAAACATTCGAAAGAGAATACCATATATTGATGCTTTACTATGACAAGAACAACTCATGAATCTTTCAATACATATTAAACACTCTCAGCTATTTGAGGCTAATCATTCTGCTCAATAACCACAAGGCTTTAAAACTAAAATAACATTTAGCATGGCATGAAAAAGTCCTGGCCACAGTCTATACAAGCTTCTACTAGTACTGTTATAAATTCTACTTCAAGCAGCATTTTTCTTTCTCCCAACAAGCACCATACAAAACATGATTTAAAAAAATACTCTTTATGATACAGCAAGCAAACATGATAGTACTCACATAATACTACTAAAACTAACAGCTCTAATAACAGATGCATGCAAAACAGGAGCTGAATAAATGCAGCAGTTAGACAGAGACTAAGAATGCAACGTATTCTCATGAAAAAACGGAGCGTGTCACTCTCCAATAAAATAATTCTGGGGTCCAATCAATCTTATTATGGAAGTAAAAATAAACTGAAAGCAAAAGCAAAAGAAAACTGAAAAAAATAAAAGACGCTCCAAGCAAAGCACGTAGGATGCGACCGAATAAAAATATAGTTTCACTAGAAGTGACCTAATAATTTGTTAATGAAGAAGGGGATGCCTTGGGCATCCCCAAGATTAGATGCTTGTGTCTTCTTGGAATTTTCTTGTATTTACCACCGGGGCATCCCCAAGCTTAGGCTTTTCACTCTTCTTGATCACATCATATCATCCTCTTCTCTTGACCCTTGAAAACTTCCTTCACATCAAAATTCTCACAATCTTCATTAGCAACGTTAGTGCATTGAAATAATAAATTCACATGGTTCAGTGTCAAAAAAATTATAACAATCAAAAACACATTATCTACTTTCAAAACTCTTTTTCTCAAAAGAACACCAAAATAAAGAGATTAAGATGCAAATGCGATAAATGGCAGAAATCTGTCAAAACAGAACAGCAGGTAAAGATTGATTTTTTCAAAAATCTTATGTTGGTCAAATCAAAAAGTGGTCTTCTAAGAAAAGTTGCGTATATAACTCAGGATTAATTACAAAAAAGCTCAGATATATTTGAATTTTTTGTGAATTTTAACGGAATTAACAGTGGACAGCAGAAATCTGTTTTCTGCGCAGAAATCCGAAATATAGTGTCAACTTTCCACTAGTGGCTTCACTTGGCTCAACAAAAACACAAAAGAAAAGATACAAAGGGGTTTATCAGGAAATAGAAAACACCCAGGTTCAAGCACACCTAAGAAAACAAAGGAAAACTGAATGAAAACAGAGAAATAAAACGTGTTGTCTCCCGGTAGAGCTTTTCTTTAACACCTTTCAGCTAGGCATAAATGGGGAAACTCAAGTATTTTCAAGTGAAGAAGCATCAACATCATATTTTTCTCTAATAATAAATTCAAAGGGTAGCTTCATATTATTTCTAGGAAAGTGTTCCAAACCTTTCTTGAGGGGAAGTTGATATTTAATAGTCCCCTCTTTCATGTCAATAATAGCACCAACAGTTCTAATAAAAGGTCTTCCCAAAACAATAGGAAAAGAAGCATTGCATTCAATGTTCATAACAAAACAATCAACAGGGAAAGGTTATTATTAAACATAATAAGAACATCATCAATTCTACCAATAGGTTTCTTCTTAGCATTATCAGCAAGATGAACATCCAAATAACAGTGTTCCAACAGTGGTAAATCAAGAATATCATAGAGCTTTTGAGGCATAACAGAGATACTAGCACCAAGATCACACAAATCATTGCAATCAAAATCATTTATTTTTATCTTAATGATAGGCTCCCAACCATCATCTAATTTTCTAGGCATAGATGTCTCAAGTTTCAACTTTTCTTTCCTAACTTTCATGAGAGCATTAGGACTTATAGCAAGATTTTGTAGAAACATAATAACTTCATAGATATTGAAATCATCAAAATCATTATTATTATCATCAAAAGTAACGGAACCATTATCTCCTACTTCTCTAAAAATTTCAGCACTTTTATCAAAAGCAGTTTCAGCAGTTTGAGGCAATTTAGCATGTTTCACCAAAGGAGTAGGGACTTTATTAACACCAAACACTTTACCATTGATAGTAGGAGGTTTAATAGCACTAGGAGCTTAATTTTTCCTAGTGGTTGTGATAGTACAAACTCTAGCAATATTATTCTTTTTAGCCAGTTCATCTTCTCTTTCCCACCTAGCATGTAATTCAGCCATCAATCTAACATTATTTTCTATTTGAACTTGGATGGAATTCAAAGTTTTATTTTGCTTAACATATTGTGGCAAAACCTTCAGTTTTAGAAAATCAACATCAATAGCAAGGCTATCTACTTTAGAGGCAATAACATCTATTTTACCAAGCTTTTCCTCAACAGATTTATTAAAAGAAGTTTGTGTGCTAATAAATTCTCTAAGCATGTTTTCAATATCAGAGGTAGAGATTTTATTATTATTGTAGGAGTTCCCATAAGAATTACCATAACCATTATTAGGAGGGTAGGGCTTATAGTTGTTTCCACCAAAATTATTTCTATAAGCATTGTTGTTAAAATTATTATTTCTAATAAAGTTTACATCAACATGCTCTTCTTGAGCAACCAAAGAGGCTAAAGGAACATTATTTGGATCAACTTGAGCTTTACCATTAACAGGCATAGACATAATAGCATCAAGCCTTTCACTTAAAGAGGAGGTTTCCTCAAAATAATTTACCTTCTTACTTGTGGAGCTCTCTCAGTGTGCCACTCTGAATAATTTATCATCATATCATCAATAAGCTTTGTTGAATTGCCCAAAGTGACGGACATAAAGGTACCTCCAGCAGATGAATCCAATAGGTTCCTTGAGGAGAAATTCAGTCCTGCATAAAAGGTTTGTATAATCATCCAAGTAGTCAGTCCATGAGTGGGACAATTCTTCACCATAGTTTTCATTCTTTCCCAAGCTTTAGCAACATGTTCATTATCAAATTGCTTAAAATTCATTATGTCACTTCTTAGGGATATAATCTTAGCAGGAGGATAATATTTTCCAATGAAAGCATCTATACACTAAGTCCATGAATCAATACTATTTCTAGGCAAAGGTAGCAACCATTATTTAGCTCTTCCTCTCAAAGAGAAAGGAAATAATTTCAGTTTAATAATATCTCCATCCACATCTTTATATTTTTGCATCTCACATAGTTAAACAAAATTATTAAGGTGGGCAGCAGCATCATCAGTACTAATACCAGAAAATTGTTCTTTCATCACAAGATTTAATAAAGCAGGTTTAATCTCATAGAAAGCAGCAGTGGGAGCAGGTGGAGCAATAGGTGTGCAAATAAAATCATTGTCGTTTGTGCTAGTGAAGTCACACAACTTAGTATTCTCAGAGGAACTCATTTTAGCAGAATAAAAGCAAGCAAATAAATAACATCTATGAAGTAAACTAATTTTTTGTGTTTTCAATATAGAGAAGAAAAACAAGACAAGAATAAAAACAATACAATAAACAAAATAAAGAGGTTGAGAGTGAGAGACTCCCCTTGCCAGAAGACTTCCTTCTCCCCGGCAACGGAGCCACAAAATAATCCTTGTTGCTGGCAGAGTTGAATCATTTCTCTGCGTTGTTGGGAACCCCAAGAGGAAGGTGTTATGAGCACATCGGTAGGAGTTTTCCCCTTAGTTAAGAACCAGGGTTATCAATCCAGTAGGAGAAAGAGAATATTCGGAAGGTTGATGTCACTGACGGTGGTGCTGGCGCTTCACCGGTGTCAGCAACAACGTGGAACCTGCACACAACACAACCAAAATACTTTGCCCCAACAGTACAATGAGGTTGTCAGTCTCACCGGTCTTGCTGAAAAGAAAGATTAGACGTATAGTGTGGAAAACAGTGTATGCTTGCAGTAAGTAAAGAAAGCAGGAAATTGTTGTGGTTTGTTTAACGGTGTGGAAAGATGGACCGGGGTTCATGGTTTCACTAGTGGTGTCTCTCCATAAAACATATCATGCTGGGTGAACAAATTACAGCTGGGCAATTGACAAATAGAGGTTGCACCATAGTGCACAATATGACATGAAGATTACTATGGTATTTAGTGCGGGCATTACAACAAGATACATAGACCGGCATCCATCTGCATCTATGACTAATAATCCACCCTCAGGTTATCATCCGAACCCCCTTAGGTATTAAGTTGCAAGCAACAGATAATTGCATTAAACAAAGTGTGTAATGTAAGCAATGATTATGCACGCGGGCACTCTCACCGCTATTTTCTCCCTAATGGCAACAGCACATCCTTCGCATTCACGTTTTTGTCACTCGAGCAAGGTAACAAGGAGGCATGAACCCACTATCGAGCATAAATACTCCCTCTTGGAGTCACTAGCAACTACTTGGCCAGAATAACCACTAGCAACGGAGAGCATACAAGATCACAAATAACATCTGCAATAAAGACTATAATCAACTTGGCATAAGGTCAATATTCATCGGGTCCCAGCAAACACAGCATAAATAATTACATAAGAACAATCTCGATCATGATAGGCAGCTCAGGAGATCTAAACATGGAGGCATATGAGGAGAAGACACCCATCTAGCTACAACTACGAACCCGTAGTCCAAGGATGAACTAGTCATGCATCATTCTGGAGGAAGGCATGGTGATGTAGAAGCCTCCGCTGATGATTTCCTCTCCGGCAGGGTGCCGGAAATAGCTTCAGAACCCTCTGATCTGGGGTTGACGGTGGCTGTGGAATTTTTTCGGGGATTTTGATCAGGTGCCTAGGGTTTTCCATCCGGGGGGCTTAAATAGGCGAAAGGGCAAAGACGGTGGAGGCCGAGGGGCCCCACACCCATAGCTGGCGCGGCCAGGGGGCCACGCCACCATATGGTGTGGCCCCCCTCCTGCCCCTCTTCGACTCCTCTTCGGTCTTCTGGATGCTTCCGGGGAAAATAGGACTTCTGGGCTTCGAATTTTCCATTTCCGAGAATATTTCCAGAACAACTTTTCTGAAACTAAAAAACAGAAGAAAACAGGGAACTGGCTCTGTGGCATCTTGTTAATAGGTTAGTCTGGAAAATCGATAAAAATGACATAAAGAAGGGAGCAAACATGTAGCAATTAGCATAATATCATCATGGAGCGTAAGAAATTAGGGATACATTTATGACGTATCAACGGACCAACCCCCCGCGTCTGACGATCGAGGGACCCTCTGAAGGCAGTACACGGACACCTTGTTCCACAACTGGGGGAAATTTGATGCTGCCTACATCATACCTTCCTCTCGGGGTTTCCCAACGGGTGTGTGATTACACCAACAAGCAACCTTTTTCTGGCACCGTTACCGAGGAACTTTAAGATTTTAGCTAGGGGAGTTACACACTTCCACTTTCTCTCTTTTGTTTTTTTTCTTGCTTAGTTTACTTTGTTTATCTTTGTTTCTCTTTTATCGAAAATCCAAAAAAATAGTTATCTAGTTTCTAGTCTTTTGCTTGCTTTGTTAGTTTGTCTTGTTTTGTGTTGCAAGCATGGGTAACAATGATACCACCAAGATTTGTGACTTTTATAGTACCACTAATAATTATTTCATATGCACACCTATTGCTCCACCTGCTACTACAGCATAATTCTATGAGACTAAACCAACTTTGTTGTTACTTGTCATGAAAGAAAAATTTTGTGGTATTGGAGAAGATCCCGCCTCTCATTTAAATAACTTTGTTGAGTTATGTGATATGCAAAAGTATAAATAGGTAGATGGTGACATTGTGAAACTAAGTCTATTCCCTTTCTCATTAATAGGATCCCTTCTGTGTGCAATTGATAATAGTTTGTCATCAAATAATCCAATACATTATTTGCACACAGAAAGGGCTCCTTTGGGTGATAAAATTGATAAGCTTGCTTCTTTGCTGGCTAAACAAGTACCTATGGATCCTAATAATGTTCCCTTGAACTCTCTAATTGCTAATTAAAATGATGAAGTTGATGTGGATTTTATTCCTTGAAACAATTTCAACAACAGTGCTTATAGAAATATTTTGGTGGTAAACAACTATAGGCCTTATCCTCCTAATAATGGTCGTATGGGAATTCTTATGGCAATTCTTATAACAATCCTAAAAGTTCAAACTCTAATCTAGAAAAAATGCTCAAAGAATTTATTTCTTCACAAAAGGTTTTCAATAAAACTGTTGAGGAAAATCTTGAAAAATTAGACAATCTTGTCTTGAAAGTTGATAGTCTTGCTCATGATGTTGAAATTTAAAAAATTAGGACTACACCTCTTGAAGACAAGAAACCTGAACCTATAAATTCTATACAAGTTCACATAAATGAGAATATGATAATGTTAGCTCAAATTCGTGCTATAATAGAAAGAGAAGAAGCTGCTGAATTTTTTGGCTAACATAGATTCTATTAATATTTGCACCATCCAACCTTTTGAAGACTTAAAACTTTCAGTACTCATGGGCATGCTAATGATCCTAAACATTCTAATGGTCAAACAAATGGGATTGTATAGGTCAATACTTTAGGTAGAAGGAGTCCCTAAATTTGGAGAGTGTGAATCTTTCTACTGAGAAAATTGTTGAAAGTGGGCTTGATTATAATATGACTTTAGGAGAAACTCCTCCCACAATATTTGAGGATGATAAACTTGATTTTGATAATTTTACCCTCTCTGATTTTATAAAGTTCCTACAAACAATTGCCAAAGATCCTAATGATAGTAAGTTAAATATTGCTTTCACTAAGCATATCACTAACTCTCTTATTGAAGCTAGAGAAAAAAGGCTCAAACTTGAAGCCTCTATTCCTAGAAAATTACAAGATGGTTTGTAGACTAATATTAGAATTAGAGTGAATTATTTTTATTCCAATGATTTATGTGATTCTTGTGCTAGTTCGTCCATTATGCCAAAAAAAAATTATATGACATGCTTGATTTGAAGCCTATGGATGCTAATATTTTGGGAATCCATCTTATTGATTCCACCGTTAAGATACCTTTGGGAAGGATTGATTATGTTCTTATTATTTCAAATGATAATTATATTCCCTTTTATGTTCTTGTTTTGGATATTGAATCCAATGCTTCTTGTCCTATTATTTTGGGAAGACATTTTCTTCGCACCATTGGTGCTGTGATTGATATGAAAGATGGGATTATAAGATTTCAGTTTTGCCTCACGAAGGGCATGGAACATTTCCCTGGAAATAGAATTAATTTACCTTTTGAGTACATTGTGAGGACTATCTATAATTCTATTGATAATACTTGATTCTTACTTCATTCCTAGCTAAAAAGCGTTAACGAAAAGCGCTTATGGGCAGAAACTCATCTTCTTTTCCCTTTTCTTTTTCTTTCTGTTAGTCTCTGAAGTTTTTACACCTATAACCATCGCTCTTTATACCTTTTTATTTCATTTTTGTGCTACGAATAACCTCTATTTGAGAGGAAGTGCAACTTGCTGGTGTATGTCCATATTTTTGCACCTCATTGACAAATTCGTATCTCTTAGCTAGAGTGCGATAAAATCCTGAAACAATTCAGGCGGTTGCCCGAGGTTATTATCTAACTTTAATTAGTAATCCTATTTTTTATTTGAGCTTCGGAAGTGCATATAAAAATCATCTTTACAATCAGTTCCTTTTTTACAGAATTCTGCCTTTGTTTGCAATTGCCTCTTTATCTTTTTATTTTTGTGTTCTCTTGGGTAGAGGTCTTTAAAATAATTTGTTACAGTAGCTAATGTTTGAATTGAGTGATTTTCTTGTGTTGAAACTTTACCAAGTGGACTTATATATTTGATGCAGTAACCCCGCTAATGAAGATTGTGAGAAGTTTTGTGTGAAGGAAGTTTTCAAGTGTAAGCAGAGGAGATTGATATGAGAATATGAACGATTGAAAGAAGCTCAAGGTTGGGGATCCCCATGTCACCCCAATAAATATCCAAGAAGTACAAGCGTCAAAGCTTGGGGATGCCCAAGGCATCTCCTTCTTCATCAACAAAAATATTAGGTCATTTTTTAAGACCCTATATTTTTATTGATTCACATATTATGTGTTATTCTTGGGGTGTCTTTTTATTTTTATTTTGTTTCATTGCTGGTCATATTTGGTTGGATGCTAGAATTCTTTGTTGCAGAGAGACACACTCTGTTATTATTGTCTAGAACACTCTAGTTTTCACTCTTATTGCTTTGTGGGTGTTCAGTTTTTGCTACTGTTGTTATTAGCTCTTGTTTTCCTTGCTTATTTTTTAGAGCTTGTTTGGTTGCTATTTCAATATGATTAGCTCACTGGTCTTTATTGACTATTTGTTTATAGAGTTGTTTCAAGTTCCTTGGTGATTGATTGGACTAAAAATTATCATGCATGTGGTAGTGGTATGAGAAGAAACTACAGAATCTTGTAGTGCACATTAGATGTCAGAAGTAATGGACTAAATTGGGTTGTATGATGGAAGAAAAACTAAACGTGAGATCACTAGTAGAAAATTGAGTAGTAGAGACTGTTGCTAGAGACGGTTTTATCCGTGAAAAAATAAGAGGTTCGGAAATGTTCCCCTTAGTCGGTCTATATAGATAAATTGCCTACAAAGAAAAAGTCTAGCTCAGACATTCGTCGATCGGAGGCGCGTAAGAAAATAGCGCGCCTTCCATAATTGGATAGGACGGCGAGGAAATGGCCCACCTCGGCATTTTGGGTGGGCTAGAGATGGACGGACAAAAGGCCCGTCTAAAATAATTTAGGCAGCAGACTTAAAAAAAACAGCTGCCATGGTGAATTTGGGCCAGTCCTAATATATTGTCGGCTGGGCGGGCAGTTCTCGCGTGCTTCAGTGCATGCAGAATCTGACTCGGACAATTCGAATGTTATTACGACGGTGTCACTGACTTTCACATGTATTTGTGCCTCTAAATTTTGCTAAATTGATAAGGTGCCACTAATGTTGTCCTATATTTATGATGTGCAGATATAGACGAACTTTTAGAACAGTACAACTCGGTAGAAGAACTTGACGCTACCGGTTGCCGTTTGGTGTGGCTAAACTTGAAGTTAATTACTGGAGGAATTTTTTCAATTAGGCCATTTACCTTCACGTGGCCCGTGTACTCCCCGGTTCTCTTCCTTTCTACTGCCGCCATCATACACAGATCTTGGCCACGCTCGAGGATCCGAGGAAGCCATTTTGTGTAACTTTTTTTTTCCTTTTTTGTTCAAGCTCTCCTTCCTTCCTCCTCACCTGTGCGACAACGAAATCCCCCCCTTACGCCTCCGCCAGCGCCTGCTCCCCTGCTCTGCTTTGCTGGCCGCTCCAAAATTTTGGCGCGGGGGATCTTGTGATCGAGATGGACTCCATAGAGTCGGAGATCGTGGGTAGGGCCGACACCATGGTAGTGGAGGCCGGCAGCCGAGGTTTACAGTTGTGGAGTCTGGTGAAACAGCCGTTCGTCACATCGCTAGGGTAGGTAAGAACCGAATCATATATAATATTTCTTCAAAGTAGTTTAGCTATTGGGATCCATAATCGTGATGTCGTATGTGTTCTTAATGTACATAGGACGTCTAGTGCATCCGGATTTCTACTGAAGATTCGGCAGGGGTGTCACACAGAAACTCTTCCCTACGGTAGAATTATAGTTAGTGCTGGTTTCGTGTATCGACTGACAGTATACGCAACAGAATTAACTTTAAATGACGTGTGCATGGAATTTGGGAATTTCCCGCATGCGTGGAACGAGGGATTCGTTGTTAGATACTATGACAACAAACTTCATAATTTTGTTAACATTAGGAATGATAAGGCTTTGGCCCTAATGTGGGTGTTGAACACTTGGCTAGTAGGACTGTGTTCATGTCGGTACATATCATTAACAACGAGTTTCTGCAAGAGAGGATTGTCAATGTCGTACCTTCATGTACGGAAACAAATACTAGCACTAGGAAGCTCCTTCTTGAGTATGATACAGAGGTTAGCGACCAGGATGACTTAGAATTGGAGGGAGAAGATGATTTTTCTACATTGACATAGAATTGGGGGGGAGAAGATGAGTTTTCTACAGTGGATTATGATGCCGATGAGAACGAATATCCAGATGTGGTTGCTGATCCTAATAGGATGGAAAGAAGGGCATATTTGGTTGATCCCAACTTTGAGCCTAAATATGCCACTGATTCGGACGAGGAGGCTGAAGATGAGGAAATGGGTTCCAAATATGACGATGAAGATGAACAAGACATGCCAATCATACACTTTGATAACAAAACCATACAATTGGCGAGGGAACTTTTTTTGAGAAGTGTGGAGGACTGCATATATTCAGTTGTTGCTTTCGCATTAAAAGTTGGGTACGAGTATATCAATGAAAAGAGTGACCAAAAAAGACTGAGAGTTCGTTGTAGGGAAGGAAAAGTGTGTAATTGGAGATTACATGCATCTCCAATAAGGGGTGGATATGTATTTCAGGATGTAATTTTTTATTGCAATATGTTCTCATATTTATATCCTTTTATTAAATATGTGATGTAATTTACTAACATTACAATGCAGATCAAGGTGAACACCCAGATACACAACTGTCCTAATACAACTTTAAGTAAGAAAATTAGACCTGCTTCAACCAAGTGGATTGTTGCAACTTTAATTCGTTGGGTGAGGATCAAACAATTGGAGCATCTAAACTGGGGAAGAAGCTGCAGGAGAATTTCAATGTGGTGATTCCGTACCACAGATTGTTCGATGGGAATGAGATGGCTTTGGACATGATTCAAGGCAAGTGGAATGATAGTTTTCGCTTGCTGTATGCTTTCAAAGAAGAGGTTGAGAAGGCATCACCTGGGAGTATTGTTGACATCGACTATGAGTTAGTCAGAGGAAAAATAAAAGTTTCAAGAGGGAATAAATCTAAGATGGCAGATAAGAGATGTTTCCGCAGATGTTTTCTGTGTCTGAAGGCATGCTGGAAGGGGTTTCGGGAGGTCTGCAGGCTATACTTGGCATTAGACTCAACTTTATTGACAGGGAAGTTCAGAGGACAGCTTGCTACATCTTGTTCTGTAGACGCACGTAATTGGTTGTTTCTTGTAGCTGATGTTATTGGTGAGGGTGAATCTAATGAAAGCTGGACATGGTTCATGGAGAGTCTTTGTAGAGTGATAGGTCAACCTCATGGCTTGGTGATACACACGGATGCATGCAATGGGGTAGAAAATGTTGTTGATGTGGCCTTTCCTAGGGTTGATCATAGAGAATGCATGATGCACCTCTCCTATAATTTTATAAGGAAATTCACAGGAAAGTTCTTTGAACATAACTTGTGGTCGGCTACGCACACATACACCCAGGACAGACATGACTTTTTCTTGAATCAATTGTATGCGCAGCCAATGGTTAAAGATTGTCTTCAGAAACATCACACCAAACTATGGTCTAGAAGCAAGTTTGGTGAGTTAATCAATATGGATTATGTTTGTAACAATTTGCCAGATAGTTTCAATTCAAAGATTAGTGGCCTTGGATGACTAACACTGGTTCTTGTGCTCGATGCAATAAGATAGGCCATAATGGCGAAGATTGATTTAAGGCATAGAATTTGTGCAAGGAAGTTTGTAGGGCACAAAATAGTGCCAAAGGTTGTTCTCTTACTAAATGAAAGGACCAGGGCAATGAGAGAAATACGTATGAGGATGGTTAGGAGTTCTAATACACTGGCTGAGGTTTATGCAACTGAGAAGGATGAAATTGAATGGAGCTATCATGTAGACATCGCAAACAGGAGTTGTGCATGCATAAAGTGGCAGGTTACTGGTCTGCCTTGTCACCATGATCTTTTCTTTATCTTAGCTTTGACGGGTGAAGGTGCGGATATTGAAGAGTTTGTTGACGATTATTTTTCTGTTGCCAAGTTCTCTGCAACATATGCGGAAAATATACCTTCAATGCGAGATCCAAATGATTGGGAGACAGTCAGTTCAGGGTTCAAACTTGAACCACCAATTTTCAGGAGGCCACGTGGAAGGCCTAGGAATCTTAAGGTTACGGCCTCCCAATCCCATGATAAAGGTTCTAGGTTAGGTGTAAGTACTAACAAATGCAAACAGTGTGGTGGATTTGGACATGTCAACAGGTTATGCAACAACCGTGTTTTACATGAAGTGCAGGACATGCATCATATACACAATGATGAAGTACATCATTATCAGCTGCATGAAATGCATCATTTTTTACCATGATGATCAAGTCCATGGTCATCAAGTGCAGGAACTTCAGAATTTTCCTTACTCCAAAAATTTCAGACATCAACTAAACCTCCTCGTAGGAGAAAGTGAATACAAAGAAGTGGAGGTAAAAAAGAAATGTCTGCCAATTTCATCTCTGTATTTGTTAACAGATAAAGTGTAAGTATGATTGTGTGCTATTTTTGGTAATCTCTTTCTTTTCGACCAATTGACATTTTATATAGGAAATAAATCACATTATACTCTATCGAACAAATTCTTCTTCTATACATGTTTGAAACAAAAAATATAAAAATTTACTTCGAGGTAATAGGTCAAACACCTTCGGGGTGGTGTTGATTTTGGCCATTGCCTAGAAATACTCATATATGCCAATTCTGAGCTAGATTTTGGGTCATTACAAAAATAAAATGTGTCTGGGAACACTTTTGGGTATGCTCTTTTTTTGGTAAGCTCAATGAGATGCTCTAAGTGGTAAGTCGTAAATAATTTATTCCAAGTCTATGCCATGTTGATGTTATTTCTACAATTAAATTAAAACACGAACTACATCCCCAAATATAAATAATAACTCTATTTGCATTTTCCCTGGCAAGAAGTTAGGGTTTATGAATAACATGGGGTTGCAGGTCCCAAACAGTTTGAACGGAACCCGAGAGTGTATGCCATTAATATGAACTACCACACCTTAATACTAGTTATACTGCATATACAAAGTACGCTTTACTAACATATATAAAACAAGAACGAGAGTTATCTTGACATTTTAAAAATATGCTTTCTTATTTGTACATGTATTCTCACCCTAAAAATATTTCAGGTGCAAGAAGGCATCAACATCCAAGGAGTAACAAGAATAGTAAATTTAAAATCTACACATTGGTCATTGTTTGAAAATATCTTGAATGTGCATAACTTTAAAATGATGACATGCATACTTTTCGAAATAAAAAAATAAAAAATGGGCACCCTATTTTGTAGCATGAGAAACAATAAATTTATCCAAACATGTTAATCAAAATAGGAGAATAATAAGAGGCAATAGAAGTGATTAGTGGAGAGATTAATATATTTTTTACAACAGTTCGATGAAGAATTATGAAGTTGAGTTGAAAAAATAGATTTGAAAATTGTCAGCAATTTTATAAATGTCAAAGAAAACAATAACTTAGATATCTTCAACTAATTGTCATCACTTAATCCAAAACTCATTTTATGAAATTTATTGCAGCTAACAAAAAACAAAAAATCCCTTGCAACTAGTGCTTCTCGAGTCCTCTAAGATCTACTTAGATCAGTCTTTGCGTCTAGCCGAATAAAGTCAAAAGTCTAGTCCATGATCAATAAACGATCCAACAAGCAAGGTGAGATTACATCGGCGGGCCTATTTTGTTGGGATATGATAATAATTTGCAATATTTGTGGTCATGCTCATGCATTTTGAACTTTGCCTTTGCGAAGGGGTTCCTACATTTTGAACTGCGTGCATGCATCCCTTTCTTGCGAGCCGGGCTAAAAACCAAGAAAATCAGGAGGCCACTAGTCTGCACTAATCACGAATTAGATGCAAACCATACAACGACCATACATCTTTTATTTCTCTTATACCGTTCTTCCCCATCTCACGGCTGAATCTCTATCTCCCCCCAAACCAATACTTTATCATAGACAAGCGAGAAACAACAGTGTTGTTTGTTCCTCAAGATGGCATTAGTCATGGGTGTATATGACAGAACGACCACGTTGGTCCCATTTTCTGTGGAAACTTGAGGCAGACAGAGAGGAGCTGAAGTGGCTGAGTGAGAGGGTGAAGCATCAAAAATCCAGTGAGTTCATGTAGTAACTCCACCGATCCATCTACAATTCCCGGTGTCTTCTAAGCCTATCTCTATCAAATTATAATCCCTAGTACGCATTATATGCCGCAAATAATGGACTAAATCAGTTTGTATGATAGAAGTAAAATTATGGTGGGGTGAGCTAATCCTATTTATCATGTCTTCATGGAAGGCTCGCTCCTTATAAAATATTGTGTGATGGGTCAACAAGCAATCCACGAAATGAGTTCTATTATGGACGTATAATGATAAATGAGTTATTCATCTCTTGGCATGCCATGCTGCTCATATAGGATAATGTGCATAGGCAGTGTCATGAAGTCATCGGTCCTCCTTCAGGTAAATATCTAATATCTTTTGGTTATGTTGTTTTTCCTCTGGTAGGTCATCCACTATGAGAACTTTGTTGATATAATAAAGAAACGATGATTTTCCTTGGCCTTTTTTATAGGAATAATTTTTTTAATCATCGAACCTCTAAAGTTGATGCAGCTAACAAACAATTTACTACTACATAATTTATGAGAAACAAAGGCTAACTGCTAACATTAAATCTTAAAAATAAAAAACGAGCAAGTAGAACAAACATTGCCAAGTAACTTATCATGTAATGATAGCACCAACACTCGAGCAAAAAAAACGAATTTGTAATTTTGGTATCACTTTAAAGATACATTTAAACAGGTAGTTAGGCATGAGTGTCTTAACTATTCAGGGTGTTTGATGATCTATTTGTTGTAACATCTAAAAGTTAAGATTGTAAGGACTCATGTGAGCTAACAGAGATAATTCAGTGTCGACACAAGGGCTCATAGGCACAAGGATGCTAGATCCTTTGAATGTTTATGTGTCTCATAGACCCCAAACTCACAAGTTACATCAGAATCCTAGAAAAAAATTGGGTTAGTAAAGTCGTCTAACCATAGAAAACCATACACAAGAAAATTAATGTGCTAATTTGATGTTGCAAAGTCACGAAATTCATGTTATATGTTAGAGATAGCCAACATTTTGGATTGCTTACACATAAATCAGTGGATCCACCCAAGGTTCAAATTTAGCACTACCTGCTGGATTTCTTTTCAACAAGAAAAAGTTGTTGAATTGAAATATTTGTTGGGAGAAGTTTTTATTCTACATACATATGTTGTAGGGATGTGAAGGTGGGATCCCACTTATCCCACTTATAGCTCATTTGTAAGTGCTTAGTTCAATATTTTGGTCAAAATTTTTGAACTAACCACTCACAAATGAGATATAAGTGGGATCCAACTTTTGCATCCTTACTCCGTTGAGGGGGTTAGGAAATATCAGGGATGTGCAATGATTTAGACACCCGCTATCTGCAATAGCTATCCACATCAGTTACAGTCTGCACTCAACCGTACAATAGACTGTATTTTTGGCTATCCGTAGCAGTTCACAATTCGACTTCTTGCAAATTACCCATGCAGTCAACCAAAGATTATTTCTCCTAGTTTGATGTAGCCTACTAATTGAACTTAGCCACCCCTCATGCCGGAGCTTGGGTAGAACATTGCAGAATATTGAAACACATGAATTGAGTTAGAGCAAGCATAATAGTATAGCTAGCTGTTGGCTATAAGACAGTGCCATATGATCTATAGCCAATTCTATAGCCAACATGTATAATAATAAGCTATAAATATAAATATGTGCTACTTTATCAATATATTCCCCACCTATCACCTTCACACCCTGCATAGGGGCACGTGCTACAGCTGACTCTTGCATGAGAGTTCGCTTCCATTCTCTCCCTTATCCTCTCTCGTCCAACTAAGGGAATTTCAGTAGTGTCCATATCATTGTAAGATAGCAATGCCAACTCAGAAATATGCCTACATGGCAATTAATAACTATATTCCCCGCGCGTTGTTGTGGGGCTTCATAAGCGCATAATGTATAGTACTATACATTTGAATAAGAGTTTCACAGGTGTGATCATATATTTTAATACAAATTATGATGATAGTAGTCATCCCCACGGTGGGAAGAAAATACTTTATGAGATTATGTTGTGTGTATGTTTATAAAAAATAAATAAACGATCTAGAATCTTATGTGTAATCCTTGTGTCAGTTCAAGGGTTTGCAGATGATCCTTTTCCTTCATATAACTAACAAAAAATGTGAGAATGTACTAGACTATTAGTAAAACAAAATGTTACATCCATATTACAAATTCCATTGTTCTGATGAATATATGTCTTGTTTTCCATTGGTTTTGATCTCTCCCTAGTAAAATCTTGATCAAAGGATAGCGAACACACTTTCTAATGTAGTTGTGGTACTACCAAGAGTAATGTAGTTGTAAGAGCCATTCTTGCGAGCAGATAGAAAATTAATGTAATGGATTTGAGCATGTGATGTTTGAAGGTGGAAATGAGTTTTGGAGATGAGCTGAAATCTTTGATTAGGATTTTGACGGTAAAAAACTATTGACATGTGATAAATATAGTGAGAGCAACTGAGTTTAGAATCTTAAGAATGGAAAAATTGTGAGCTGCAAAGACAATGGTAAGCATCAGAACAAATTGGTGGCCACAAGGAAACATATATGGTATAAATAATTAAATATACATGATGACATATAACTCGCAAATCACAACACAGATTTCCGAAATATATCATGCAAAACATACAAGTTCATATGAAAAGATATGTATTCATACGATTAGTCCTTGCATGCAAGTGTAATGACCGAAGATGTAGTCTAAGCAAAATAAATCAGTAGATGGGTGCAACAGTTCTTTCATTATGAAGAAGTATTGTATGTATTTTTCAATTTAGATTACTTTGTTAGTCTACCTCATTATCCTTGTTTGCATGGGCTCTGGTATTTTCAGCAACGCACATTTGAAGTATTGATTACTCTAAATATTCCTGAGTAAATTGTATTATTTTCATGGATAGAGAAATAAAGCATGCCTCAAATCTTTTTGAGAGTGCTCATCCTTACAAATATGTTGGAGGCAAGGTCGATGCAAAGTTCTTGATGTTTTGAACGTGACCGAATATGAACCCGCATGTAGTCTATATCTTATTGTGCCATTAAACTCAAGAATGTATTAACAACGTGTGTACTTATGAATCCAGATATCTAACCATGGCATACATAGTCATCCGTAACTTAAATCAACATAGTAAAGAGAGAGAGGAAGTAAACAATCAACAGGGGAACTCCATACATGTCGACAGGGATTGAGATAAACTTTGATTGTCCTGATGGGTATTTCTGAAGTCCGGATAACATGACGACATGGATGGAGAGAACTTGGACTGAACTAGTTTGGAGAGAATGTGGAAGTGGGTTACCGACGCTAGCGTTGGCAAGTTCTTGAGATTAGTCCCATCGACCGAAAACCTGCTAAACTGGAGATCTCAAGAGAAAAGGCGCATGGAGTGATCGAGGTCAGATTAGGGGCACTACCTTGGTACCTGCCAAGCCCTAGATAAAGTTGAGATGACGGGTACAACACATATGAAGAAAGGGATGGCTCAACGGTGGGGATTTCAGATAATAGCATGTGCACTCTTTCCCAGCAATGGTGGAGACGACGGAAACATCGCATGTGCACATTTTAAGAGGCAAGAGATGTGATCTGGTTCCAGTCGTTACTGAAGTTTTGGAGGAAATGAAACGAAAAGATGGAATCCATCAATGCTGAGCGTGAGAGGAGTTGAAGAGGAAAAGAACAGAATACGAATAGAATTTCTTAGAAGAGGAGATGATGGTAAGGGAGGCACGAAGAAAAATAAAAACAAGTAGGAGGGGCTTGAAACTGACTGCAGTTTTGAAGGAAATGAAATGAAAAGATGGAATCCATCAATGCTGAGCGTGAGAGTAGTTGAAGAGGAAAGGAAGATAATACTAATAGAATTGTCTTAGAAGAGGAGATGAATGGTAAGGGAGGCACGAAGAAAAAATTAGAATAACGTGACGTAGACACACAGAATCGCTGGAAAAAACAAATAGCGGGGGCTTGAAACTGACCAAGGATGAGGTGGGCCAATTAAATGATTGTTGATGTGTATATGTCTTGCATGTTGAGAGAAATAGACATAGTTGGTTGCTCCCATTTAGATATTGTAGATGAGGTGAGAGAAGATGTGTTGTATGATATGCAACCAACAAGGTAGCACACATGCCAAGATACTTTTCTCTATTGGTCATGACTATATGGTTGGTTAGAATTTACTACTTATCGACAACTCTACCAACATACCATTGTAATACTCCCTCCATTCACTTTTAGTTTGTGTTCCACCTTTTCTAAAAAAAATCCTTTTTACTTTGCATTCTGGACTTTTTTCCACTTGATTCCCTAATTTGCCCTCATAATTAGTTTTTAAAACATTGAATAACTCAGTCCATCTGGTTCCTAATTTAGCCTCTTGAAAACTCTCCTAGGTATATGTGTTCAATCCAGAACGCAAACTAGAAATAAACGGACGGAGTGGTTGTACGATGCATAGTTGGCCGATGAGTTGACTACTCTATCATACGGTCTATCATACAATCTATTGTTGATGTCCTAAGCATAAAAATATTATTTAAATCCTTATAGCATGTTGACCGGACCTTAGAGCAATGACAATAGTATAGCTAGCCGTTGGCTATAAGACAGTGCCATGTCATCTATAGTCAACCCTATAGCCAACATATATAATAATCAGCTATAAAGATGTGCTACTTTATTGATACGTGGCACATATGTCACTATCACACATCGCCTAGGAGCACGTATTGCAGCTGTCTCTTGCATGGGAGGCCGCTTTCATTCTCTCTCTTTCACGTAAGCACAAAAATACTCCCTCCTTTACTTTTTAGTCTGCATATTAGCTTTGTCAAAAGTCAAACTTTCTAAAGTTTGCCAACTTTATAGGAAAAACTATCAACACTAACAATACCAAGTCAATACCATGCAATTCATCATTGAATATATTTTCATATTATACCCATTTGATATTTCAAAAATTAATATTTTGTTTTATAAATTTGGTCAAACTTTAGAGTGTTTGACTTAAGACAATCCTAATACACGGAGAAAAAAGAAACGGAGGGAGTATTATCTAAACCCTTATAGCCTGCTGACTATACCCTTATTGTACTTGCTCTTAGCTATGAATACCATATCTAACGGAGTTAATGCGCTTGTTCCCAAACCCCAACAAAAATCAGAAGGATAGGCTGACTCGAGGAGGCACTCTGACTGTGCATCTCGCCACACCAGATAGCAATTCTGGCCAGCAGATAGCGCGCGCAGCTTGCGTGCTCACCGGATGCGACCTATGGAGACCCTTGTAGCCACTAGTGCAGAATATGGCATTAGCCCCGGTTGGAAAGGGCCTTATGCCCTGGCTTCCCAACCGGGTTTTCCAAACCCGGGCTAAAGGCCCCCCTTATGCCCCGGTGGGCTTACCAACCGGGGTAAAAGGCGTGCACACGTGGGCTCTGCTCAGCGAGCAGGCCGGCTCCCTTTTACCCCGGTTGGTAACACCAACCGGGGCAAAAGGTTCTCTGTTTTTTAGTTGTTTTCCTGTTCTCTGTAGTAGATTAGAAATTCTATTTTCTTTTCTATTTTCTTGTTCTCTGCACTAAACATTTATAGTAAGAAAGATGAAAAATTATCGAACAAAAACACAGATAAAAACGACCAATAACATAAACATATAGTCTACCACAAATACAAATATTGTTCGACACGATGACATAATTAAACATAGTTCGACACAAACATAGTAGGACATATAAATAGAGCGACATAAGCATAGAGCGACACAAACATACTACGCCTCGGCGTCGGAGGCAGTCTTGCCCGAGCTAGACTCGCCGGAGTCAGACTTCTCAGCCTTGGGGGCGGAGCTGCTGTCAGACGAGCTATCCTGGCAGCAAGGGGGGCGGACTAAGGTGTCGCCGAAGATCTTCACCTCCAGCACGTCCACCTCCACGTCATTGATGTACCTGAATGTGAGCATGTTGCCCGCATTTAGGTTGTGCATGCGCGCGAACTGCCCCCACCCATGGCGCCAGTAGAGGTCATCGTCACGTCGCTGCAGGACCACGTGCACGGGCCCGTTGTCGCAGCTCTCAACTATTTAAACTAGTAACAATTTTTGAAAATTCAAACATTTTAAAAAAACCTAGTTTATGAATGGTTTAAGAAGAGGAAGAGATCTGCAATGTTTTCACACATGATATGGATAATCTGCAATGTTTGATACATTATTACAAAATAGTCTAGCAATATTACATGAACCATGAAGGTTTAATACGTTATCACCAACTAGTGCCGCTATTGTTTACTTTTCTGTCGTAGCCATGGAGCATCTTCATTATTTAACGCGATGCTTGGGTCAGTTTTCACTCTGAAGGGCGGAATTTCTTCAAAGTTATTATAATCTTCTGACATGTCTGTCTTGTCCTCCACTCTCACAATGTTTCTTTTCACTGAAAGAACTATGTGCCGCTTCGGCTCACCGCATGATGTACTAGAATTTTTTTTCTTTTCCTCGGTTGGGTAGACATGTCCTTCACATAGAAAACTTGAGCCACATCTTTGGCTGGGACGAATGGTTCCTTTCTGTACCCAAGATTGTTGAGATTCACTGTTGTCATTCCATACTGTTGGTCTACCTTTACTCCTGTCATCTTGACCCATTGGCACCGAAAGAGAGGGACCTTAAAATTAGGTCCATAGTCAAGTTCCCATATCTCCTCTATGTAACCATAATATGTGTCCTTTGTCCAATTGTATCCGGTTGCATCGAAACGGACGCCACTATTCCGGTTGGTGCTCTTTTTATCTTGTGTGATCGTGTAAAATATATTCCCATTTATCTCGTACCCTTAGAAAGTCAGTACAGTCGAAGATGGTGACCTGGCCAACAAGTAGAGCTGATCTCCAACAATGTTGTTATTCATGAGTTCTGTCTGCAACCAGGCGCTGAAACTATCCATGTGTTCATCATTAATCGAGGATTCAGACAACCCAGGGTTTTTGGACCGTATAATATTCTTGTGTTCCTGGATATAAGGAGCCACCAAGGTGGACATTTGTAGAACTGTGTAGTGTGCTTTAGTGAAAGAATTTCCGTCTATAAATATCTTTGCTTTCCTTCCTAGCGTGCCTTTTCCACTCATTCTTCCCTCATGCCGCGATTCGGGAACCCCAATCGACTTAAGGTCTGGAAGAAAGTCAACACAAAACTCAATTACCTCCTCTGTTCCATAACCCTTGGAGATGCTTCCTTCTGACCTAGCACGGTTGTTAACATATTTCTTTAAGACTCTCATGAATCTCTCAAAGGGGAACATATTATGTAGAAACACAGGACCAAGAATGGTAATCTCTTTGACTAGGTGAAGTAGGAGGTGTGTCATAATATTGAAGAACGATCGTGGGTACACCAACTCGAAGCTGACAAGACATTGGACCACATCTGTCTGTAACGCTGATAGAATTTCTAGATTGATTACCTTTTGAGAAATTGCATTGAGGAATGCGCATAACTTCACAATGGGTAGTCGAACATTTTCTGGTAGAATCCCCCTCAGCGCAATCGGAAGCAATTGTGTCATCAGCACGTGGTAGTCATGAGACTTCGGGTTTTGGAAATTTTTTCTCCGCCACATTTAGTATTCCCTTTATATTCGACGAGAAACCAGACGGGACCTTGATACTATTTAGTGCTTTAAAAAAGATTTCCTTCTCTTTCTTGGTAAGAGCGTAGCTGGCAGGACCACCTTGAAACCGCTCAGGATTCTTGCCGTCTCTTCCTTTCGTTTGTTGCTGGTCCTGCCGTGCTTCAGATGTATCTTTTGACTTCCCATACAAGCCAAAGAAGCCTAGCAGATTCATGCAGAGATTCTTCGTCAGGTGCATCACGTTGATCGCAGAACGAACATCTAGGATTTTCCAATAGGGTAGTTCCCAAAATATAGATTTCTTCTTCCACATGGGTGCGTGTCCGTCAGCGTCATTCGGAACAACTTGTCTGCTCGGACCCTTTACAAAGATTACTTTTAAAGCCTTCACCATATCAAATACATCATCACCAGGTCGGAGGATAGGCGTCTCCCAGGTATCTGCCTCACCATTGAAATGCTTGCCAGCTTTTCTTAAGGGGTGCTTGCGCGGAAGAAAACGACGATGCCCGAGGTACACAACCTTATTACATTTATCCAGATATACACTTTCGGTGTCATCTAAACAGTGTGTGCATGCATTGTAAACCTTGTTTGTATGTCCAGAAATGTTACTAAGAGCAGGCCAATCGTTGATGGTTACGAACAACAACGCTCGTAGGTTAAATTCTTTTTGTTCGTGCTCGTTCCACACAGGTACACCTTCTTCACGCTACAACTATAAAAGTTCATCGACTAATGGGCTTAGGTACATATCAATGTCGTTGCCCGGTTGTCTCGAGCTTGGATCAGCACTGGCATCATAATGAACTTCCTCTTCATGCACAACCAAGGAGGAAAGTTATAGATACATAGAGTTACAGGCCAGGTGCTATGGTTGCAGCTCTGCTCACTAAATGGATTCATGCCATATGTACTTAGACCAAATCATAAGTTCCTTGCGTCACCTGCAAAGCGCGGGAACTTTCTCTCGATTTTTCTCCACTGCGATCCATCAGCGGGGTGTCTCAACATCTCACTTTCTTACGATCTTCCATGTGCCATCGCAAAAGTTTGGCATGCTCTTTGTTTCTGAACAAACGTTTCAACCGTGGTATTATAGGAGCATACCACATCACCTTTGCAGGAACTCTCTTCCTTGGCGCTCACCCTCAACATCTCCAGGGTCGTCTGGTCTGATCTTATACCGCAATGAAGTGCATACCGGGCATTGTTCCAAATTCTCGTACTTCTCACCGCGGTAGAGGATGCAGTCATTAAATGCAGGCATGTATCTTCTCCACGTTTAATCCTAGGGGGCATACAAACTTCTTTGCTTGGTATGTACTGTCGGGCAATTCATTGTTTCTAGGAAGCCGCTTCTTCACTATTTGCTTCAACTTTTTAAATCCGATGTCAGTCACACCGTTCTCGGCCTTCCATTGGAGCAATTACAGTGTGCTGCCCAGCTTTTTCTGCCCGTCTTCGCAAGTTGGATACAACAATATTTTGTGATCCTTTAACATCTGGTCGAACTTAACCCTCACCTTTTCAATATCGCTTTCTGTCTTTGCATCCGTAATAGCCTGGCCAAGATCATCGATGGGCTCATGTGGTGCCCGGACCTCTGCTTCCACTTCATTGTTATCTTCCATTCCAGTATCGGCACCGTATTCAGGGAACATGTCATGATAGTTGTCATCATTATCTTCTTCTTTGTTGTCTTCCATCATAACCCCTCTTTCTCCGTGCTTGGTCCAACAATTATAGCCGGGCATGAAACCGGAACAGGTGGAAGTGGAGTGGGACTCTGTGAGAAGAGTGTTCCTTCTGATTCCGACATACAGCACATGGACAACAGATAAAATTATTCCGCTTGTTTGCCTGAGCCACCTCGAGAAAATAACCCACGCCTTTCATGAACGCGACAGAGCGTCGGTCAGCGTACATCCATTGTCGGTTCATCTGCATTATATGATTATTAATTAAGAACTGTTACAGAACACCGTGAATAGAGAAATGACTAATGTTACATCGACAGATGAAAGGTTAAAGTTGGTACCTCGACCGAGGAGGAAAGAAGGACGAGAAAGGTTATTTAATTAAGTGTGGCTCAGACAAATTAAATCTTGTTTGTTTTCTGCGAGCTGAGATAGCGTTATTCTCCCGGGCATTTCATCGAACACCTCTTGTGCATAGGAGGGAAAAACAAGTGAGCACACACCACACAACTAGAATATGTCCTCCAAAGTGAGTGGCATGAGGAGAGGAGAGGGCTGACAAGTTTTATATAGTAGGGGGGGGGGGGTCATTTGCTCCGGTTAGTGGCTCCAACCGGGGCAAAAAAACACCCCCACCACGCGTCTGCACGAGCCCTGCTTGTCGAGAGCCTTTAGCCCCGGTTGGAGCCACCAACCGGAGTAAATGATCCCCACACCACGCGCCCTGCTCGCCCCAGCCCCCACCGCTGCAGTATTTTGCACCGGTTGGTGGCCGAGTCGGGACGAAGGGGTGCTCGCCACGGAGCAAAAGCTCCGTTCTCCGAGCAGTGGCCAGCAACAGAGCAGATCCCTGCCGACTGCCGTGTGTCGTCCCATCCTCTTGAGCTCGGAAAAGAAAACACGAAGAAGACAATCACAGTCGGACGGACCGGATCATGGGAGGAAGCGTTGTGGAGAAGTCATGTGTTCGATCTGTTCTTGTTCATGCGCAAGCTGCGTTTCGTGGGACAAAGGAAATAATGCTTTCCTGGAACATGAGATCGTCTTGGCACACCATATAAGTGATCTCTTTGTACAACGGAAAAATGCCGTCGATAAGATACAATATCTACGGGAATGGTTGCCTGTAGTTGTATAGATGGGCGTCTTCTCTCTCTTCCCTCTCTCTCATCCACGTCACACAAACTCCTACCTGGAACTGGGCTTTATAGACAGTTGATGTCATCCGTTGTACATGCCCTAAGAGCCAAGTCCACTGATCAATCTGTAATTCCCGGTGTCTTCTATGCCTATATCTTTCAAATTACAATCCACAGTGCACATTAGATGCCTCAAGTAATGGACTAAATCGGGTTTTATGATGAAAGTAAAATGAAACTGGAGCTAATCCTATTTATGTTGTCTTGTCTTCATGGAAGGCTCGCTAGCTCCTTATAAAATAGTGTGACAGGTGAACAAGTAATGCACGAAGTGGGTCCTATGATTGATGCAAAATGAAAAATGAGTTATTCATATTTTGGGAAGCCTTGCTCCTTATAAAGGATAATGTGTGCGGTAGGCAGTGTCACGAGGTCATTGGCCCCTTCTTCAGGTAAAATAGCTATGAATCATTTGGTTATTAGCTTTGTCCTCTGGTAGGTCATCCACTATGTGAACTTTGTCGATATCTTAAGGTAACGATGAATTTCATTACCCTTTATTTTTTTGAAGGATTGATTTATTAATCATCCAACCTCTCAAGATGATGCAGCTTACACACAATTTACTATTACAAAATTCATGTGACACAAAGGCTAACTGCTAACATTCCGTCGTAAAAATAAAACACGAGCAAGTAGAACCAACATCGCCAAGTAACTTATCATGCAGCGATAGCATCAGCACTGGGAGAAATAAAAAAATTAAAATTAAAATTTGAGTGTCCCTTTAAACATTCGATTTATAACTTCGATTTATAACTTAGATAGTTCATGCACTTCTGTTTGTAGTTAAGAGCAACACCCACATGGATGGCCGCTTGATCTACGGATAGCAGCTCCATAGAGTCGACAGTCTACGTCTTTATGATTTGTTTAGACTTGTCGTCTATCTTTCTTTTTTGTTTTTTCGATTTCGGCTGTGTGCATTTCACAATGCAGAGGCCAGGTGTAATGCTTAAACCTTTTAAGTAATAAAAGCACTTTATCAAAAAACAAAAGTTAAGAGCAACACCCACAAAACATGAACGGATGGTATTTGCTCAGATAAAACAAGAGAAATCCATACTAAACTAGAGCAACATCATTACATGAACATCAACTTCCATAGTAAACTACTCTCTGAAGTCAAATAACTGAACGTTATATCATACACACCAATTTTCAATGAACTGGTAGTTAGATGATGTTCTACTTGCAGCAGCCCGGCAAAAGAATAGTGCAGGTCAGGATTCCTTCCAGGTGTCTTGACAAAAACACTGCCCGCCTTCGGTCAAGGACTGATGTGGGTCAGGAAGACATCATGTACTGCAGTCTCTACCCTTGCTGTAGATCGGGACCGACGACTGTCATCTTGACATGCCCATCATCATGCACCTCAAATAACTGAAACGGATATTTGTGTTAGATGGCAGTATGCTTAGATAATGATCAGCAAGTAATTTGGTTTTGTGTGGTGTTTGCAAACCGTGAGACTTCCCCATGCCATAGTGCCATGTCTCGGCGTAAGGGATGCGGTTACACAGTGCAGCACAGTAATCTCCCCAGCAGGTAGCAGGAAATTTGTGTTAGATGGCAGTATGCTTACAGAATGATCAGCAAGTGATTTGGCTTTGTGTTGTGTTTGCAAACCGTGAGACGGTTTCCCATGTCATAGTGCCATGTCTCGGCGTAAGGGATGCGGTTGCACAGTGCAGCCGAGCAATCTCCCCAGCAGGTGGCAGGAAATAGGTTCCCGGTGAAGTAGGAAGGTCAGAGATAGCAGTACTGCAAGTGGAAGAAGTGCATGTAGTAACTCGACTGATCCATCTATAATTCCTGGTGTCTTCTATGCCTATATCTATCAAATTATAATCACTAGTGCACATTAGATGCCACAAGTAATAGACTAAATCGGGTTGTATGATGGAAGTAAAATGAAACGTGAGCTAGTCCTATTTATCTTGTCTTCATGGAAGGCTTGCGCCTTATAAAATGGTGTGACGCATCAACAAGTAATTCACGAAATGGGTTCTATGATTGACGTAAAATGAGAAATGAGTTATTCATCTTTTGAGAAGCCTCGCTCCTTATATAAAATAATGTGTTTGGTGCGGAATGTCATGAAGTAAATAGCTACAAATCTTTTGGTTATTAGCTTTGTCCTCTGGTAGGTCATCCACTATAAAAACTTTTTTCGATCTTTTAAAGAAACAATGAATTTCCTTAGCCTTTTATTTTTTAAAGGAATAATTTGTTTATCATCTAACCTCTCAAGATGATGCAGCTAACACACAATTTACTATGAACAAAATCATGAGAAGTAAAGCCTAACTGCTAATATTCCATCATATATATTAAAAAAAACCGGAGCCAAGTAGAACCAACATTGCCAAGTAACTCATCATGCAGCGATAGCACCAACACTCGGAGAAAAAATAAACAAAACTGTAATTTGGGTGTCACTTTAAAGACTCCATTTAAACTTGGGTGGTTCATGACTTCATGCACTTCTGTTTCTAATTAAAAACAACACCCACAAAATATGAACTGAACCACATACTACTAACAGATGGCCTTTGCTCAGATGAAGCAAGAGCAATCCATACTAAACTAGAGCAACATTATTACATGAACATCAACTTCCAGACTAAACTATTCTCTGAAGTCAAATAACTGGACATTGCACTAAGACGGAACAAGGTAATTGATGAAAGCTTCCGCCTTTGGAGCCAAAGTTTTCATGCCGTCGCGTGTGGCAAACTCATCATCCTCGAACTGGTATGCCGGAGCACAGGTCACTCCGACGAAAGAATAGTGCAGGTCGGGATCCCTTCCGGGTGTCTTGACAAAAACACTGCCATCTTCGGTGAAGGATTCTATGTCGTGGGTCACGAAGGCACCAAACCAAACGTTCGGAGGGACCGTGTACTGCGGTCTCTGTCCTTCCCGTAGATCGGGACCGACGACAGTCATCTTGACTTGCCCATCATCATGCACCTCAAATACCTGAAATGGATTTTTGTATTAGATGGGCAGCATGCTTGGAGAATGATCAGCGATTTGGTTTTGTCTTAAGTTTGCAGACCGTGAGAGGCTCCCCCATGTAGTAGTGCCATGTCTCGGCGCAAGGGATGCGGTGCAGCCGAACAATATCCCCAGCAGGTAGAAGGAAATATATTGCACTACTCACAGCACGGTCCACCTTATCTACAAGAATTAAACACAAAGTAATAAATTAGCAAAGAAATGTTGCTTAACAGAAGATATTCTTCGGAAACCTCAACAAAACCATGTGATCAACACACAAGTTTCCTTGTTACCAACTTTAGGAACTCAGATATATAATAATGATCAGAAACTGCTCTTATATTAACTAAATATCGAAATTTTAGATGCATGGTGCTTGAAAAGTATTTATTGATATTCACAAGATAAGGCTACTATCATATGCAAGAGTGTCAGCCATTCAGGCTGTTTGATGACCTGTCTGTTGTAACACCTGAAACTTAAGGTTGTGACAGCTCATGTGAGCCAACAGAGATCATTCAGTGGCTCATTGTTCTGACGGGAGGGTCACAGGCACAAGGATACTAAATCCTTTGAATGTTTATGTGTGTCATAGCACCCCAAACTCATAAGTTACAGCAGAATCATACCACGACATTGGCGTAAAAATAGAAAACCATACAAAAAATAATGTAACGTGCTAGGCTGATTTCGCAAAGTCACATATTTGGATAGTATACATTAGAGATAGCAACATTTTTGCTTGGTTAAATCAGCGGATCCACTCCAAGGTTCAGAACTAACACTAACTGATGGATTGTTTCAACAAGAAAAATTGTTGGATTGAAATATTTGTTGGGGATTTTAGAAAAGGTTTTCACCTAACAAACCTGTTGAGGCGTTAGGAAATCCCATAAGAGGTCAGTCGTAAATGATATATGCCAAGTATGATCCATGTTCATGATATTTCTACAATTATATTTTTTTTACTGCATTACCGTAGGGGAAGCCGCTACAGTGTTTTACAATTATAAAATCACTAAATATAAACAATAAGTCTGCTTGTATTTGATCTAGCAAGAAGTCCCGATTTATTAATACATGGGTTTGCACATCCCAAACAGTTTGGAGAATCCTGAGTCCCCGAGTGTATAAAATTAATATTAACTACCTCACTTTCTAATAAAAGCCATACCACAGGTACAAAGCATGCTCGACTAGCATATATCAAACATGAAAAATAGTTATATTAAATTTAGAAATACATACTTTCTTACTTGTGCATGTATTCTCACCTTGAATACTTTTAAAATGCATCGCAAAAAAAAAAAACTTTTGAAACGCAAGATGGCCTCAAAATCCATGGAGTTGCAAGCACAAGAAATTTACGAGCCTACACTTTGATCATTGTTTGAAAATATCTTCAATGGGCATAACAAGAAAATGATGACATGCATACTTTTCTGAATTACTAACAAATAGGAAATGAACGACAAGCATGTGAAACAATAAAATTTTCATGAATGCTAATCAAAACAGGGGAGTAATAAGAGGAAATAAGTATAGAAGTGATTAGTGGAGAGTTTAGTCTTTGTCCACAACCATTTGATGGAGACTTATGAAATCTCTCCTATCTAAAAAGGGAATTTGGTTCCGTAGTCTGCCAACCCCGCGTTACGTTCGTCCGCTTCGTCGCGTACTCGCGTTTCCGTTCCGCTTGGCGTTCAATCCCTTGCGACCAAATGGGCTAGCCCAACAAAACCCAGCTTCGGAAACCCTATCGGCACCCCACTCCCTCCTCAATCCCTCTCTATGGCGGCCATCCTACCGAACTGCCCCTCCGCCTCGCGCCGGGAGCGCGCCCTCCTTCCCGGCCGAACTCGCTGCCCCCTACATCTTGTGCGGGAACCGCGGCTCCACCTCGCGCCTGCCGCATGCCTTCCTTCCCGGAACTCGCCGCACCTGGGCGGTGCGCTTGAGTCCAGCGGCGGTTCTAACTGGAGGAGGGGAAGGTGGACGCCTCCGCTACGACCCCATCGAGAGCTGCTGATGATTGGCGCCTCTGCCACGACCGTGGTGAGAGCTGTGTCCACAGCAGGGGTGGGCGCGTCCTCAGCGCTGCCGCTATCGATGCCACGCAGATGGACTCTGGCGTGACACTGACTAAGGCGGACTACGGCATCAAGAAGGTCGCGTGCTGGAGGAGGTGAAGTTGTGCTTGGTGGATACGTCGTACGGCTCAGTCCTCGGCCTACAAGCGGCCACAGAGATCATGGGGGAGGTCATCACCGCCGCCCTTAAAGCGTCTTCCTGTTGGGCATTGTTTCTGGTGTGCTCTGAAGGTGGGATCCCCGTCTCGTGCTCCAGGAAAGTGGGAGCAGCACTGCGGCGTCCATGATGTGGCATTTTTCAGATTTACATTTTGTCTCAAACGTCCAACAAATAAGATGCCCACGGAACCTTTTGAGCCCCATCTAAATCAGGCTATGTCTGCTCAGAGGTATTTCAGATCGTGCCATAACATGCTTACATTGTGACATAGCATCTTTTTTTCAGAATGACATTTTAGTTATGACCTGAAACTAAGACTGAATGTGCCGGATGTTAACACAAAGGAGGCAAATCTTGGGATCAATCTAGCATTGGTAATGAGCAGACTCAGATCTCTCATATGGCTGGGTGTTAGCAGTTAGCACATATGTTTGTTATCACAATACTCAGATCTTGCATTTACATCTATGTTTACATGCATGGTTTCTCCAGGTACATATGTAGAACTACTGACCAAATATGGGTACTATCATGTGTCTATGTGTAGAATTGTTATTTTGGGAACATGAAGAACCGTCGTTTACGTTGAATCATCATTACATTGAGTTAAGAACGTTGCAATTGTTTCATTCATCAAGTTCGACTTCACAGGGGTACTTTTTTTTTCACCTATCATGGTTTCTTGCAGTTTAAACTCAGAGTGGAGATCCTAGACTTTCCATAGATCCGTTGAGTTATGATGAGAGATGAAGACGCCCGTGTCTTTTTCAGGTTTGATGAAATGCCCAGAATGTTATCCATCTACTTATCCATAAAATTGTTGCTATAGGGGATGTACATGATTGTGTGGTTTATCCTTATTATATGTATACTGACTTAGGAACTGTCTATGAGCAAGCTGGTCGGATAGGATAGAAGAAAGAAAATTATCAGTTATTTCCTACTACTTTGAAAGCTTTAGTCTGTGAATAACCAGATAAATTTGCATTTGTTATCCTTAGTAAGGAACCAAAGATTTTAAAGCCAATGCTTGGGACTGAACTGAACTTCATCTTCCGTAGAAATTTTTAATTTGATGCCAGGCTATTCCCACTAGATAACTAAATAATTAGACCCTTTCCTTACTCATGTAATGTTCCTGGTGTCAAGAAAGTATCACAATACCAAACAAATTTATTTCATGTCAGTCATGTAGCCCATAACTACAATCAAGAAAAACACACTGGCATATGCATATATGAGGTGAGCTGTCATCAAGTTCTGGCAAGCTAGCAATCATTTCTATAATCTTGGCCCAGGAGTGCAGAGTTGTGTTTGTACATGTAGAAATAATGGCCGCTACATGACGGCTACCTCCAGGAACTTCACTTTCATGGTTCTGTGCATACTTCACTCTTTACTTTTCTTAATGCACTGCAAACCTCTCATGGAGTGTGATCCTTGCCAGGTGATTAATTTGTCCGGTCAGATGCTAAAGGAATTGGCATCATGTATGAGTGAGAGAAGAATCAGAAGAATATCTTACCTGGTTTTTCCATTTTTGTTTAGAACATTACCACTTGCCAATTAACCCTTTCTTGCTCAACTAATTCATAATCTTTCTCAACAGGAAACCTGGTCTCTGCCCATGCTTGTAGTTTTTCTATATAGGCAACTCTCATATGGTTGCTTGTAATAGCCGCACAATTGTATTACCAAATATGCCTCCTTTGAGTAACACTGGCTACCGTGATTGATAAATTTGATTGTTGTATAGTTGTTACGATCTTTTTTAAGGTGGTATGAAGCCGATGTAATCATCACTTATTATTCGGATTCCTAAAAATGTTACATTGTTAATGCTTAAAAGGGTCTTTTACCGGCTGTCATATTTCTCTAAATAATGGTAGCACGGATGTTTATGCAAATATTTCTTGTAGAAAATATGGTACTTTCTTTGTTGTGGACATCATTTACTATCTTTCAAATCACCGTTGTAGGATGAGGTGTTTTAACAGCCTATGTTCATACCATTGTGCAATAGATTATTTGCTCAATCTAATTACACCGGACAGTTTTTTATTATTGCACATATGAGATGTTTGGATTCTGAACTTAATGCAATCAGGAGTGATAATGATTGCATATGAAGCTTGATAGGAAGGATGAGAGGAAACAAAAGAGTAGCATATGTCCCTTCGCACGTGCATATGTCAGCTTGCTTTTTGTCTTTTGTTCGCGTGGAGTATATGAATATGACATCGGGTATAATTAAACCATCTAGCCTTAACCTATTATCGAAAAGGAGAAACTGCGATACGCGATCTGGCACCATATTCCGTATACAGAACAAACCACATATTGTTCTTCACCATGGAATACTATGCTGATGTGAACTGCATATCAACAAATACTCCCTCCGTCTCGTATTAATTGTCCCAAAGTTAGACAAAAATGGATGTATCTAACACTAAAATATGTCTAGATACATCCACTTTTATCCAATTTTGAGACAATTAATATGAGACGGGGGAGTAATTCTATAGTTATGTTTATTCAGTTTGACTAGCGGAGAATGTTGATTTTGTATTTTTATATTTGAATGTAAATGAAGGTGGTAGTTAGATGAATTACAAATATTTGATCAATGTTATATGTCTATATGCTATGGTAGACCATGGAAATGCACGGGCATATACTTCCTATACACTTATGTCTATATGCTATATGTGTTAACGATTACATGTGCTGCGACGAGTAAACAAACTTAAGATACCCGTGACAACACATAGACGGTCAACTATAATCACCACATTCCATCTAGCCTCAACATTTACACAAATTTATTTAGGGGAATGTTTTTTTGGTATATTCTCCGTAGACATGAATAGCATGCAATGGTGAGTGACATGTTGATGGAGTAGGGGACTATCGATGATGAGTATGAAGCACATTGGTACCAACAAAAAAATTGAGCACCCGTAGCAACGCACGGGCATTAGACTAGTTGAGTTAAATTTTCCAACAGCTCAGATTTGAGAACTGGCAGCAATTTTATCTTTGTTATCTTCAGTGGACTATAGAGATACACCTCACAATAAGGATATCGATGTGCTAGCAACACATCACCAGCACCCCCATAAACCAAATAATCATGCATCGCTCACAAACATTGGCGTTGTTCCTGATCTAAATTACCATCACTTGATCCGAAACCCAGTTCACGAAATGGATTTCAGCTACCCGCAAAAACCGAAAACCCACCGAATCTAGTGCAAATACAGTTCTCAAACTTAACTCAGAGTAGTCTAATCGAAGAGAGCACGAGATCGAGCGAAGGATCCGAGGCGAGCTTACATCGGGGCGGGAGTGTGGACTTGGGGAGCGCAACGGAGGGGTCGCGGAAGGTCTCCAGGTAGAAGCCGCCGTGGGGGTGGCGGTGCAGATCCAGAGCCGCGACCACCTCCGCGGCCGTCTTCTTCTCCGCGCTCGACAGTGCCATGGATTTCGCTTTTGCCTCTCCGGTCCACACCCTTCTGCGGCTTCCGGCTCCTATCAGATCTTCTGAAACAACTTGGACCGTCCAGCGCGACAGATGGACCACCAACTAACGGCTAGGATTGCTCCACGCGGAGCACAAGTCACCTAGCGCGGCCTCGGTCGGCTTCTCGAACCCAGACGCGGACAAGCCAGACCCAACCACGACGAACCCACCACCACCACCCAGGGCAGACCCCCACGCGAGGCGGCGGCGCCCCGCTAGCCACCGGCGACCATGGCCCTGGCGGCCATCTTCGTCTTCTTCCTCGTCGCCGCGCTTCATGTGCTCGACAGCATGCTCGATCTCGCTAAGAAGGTCAGCGCCATGGAAGCTCTTCTCTCTTTTCTTCCTTTCCCCCGACGAATTTGGCAACCTCCCGCGGAGACTTCAATCGATCTGGGGGTTAATTGATGAGTATGAGATTCTACAAAGAAAGTATAACGGTTTCTAGGATTATTGGATCTACATTATGCAATTTCGACTGTAGGTTATGCTCATGTAATGTTGTCCTGACCGGTTTCTGTTCCAGAGGGGATCGGTGAGCGACGCGCAGCTCAAATTACGGGTGGAAATCTCGGAGATTCTCAAGGAGGCCAGCATACTGTCAACGTAGGCGATTTCCTTACTGTC
Organism: Alopecurus myosuroides; assembly: GCA_028641055.1. Classification (NCBI taxonomy): domain Eukaryota; kingdom Viridiplantae; phylum Streptophyta; class Magnoliopsida; order Poales; family Poaceae; genus Alopecurus; species Alopecurus myosuroides. The sequence goes on from CM054057.1 coordinate 678,353,611, forward strand.
TCCCTCTCCTCTCCTTTCTGATTTGGTGATTCTGATAAGAGTTGCTCTTTGAACCCCTTTATGTTGTCCCATGTCACCGATTGTTTCCCTGTTCATTATACAGGCCCTCGACGTTTGCGCAGTGTGCGAAGCTGAAGCGGCAGGCTGCCGCTAAAGAGAAGGAACTCTCAAAGTGTAAGAGATGAACTCTTGATGTCTGTATCGGTTCGACTTGACGTACATAATGGGATGTGATTGCATAATTAATTAGCAATGCTATATGTGTTCAGTACAAAACAACCTCACCGATTCCTAAAGAAAAACCTCTCCGATATCAGAGCAATTCCCATCCATTGGCATGCAGCGCATTAGTTAGCTGTGCATTTACAATCTGCAGCCGTCTTTATCTTTCCCTTCTTTCTTCCATTTACAGTGCAACAGCTGGACATTAAGGGGCAGCAGACTTTACATGGCAAATATGGAAAAGTCTTGTTGGCTACCAAGGTGCTCTTTTTTGTAGTTTTTGTTCTTTAATACATCTGACGTTTATATCTCAGGAGTGTCTCATAAATTCATCTGCTGGTAGGTCCTAATCTATGGTCTGCTCGTTCTGTGGTTCTGGAGTGCACCGGTAACTACTGTCCCCAAGCATCTTCTACAGCCTTTTGGTATGTTTATGCCACTTATCACTTTGTCTTCTGGTTCCAAAGCCTTATTAGCTGCCTAATGTCGGCTCGTCGTGCTTTAAATTTGCCCTGCCCGTCATGCTATATTAGTATATGTATCGTTTTAGAATGCTTAAAATCAACATTTTTGGAAAATCAATACATCGTATAAATAGAAGTATTTATAGTGTCATATTCAAATACTGCCGTTGCAGTGATGGAAAAAGTAGTAGTACTCCCTCTGTCCCAAAATATAAGGCGCCCTTAAATTTCGCTGGTTAATGGCTCACAACTTTAACCATGTTTTATACTTATAATACGTCCAGAAAATTAGTATAATAATATATGAAATGAAAGAATTTTACCAAACGAATCCAATGTTACCATTTATACATTCTCAATCCATATAATTTTGTGTATAGTGGTCAAAGTCGAGCTTCAAAGATCAACACAAAAATAGCGTGCCTTATATTTTGCAACGGAGGGAGTAGTATATAAGGAAATAGACTGTCGATATCTAAGAGTGACAAGCATTCATCAGCACAAAGTAATGTTGTAGTGAAATCTAAAAAAGTATCGGTCAAAAGTAAGTAGTCAACTATTCATTAACCATATGCTCGCTCCAGTTCCTCTGGAAAGAATTGGACAAACTGGCAATGCGAACCACGCCATTCCATCCATTTTTTTTATCATCAATATGAATACTTGTATAAGACTGCTGAGTTGCATTTTTTTATGGTATACAATATACTTGACTTTTAATTTATCAAATGTTGACATGCTTTCAGTTTGTTGAGGGAAACATACTTTCAACTTGGTTGTTATCTCTTGATTTAGCTTCTACTAGGAATAAAATTGGTCCATTGTTCCTTTTTTTTATTGGCACACTCTGTATATATGAACAATCATGAAGAAGCCTCTGCCAAAAAAAAAAGAGGAAGTTAATGATTTTGGATTATTCACAGGAAGAATGTTCTCTTGGAGTGGTGTCGATGCTGCTACAGGACGTGTTGTGGTAAGCAGAATTGAATAATAGCTTTAAGGTCTTCCTTTGTATACCTTGAAAACATGAATGCAATTTTTTTTGGGATAGCCCCTATTGTACATGAACTTGCAGGATTGGCAAAACATGGTTTGCGGATATCTTATCCTATACCTCTTTCAATTTCTTGCACCCCAAATATGTTGAATTTTCATATTTGGAAACGCTTATCCAAATTCCCTATCTGAGCGCTGGATATGTTTCCAAGAATATGAAATTTACATTGTTCAGTGTTTTCTAACCCCTCATCTACTCCTGTAGGTTGGAATTGTCCCATGGCTATTTTTGACCTCTCGTGTCAGCAAGTTACTGTCACAAAAGCTTGCCCCGATATTTCTGCATTAGTGTATCATCTCAATGAATTATAGCCGCTTTGAATTTTAAATTATTCTTTCACACATCTTTGTATGCCGTTTTGTACTTCTGTAGCACCATTGCTTCTATAAAATGCGTGTACCTGGCCAACTGATACCTATGGAGGTGTATGATGTGTCTTAGATGCAGTGATTATTGTTCAAGTAGGTCCCTTTTGTTCCTTCCTGAAGACTTTCTCCAACCTTTCTAACATTGTAATGCTCTTCCATTAACTTGATTTGACAAATAGACTGACAATCTAATTCTTAAGAGTAACCAAGACAAGATATTTGCGTTTGTTTGAGCTTTGTTCTGGCGTTGCGGGAACTCATTACATCATTTGTTGTAGGATTGTGGGCGTAATTAGTTGCAAGCTTTCAGTTCTCCATCCAAAGTTAGCAGCAGCTCGTAGTTGCTAAATATGGGCTGGTTTTATTTATATCTACTGCAGAAAAAATAGTTATGCAAAAAGAAGAAGGTTGGTAACACTAGAATGAACTCTCGAAGCTCGGCAGAATATGAACACTGCACTAATACAACACATAGTAGTAAGGGCAGCTCTCATCCCCTCGTGATCAGCATCTAACGGTCAGAAATCAGCAAAAACGTGTTTTTATATTTTGGCCCCCCTATTTTTTGGATATTGAATCCGCACTCCACAACAGTCACACTTAAATGAAAGGGTATATTATGTTTCCCCGGTCATTTCGATAATGAAAAATGCCACCACAACAAATTTACGGGTATCGCAACAAAAATTCCCGTCCCGTGTAAAGAAAAAAGTATTGTAACAAATTGTCCAAAAAAATTGGAAAAATAAGTAATGCTACAAAATAATTAAACACTATGTTTATTGAGTTGCAACAAAAAAGTTCAAACAATTCAACAAACATCATAAACTATTACAACAAAAAAACTATGTTTTTTTAGCAATTTAAAAAAGTGAGCAATTGTTGCTGAAAATTTATTTGCAACAAAAGTAGTCATCTATTTAAACAAAAATAACAAACTATTACAACAAAACATATTAAATTTTGCTGTTTAAAGTTGGAGGAGAGACAAAAAATGATTTGTCGTCGATTCAGTTGCAACAAAATTCCTCACCTATTTCAACAAAAAATACAACGGTAGTAAAAAAAACTCACATGTTTACAACATGTGTAGGAGTGCATAAAGAATAAATTCTAAAACAACACATGTATTTTCTACAAAAATTGTACAGAAAAACATTACAAGATCTCGCTTGTGGTTTCTCAACAAAATACGTGCGAACTTGTTACAATTTTTTAAGACGTACGCAACATTGGCCCAAAATGGCAAAAACACTTAACATATAATGGTTGTACGTAGTGGGACGCGAAAATTGGGCTAAAAAACCAATTTTCTGCTTACTGGGCCTGCATAAGCAGTCAACAGTCTGGCCCAAAATGTGCAGAGGGAGCAGCGAGCGGGAGAAGCTAGGAGACCTAGCGCTTGCGCGCGTTAGGTCCCCCTAAAACAAGTGTTTTCTTAATAGTAATCATGGCATGATAAATGAAATGTATGAACTACCAAAACCAAATAGCCAAACGGTACTTTGAATTATGGATTTAGGGAAGGTTGGTTCATACACTCAGTTTGCCAAAAGTCTTCTTAGAGCATCTCCACCAGTGCCCCCAACGGCCATCCCAATAGGGTTATTGGGTGCACCGGCACGAAATTCCCTCCACGGGCGATGAGCCCAACCCCGCATCCGGCAACCTTGTTTCGGCCCCTGTTTGTTTGGTCGCCAGCAATCACGACAACTCGTGCCATGTTGGATCCTGACGCGCGGAGCCGTCTTGTCGACACAGACACGTTCAATGTGAGTTAAAGAAGCAGTGCCTACTCAGGGGATGGCGAACACGCTTCATCGGCGTCAATGTCATGCCATGGGAACCGGTGCTCGGCGTTAGTGGGCGCTACCCAACCCCGTTCCTCAGGCAGGCTTTAAAACAGGGTGTTTGCCTCTCTTCTCTCCTCGCACTCTCTATCGTCCACACTGTTCTCTTCTCTTACAAGCTTCGTCGCTACAAGGTGCCCAGAATCCAGTTGAGCCATGAAAAGGCGACAGAGTTTTGTCGTCGCGAGTTGACCGAGGTCCGTCAGTGTCAGCGCATGGAGGTCATGTTCCAACGTCGCCACATCGAGGCTCAGGAATTGAGCTGTGACATGCGATGTGAGGAGCACGTGGAGTGCGACAACTGGTTCCGCGATGAGATGCGCCATGAGTAGTAGGTGGAGCGCGACAACTAGTTTCACGATGAGATTCCCACCGTGAGGAGGCGACCCACATGGAAATCGAGCAACAGGCGGCGTGCATGGCACGTGCTGGTCTACGCTACAGAATTGAAATTTTTCCCTACGTAGTCCGCCAAGATCACTACGCATATAACGATGCATGCCCATACATGCAAGGATCATGATCATGACTCACCGGGCAGCGGATTCGATGTAGTCGTAGAAGAGATCTGAACAATCGTAGATCCTTATAACTAGGCCTAGTTGCAAGGATGTCGCTAAGCTTCCCTCATCAAAGATCACACGTGTAAGCCCTCTTATGATGTGCACGCGTACGCTCATGTCAACCCGTCAGCGCTTCGACGTCCAGGACTCGACACCGACGAAGAGAGGCAACCTTTCGACGTTGCTAATTGGTATCACTAATCGACTGTGATTAGAGTTATATGATTCCGGAAGTTTCTCAACACATGAGAGAACTAGTAATTAGATCTAGATCTAATCGGGAGAGGACACCTCAAAATCCAATTAGAAGAGGCTCTTAGAGGGCCTCTAATTATAATCTCTAATTAGATCCTCTAATTCTATTAGAGAGAGAGGGGGGCTTGAGAGCCAATTGTGTGTTTTGCTTTTATCCTTTGGGTCATTTATGTAGCTAGAGGGAGGGGAGGACTTACCAAAGGGGAGGGATGAGTCCTACTTGAGCAAGGAGGGGGCTCGCTGCACCATGAGGGCTTGTTCTGTTTCATTGTTTTTTAAGGGGTTTTACATGGATTGAGTTGGATTAATTCCCATGCAATTCAAAATCCCCTTCCATCCCCTCCAATACACTTGTTGTGGTGATTAACCGAACAAAGGCTGAAAGAGGTCGCACCCTCTCTTTAGCCCAACTCGGATTGGGGTCCCCTTTGGGGAGTCCAACTCCATCTCTTCTCCAATTTCCATTTTCCCTTTTTATTTTATTTTTCCCTTCAAATAAATTGAGGAAAAATATCGGGATGTCAAGTACCAATGTGTGGTGCCCTGGGGCCCACCTAGCAGCCCTAAAATTAGGGTACCCCCCTCTTCTCGGTGTTTGCCCGAAACTCTTCCAGAATCCTATGAACCCAATATATAAAATCATCGATATTATCTACTGATGTTAGAAACATATTTATAACATCACGAGACATCTCATGTACGCCATTATCTCTCATCTAAAGTATGCCTAACACCGGTAATTTCTCCCTTACAGTAACTTCTTGAAACCTCTCCGATTGACACTGAACTTGTTTATGTGACATCGTATCGACATCGAACATTCATAAAACCAATAAAAACATATTAATTCTGTCATTTAAAGATTGGAGTCACTTAAGCATGTGAACCGTAAAGGCTCGATAACACACACACACATGTTCAGTCTATTACCGAACAATAACCAACAGCAGGACCGTGGGCGCCCATGATGGCTCATGTGTGTTCACAAAGATCGAGGGAACATTATAAGTTACTCTTTGCAGTTATTCCCTTAGCTTCACGATACTAACGATATCACGAGGTGAGACTATGTGATCTGATATGATCAAACTCTTTGAACATAACACACATAAAACTCGTTACCAATATCGTTCTCTTTTCTCATCCATATCCCCTATGTTCTTATGATAAATCACATTGTATCTGGCTAGATGATTGGTTGACATTGGTTATACTGAGAGTTCCTAGAGAATGTATCGCTCTATCATCAAGAGGAGTCAAGTGGTAGTCTTGAATAATCTTAGTTCCATTACACTTTCTAGATTATACCCACACACCACGTTATGATCCTCAGTTACGGCAAGACGGTTGATGCATGACATCCAAATTATAAATTTCGATCATGCGGTTGATACGTCCAAAATGTATCTCCTTTTTCGAACACTTTTCTTATTTTTTTCCTCTAAACTTGTGAGTTTTAGATACCACTAACACAGACTAACGTTGTTTTCAGCAGAATTACCTTGGTCTCTCATTTTTGTGCAGAAAAATCAACTTTCGGAAAATTGCCCAGAAAGGACCACATTGAGCTTATATCACCAGAAGACCCCGGGAGCCAGAAGGACACCTGGAGGGGGGGGGCAGGAGAGGCCCATACCACCCCTGGGCTCCCCCCCTAGACCGCGCTGCCAGCTGGTGTGGAGGCCACCTCCACCCCCTCGGGCTCCCCTTTCGACTACATATGCCCCGTAAACCTAAAACGCGAGGGGTTTCATCATATTCCACAGAAACACAACAAAGCGCCGCCGCCACCTCGAAACTCAATTTGGGTATCAGAAGTTCCTGTTCTGGTGCCCTGCCGGGATGGGGATTCAAAGGAGATCCTCGCCATCGACACCACCACCTCTTCTCCATCAACCATCCATGTTTCCCCCTTCCATGTTTGAGTAAACACCGATGTACGATGAGAGGGATGGAATGGATTGGATGAGATTAATGATGTAATAATGCCAGATTGTTAGGGCATAGTGCCTAGTATCCATTGTTAGTGTTTTCTACCGTTGTTGCAACTTGTAATGCTTAATGCTTGCTACTAGGGCCCGAGTGCCATGATCTCAGATCTGAACATGTTATTGTTTCATGAGTATAATTATGTTTCTTGACCATATCTGCAAGTTGTTTACACAAGTCATTGTATAGAACCCGAGGCCCCAAAGTGGCAGAAATTGGGACAACCGGAGGAGATGGTTTTGATGTGAGGATCACATGTGTTCATGGAGTGTTAATGCTTTGCTCTGGTGCTTTATTAAAAGGAGCACCTGAATTACTAGTAGTTTCCCTTGAGGCCTCGCTGCCACGGGATGGTAGGACAAAAGATGTTGTGCAAGTTTCCCATTGCGAGCACGTATGACTATATTGGAACACATGCCTATGGTTTGCCTAGAACTTGGATACTTTATTATTATTATCTGCAATGCCCATGTTTAGATTATTACATGACCTATGTTATCCATGTAACGCCCGTTCATCCATTCCCTCTATGCCTACGGTACTCCCATCCTGTTGTTTTTCGCGATTGCTACTGCTGTTACTATTTTACTACTGATGTTATTTTACTACTACTTCTGCTATAAAAATGTTACCACTGATAAATTGTTGCGAGCAAGTCTACTTTGAAGTGCAGCTGAATTGACAACTCGGTTGTTAAGACTTATAAATATTATTTGGCCCCCTTGTGTCGAAACAATAAATTTGGGTTTTGCTTCCCTCGAAGACTGTTGTGATCCCCTATACTTGTGGGTCGTCAAGACTATTTTCTGGCGTGGTTACCGGGGAGCATAGCTTTATTTATTTGCTCACTTGAACGTGATATTGTTTGCTGCAAGCCTTTCATCATGGGAAAGACTCATGATGGAAAAGTTCCTATATTACCATGCACTACAAGGAGAGGTACAACTCTGAATGCCTCTGTTGCTCTTGATTCACCATCTGTTATGAGTAAGCTTCTTACTCCACCACATGCTACACATATTGTTACTTCTGCTGAGTCTGAAAATGCCTCTGATACTTTTGATGATGTTTCTATTGTGCTTGATGATACTGGTTCTCTAGGTCCTTTCCTAGATGCTACAATTTCTAAATCCAAACAAATTCAAAATGCTGAAATTCTTGTTGAAAATATTGGTACACATGTTAATTCACCTAAGTTTATTGATGATCTTGATGAAACCTATATTGAAATTAATGATGATTTTATTAAAGAAGCTCAAGCTACTACTGGTGCAAGTGCTCTTAAGAGTCTTCTTGCAAGACATGCTGTTAAATATAAATCTTCTCTTGATGCTAAGTTTGCCACATCTCCCATACACATTAGAGACAAGGATTATGATTTCTCTCTAGATTTATCTTACATATCTATTGTTGAGAAGGAACCTTTTTGTGGAACTGAAAGTAAAAGTGTTGTGGAACACATGAATGAGATTTCATCTTTGAGTAGTTTATTTTCTGATGATACTAAGCTGCGTACTTATTTTGTTACCAAGATCTTCCCTTTCTCATTGAAAGATGAAGCTAAAACTTGGTTCAACAATCTGTCACATGGATATATTACTATCCCTATGGATTTGGTTAATGCTTTCTTTCAAAAATATTTTCCTGCTAGTTCCCAACATGCTGTTGTGCAGGACATCTTTAACTTTGAGCAAATTGAAGGAGAGAAATTGCCTGAATCTTGGACAAGGTTTTGTTCTTTAATAAGAGCTAGCCCTGGATATCCATTAGCTAAAAATGAGCTCTTAGATATATTTTATAATGGACTAACTGTTGAATCTAGGACATACCTGGATAGTTGTGCTGGTTGTGTTTTCAGGAAAAGAACTCCAGAAGAAGCTGAGGAATTAATGGCTAAAATAGCCAAAAAAAATAATGATGATTGGAATATACCTGAGCCTACACCTACACTAGAACCAATACCAATACCAACACCCAAGAAGAGAGGGATGATTGAATTAAATGATGAAGTGATGAAGGAAGCCAAGAAATCTCTTAAAGAGAGGGGTAGTAAATCTGAAGATGTGAATAATTTACCTCATATAGAAGAATTATGTAAAAGCCTATTCCTCATCCATCAACAGTTGAGGTACACTCTCTCCAATATTTTGATAATAGAGATAAACCACCTGATCAATGCTTAGATGAATTTGATAATTATGTTGTTAAGCAAGACAACTTTAATATGAGAGTGCGAAATCATCTTATGGAAAACTCTAGAGATATTGATAATTTGCATGGTATTATTGAGAGAACCTCTAATGATGTTAAAATGCTTGTTAAACATTTTCATATGGTTCAAACTCAAATTGATCAACTTACTAAAGTGCAAAAATATATGCTAGCTAATGCTTCTAGAGAAAAACATGTTTGTGAGATAATTACTAGAAGTGGTGTTTCTACTCAGGACCCCTTGTATCCTGAAGGACATCCTAAAAGAATTGAACAAGATTCTCAACAACCTAAAACCAACAGTTTTCCTTCTAAAAAAAAGAACAGACATAAAACTGTTGTAGAATCTCCTGAACCTGCTAAAGATCCTAATAGTATATCTATTTCTGATGCTGAAACTGAAAATGGTAATGATAAAAGTGATGTTTCTGATAAAGAAGAAACTGTAGTTGAACCTGAAAAGCAAACTAAAACTGCAAAGTATACTAAGGAGGATTTCATTGCTAATAAATATGCTAATGAAAGAGAGCCTTGGGTACAAAAAGCAATGTCTTTTCCTAATAAATCAAAGGAAGAAGAACATTATAACAAGTTTTGTGAGTGGATGAAACCTCTATTTTTGCAAATCCCTTTGACTGATGCTATTAAACTACCTCCTTATTCTAAATATATGAAAGATATTTTCTATAATAAAAGGAAGATTCCTAATCAGGAAATTTCCACTATGATTGCTAATTACTCTTTCTATGGCAAGGTTCCAAAGAAGCTTGGAGATCCTGGTATTCCTACTATCCCTTGTTCTATTAAAAATAATTATGTTCGAACTTCTTTATGTGACTTGGGAGCTGGAGTTAGTGTTATGCCTTTCTCTCCCTATAAGAGGATCTCTCTTGAAAAATTGATACACACTGATATATCATTGCAAATGGCTGATAAATCTACTGATATTCCTGTTGGTATATGTGAGAATGTTCCTGTTCAAGTTGATACTAATTGTTTGATATTAACTAACTTTGTTGCGTTGGAAATGCCTGAAGATGATAATATGTCTATTATACTTGGGAGACTTTTTCTTAACACTGCATGGGTTGTTATTGATTGCAATCAAGGAAAAGTAAATTTTAATGTTAATGATAAAGAGCATACTGTTTATTTTCCCAAGAAGATTGATAGAAGATATGGTTTAAATTCAATTGAAAATATTGAGACCATCAAGATTGGAGAATTTTATTGTCCCATTCCAATACCACCAAAATAATATGAAATTATTATGATTGGGACTATGTCTATCAAGGTTGAGGTAAAATAATTATTTAGTGATTAGCAAAGTTTTGCTTCATATAAAAATTGTTCTCTTAACAAGACTTGATCACCCTTGTTAACAAAATGATTTTGAATGGAGAGGACAATGTTTTCACTATGTTTTCACCTTCCCCATTATGTTTTCACCATGTTTACTTCTGTTATCACCTTGCTACTTTAGTATAATCATGTTTTCCATCATCCATGTTCATGTTTTCCTCATGTTTTCACCCTGATTACTGTGGTTATGCATGTTTTCACCACCCATAATTTTGTTTCCACCACTTCCACCTTTGTTTTATTTGGTTATTTTTCCATTGGAGTGTCATAGAACCTATGTAGTTCTGGTTTTGGTTTTTTTTCACCTTTTCACACTTGTTTTTTTGGGTTTTAATTAATTATTAAATTCTGGAAATACCTCAAAAATAAAGTTTCTCGAAAAATTCCAGAAAAATTATAATAATTTTTTACGTCAAAAATGAGGCAGAGAGCCACCTGGGCGACCCTAGGGGACCCACCAATCAGGCACACCATAGGGGGGCGCGGCCTGCCCCTGCTGAACGGAGAACGACGTCACCTAGAGGGGGGGGGTGAATAGGCGATTAAAACTTTTCCGGTTAAGGCTTGCTAAATGCGGAAATAAACTAGGTGTTTAAATTAACAAGCACACAACCTAAATATTCTAGGGTCAACTAGGTGCACCAACAACTTATGCTAAGAAAGACAAGTAACAAGGTGATAGCAATATATATAACTTCAAGCACAAAGGCTGTCAAAATGTAAATTGCATAAGTAGAAAGCTCTGGTATAGAAATAACCGAGGCACACGGAGACGATGATGTATTCCCGAGTTCCTCCCACAAGGGGAGTACGTCTCGTTGGAGGGGTGTGAGCTTGCCACAAAGGCTTACTCAACGCCACAAAGGCCTCACCCTATTCTCCGATGAACCCCGCCAGAAAGGCCTAGTTCACCTTCCACTATTGGCAACCTTCAAACGCGAGGCACGCATCCATAACTTAATTGGAGGCTCTCGGTGTCACCACAATCTTGGGGCACACATCCACAACACAATTGGAGGCTCCCAAGAACACCACAAGCCGTCTAGGGTCCAAGACCCAAGAGTAACAAGCTCACAATCTTTCACTTCCACGAATCCTCGTGGAGAGAGCAAACCGATGCAAATGGCAAGAGCACAAGTGTTCAAATCCTTCACTCTCAAATTCCAACAAAGCAACACATGCTTATGGGGGAATAAGAGAGGAAGAACAATGGAGGAGAAACACAAAGAACTCCAAGATCTAGATTCACTAAGTTCCCCTCACTAAGAGGAGAGATGGATTGGTGAAAATGGGGATTTAGATCTTCTCTAACTTCTCCCTCAAAGATATGAAAGAATCATTGGAGGGATTGAGAGAAGAGGAAGGTTTCCAAGGTCAACAATGATGTGGAGAGAGGAGGAAAACGTATTGGGCAGCCTTGGGGTCAAGGGGGAAGAAGACCCCCTTAAATAGGGGACCCAAAATATGACCGTTATGTGAATTTTTCGCCCAGTAGCGGTACTACCGCTAGGCACAGAGGTACTACCGCTACGGGGCGTTTCGGTACTGGTTCGGGCTTTACTGGGACAGTACTGGACCGGTACTACCGCTGGACCAAAAAGAAAAAACCGTCGATACGAAAACGATCATAACTTTTGCTTCCGGACTCCGTTTTCGATGATCTTGGGCTCGTTGAAATCGCAATGACGAGCTCTACAATATTATACATAGAAACATCATTTTCCAACAATGAAACATAAAACAAAAAGGGGAAAGGTAAGATCTCTCTAAAGAGGACCAACCGGGAAAACCTTCAACATCAAAAACTCAAAAGGTGTTTCATGTGAATACGTTTTTATGAACTTGGTCTTGTCATGAAGATAAAAACAAGCAACAAAATCCATAGAAATAAAAGACAACTAAGAACCAAGAAAGATGATATGCAAGAGTGCAAAGGTTTGAGCTCTCCACAACGATTCGATCAAGTTACTCACTTGAGAGCCCCTCTTGATAGTACGACTATCGATCCTATAACCCGATCTCCCAAAAGTATGAGACCAGTAAAATAGAAAACCTATCAAGATTTTAACTTTGCCTTGAGCATTCCACTTGATCTAGATGATGACGATCTTGACTCTCTCAAGTTGGATCTTCTTTCTTGATCGTGCTAGCTAGCACTTGCTCCGCTTGATGAAGACTTGCAAGTTGCTCCCCCATACACCATTATGGGAGAGACCCTTCGGAACCTCTTCAAAAGGCCACAATATCCAAATGGGTGGAAAGCATCAATCATAGGATTTCTTCGATATGCTTCACTTCAGCTTCCACGTCAAGCTCGATGACAAACACCGCTTGACGACATAGACCATGGGCTATATGAAATCTTTCTTGTGAAGCAAGCCCATGGAAAGATACCTAACCACACATATAGATAGCACACACACATATTATGGGTTAGTTCACAAAGCTATATGGACAATTGCTTACCATTACCACGAGATACATAATCCCACTAGGTACATCTTGTAGCTTTGTGTGTTGATCACACGCTTGATCAACCTTGTATCTGTTCTCCTTTCTTCGTCCATAAAGTTGATGCCTTGAAGGTAGACATGACTGACCACTCCATCTTGTTCTTCAAGACATCAAGCAAATAAGCTTAATAGCATAGCGGTACTACCGCTGGGTGCAGCGGTACTACCGCCACCTGGTACCGTGAGCGGTACTTGGGAGTCCCAGACACGGGGCGCTAGCGGTACCACCACCAAAGTACCGTAGTACTCCAGCAACGGTACTACCGCGAGTGCACACCGGTACTACCGCTGGCCACAACTTCGAATTAAATTGAAGTGGCTGGCGGTAGTACTAGGGCACTACCCCCTAGTACCGTAAACGTTACCGTGAGCAAATCCTTGCTAGCGGTACAAGGACCGATACTGGGGGCGGTACTACCGCTTCCTGGAGGCAGCGGTACTACCGCCAGTGAGTAGCGGTACTACCGCTGAGCAAGGTTTTGCTCATGATTAATAAGACCACAACGGTACTACCAAACCAGTATCACTGAAGTACCGCTGGATGCAGTAGCCATTTTTACTCTAGCGGTACTTCTGGCAGTACTACTGCTTGCTGTGCAACGCGGTACTACCGCTGGGGTGCACGGTTCTACCGCTGGACCATATTAATCTTGGTGGCTTTGTCTTGGACATCACATGATCATACCATCTTCTTCGATTCACACAAGGACTCCAAACTATTCTTATGGGCAAGTCCTGAAAGAATATCTCAATACAAACATTAGTCCTTAAGGATTGTCATTAATTACCAAAACCACATATGGGGGCACCATGCGCTTTCAATCTCCCCCATTTTGGTAATTGATGACAATCCCTTTTTACGAGGGTTTATCAGCGGCGCTGGCTGGAGTTCACGTTCGGACGGGATCCATTTCTGCTACCGGGGAGCGCGTGGTCTGTGGCCTTGTCCACAGATTCGGCTCCTTCGACTTCGTCATCGACAACGCCGGCGATTTCGGCGGCAGGGCCATGCCAGAGGGCGGCACGGTGCTCTCCTTCGGCTCGCACCTGTCTACGTCGCCACCACCGTCGTCCGCGAGTACCCCGAGCAGGTGCATGTCGCGGAAGATCCCCCTGCTATCATCGCTGCACACGGAAAGCCAACTGGCTATTCTGCGGAGAGCGTGGAAGTGCTGATGACCGGCCCGGCTATCGCTGCTGGGAAGGGCGCGGCCGCATCTGCGGCAGTCGTTGAGGAGCTTGTTGACAAGAGCGAGCCCCCAAGGACGCACAAGCCCTACGACGCGCCTCACAACATCCTAGGCTACATCCCTCCTTCCACGACATCGACGATACCGGCATCCGCCGTGCGAGTAGGCATGCCGCCTCCCACCGAGCTCGAGCTCATGACTATGAGGGCGCAGCTCGACCGACAGCGCCAGGAGCTGCTCGCCGAGCAGGCGGAGCTGGATAAGGTTAGGCTTGAGCTTAACCTGGACCAGAACGAGTACAGCAGAGCTCACGGCTTTACGCCTGTAGTGAGGAGGCCTGCCAAGGCAGGGGCTACGCGCCGCAACCTAGGCACCGAGATGGCAGCAGTTGGTGAAACTGCTGGCCAAGCAGCTAGCCAAAACACCGCCACCACCAGACCCAAATACAGCACCCCCGCCAAAACCCTTAGAGCTGCTGAGGCTGTAGCTGCTGAGTTGCCGCATCTCGCTGGCGACGCGCGCGTTAGGCAGCAGGAGAGGCTCAATGAGCTAGTGCTAGAGGCTGCTAGGCAGAACGAGGAGTTCCGGAAAGCCAATCCGGGTGCTGGAGCTTCTCAGGTGGTGCATTCGCATGCGGCTAGATCTAACGATCAGGCCTCATCACCGCATCCCAGCCGTGAGAGGGACCGAAGTGGGCACTCTGGCAGAGACAGGCAGATGCAGGTGTACGACCTGGCTGTCGCCGGGAAACAGCACGCTGTGCCGCGACAGTCCGGTCAAAAACACAACACTGCAGGAGCAGGCTATCAAGCCCATAAAGCTCATAGCCAGGCGCGAGATGGAGATTGCCCAGGCCCTTCTCGGCATCAGGCTGCTCAGCCTACTCGGCAGAGACCGCAGCCGCGTGCGATCGCGCCAGCCGCCAACCCGGTGGAGCAACCTGCAGTCGTGCAGGTGGACAGATATGATGATGGCTACTCGGCTATGGGGTTGGCTGGCTATGATATCCTGGATCGCGTGGGTGAGCGTGTGCTGGAGCTTAGTGATGCCAGGCACAAGCTGGACCGGATTAGCCTATCCGCGCAGCTCGAGAGCAAGGGGCCGCCTGGCCCAGAATGCTTAGGCCCACGCATCATGACGGAGCCATCTGTGAAGCAGTTCCAGCTCGCTAGGGGGACCAAGTGCTATGACGGCAGCACCAAGCCGGAAGACTGGATTAATGACTATGTCACAGCCGTGCACATCGCAGGCGGCAACAGGAGGTGGGCCGTGCGGTACATCCCGCAGATGCTAGAAGGACCAGCAAGAACTTGGCTCAACAACCTGCCCAAGCACAGCATCAACTGCTGGCTTGACTTCGCGGAAGCCTTTGTCAGCAACTTCACCAGCACCTACCGGAGGCCGAATAGGTCGCAGCAGCTATCCGCTTGCAGGCAACGGGAAGAGGAGATGGACCGAGAGTATCTTACTCGGTGGAGTACTCTGAGGAACACCTGTGAAGGTGTGAATGAGGCCCAGGCCATCACTTGGTTTGCGCAGGACTGCAGGCATGGCAGCATGTTGTGGCAAAGGCTGCAGAGAGAGATGCCGAGTACTCTCGCTGAGACCATCCGGATTGCGGATCAGTACGCACTCGGCGACCCAACTCAGCCTCTTCTGGACGCTGCTGAGCCGAGAAGGAACTACAACAACAACAGCAACAAGCGCAATGAGTTCCGCAACAAGCGCAGAGGTGACCGGATTGATACCCGGTACGATCCTGAGGAGGTGAATGCTGTGGCTACAGGAGCTGGGAGTAGCCAGAGGCGAAAAACTGCTGGAGCCTAGTACGGGCAGAACCAGAATCAGGGCCAAGGCAACAAGAAGCCGTACAACGCTTCCCAGCAGGGTAGCGGCAACTCGGGTCCGGCACCGAACTTTGTCTTCAAGGACATGAAGGATGGCCCATGCAGCTTCCATACTCGGCATCCCGCTAGACCCGACAACCACACTACTCGACAGTGCAGTTGGTGGGAAGAGATCAAGAATGAGGGCCTGCCTCCTCCTCCTCCTCTGCCAGTTGCGAATGCCGCGGTGCAGGTTGCTCGCGCACTGGCTGCCCGGCCTCCAGCTTTCCCGAGAAGAGAGAATGTGAACCAGGTGGCTTTAGGAGCCAACCGCTACTTCAACAACGATGGCTACCGCAACAACAACAACAACGACCGCAACCGCAACTACAATAGAGGCAACAACAACAGAGGTAACAACAACAATGGCAACAACGGCGATGGAGGCCGCAACCAGTACCAGGAGCATCACGAGAGCTATATGATCTTCACCTCTGAGCCCGTCGACAAGCAGTCTCAGCACAGGCGTGCCATGGAAGTCAATGATGTGATCCCTGCTGTTCCTCACTACATGCACTGGTGCAACCAAGAGATCACGTGGTCTAGAGCGGATCATCCTAAGGTGATGCCCAACCCGGGTAGCTACTCCTTGGTGGTGGATCCCACCTTCTTGGGTCCTGAGAAGAACGTGAGGTTCAGCAAGGTACTGATCGACAACGGCAGCAGCATCAACATTGTGTACAGACACACACTTGAGAAGCTCGGTATGGCCGAGAACATGCTGCTACCCAGCAAGACCACTTTCCACGGCATTGTGCCGGGAGTTTCTTGTTCTCCAATTGGCCGAGTGTGGATAGACGTTCTATTCGGCACCAGGGAGAACTGCCGCACAGAGAGCCTGCAGTTCGAGGTGGTTGATCACCAGAGCCCCTATCACGCCCTACTCGGCAGGCCTGCTCTGAGCAAGTTCATGGCCTCTACTCATGCTGCGTACTTGAAGATGAAGCTTCCCGGTCCCAATGGCGTGATCACCATCTCTGGTGATTACAAGAAGTCTATGGAGTGTGCCTCTGCTGGTTCTCAGTTGGCGGAGTCTATGGTGATTGCTGCCGAGAAGAAGAAGATGTACGAGGTGGTGGCTATGGCGCAGTCCGCGCAAGGTGGTGCGCCTGGCATGACGAGTTCCCAGCACGGGACGGCGTTCCAGGCATCCCAGGAGACGAAGAAGATCCAGGTTGACCCTGAGTTCCCCGACCGAGTTGCCATCATTGGCTCAGGGTTGGGGGAGAAATAGGAAAGCGAGCTCATCCACTTCCTCCGTGAGAATCGGGACGTGTTCGCCTGGTCCAATGAGGATCTACCAGGTGTCCCGAGGGAGTTGGTTGAGCACTCGCTACATGTGCGTCCTGACGCCAAACCAGTGAAGCAGGCTATGCGCCGCTTTGGAGATGAGAGAAGGAAGGCCATCGGTGATCAGATCACCAAGCTGCTGATAAGCAATTTCATCATGGAGGTGCTGCATCCGGATTGGCTAGCCAACCCGGTCATGGTTGAGAAGAAGAAGGAGGACCCCAAGGCCGCTACCGCATGGCGCATGTGCGTCGACTACACCAACTTGAACAAGGCCTGCCCCAAGGATCCTTTTCCGCTACCCCGCATCGATGAGGTGATCGATTCCACTGCTGGTTGTGAGCTTTTGTATTTCATAGATGCCTACTCTGGTTTTCATCAGATAGCTCTCAACCCTGCTGATCAAATAAAGACTGCCTTCATTACCCTGTACGGGGCTTATTGCTATCGTGTCATGTGTTTTGGGTTGCGGAATGCGGGTGCTACTTATCAGAGATGCATGCAGAAATGCTTGCATGATCAACTCGGCAAAAATGTGCAGGTGTACGTAGATGACATTGTCATCAAAACGAATAAAACACATACTCTGCTTAGTGACCTTGAGGAAACTTTTGCCAACTTGCGCAAGTATAAAATGAAGCTGAACCCGAGTAAATGCACCTTTGGCGTCCCGGCTGGCAAGCTACTCGGCTTCTTGGTATGCAGTCGGGGCATTGAGGCCAATCCTTCAAAGATAAAAGCTATTGAGAGCATGTCTTTGCCGAGATCCCTAAAGGATGTGCAAAAATTCACTGGTTGCTTGGCATATCTGAGTCGTTTCTTGGGCAGAATGGGCGAGAAGGCCCTGCCTTTGTATCAGTTGATGAAGAAAAGCGACAAGTTCGTCTGGACACCGCAAGATGATGTGGCATTCAAAGAGCTGAAGGCAATGCTGGGTAGCGCTCCCATCTTGGCTAGCCCGCTACCCAAGGAGCCAATGCTGCTATATATTGCCGCTACCAACCGGGTAGTCAGCGTAGTGATTGTGGTGGAGCGAGAAGAGGAAGGCAAAAGCATGCAACGACCAGTGTATTATCTCAGTGAGGTGTTGTCCAGCTCCAAACAGAACTACCCGCACTACCAGAAGATGACTTACGGCGTGTACCTAGGTGCCAAGAAGCTGAAGCACTATTTCCAAGAACATCCCATCACCGTGGTGAGTTCAGCTCCCATCTCGGATATCATGGGCAACAAGGAAGCAAGTGGCAGAGTAGCCAAGTGGGCAATCGAGCTGGCCGTGTACGCCCCCGCATATGCGAGAAGAGAAGCCATCAAGTCTCAGATCCTGGCGGAATTTCTTGTGGATTGGGCTGAGGTGCAGTATGAGCCTCCTACTCCGGTATCCAACTACTGGAAGATGCACTTTGATGGCTCCAAAATGAAGGAAGGCCTTGGCGCTGGCGTAGTGCTTACGTCACCCAAGCGAGATCAACTCAAGTACGTGCTGCAAATCCACTTCAAGGCATCCAACAATGTCGCAGAGTACGAGGCTGTGGTACATGGCTTGAAGGTAGCAAAGGAAGTTGGTGTGCAGCACATCATATGCTATGGCGACTCGGATCTGGTTGTGCAGCAAGTTTCTGGCACTTGGGATGCTCTGGATGCCAACATGGCGTCATACCGCTTCCTGGTCCAAACAATGACGGGATTCTTTGAAGGCTGCGAGTTCCAACACATCCACCGAGCAGAGAATAAGGCAGCGGATGAACTGTCCAAGTTGGGGTCTTCTCGGCAGTACATCCCGGCTGGGATTGCCTTGGAGCATTTGAGAAAGCCATCCATCAAGCCATCCCCCAACTCGGAGTCCATTTTCGTTCCTTCTCTGCCTAATGAAGAAGCAGTTCCAATGGAGATTGACTGGCAAGGTGCAAAAGAGGACCCGGGGACTTCAGTCTCCATCCCGGGGACTGGCGCCTGCAACCCGGGGACTGCCCCTCCTTACTCGGGGACTGCCCCTCCTTACTCGGGAACTGCCCCTTTCGACTCGGGGACTGTCGCATTCCTTGAAGAAGTCCTTGCAAACCGTTCGGGGCAGTGGTGGCTGTTCCGATGGAAGTGGACGAACCAATGTTTCCCGCACGGGAAACGCCGAGTTGGGCCATGCCCATATTATCCTTTCTAAAGGACGGCACCCTCCCGGATGATGAGGTTACCGCAAGGCAAATTCAGAGAAGATCCAAGGGCTACACCATCTTCAGAGAAGTGCTGCATAAAAGAAGTCCCACTAGCGTGTTGCAACGCTGTGTGGAACCGGAAGAAGGAGAAGAAATTCTGGTGGAAATACATCAAGGGGAATGCGGGCATCACGCCTCTTCTCGGGCTCTAGTCAAGAAGGCTTTTTGGCATGGCTTCTTCTGGCTCACCGCTTTGAAGCAAGCTGAAGATATCGTGAGGAAGTGCAACGGCTGCCAGAGATTCGCAAGTAAGATCCACATGCCTGCTTCCGAGTTGAAAACCATTCCCGTTACTTGGCCATTTGCTGTTTTGTGCCTGGATATGGTTGGTCCCTTCAAGCCGGCTAGAGGCAACATGACTCACATCTTGGTCATGGTTGATAAGTTCACCAAGTGGATTGAAGTAAAGCCTATTCGGAAATGCGATGGAGCCACTACTGTGAGTTTCCTGAAGGATGTGATCCTGAGATACGGCTACCCGCACAGCATCATCACGGATAACGGCACGAATTTTGCTGAGGGTGCCATGGTGAGATTTTGCAGAGATAAGCACATCCGACTAGATGTCGCGTCTGCGCATCCCGCCTCCAATGGGCAGGTGGAAAGAGCAAATGGCATGGTGCTTGCAGGCATAAAGCCAAGGCTGATTGAGCCGCTGCTGAAAACACCAGGGTGTTGGTTAGACGAGTTGCCAGCGGTGTTGTGGAGTCTAAGGACTACCCCTAACCGGTCAACCGGCTACACACCATTCTTCTTGGTTTATGGGGCTGAGGCCGTGTTGCCAATTGACCTAGAGCATGACTCCCCCCGAGTAACCCTCTACACTGAGGCGGAGGCGAGAGAAGCTCGAGAAGATGATGTTGACCTGCTAGAAGAAGCAAGAGAGCTTACTCTGTCACGATCAGCTGTTTACCAGCAAAACTTGAGGCGTTATCATAGCCGGAAAGTGAACCCAAGGGTTTTCCGAGAAGGAGACATGGTGCTTAGGCTCGTGCAGCGCACAGCCGGGATGCACAAGCTATCCCCTCCATGGGAAGGGCCATTCATTATGAGCAAGGCTCTACACAATGATGCCTATTACCTTGTTGACGCACAGCCATCCCAGAAGAACAGGCCGGATAAAGCTGGAGAGGAATCTAAGCGCCCCTGGAATGTAGCTCTATTCCGTCGCTTTCATTCGTGAGAAACAATGTGTATGTGCTCTCTTATCTGAGTTAAACATCTACTCTGCAATCTGAAATTGAACTCGGGGACTGCCCTCGTCCAAACTGTTCCTTGTGTTTACTCTGCTTTACTTTGTCTATTCGGTTGAAACACTTGGAATTTCAAAAGCATAAAAAGTAGTGTGTTTAAACTCACTGGACACTCTGCGACTCTGCTGATGTCCGCAACCCGGCTTCATGGCAAGCCAGAGAACAAGCCAACAAGTCAATGAACACATGAAAAATTGCAAAGGAAAGGAAGCGTGTGGCAACCGAGTGGAGTGTTCTTTGCTGCTTGTCTGTTAACTTTTTTCGGCTAAGTGGCGGGTAGCGTTACTATGAATTTTTCCAAGTGGCTAAGTATTTGAAACTCCTACTTTGAACTCTTGTGACTCGACTACCAACAAAGCAACAAGTTGCAGGTAAGAGCTGAGATAAAAAGGAAGGGTGGATAAAAAATGCAACTCGGGGACTTGCATGATAACGCAACCCGACATCGAGCCAAAGTTGCTCAAGTTACTAAGTATAAAATATCCAAATGGAATAAAAACTGAGTAGCAACGGGAAGGATAATTGTTTAATACATATGCACCCGGCATCCCGGGGATCTGATAAGAGTTTTGCAGCATAAGTGTTTCAGGAGTAAACTAGTTGGAAGTAGCAGTGTTCTCCAAGTTGGCGTTGGCGGCATCCGCTTCAGGGTTGGCAGCAGCTTGCTCGGAGGTGGCGGTGGCCACCGAGATGGGATCGGTAGCTGATGTAGAGGCATTGGACTGAGTGCGGAGTAGCGCCGCATCGTTGAGTGCCGCGTCAGAAGACGAGTCCAGCTCGGGAGCCGCACCCTGGGTCACCATCTCGGGGGTGATGGTGGCACCCTGGCTCTCGGTTTCCTCGTCGCTACCCGCGGCAGCCTTGCCCTTCCCCTTCTCGACACCTGTGTTCTCAAAGCAGGCCAAGTCATTCGACTCGGTGTCCTCATCTTCGTCTTCGTCTTCATCCTCATCCTCGCCTTCCACCTCGGTGTCAGGCTCGGTGGGACCGTCGAGGAAGACAGCAGTATCCGCGTAGGAGGCGATCTCGTAAGCGACTGCCTTGCGACGAGCCACGCAGTCGGAATCGGACTCCCACTTCGAGTCCCGGCGCAGCTCAAGGATAGTGTCGAGATTTAAGTTCTCATACCAGCTGCATATGAAGAGGAGTAGCAGATCGGCGCCTGCCCGAGCTGCAGACGCACGCCATTTCTTCAACTCGGCCTTGGCACCATTAAGCTTCTCGGCGAGCGCGCGGACGGTCGCTGGTGTAGAGTCTTGAGGCCAGAAAAGAGTGTGCAGCTTGAAGGCTGTGGACACCAAGTCGGTGCCCAAGCCCCTGAGATGCTGGAGCTGTGACTGCATGCTCATAAGATTGTCTTCAATTGAAGACTTGGTGTCCGTAGGCAGTCCCTTCTCTGCTCGAATCTTTTGCGCCTTACTCAGGGCAGGTGTGCAAGCCGAGCAGAGGTCAGGGAAGATTTCTGAAAATGCTATCAGAAAGGATCAGAAATGGAGGCAGAGAAGAGATGCGAATCAAGCCAAACAGAAGAAGAAGGAAACATGCAGGTGGAGAGAAGCGAGAACTCACTGTTAAGCTCGCAGAGTAGCGCTTCCAGCTTCCTTCTCCAAGCCTCTTCATCCGCAACATGCTTCTCTTCAACCTTCCGAAACTCGGACAGCTGCTGCATGAGGTCCGCGTTGCTCTTCTTCATCACCTCGTTTTCCAGCTCGAGGGCCCTTTCCTTGGCATTGGTTGTTGCCTTAATTTTGTCCTTCTCGGCGGCCTGGTCTATGGCATCCTAAAGGGCAGCCCTCAAATGGACTTGCAGCGGTTCCAACTCGGTGACGTGTTTGTCCTTGAGCTCTGCTTCTAGTCTCTCCAGCTGATGCTTCACCTCTGCGGGCTTTAGGCAATCAAGATGCTCCTCACGGAACTTCTCGTACTCTTCTGCGGAAAGAAACAACACAGTGAGCAGAGTAACCAAGAAAGAGGAGTAAAACAAGCGAGAAGACGGCAACTCACCTTCCAGCTCCTTGATCTTGCTTTCAGCAGAAGCAACAAAGACATGGCAGTGTTTGTGCTCCTCGGCCATCGCCTGGAATTTGCCTGCAGAGTAGAAGGAGTTAGAGAAAAGAGCAAATACGGGCATAAACACGAAACGCATTAACCGAATAGCTAGAAGCTTACTCTCGAGTTCTGAAAGTTGGAGGGCACGATCCAGGGCCGCTTGCTCCGTCTCAGCATCAGTCTTGCGTTCTGCTTCCAGGGCCTCAAGGCGCCTCTTGGCGATGGCGTGATTCCAGAGCAGCCGCCGGTAAAGGGTTGTCCTCTTTAAGTGGCTATTCTGTGAAGAAGAAAGAAAAGGAGTTAGACAGCGTTTTGGAGATTTGGCCCGAGAAGACGGCAACTCGGTTGAGTACCCGTCTACTCGGCCCAAATCTCGGGGACTGGGTAACGGATAAAGAGAAAATGTAGGACAGAAGAGAAAAAGAAGAATAGAAGAGAAGAGAAATTGCAACTCGGAACAAGCAAACGACACTTACAGCATAGGTCTGTTCGAGGTCTTCAGCAGCTTTGCGGTGAACGAACATCTTCGTGGCCAGCGTGATTGTGTGGACGAAATGGTCATGGGAGTGTAGCCCATGTCCGCCTTGTTCCAATCAGTGCACCAATGGTCCAGCGGGCCCAAGGTCAGGCCATTCCAGGTCTTGTTGCAAAGGATGTCGCTCTCCCACACCGCGTCGATGAAGCCTACCCGGTCAATCATCTGCTCGAGCCCCTCGGACTGCACCTCAGTCTCTTGGACCTCGCGCGAGTAGATCGAGAGGGCTTTCTTATTTTCCGGCAACTTGGAGTCCACCGCCGTGGCCTGCTTGCCCTTCGTAAGCGCGAGCCGCTTCTCGCTCGCGGTCAACTTGATGCTGTGCTGCTTGCCCATCTGCACCATGTAGGGCAAATAGCTGGGCACATCCTAAGCGCTCGATCCCGCGCCTGCGCCAGCAGAACTGCTAGAAGTGCCAATGGTAAGCTGCCCAGTCTTCGCGGCAGGCTTCACGGGTAGTTTCGGTGGCGGCATCTTGGCGGCATCTAGCGCAGCGTTGCGCGATGGATTAATTCTTGCGGACTGGGGCATCAGGCTGGATGGCCTGCTTGCCGGCGGTATCCGTCTTCTTAGTGCTCTGCTTGGCTGGAGGGCTTGGTGCAGTCTTGGTCTTCTTCGCGGGCTGCGGAGAGCTTGGTGCAGTGGGTGGAGCAGCCTGCTGGGTAGGCGGCACAGGAGGCTGGCTACCCGGCGCAGCGTCCAGCTGCGCTTGGCTCTGCAGGTCGTGCTCCACCGCAGTTGTTCCTACCCGCTGCTCGCCAGCGGGGTCTGGTCGTACATCTCCTTGTTCTTCTACCCGCGGCTGGGCCGCGGGGTCATCTTCAACAGCAGCTTCAGTTTCCGGCTGCTCCAGGTTCTTTTCCTGTCGCTCAAGGGTGGCACGGTCTTGGTAATCGGCATCTTGTTCGGTATTCTCCCCAGCTGAGGCAGTCGGGGGAGAAGAGGGGGTCTCGTCTTGAGCAACATCCTGCGCACTTGGTTCTGCGTGGGCCTGCTGCTCCTGGTCCATGTCTTGGACACCAGCGCCCGTGTCCTTGGCGTTGGTGCCTTCTTCGTCTTCCTTCACGGGAGAGGGCGCACGCGTCCTATCCCGTGATGCTGGCTCATCCTCGTCCTCATCAAGGTCAATGAGCGACTCGAGATCGATGGCTGATCTTTTCTTGGAGGTGGCGGGAGCCGCAGCAGCATCGGCATTCAAAGGATCGCTGAAGGAGAAAGAGAGTTCAGAAAAAGAGAAGGGGAAGAAGAACACCTAGAAGCAATAACAAGATGTAAATTGGAGGGAAACTACTTACCCTTTGCGGGTAGGGAGTGGCCTTCTGCTGGAAACCTTCTTCACCTTCTCGGGCTTCTTGGCCTTATTGGCAGCAGGCTCTTGGGCACCGCTACCCGCCCTCTTACGAGTGGTAGGAGCAGCCACCGCAACCAGATCGACGTCGAGGACTTCCTCGTCTTCCTCGTTCGCATCGGCGTCGTCTGCAGAGTAGAAGAGAAGAAACGGTTAAGAAGCGGAAAGAAAAGTTAGATTGCGCTACCCGCAACTACAGAAGCGAGCTCAGTCACCTTCTTCATCGTCCTCGGACCAATCCCGAATGGACGCATCAACGTGATTCTTACCCGGCTGTTCGGCGTGAGGGATACAGAGGGTGTCCTGGGTATCATGAGCGGTCTCGTCGTCTTCCTTTCGGTCCTCGCTCCAATTGGCCTCAAAGCGCTCCTCGTTTTCATCGAGCTGGCGGTCGATGTGCTGGAAAGGAAGGCAGACAATACAAGTTAGTTGAGCAAAAGGCTAAGGGATCCTACCCGGTACGGAATGCAAACACAAAGCATATTTGGCTAAGGTGCTTTACTCGACATGGCGTGCAAACACAAATCACATAAAGCCTAGCGGATACTAGTAAGTGCTCTACTCGACATGGCGTGCAAACACAAAGCACATAAAGCCTAGCGGATACTAGCAAGTGCTCTACTCGACATGGCGTGCAAACACGAAGCACATAAAGCCTAGGAGATACTAGTAAGTGTTTCTACTCGGTGCAGCGTGCAAGGACTAAGCATACTAAGCTGGAAAGCCACCTACTCGGTATCATGATGCAAAGATAAAGCATAAAGTGCTAACCTGTTCGATTGGCTTCTCACGGCTATACGGCACAAAGCCGTATTGCCAGTTGTCGCTGAGGCCGGTGCTCATGATGGAGCGCGCCCAGACGGCCACATCCGCGTTGCTCAACTCGAATGTGGTGGTCCTCGTGCAGTATCTGTTGCCTCGCATGTAGCACATGAGATGCGTACAGCGCTGTAGCGGGAGCACTCGCCGAGAAATCCAGCAGGCGATAGGATCGTCGTTCTTGAGCCCCAACTCCCTCAGCTCACCGAGGCGCTTGTTAATCTGGGAGATGTCGCCTTGCAGCGGTGGCTTGTATCCCCAATTCTGCTGAGTGGGCGCCGTGTTTGTCCACTTGGGGAGATTGATTCGGTCCACGATTGGCGCTCCTTCCTCGTCAGGAATGTTCTTCACGTAGAAGAAGGACCGCTGCCACTTGCGCACCGAGTCGAGCCCCTTGATGCGCGGGTGATTGGTGGAGCCGCGCTGCAGCATCATCGCGCTTCCGGTCTTCGTCATGCTGCGGGCGCTCTCCGTGCTTCCGGGCTTGGGGACGCTCTGCTTCCGGAAGAAGAAGTAGCGCGCCCAGGTGTGCACCGTGGGGCGCACACCCAAGAACGCCTCGCACACCACGGCGTGGTATGCGAGCATCACCACGGTGTTGGGAGGCAGGTGGTGCGGCTGGAGCCCGAAGTGGTAGAGGAAGGATCTGAAGAAGTTCGAGACGGGTAGGCCGAATCCTCGCTTGAAGTGGGCGAGGAAGACGACGAACTCGTCCGCTTCCGGTGTGGGGACGAGCTCGCCGTCCGGCTGCCTGCAGCGCACGCCGGGAGGAACGCGGCGGGTATTCACCAGCCACTGGCAATCCTCCAGCGTGACCTCGGATCCACCCCATCCGGCGCGGGCATCGTCATCGCGAGCCATGGAGATGAGGAGATTTGGTGGTTTCGTGGAGATTTGGTGGGATTTGCTACCCCTCCGGCGTCGCACGGAGCAGCGGCGCGGCGAGATGCGCGGCGGCGGAAGCGCTCTGTGGCAGCGGAGAGGCTAGGAGGCAGGAAGTGAATGGGAGCAGGAAGGGGAAGGAGGAGTTACCGAGGGGGTATTTATCCCTCCCCTCGGGGAGCCGTTACTAATGGAGTTAGTGGGATCAGTTTGTGCGCGGAGATCGTGCGACGTGGGGTGCGGGCCGGTTAGAAACGCACACAGCGCATATCGCGCGCGTAACGGCCGCAATCGATCCCACGTCGAGATCATGGGCGAATAACTGCACTTGATGTCACATAACGGGCCGGTGGACACCGTTTTCGATGATCTTGGGCTCGTTGAAATCGCAATGACGAGCTCTACAATATTCTACATAGAAACATCATTGTCCAACAATGAAACATAAAACCACAAGGGGAAAGGTAAGATCTCTCTAAAGAGGACCAACCGGGAAAACCTTCAACATCAAAAACTCAAAAGGTGTTTCATGTGAATCCGTTTTTGATGAACTTGGTCTTGTCATGAAGATAAAAACAAGCAACAAAATCCATAGAAATAAAAGACAACTAAGAACCAAGAAAGATGATATGCAAGAGTGCAAAGGTTTGAGCTCTCCACAACGATTCGATCAAGTTACTCACTTGAGAGCCCCTCTTGATAGTACGACTATCGATCCTATAACCTGATCTCCTAAAAGTACGAGACCGGTAAAATAGAAAACCTATCAAGATTTTACCTTTGCCTTGAGCATTCCACTTGAGCTAGATGATGACGATCTTGACTCTCTCAAGTTGGATCTTCTTTCTTGATCGTGCTAGCTAGCACTTGCTCCGCTTGATGAAGACTTGCAAGTTGCTCCCCCATACACCATTATGGGAGAGACCCTTCGGAACCTCTTCAAAAGGCCACAATATCCAAATGGGTGGAAAGCATCAATCATAGGATTTCTTCGATATGCTTCACTTGAGCTTCCACGTCAAGCTCGATGACAAACACCGCTTGACGACATAGACCATGGGCTATATGAAATCTTTCTTGTGAAGCAAGCCCATGGAAAGATACCTAACCACACATATAGATAGCACACACACATATTATGGGTTAGTTCACAAAGCTATATGGACAATTGCTTACCATTACCACGAGATACATAATCCCACTAGGTACATCTTGTAGCTTTGTGTGTTGATCACACGCTTGATCAACCTTGTATCTGTTCTCCTTTCTTCGTCCATAAAGTTGATGTCTTGAAGGTAGACATGACTGACCACTCCATCTTGTTCTTCAAGACATCAAGCAAATAAGCTTAATAGCATAGCGGTACTACCGCTGGGTGCAGCGGTACTACCGCCACCTGGTACCGTGAGCGGTACTTGGGAGTCCTAGACACGGGGCGCGAGCGGTAGCACCACCAAAGTACCGTAGTACTCCAGCAGCGGTACTACTGCGAGTGCACACCGGTACTACCGCTGGCCACAACTTTGAATTAAATTGAAGTGGCTGGCGGTAGTACTAGGGCACTACCCCCTAGTACCGTAAACGTTACCGTGAGCAAATCCTTGCTAGCGGTACAAGGACCGATACTGGGGGCGGTACTACCGCTTCCTGGAGGCAGCGGTACTACCGCCAGTGAGTAGAGGTACTACCGCTGAGCAAGGTTTTGCTCAAGATTAATAAGACCACAGTGGTACTACCAAACCAGTATCGCTGAAGTACCGCTGGATGCAGTAGCCATTTTTACTCTAGCGGTACTTCTGGCGGTACTAGGCGCGGTACTACCGCTTGCTGTGCAACGCGGTACTACCGCTGGGGTGCACGGTTCTACCGCTGGACCATATTAATCTTGGTGGCTTTGTCTTGGACATCACATGATCATTCCATCTTCTTCGATTCACACAAGGACTCCAAACTATTCTTATGGGCAAGTCCTGAAAGAATATCTCAATACAAACATTAGTCCTTAAGGATTGTCATTAATTACCAAAACCACATATGGGGGCACCATGCGCTTTCAATCTCCCCCATTTTGGTAATTGATGACAATCCCTTTTTACGAGGGTTTATATAATGAATAAATAAACCATGCAACACAAAGAGCAAGGATGCAAGAGCGTGGAAGGCAAATGCTTAAGAACAAACCTAAAGCATAAAACCAAATTCTCTTAAACCCTCTAAACTTCTCCCCATTGGCATCCATTGCCGAAATGGAGGAAAAACTTGGAAGGTCAATATAATAAGATCTCCCCCATAATGTATGCATTCCTCATGATATGAGTGAAATCAAGTGCATATATCCATCAATGAATAGATGGAGGGAGATCAAACTATATTGAGGATCCTAAGATTGCAAATGAAAAATATTCCTCTAAACATCTCCCCACAAGGAGACAAGCAACCGAAGAGATCCAACAAGAGAGTTATAGAAAAAAAATAGAGAAGATCCCCAATGTCTATGCACTTTTGATGAGTGCACAAATATGGAATCATCACTCTCCATAATCATATACAACCCGCAAGAAGTGCAAGAGAATAGATGGTAAATGAAGCAATGCAACTTGCAACAAACAAATAGGTCCACAAGCTTATTAAGATGCAAAAGAAGTACCGAATGAAAAGCCAAGCTTGTGCCTTCTAGGAACCACCAAACAATAAAAATCAATAAAAGGTGGTCACGAAAGAAATAGAATACCAATTAAAGATGTAACTATTCTCATGTGTATAAATTTCGAAGTGGACACCAATCACAAAGATATAAGTCCACAAAGAAATATGCACACACAAAATAGGCATGAAGGAGAGGAACATGATATCCAAAAGAGAGTCATAAATACACCAATAAGATTTTTGTTTGAAAGCAAAGCACAAAGCTCAATTTATCTTAAAGGGATATAGATGAACAAACAACAAACTCATCAAAGCATCACAAATATCACAAGGGAAAAGTGATAGTTGGAATGCTTTGAGAAAGGTAACACGTATCACAAAAAGGCAAATGGTTTTTGAGAATTCATCAATATTGCATATGAGAGACTTCGAGTAGAAGTTGCTAGATTAATATACTTGGGATTGGTGAATCATAAAAATGATTATAAATATCCCGTAGATATGTAATCATCTCGGCTTACTCACATTTGCAATAAAGATGTTTTTAATAAAACACTTGCAAGAACCAAATGAAATGCAACAAAAGGAATTCATGCCACGATACAACCTACACAAGGTTGAGAGCTAGAAATGTATGCGTGAGATAGATACTTGTTACCGAGATGACATTGGTGATAAAGAGGATCTGAGTTCTTTAATCATCATAGCTTGACTCCTATAATCCAATGGTGAAAACACCTTCCTTATGAATGAGGCAAGCACCCAATGCATCTCCATTGTACCTAAAAACAAAATTCAAGTACAAAATGGTACCCAAACTCATTGGGTCCAAAGTAGTTAGAGCAACTACAACATAGAACAGACTCCACATAAATATGTGCATATTAATATGAATTTGAATGTTATGCACATCTTAGCCATTTAGGATTTGATGGAGTTTATCCTATATATTGGATCAACGAAAGTAAGCATGCCATAAGATATACATATAGTAAATATGCATGCACAAAACTTTCAAGAACCAAAACAAGATACAAATTGGACAAAGAACCAATTAAACCAAGAAGCCACTCACAAGAGTGAAAAGAAAGAGAATTGTCCAAATTATATCAAGACCCAAACCAACACATGATTGAGGAAACCAAAATAGAGAAGATACCAAAAAAACATCAAAGAATTAACAAACCCTCTACACTTTTCATGATGGCACACAAAGTACCAAGACGAAAAATGTCCGTCTTCCAAAGAGACATGTCATTGGGATAAAATACAAATTTAAAGACAACAAGTGTTCAAACGCATATAGGACAGTTCTTCCAACAATAGTGAATTATTTATGATCTTGCATTTGAATACAAAATGCACACAATGGAATCATTACTATCCATATATATTATTAAACACTAGTCATATTTAAATAAAATCAATAAGATGCAATACCAATTTAAAGAATGGTGATCTACTCAACATAGGATAGCTTCCCCAAGAATAGTGCAACCCAACAAAGTATGAATTTTAAACAAAGTGCACAATAATGGGATCATTGCTTTTCCTAACACAAGAAAGCACAAAACAAATTTTGAGTAGAGCAAGGAAGACACAAGGGACTTAAACCAAACAAATCATTGGCAAGAAACAAGGAAATTTTAGAGCAAAGGCCAAAGTAAATATGATCAATAAACTTACCACAAATTATTATCACTTGTCAAAGACAAGAGATGTATGGAGATATTTCTCGGTGGTAGAATTGTTCATTATCACATTCACAAAACATAAGCATGTGACAAAATATAGGAATAAAAAAAACATGGTTAGATAGAGATTCTTGAAGGCTTCAAATAAAATCGAAAATGCAAAGCACCAAGAAAAGCTCACAAACAAGATACCAAAAGAAGAGAGACAAAACACATTTAAGAAAACATGGAATTGTTTGAGTAATATGCCACATAGGAACAAGATAACTAAAAATATCAATTCTAGGTGGAAATACCTCACATGTTCACATTTTATAGGCTTGTAATAAGCACATAGCTTATTACTCCCCCATAATGTGATAATCCATTTTTTCAACACGAAGTAAAGAAAAACAATCCAACAAGAGAGAGTTAATGGACATTAGAATTTGAATTTCTTATGAGAAAGACATACCACATAGAGACAAAATAATATTGATATATCAACACTAAGTGGTTTTCCTCATGTACACACACTTTAGGATAGTAAAGTGCTAAGAGAATATTACTCCCCCAAAATGGGATAGCCCATTAATCTCCCAAAGATCCAACTAAAATAAGAAATAATTGAATGAAGGATCAACACAAAACACACAAGTACATGGAGTGCAAACCACCAAACATAACTATATTACTCAAGATAGGTAAGTAGTAAGCACAACATATACAAACACATGCTAGCAACAAAACCAACACATGCAAGGGGGCAAGTAACTTTCAATGAATATATGAATTAGATACAAGTTACCGCAAGGAGGAACATTGGATAAGATATATATATAATCCACATGACTTGGCTTGAGGAAATATAATTGATGAAGATCCCTTAATTATTCATGAGATAGACAAGTCTCCAATGCCCTCCAACAACACCTATTGATCAATTTTGAGCTTGTTGGTCCCCAACCAAGTTGGGTCCTAGGAGGTTAGTCACAATAGGTTTGGCAACCCAAATGGTTCTTTTCTTAACACCACTTTGAGTACCAACAAACTTGGCAAACACATTGCCCACATTATCCTTCCGAATGGAATACACATCATCAACAAGGATAGGGTTGGATAATGTACCATTAGTGCATGAAGAAGCAAGGTGTCCCTTCTCATGACAAAGGTAGCAACATCGACTCTTCTCTTTCTTC
Organism: Alopecurus myosuroides; assembly: GCA_028641055.1. Classification (NCBI taxonomy): domain Eukaryota; kingdom Viridiplantae; phylum Streptophyta; class Magnoliopsida; order Poales; family Poaceae; genus Alopecurus; species Alopecurus myosuroides. Next base: position 678,385,448 of record CM054057.1, read on the forward strand.
TTAATAGGCTCCTCAACTTGAGGAGCATTGGATTGAGTGTTCTTAGGAGGTGGTCGTTGTTCAACTCGTGGTTGAGCATGAGATTGAACAAGAGGCCGCTTCCCTAGTTGCTTCTCACTTAGAGACTTCTTCTTCAAAGGGCAAGATCTAACATGGTGCCCTTCAATCTTGCACTTGAAGCAAATAATCTTGGCAGGATCTTTTACTTGCTCTTGGCCCTTCTTCTTGTCAATCTTGGACTTGTTCTTGATATTGGAGTTGAATCCAAGTCCACTCTTGTCATTGGGAAGTCTTCGCACTCTCAACATCTTGTCAAGGGTGGAACTCCCTCCATGACTCTTTTCCAAGTCTTTCTTCAAAGAAGTGACTTGGGCCTTGAGCTCTTTAATTTCCTCTATATGGTTAGAATCAACACAAGAGCTAGAGGAAGTAGATACTTAATTGTTAGAGCAACAAGGCAAGGAAAGAAATTCATCACAAGATGTAGAAATATTATGAGAGGATGAATTACTAATACTAGCACAAGGAAATATAGCATTACTAGAAGATATTGTGCTAGTAACCACATGAGGCTCCCAAGATGTTACCTTTGTAGTGATAGCCTCAAGAGCTAACTTTAGCTTGGTATGAGATGCTAGAAGATCCTCATGAGAGCTAGATAGCTTTTCATGAGTTTCTTCCAATTTCCCACACTTGCTAGTCATCAACTCAAGTTGAGCCCTTAGCTCAACATTCTCCTTCAAAATAGATTCTTCACAAGATGTGGAGTTAGTAGCACAAGCATCATTAGAAATAGAAGAAGACAACTTGGCAAGCTCATTATTCAACCTAGAGTTTTCCTCAATTAGATTAGAATTTCCAACAAAAATTCAACCTTTTCACTTTTAAGCACTTTATATTTAGCATTAGTATGGTCACGTGCTTTAGTGATATAGGCTATTTGTTCATTATAGAGCTCCTCAATAGATTCAAGTTTCTCGTAAAGAGTAACTCGGAGCTCATAATCTTCCTCAAGAGACATAGTGAGGGATGCCTTCTCATCGGCATCACTTCTTTCAATCTCATATTTCTTTTCAATGATTTTAGAGCTATTAATAGCAAAAGCCAATATTTCACCAAAAGGAGTGATAGCTTTACTACCTTTAGGGAGATCAAGAAGAACCAACTCACCCTTCTCCATTAAAGAGACCTCGTCCTCAAACTCGCCATAAAATATATCCTCATCCTCATCATCACAAGATGTAGTCGGTTCCAAAGGTGGAGATACCTTTGAATCCCTAGCCATAAGGCACACATGAGAAATGGATAACGAAGATGAAGATTGACTTGAAGCACCAATAAGGTCCATGTATTGTTCCACCAAAATATGAGATTCCTCTACATTGTTAACCACACAAGTACTAGAGGAAATGGAAGCATTGTTTTTATGGAAACAAGACATAGGAAGCATATCATCATGAGATTAGTTAAACAACTATTACATGATATGCAAGGACTATCAACACTAGCATGTATGGAACTTTGAGTGCTAGAATATATTAAGTCCAAAGATAGATCATTGCAATGTGATAGAGATGAAGTATAGTCAATAGAAAATTCACTATCCACAATGCAATTTATATCACCACTCACCATATCATTACCTTGTGACAAATCACATGTTGGTGGAGTGGAGAAAGATGTGAACTCATCACGGCCGGAAGTGGATGGAGAACAATCATGCTCAATAATGTTGGACACATCATATATATCTTGAAGTTTTGTCCATAACTCATGAGCGTTCCGAAAAGGCATGATTGATTCAATAACTACGTCGCTCAAAACACACAAGAGACCATTAGATACAAGAGTATCGAGATAAGAGTTTTCCTCATCCTCTAAAGATAAATCTTGAGAATTCTTTGGAGGAGGAAAATCCATATCTACAATTCTCCTTACATACTTTGGACCCATGTCCGTAAGAAAATTAAGAAAGCAAATTTTCCAAACATCATAATTTCTACCATAGAATATAAAAGCGGGATCGTGCTCTATTTCTCTAAACGAAATCGTACTCTCTAGGATGTAAAGCCTAATAAAGAGAGACGAGGCCCTGATACCAATTGAACGGACAACGACGTCGCCTAGAGGTGGGTGAATAGGCGATTAAAACTTTTTCCGGTTAAGGCTTGCTAAATGCGGAAATAAACTAGGTGTTTAAATTAACAAGCACACAACCTAAATATTCTAGGGTCAAGTATGTGCACCAACAACTTATGCTAAGCAAGACAAGTAACAAGGTGATAGAAAGATATATAACTTCAAGCACGAAGGCTATCACAATGTAAATTGCATAAGTAGAAAGCTCGGGTATAGAAATAACCGAGGCACACAGAGACGATGATGTATTCCCGAGTTCCTCCCACAAGGGGAGTACGTCTCGTTGGAGGGGTGTGAGCTCGCCACAAAGGCCTACTCAACGCCACAAAGGCCTCACCCTATTCTCCGATGAACCCCGCCACAAAGGCCTAGTTCACCTTCCACTATTGGCAACCTTCAAACCCGAGGCACGCATCCACAACTTAATTGGAGGCTCTCGGTGTCACCATAATCTTTGGGCACACATCCACAACACAATTGGAGGCTCCCAAGAACACCACAAGTCGTCTAGGGTCCAAGACCCAAGAGTAACAAGCTCACAGTCTTTCACTTCCACGAATCCTTGTGGATAGAGCAAACCGATGCAAATGGCAAGAGCACAAGTGCTCAAATCCTTCACTCTCAAATTCCAACAAAGCAACAAATGCTTATGGGGGAATAAGAGAGGAAGAACAATGGAGGAGAAACACAAAGAACTCCAAGATCTAGATTCACTAAGTTCCCCTCACTAAGAGGAGAGATGGATTGGTGAAAATGTGGATCTAGATCTCCTCTAACTTATCCCTCAAAGATATGAAAGAATCATTGGAGGGATTGAGAGAGGAGGAAGGTTTCCAAGATCAACAATGGTGTGGAGAGAGGAGGAAAACGTATTGGGCAGCCTTGGGGTCAAGGGGGAAGAAGACCCCCTTAAATAGGGGACCCAAAATATGACCGTTATGTGATTTTTTTCGCCCAGTAGCGGTACTACCGCTAGGCACAGCGGTACTACCGCTACGGGGCGTTTTGGTAATGGTTCGGGCGGTACTCGACCGGTACTACCGCTGGACAAAAAACAGAAAAACCGTCGATACGAAAACGATCATAACTTTTGCGTCTGGACTCCGTTTTTGATGATCTTGGGCTCGTTGAAATCGCAAAGACGAGCTCTAAAAAATTATGCATAGAAACATCATTGTCCAACAATGTAACATAAAACCACAAGGGGAAAGGTAAGATCTCTCTAAAGAGGACCAACCGGGAAAACCTTCAACATCAAAAACTCAAAAGGTGTTTCATGTGAAAACCGTTTTTGATGAACTTGGGCTTGTCATGAAGATCACAACAAGCAACAAAACCCATAGAGATATAAGCCAACTAAGAACCAAGAAATATGATATGCAAGAGTGCAAAGGTTTGAGCTCTCCAGAACGATTCGATCAAGTTACTCACTTGAGAGCCCCTCTTGATAGTACGACTATCGATCCTATAATCCGATCTCCCAAAAGTATGAGACCGGTAAAATAGAAAACCTATCAAGATTATACCTTTTCCTTGAGGATTCCACTTGAGCTAGATGATGACGATCTTGACTCTCTCAAGTTGGATCTTCTTTCTTGATCGTGCTAGCTAGCACTTACTCCGCTTGATGAAGACTTGCAAGTTGCTCCCCCATACACCATTATGGGAGAGACCCTTCGAAACATCTTCAAAAGGCCCCAATCTCCAAATGGGTGGAAAGCATCAATCATACGATTTCTTCGATATGCTTCACTTGAGCTTCCACGTCAATCTCGATGACAAACACCGCTTGACGACATAGACCATGGGCTATATGAAATCTTTCTTGTGAAGCAAGCCCATGGAAAGATACCTAACCACACATATAGATAGCACACACACATATTATGGGTTAGTTCACAAAGCTATATGGACAATTGCTTACCATTACCACGAGATACATAATCCCACTAGGTACATCTTGTAGCTTTGTGTGTTGATCACACGCTTGATCAACCTTGTATCTGTTCTCCTTTCTTCGTCCATAAAGTCGATGTCTTGAAGGTAGACATTACTGACCACTCCATCTTGTTCTTCAAGACATCAAGCAAATAAGCTTAATAGCACAGCGGTACTACCGCTGGGTGCAGCAGTACTACCGCTGGGTGCAACGGTACTACCGCCACGTGGTAACGTGAGCGGTACTTGGGAGTCCCAGACACGGGGCGCGAGCGGTACCACCACCAAAGTACCATAGTACTCCAGCAGAGGTACTACCGCGAGTGCACACCGGTACTACCGCTAGCCACAACTTCGAATAAAATTGAAGTGGCTGGTGATAGTACTAGGGTACTACCGCCCTAGTACCATAAACGTTACCGTGAGCAAATCCTTGCTAGCGGTACAAGGACCGGTACTGGGGGCGGTACTACCGCTTCCTGGAGGCAGTGGTACTACCGCCAGTGAGTGGCGGTACTACCGTTGAGCAAGGTTTTGCTCAAGATTAATAAGACCACAATGGTTCTACCGAACCAGTACCGCTGAAATACCGCTGGATGCAGTAGCCATTTTTACTCTGGCGGTACTGGGCGCGGTACTACCGCTTGCTGTGCAATGCGGTACTACCGCTGGGGTGCACGGTACTACCGCTGGACCATATTAATCTTGGTGGCTTTGTCTTGGACATCACATGATCATACCATCTTCTTCGATTCACACAAGGACTCCAAACTATTCTTATGGACAAGTCCTGAAAGAATATCTCAATACAAACATTAGTCCTTAAGGATTGTCATTAATTACCAAAACCACATATGGGGGCACCATGCGCTTTCATCTGCTGGCGCCAACACATGGTGTGGGGCCCCCAGGCCCTCCACTAACTATCTCCCCTGCCAAAGATTCCTCTCTCACCCACGTTTCAAAACATTTCCTAGAACCCGAGTTCTTGCTGTTCTTCCTCGAGATTTTTCAATCTCTTTGCTCAGCCCATCATTTGTGCTAAAATTTGGTGCATTTGCTCTCCGGTATGTGACTCCTCCGATTATCCAAGTAGAATTTTATTTGGTGGAGTATTTCTTGATTATTTTGGTACTATAGGTGACAGCTTATGTGAGTTTGCATGCTTGATTTGAGTACAAATAATATAGTTTTGATGCATGTTTAGCTCTCCTGTAAGTGTCTATGGTAGTATCCACCTTATAGTTGCTTGAAATCAATTTTTGTGATGATTGTTGGAAAATTTCAGAAATGGACAGCCATAACTTTGAAGAAATATTTAGGAGTGATGCTCCTAGAAGAAGAAGGCCCTCACATTCATCCTCCTTAGTGGGGCCATCTTATAACGAAGACCTTATTGCACCGAACATCGACGATGCGAGAGGTGATGGAATTGCTAATCCTTCTAGCTTCCCATGTTTTACATTTTTAAGAAGTGTAGGTCTATTGGATGACTTCTTGATGCATGTTGAAAGAGTTGGTTTAACTAGCTACATGGAGGATGAAAGTCTCCAGTTTGCTACTCTCACAAAAACTTTTGTTGAGAGCTTTAAATTTCAAAACTCACAATATGGCCCCACTGTTGCTTTTAAGATATATGGACATATGGTAGTTCTTTTTCTTTGCCCTTGGAAACTTTTTGTAACATTATAGGTATCAACGCTTCCGGGACAATATGCAACATTCAGGAGAGACCCGCTGATCTCCTGGCTCTCTATCGAGAAATCACCAATGATGATGGCCGCTCACCCCAGCGTGGGAAGATAAGAAACATCCAACTTCCTGCCCTCAGATATTTCACTTATTATCTTGCTGCTAGTATCCTTGGTAGGGAGAACACTAGAAACATTTATAGCTATCACCTTGCTTTTATTGATGTTGCACTTAACTGTAGCAAGAAGTATAGCCTTGGTTCTCTCATTGCTCGCCGCCTTGCTGCTAAGGGACCCATTTATGGGGGCATTATTGCTACACGTATAGCAACTGCTCTAGGCTTTTCTGTTGCTCCTGATGATGAATTAATTTCTCCTTATATACTTAACCTTGTTGCCATTAAGGCTCAACATTTTATCACTGCTAACTCTACTGCTGATCATTTGATATATAGAGTTTTATTTATTAACGGAGATGAGTGGGAAGTTGTTTTGCCGCAGCCTGCTTTGTTCAAAGTTGACAGGTCACGGTCGTGCTCCAAGGGAGAGATAGAGGAGCAGTAGAGCTTGATGGAGTTCCACAGACAGTAGGCGAGGCGAGATGCGCCTTCCGAGGACTACACCACGCAGTACACCAGCACGTCCTCGAGCACATATCAGGAGGAGACCTCCTCCTCAGCATACTACGGGGGCGCCACCTCATGGTCCCCTTGGGGATGATCTCCACTTAGGCCAAAATCCTATGTTTGGGGGGAGGTATACCGACAACACACTCATGTTTATATCATGTTCAGTCGGTTCTTTGTATATCCATGTTTTTGTTTCTTTCATTTGTTTTCGTTTTCTTTCGCTTCTTTCATTTCTTTTTGTTTTTGTTGTTTTATTATTGCTTTCCAAAACACAAAAAAGACCAAAAATATTTCTGTTGTTTCACTTTATTTTCTTCTTTAGTTTCTTTTGTTGGTTTGCTTTACCTTCTCGTTTCGGTTTAGTATAAAAAATCCAAAAATATTTTGCTTTGTTTGCTTGTTTCTTTTTGTTCTTGTTTTAATTCGAAAATCCAAAAGTATTTGTTGTTCTTCTTTGGTTTTGTAAAGTTTGTTGCAGAGTTCACCGGACTTCCGTGTCTCTATTGGAGCTTTGTTATCATTCTATATTATTCAATCCACAAGTGAAGAGCAATAATATTTACGACAATCCAAGTTGTGGTGAGAGGCTGGTATGAACTCTATTTGTATTATTTTTGTACATATACTCGTCCAAGTGAACATGCTTAGTTCGTTCATGTAAGGTGTATGTTATTTAATTTATTCTTAGTAATTCGTACTCTCACATGTTTAGTTCCAACTTATTAATATAAGATAGCATGTCATATGAATGTTTGCTTGAATTGTTTTATTCATAGAAGGGTATGACATTGTGGTATCTCCCTCTGATTGTTTCGCTTGAATTGACTTGGCACATGCTCACGGATGCATATGACTGAAAACAAAAAGTCAATTAAGCCTCGATGATTTATTTTGCCTCAGAGTATTTGTATCACTTTTATGCCCCCGTTAATTTTTTTTGTCACAAGCATGATTATGAAAGTTGTTGCTCTCTTGATTGTCGCTCCCCGTCTATTGCTAGCCTTCACCTGTACTGAGTATTAGCTCTACTCGTGCATCCAACTCCCAAAAACCAAAGTTTGCCAAATGTATCCACCATACCTACCTATATATGTGGTATTTAACCGCCACTCCAAGTAAATTTCTCGTGTGCTACCTTTAAAACCTTCAAAATATTATTCATGTTTTGTGCCCCTGTTTTAGCTCATGAGGATGTAAATAGAGAATCTTTATCTCACTTGTTAATTGGATTTCACACCCTGGACTAGTGGCTTTATCCGCTTATCCAAATGATAGAAGAGCCGGCAGCGCCCAGCCCCAAATTAATACAACAAATTCTCTTCACTAGGTTTGCCCCTGATTTATCAGTCAAAGCATAATTGTGTAACCAAAAAAGAAAGAGGGATGACCTTCTACCAAGATTTGTCCTTCTATGGGAGCCGCTCTTGTAAAGTCTAGTTGGCTTGTGACGTACTGTATTGTCTGTTTACCATTTGTTTACATAAGCATACACCTCTCTATAAAATGTTTTCAATACCTCCGTTTTAAAAAAATAAAAAGCTCGAGCACATGAGTTAATCCCTGCTTCCCTCTGCGAAGGGACTTTCTTTTATTTTTTATGTTGAGTATTCAACTTGTCACTTTATGCATCTTCTTGAGAGCATGGATTTCATTCTTAGCGTAATGTGCTTGTCCCAAAACACGGTTGATTGTGGTGTAACTTTGATGCTTGTATCTTTGATATCTTTCTTTCTAGTCTTCATTTGAACTTCCGAGGTGCCCTAGCATTTATGTTTTGCTCCACTATTAAGGGCAAGCGAGTACACTTTATCATATCCCATTATGAGCATTGCAATCCTGCAGAATGATATACTTCATGTTGTTTATTATTAGTTTGTTGGCATCTCTTCATGGTTTGCATAACTGCTAGGTGACTATTATCTTGCATACATCTTATTATGAATTGCCCCAACACTTGATCATATAATGAGTATATTAACATCATATGAAACAAATGTGTTCGTAAAAGTCTTTTATCCCACTAAGTTGTCACTGGATTGCTTCAGGACAAGAAATAAGCAAAGCTTGGCGGGGGTTGATACGTCCAAAACGTATCTCCTTTTCCGAACACTTTTCTTATTGTTTTCCTCTAAACTTGTGAGTTTTGGATACCACCAACATGGAATAATGTTGTTTTCAGCAGAATTACCTTGGTCTCTCGTTTATGTGCAGAAAAATCAACTTTCGAGAAATTGCCCAGAAAACACCCATTGAGCTTATATCACCAGAAGACCCCGGGAGCCAGGAGTGTCGTGGGATAATCACGGCATACGTTACCAGGGGTAACTTATCTTGGGGTAAATCGACTCTGGTGTTTGGGAGAGGGTTTAGCTTGGATTGGACACAAGGATTATCCTGGTTCAGCCTCTCCATTGGAGATAATAGCTTACTTCCAGCTGGGATCTTATTAGCTATCGATCTGGAGGCTCGAACTGCAATGTCGCCGAGACCCCAAATCTAGGGTTACAAATATCGCCGAGACCCCAAATCTAGGCTCGGGCTGACTGTCGTCGAGACCCCAAATCTAGGCTCGGGCTGACTCTCGCCGAGACCCCAAATCTAGGCTCGGGCTGACTCTCGCCGAGACCCCAAATCTAGGCTCGGGCTGACTCTCGCCGAGACCCCAAATCTAGGGTTACAAATACCATCTCTCGTGTACCTTGAATCTAGGGTTTCTACTCGAAATCTCTTAGTCTCTATGACCTAGGAGCCTGCTTATATGGGCGGCTAGTCTCCTGGTCGTACAAGGTAAAAACTAGGTCATACCATATTAAGAGTCCTAATCTAGGTCTCCTTCGTGACCTCCAAATCTTGAGTCTCCAACTTGTACAAGGTTTCCGGGTCTTCCAGAATCTTCCTTCTATAGCATCTTCCAAAGCTGAGTTACCCCCTGACTCCTCTGGCTGGGTCTCCTTCCTGACCAGGCCTCGCCTCCTGGCCGGGTCTCCTTCCTGACCAGGCCTCGCCTCCTGGCCGGGTCTCCTTCCTGACCAGGCCTCGCCTTCTGGCCGGGTCTCCTTCCTGACCAGGCCTCGTCTCCTGGCCGGGTCTCCTTCCTGACCAGGCCTCTCCTTCTGGCCGGGTCTCCTTCCTGACCAGGCCTCGCCTTCTGGCCGGGTCTCGCCTCTGGCTGGTCATACTTTCTTTGTCCTGAGGGGTACCAGGTTATCTTTCCCCCAACATTAGCCCCCAAGTTTAAGCTGGATTCGAGCTTGTCTTGTTCTCCCTCATAATCTTGATTTTAGGCATCATGTTTCAGGTGAAGCAGTGAGCTCGATCATCCAGGTTAAACTCCTAAAATAAGACAAATAACTATATGAAAGGATAAAACCCGGTTATACTTGTTAGACCAACTCATTTTGGCGGTCCTTTTTATCACCATATTTTTCTTCCTGGGTTCATACGCCTCCAGGTTTATCTCAATAACATCCCATAAATCATGTTTCTTCCTGGGTTCATATGCCTCCAGGTTACCGAGATAGGTCCTATCAATATGTCAATGGTTTAGATGACCCTTTTGCAAACCTTTAACTGTAAGCCGGCTTTCGCATGGATTATCACTGTTGTACTCACTCTGTAAAACAGAGTCAGTTAAGTCCCCATGGGCATCATAACTGATTGAGATTACAGGAGAACAAACAGGCCATATAAGTGCGAGTCACATCGAGCTTAAGCAAGATAGGCAAGGATTATACTGGCGGCATAAAAGCCAGGTCTTAGGATTGCAGCTACAAACTATTCAAGTAAGAGCCCCCAAGACCCGGATCAATGTTTATAAAGTAAAGGCTTAATTGTGCAACATTACCCCATTGATCCGCATACTGTTGCGAAGGACTCTTGGGCACGCTAACTGAAGTTGCGAAACGCTCTTGGACCAAGCTAATATGAGTTTTGGCGAAGCACTTTGGGCAACACTAACCGAAGTTGTGAAGCACTCTTGGACTAAGCTTATATTAATAGAATATTTCACAATATTGCGAAGCACTCTCGGGCCAAGCTAATATAATTTTTTGCGAAGCGCTCCTGGCCATGCTAACCGAAGTTGCGCAGCACTCTTGGGCTAAGCTTAATATTTTGTTGTGAAGCACTCCTGGGCCTCGCATAGCAGACCCGGCCGATCGTGACGATAGATCCGGTTTCCAGCTGATCCGACTCTGGCCCCCAGCCAGAATCATCAACGATCTTCTCTCCTTCGGGATTGGTGATGATCTCGCCGATGACGAGGTCCTTCATGCTTTCCCGAGCTTCTCCCGTGATGTAAACACCTTTGGACGCAGGCCCCATGGTGGGCGCCAACTGTCGTGGGATAATCACGGCAGACGTTACCAGGGGTAACTTATCTTGGGTTAAATCGACTCTGGTGTTTGGGAGAGGGTTTAGCTCGGATTGGACACAAGGATTATCCTGGTTCAGCCTCTCCATTGGAGATAATAGCTTACTTCCAGCTGGGATCTTATTAGCTATCGATCTGGAGGCTCGAACTGCAATGTCGCCGAGACCCCAAATCTAGGGTTACAAATATCGCCGAGACCCCAAATCTAGGCTCGGGCTGACTGTCGGCGAGACCCCAAATCTAGGCTCGGGCTGACTCTCGCCGAGACCCCAAATCTAGGCTCGAGCTGACTCTCGCCGAGACCCCAAATCTAGGGTTACAAATACCAGCTCTCGTGTACCTTGAATCTAGGGTTTCTACTCGAAATCTCTTAGTCTCTATGACCTAGGAGCCTGCTTATATGGGCGGCTGGTCTCCTGGTCGTACAAGGTAAAAAATGGGTCATACCATATTAAGAGTTCTAATCTAGGTCTCCTTCGTGACCTCCAAGTCTTGAGTCTCCAACTTGTACAAGGTTTCCGGGTCTTCCAGAATCTTCCTTCTATAGCATCTTCCAAAGCTGAGTTACCCCCTGACTCCTCTGGTCGGGTCTCCTCCTGGCCGGGTCTCCTTCCTGACCAGGCCTCGCCTCCTGGCCGGGTCTCCTTCCTGACCAGGCCTCGCCTCCTGGCCGGGTCTCCTTCCTGACCAGGCCTCGCCTCTTGGCCGGGTCTCCTTCCTGACCAGGCCTCGTCTCCTGGCCGGGTCTCCTTCCTGACCAGGCCTCGCCTTCTGGCCGGGTCTCGCCTCTGGCTGGTCATACTTTCTTTGTCCTGAGGGGTACCAGGTTATCTTTCCCCCAACAAGAAGGACACCAGGAGGGGGCCAGGAGGGGCCCAGACCACCCCTGGGTGCCTCCCTTGGCCGCGCCGCCAGGTGGTGTGGGGGCCACCTCCACCCCCTCGGTCTCCCCTTTCGACTACATATGCCCCGTAAACCTAAAACGCGAGGGGTTTCGTCATATTCCAGAGAAACACAATCGAGCACCGCCGCCACCTCGAAACTCAATTCGAGGATCAGAAGTTCCTATTCTAGCGCCCTGCCGGGACGGGGATTCGAAGGAGATCATCGCCATCGACACCGCCACCTCTTCTCCATCAACCATCCATGTTTTCCCCATCCATGTGTGAGTAAACACCGCTGTAGGCTGAGAGGGATGGAAGTGATTGGATGAGATTGATCATGTAATAATGCCAGATTGTTAGGGCATAGTGCCTAGTATCCATTGTTAGTGTTTTCTACCGTTGTTGCAACTTGTTATGCTTAATGATTGTCACTAGGGCTCGAGTGCCATGATCTCAGATCTGAACATGTTATTGTTTCATGAGTATAACTATGTTTCTTGATCATATCTGTAAGTTGTTTACACATGTCATTGTCCGGAACCCGAGGCCCCAAAGTGACAGAAATTGGGACAACCGGAGGGGTTGGTTTTGATGTGAGGATCACATGTGTTCATGGAGAGTTACTGCTTTGCTCCGGTGCTTTATTAAAAGGATCACGTTAATTACCAGTAGTTTCCCTTGAGGCCCCGCTGCCACGGGCTGGTAGGACAAAAGATGTTGTGCAAGTTTCTCATTGCGAGCACGTATGACTATATATTGGAACACATGCCTATGGTCTACCTAGAACTTGGATAGTTTGTTATTATTATCTACAATGCCCATGTTTAGATTATTACATGACCTATGTTATCCATGCAACGCCCGTTCATCCATTCCCTCTATGCCTACGGTACTCCCATCCTGCTGTTTTCCGTGATTGCTACTGTTGTTACTATTTTACTACTAATGTTATTTTACTACTACCGCTGCTATAAAACTGTTACCACTGATAAATTGTTGCGAGCAAGTCTACTTTTAGGTGCAGCTGAATTGGCAACTCAGTTGTTAAGCCTTATAAATATTCTTTGGCTCCCCTTGTGTCGAATCAATAAATTTGGTTTTACTTCCCTCGAAGACTGTTGCGATCCCCTATACTTGTGGGTCATCAGCAGTCACTAGATATTCTCATAGTATAGGAATTATAGTAATTGACAACTTCATATGTACTTTGTTGAGGGCCCGGAACATGTATCTCTCTATCAGCTAGAGGAGTCAAGTGCTAGTCTTGAACGATCTAAGTTCCATTACACTTTCTAGATTATACCCTGACATCACCGTTATGATCCTCAGTTATGGCAAGACGATTGATGACATCCAAATTATAACTTTCAATCGTGCGGTCACTAGGTATTTTTATAGTATAGGAATTATTGTAATTGACAACTTCATATTTACTTTGCTAAATACATTACAATTGTTTAGTCTCTTTTAGCAACATCATATACTTGGGTCATTTCAGTACTATTGTTACCCTAAGAATAAACTCTTATGTTTGCAAGACTTTTAATGAAGTCCATGATCAGGAAATTATGATGATCTCACAAACCATAAGATAATCATAGAGACAAGATTAGGAACTCTTGTTTGTTTATGTCTTCACATCCGCACAAAGATTTTCCTTAGAAAACTATTTTTTCAAGTGTTATAGCCGTTGTAGTATCATGACAAAACCTGAATTATGAAATTGGAGATAGAATAATAACTGGATATTATTGTCTCCAGGGCATATCTCCAACAGTCTCCCATTTGCACTAGAGTCAATAATACTCTAATTAGTATGATGCCATAACACCTATTGAAATCTGGTGTTACTCACACTATGCATGTGGTACCTTAGACCATTGTCTTCCACCTTTTGATCTCATAAAATTGTGATAAATTTGTGTTAGATTTATTAGGAGTTGGCATTGTGTGAACTTGGTTCCATAGTAGTATTAAAAATTTAAGCGTCTCCGATTGAATTATAATACCGTCTTTTGAAACCTCACTAAGTCGAATGACTTTTATGCAATAACTTGCAATTCACAATGTCTAACATTGTATTGCAACTATCCATAGCAATATGTTGTAGAGTCCACTCATAATACTCTAATGTTGATAATTATACAACCTATGGTATTATCAATTGGAGAATCATAATCTGAATTAAAATCAATACAAATTTGATTTCGTAATTCCACCATAAATACATATGTGAATACATCTCACAATATTATTTGTAGCTATGCAAAATCCCATTATGCCATTTTATACTTTGTACTACCAAAGTGAAATATCTATGTGAGACACCATTATATTCCTAGGTTGAATTACAAACAATTAACTACTTGAGAAAAAATTACTTAAGTATTTCCCCTTTATAACAGTTTGACTAAATGATTTAGTCAACGTAAATATAGTGGTTCTGTTGTGCTTTCTTCATGACAACGAGATTGGTCAAATCACAAAATATCGTTATTTGATCCTAACCATTTCTATTTTGCTCACATATGACTACGATGGTCAAGTCTATTGCAAAATATCATGTCACTAAGACAAAATACTTTATCTCATTGCAATTCGAAATTTAATTCAAAGTTACATTTAGCATACCCATCATATTCATGTCTATTAAACTTCTTATCTATCTCATAGATATTGAATTTAATAAGACACTTTATGACAGTTTATTTAAAACAATTTTAAATCATTTCATGAGGCAACTCTCTTTTGATTAGGCCCAGCCGAAGTAAAAGATCATATCCAGCTCCCACTGACTTTTAAGTCCCTTTGCTTTATATAATGAAAAATAAGATCTCTTATTCCATTAACATGACTCACTTAATACCCATACTTGTAATATTTTTTATCACTCTAGTAATCCAAAATTTATTAAATTTAGCAAATGATTTTGCTAATTGATCCAATAACAGCTCCAATCAATTGAATGGTAAGTTTTCAACTCATAGTTATCATTTATTCGTTCTTGATATAACAATTTTATCAAGACTAGCTTTATGAATATAAAATATTCATATAGATTTTCCTTGAGAAAGTATTCATTTTCTTGTGATTTAAAGTCACTCTAGTTACTCTCAAGATAAAATCTTGGAGTCAACATGAATATCTCCCTTCTCATTGATCTATATGACAATCTAATGTCATATATTTATGAGTACTATTATCTTGTTTTTTTTGCACTTTATGGTCATTGTCTTGGAATTTTTATGACTACATCACAAAGAGAATATTACATCAAATTCCTCATATGACCTTCATATTATATTAAGTTTGAACTTTATGTATCCCATACATAAGTTCCCCGACAAGGAGATGAATTGAAAATATTTGCATGTTTCCCCTTTCATTCTATCCTTGCTCCAAATATTCACAATCTTAACTTAATATAATTTCCACCTCTCTATCATGAGAAGACACTTTTCTCCTTAATACAATATGTTGAAAACACTTGGAGTTAAAGTGGAAATTTACTACCAATAAATATATTGGTTTTATGCAAAACCCTTTAATCAATTATGCATCAAATGTGAGAACTATCGATTACTTTGGAAATATCATCAAAATAAATCTAAGTTAATTAATGACAATGCTCCAACTTTAACAAATAAAACAATTTCTTAGAGGGTTTGAGAATTATTTTCGTTTCACGCTTTCACTTATCACACAAAGAAATTTGACAATTTGATTATAAAATTGCTTAAATTCTTGTCTTACAAAGAATTCATTATCATGATAATATTGAGTCTCTCCAAATTTATCATGAGTAATCTTTGACTAAGAGAAATTTCTTTGCCAACTATGCTATAATTATATTAAGTCCGTTCTACTTCATTCGAATTTCTTTGATCTTAGTTTTTGATTCAAAAATGCTCCCACTGACTTTTATGAAACATTGAAACTTCATTTATTTCACTCTGTTCCACTTCATCAATGTGATCAACTTATCATATTGAGTATTCAATGAAATTAAGTCAATTGGGACAACTTCTATAATTTATGTGAATTTCTAAATTCAAAAGTGCCTAGCACTTTATGGATTTTGGATTTATTAAATATTTTCGGGTAGTATCTAAACCTTGATAAATCAAATAAACGACTTATCTTCAATTTATTTAACAAGTCATAAACCTATTACTCAAACTTAAGTAATAATTTGAATGAAAATACTCAAGACTTAATAATAAAACTAAATGACATAATACAATAAAGAAGATCATAAATTTTGAATTCTGAAGCTTGGACGTCCCATTACAATTCAAACTCAACAAGGTTTACTGACATAAAATATTGATTAGAAAATTATCGAACTCAAAATAATTATTATTTTGAATTCCTAGTGTTGATCGTCTTTATTGACTTGGACTCCATAGATGATGTAGCTGGTATGACACGATTATATGCGTATTCTACTAAAATTTGCACTCTTTCCACCACTCTTGCCTCTATTCCTTCTCACTCTGTAATAAATTTCAAACTTACAAATTTCAGTATCCAATACCAAAATATCCCGGAGACAAGAAAATGTCAGTAACTAGTATAACTCTTATACCTCATGTGGACTCGCCACTTGTCTGTGTCCATTCGTGTAGTCATCACGGCGTGGACGAAAACAACTATCTCACCTGACATGAGGGAATAATTCTGTAGATCTCTTCTCCACTTTCATCATATTGTAGCAAACCATAAAACCAAAGTATTATGATAGAAGTGACATGAGGAGTGTGTCAACTGCTTGCTTTTCTAGAATTGGAAAAGCAATGTCCTTAAGATTCTGCAGTATCCATGTGAACTTGTCGGTGTGCTCCCTTAATGGACAAAGGCACATGAGTTGGCACCTTAATAGTTCATCATTGAGCTTATAACGACCATGACAGACTTGCACGGAGAACCTGTTGGTCTACGCTGCAGAATTTTTTTTCCCTACGTAGTACGCTAAGATCACTATGCAGATAATGGTGCATTCTCATACATACAAGGATCAGGGTCACAACTTATCGTGGAGCGGATTCGATGTAGTCGTTGAAGACATCTGAACAATCGTAGCTCCTCACAACTAGGCCTAGTTGTGAGGATGCCGCTAAGCTTCCTTCGTCAAGGATCACATGTGTAATCCCTATTATGGTGTGCACACGTACACTCGTGTCTAACCATCATCTCTAAGTCGCCCACAACTCGGCACCAAAGAAGAGAGACAGTCTTTCGGCGTTGGTAATTTGTAGCACTAATCGACTGCGATTAGCTATATGATTTTTGAAGTTTCTCAACACATGAGAGAGAACTAGTAATTAGAACTAGATCTAATCGGGAGAGGACACCTAAAAACCCAATTAGAAGAGTCTCTAATTCTATTAGAGGGCTCTAATTATTCCCTCTAATTCTACTAGAGTGAGGGAGAGAGAGACAGAGGGGCTTGAGAGCCAATTGTGTGTTTTGCTTTGAGCCTTGGGGTCCTTTATATAGTTGGAGGGAGAGGAGACATACCAAAGGGGTAGGAGGAGTCCTTCTTGTGCTAGGAGGGGGCTAGCCCCACCAAGTTGGTGGTTGCACCCCCTCTCCTTGCCCAACCCAGATTGGACTCCAAGTGGAGTCCAACTCCACCTCCCTTTTTCCATTTTTATTTTCTTGTTTCTTCACCAATAAATTTCAGAAAAAAAGTTGGATGTCAAGTACCAATGTGTGGTGCCTTGGGGCCCACGTGGCAGCCCCTAAAATTGGGGTGCGGCCATGAGGGGCATTCCTGCCCCCTCTGGCACTACCTCTTCTCGGTTTTTGCATGAAACTCTTCCGGAACCCTATGAACCGAATAGATAAAATCATTGATATTATATATTGATGTTAGGAAAATATTTATAACATCCCAGACATCTCATGTCCACCGTTACCTCTCATATAAATTCTACCTAACACCGGCATAATTTCTTCCCTTATAGTGACTTCCCCGAAACATCTCTGATTGACACCGGACTTGTTTCTGTGACACCTATCGACATCCAACATTAATAAAACCAATAACAATATCTTTATTCTATCTGCTGAAGGTTGGTATGTCTTAAGAGTCTGACCCGTAAAGGCTCAATAACGCACAGACATGTTCGAGAACTTACCGAACAATCCAACAACGGGACCAAGGATGCCCATGATGGCTCCTATGTGTTCACGAAGAACGATTGAATCTTATAAGTTAATCATTTCCATTATTCCTTTAACTTTACGATACCAACGATATCACGAGGTGAGACTATGTGATCCGATCAAACTATTTCATCATAACACACATAAAACTCGTTACCGATATCATTCTCTTTTTTTATACATATCCCCGATGTCCTTGTGATAAATCACACTATGTCTAGACAAATGATTGGTTGACAACAGTGATACTTAGAGGTTCCCAGTGCATGTATCTCTCCATCGTTTAGAGGAGTTAAGTACTAGTCTTGAACGATCTTAGTTCCATTACACTTTCTAGATTATACCCAGACATCACCATTATGATCGCCAGTTTTGGCAAGACGTTTGATGGCATCCAAAGTATAAATTTCAATCTGCAGTCACTAGATATTTTCATAGTATAGGAATTGTGGTCAATGACAACTTCAAAATTACTTTGCTAAATATATTACAATTGTTTACTATCTTTTAGCAAGATCATATACTTGGATTGGTACAGTACAATTGTTACCCTATCAATAAACTCTTATGTTTTGCTATATTTTTAATCAAGTCCATGATCAGGAAAATGTGATCATCTCACAAACCATAAGCTAATATCAGAGACAAGATTAAGAAATCTTATTTCTTCATGTATTCACACCCGCACAAAGATTTTCATTTGAAAACTCGCTTTTCAAGTGCTACAACGGTTGTAGCATGATGACATTAACTTAATTATGAACTTGGAGATGGAATAATAACCGAATATTATTATCTCTAGGGCATATCTCCAAAAGAAACGAGCCATTAAAGCTTTCATGGGATATAAGGGACGATAGTGTGGGTGACAATCACCTAACTCAGAACTCACCCTATCTAGCATTATCAAATAAACTTGATACTCCTTATCCCCTGATACGTCTCAAACGTATCAATAATTTTTGATACTCCATGCTTGTTTTCTATCCAATGCCTTTATGTTTTCACATGTTTTCCTTCATTTTCCGGATGTTTTCTAGGACTAACCTATTGACAAGATGCCATAGTGCCAGTTCCTGTTTTCTGATGTTTTTTATTTCAGAAGAGTTGTTTTGGAAATATTCTCGGAATTGGACAAAACAAAATCCCAGGGTCCTATTTTTTCCGACATGTCAACGGAGTCCAAAGGAGACCCGGAGGGGGGTAGAGGAGCAGGCACACCATAGGGTGGCGCGGGTCCCCCTGGCCACGCCAACACATGGTGTGGGCCCCTCGGGCGCCCACCGACACCGCCCTTTCGCCTATTTATTCCCCCCGGCGCAAAAACCCTAGAGCAATCAGCCTCCATCCACGAAAAGTTCCTAGCTGCGCCGCCATCGTCGACAAGTTTCAGGGACAGAAATCTCTATTCCGACACCCTGCCGGGACGGGGACGTGCCCCCGGAGCCATCTCCATCGACTCCACCACCATCTTTATTTCCATTGCTGACTCCCATGATACGGAGAGAGTAGTTATCCCTCGAGTGGTTTTGTTAATGAGATCTCCGGAGACACCTTTGTCCCACGGTGTAAAGGTGACAGTGTGTGCACCGTGTGTGGCTTATCATGATTTATATATTTTGTGTTGGATGACCCAATGAAATGGTGATGTTTGTCTGGAAGCATCTAGGACCCAAGGTGATAGTGTGTGGTAACCTAGTGGGGAATGCAACTTTAAGGTGTGCTTTTGTGTCCCTACACAATGATTGGTGTTCGTTATCACACCGGAGAGTGGTTTGGAGTAGCATAGTGAAGAGAAAATATTTATGTATTCAATTATGTTATTATTGTTGAGAGTGTCCACTAGTGAAAGTATGATCCCTAGGCTTTGTTTCTAAGCATTGAAATACCGTTTACAACCAGTTCTGCTACATGTTTGATTTCTGCCATTTTATTTCAGATTGCGATTACCACTTATAATCATCCATATTAGTTGTATTTCACTATATCTTCACCAAACTAGTGCACCTATACAACTGAAAATTGTATTAGGTGTGTTGGGGACAAAAGAGAGTTCTTGTATCGTAATTGCAGGGTTGCTTGAGAGGGATATCTTTGATCTCTACCTCTCCGAGTTCTATAAACCTTGGGTGATCCATTTAAGGTAAACTTGTCGATGTTCTACAAACCTCTACACTTGGAGGCCCAGCGATGTCTGCAAGAATAGAAGCTTGCGTAGACATCAAGCTCTTTTCTGGCGTCGTTGCCGGGGAGGTAAGGTAAAAGGTACTCACATCCTAGTATTGTTGCTGGTGTGTGATTGCTCTAAGTTATTTCCTTTAGATTCTGCAATTATATCTTTTTGTTCCCTTTTTAGTTAGGCTTATTGTTGCTGGTGTGTGAGTGCTAGAGGGGGGTGCGGTTCCCCCTCTAGCCGCGCCAAGGGGTGGTGTGGGCCCCCTGGCCACCCCCTGGCATCACCCTTTCTCCTATATATGCCCCTGATGCATAAACCCTAGATCAATTGGCCTTTTCCACCAAAAACATCCGTAGCTCCTCCACCGCCGCCGACAAGTTTCGGGGGACAAAAATCTTTGTTCCAGCACCCTGCCGGGACGGGGAAGTGCCCTCCAGAACCATCTCCATCAACTCCACCGCCATCTTCATCGTCATTGCTCTCTCCTATGATGAGGAGGGAGTAGTTCTTCCCCGAGGCTGAGGGCTCTACCAGTAGCTATGAGTCTCATCTCTCTCTCTCCCATGGTGTGATCTTTATGTGATCGTGTGCTTTGTAATCTAGTTGAATTAGTAGATGTTACTCTTTACCTGTTATGCTACTCAAGTGGTTTTGTTATGAGATCTCCATAAACACTTTGATCACGGTGTAAATGTGACAGTGTGTGCACCGTGTGGTTTAGCATGATATTTATATCTTGTGTTGGATGACCCTATGAAATTGTGGTGTTTGTCTAGTACCTTCTAGGGCGCTCATAGTGACAGCGTGGGGTTAACTAGACATGGGAATGCGACTTTGAGGAGTGCTTTTTGCAGACCTACGCAATGAATTGGTGTTTTTTATTCAACCGGAGAGTGGTTCGAAGTAGCATAGTGAAGAGAGATATTTATGCATTCTTCATCATTGTTGAGAGTGTCCACTAGTGAAAGTGGGATCCCTAGGCCGTGTTTCTAAGCAGTGAAACACCGTTTACATTTAGTTCTTCTACATGTTTACTTGCAGCCATTTTTATTTCAGATTACTATTATCACTTATAAACATCCATATTACTTGTATTTCACTCTCTCTTCGCCAAACTAGTGCACCTATACAGCTGACAATTGTATTAGGTGTGTTGGGGACACAAGAGACTTCTTGTATTGTAATTGCAGGGTTGCTTGAGAGGGATACCTTTGACTTCTTCCTCCCTGAGTTCGATAAACCTTGGGTAATCCACTTAAGGAAAACTTGCTGCTGTTCTACAAACCTATGCACTTGGAGGCCCAATACTGTCTACAAGAATAGAAGCGTGCGTAGACATCACTTCCCCAGATGTGTCGTCAGGATGCAGCACTCTGCAACAGTGGTGTGCTGCACAATCCTCAGATCATCCAGACTGTGCTGGGTGCGGTACAGAAGAATCTCCATGTCCTCTAGGTGAGGACCCATGCCATCTAGCTCCTGTGGCACAGGAAGTGGTATACCCATCTCATCACGCCTCCCAAGCAACTCAAATCGAGTGCCAACGAACAGGTAGTCTCTCAGGTAAGCTAGGCATGCAATCGCCTCCTGGATCACACGAACTGCGCCCTCCTGCCATGAGCGCTAAATAGTGGTGAAGACAAAAGTCTCCGCAGAAGGTGCCGTCAAAGGTGGACGGATGGTGTACTTCACAAACCAGTCACCCTCTACCGGAGAACCAAAGATAAGTCCTCCTCGCAACTCTGGAATTGGGCGGTCAATCAGCTCAGTCATCTCGACAAGCCTCGGCTCGAAGAGAAACGACACGTCGCGTGCCAGTCCCAACTGACAGGCCTCGGTGAAGACAACCTCCATCTACACAAAATTTTAAGTGTAGTTTAAGTTAGACCACAGTGTGCAAAGTTTTAAGTTATGCAAGATGTAACTTAATGTAATTAGAGTTTGATAACACAGAGGAGATGGGGTATATGGAATATTTTGGTACTTAGTCATATTGGTAACTTAGTTTTATAAAGTAGCTTTTTGGAGCACTAGCTAACGTCCATGCTAACTAAGGTCTCCTATGGTCAGGATAGCTCTGATACCAAGTTTGTAGAGGCCCATGACTAGCAAGTCCAAGGCCCCTCATATGCATACATTCACGATCCCAAGAAGACCAGTTGTGAAGAACATTCGAAGTTGGTACATAGATAACATTATCCATTACACGAATAATAGAGTCTTACATAAATGGTCCATGACCAAGTCTTAACAACTGCCACGCAGGGCAGGAAAAAACACACACACAGCGGAAGACAGCAAAACACAACGTGGTAGCACCCGAGTCACGCCTTAAACTACATGTTGCTGACCCGAAGATGAGCCTAGTTTGCGTAGTCATCGACGTAGTACTCCTCCTCGTAATACTCCTCCTGAGGCTGCTCCTCGTATTCTGGCCAAGTAAATAGCCATCGACGAAACCAATATTAGTACATTTGAATGTACTCTGCAAGACATCCTTTATAAAGCTTAATAGAATGCAAGTATGCTTATATGGTGGAGTGGGTAGGCTATGCATAGGTTTCACTATCCATGATGGATGAAATATACATCATGGTTGATTTTGACATCTCTATATCTTTGTTGAAGAAGATACTTCAAAATAAAATAATATGGTTTCTCTTATAGATATCGCATATCCAAGAGGTTTTGTAAAACTTTGTTTAAAGAAGGTTTTTCTTTGCAAAACTTCTTGTAAAACACTTTCCAGCTTTCCTTCATAAGTACCTCACAGGTACATAGTTCCTCTTCTAGTACCTCACAGGTACAAGTCCTTTTTTCAAAACATCCTTTTTGAAAACATTGACACAATACTAGCTACATGGCCATTCAACTGTCCGTATCCGAGGACACGGCTATTATGAATAGATTTACTCTGCATAGGTGTACACAATCCACACGATCCAAATCATCTGCCATGAATCACCCATGGACCGTTCACAACAGTATGCAAACATCAGATAATTGATCCTAACTTTCCACTATGGTCAAGCTAGTATATGACTATCCCTTCAACTGGGTTTGTTCTCCCCGGCACCGTGTCACACACATCCATGACAGGATACCCAACTGTTACATCCAGAGGGAAACTTAATCCCACACTTTGCATGTCCCATATCTCCCTCCTGGCGACACTTTGGTTCAGAGAATCACATCCTCTATAGTATTTGGGATAGAACACACAGTAACACGAACAAGTTTCTAGATAGGCCTCTTTCCCATGTTGAGGTAGAGTGGCAGTACGTCTTGGTTTTCCAGCAAAGACTAGGTTATATGTCTTTTGTAAACCATTTCAAAAACATTCCTCTTTTCCTCCTCTAGTGAATAAGGTCTCACCTTTTCACCGAGGGTTTTTCCTTGAAGCATTTGTTTACAAAAGCACATTTTAGGGTGTCCACTAGGGAATTCAATATTATTAAAGTTGGTGGTACTTATATACCATATGGTGGCTAAGGGCCTGGTAACACCAAGTTTGACTATTGGCAAAGTGATAGTTACTAGTAATATTAATAGTAGTATTAGCCACAACAAAAATAGTTTTGTTAACCATATTTTTGTAAAACTTCAGAAGTAAAACATGCATGATAGATAATGATAAGTATAATAACAGAAATCATTAGGATGGCTTTCCTTGGTACTGGTTCAAGTCTTGCTCTTGAAAATAGCAGGAGTGGAAATATGCATCTTCTTCTCCAACACTTCCTTCCTCGTTTTCTAACGTTGTAAAATGGAATAAATGACACACAATAAGAAACAACTAAGGAAAACAATGGAACTAAGCAATACATATAGCAAGAAATGCACAAAACAATTCATCACTCCAAAATCCAAAGGCAACAATTAAAAAACACACATAAGCAAAAACTAGACTATTAGGAATATACCTATGGTGGAGAAATTGTATTTTTCACCAAAAAGAAATGGGACCAGTGGGTGTTCCACTAGCTTTCCAAGGAATTTGAGGGGTCAAAATTCCTCTAGTTTCACTTGTGGAAAAATAATATTCCACTAAACAATCATCACACAACTACTCATGCTGATACTAGTGAAACAATAGGATGCAAAATAATTAAGCCATGCTACACATGCTTCCCTACAAATTTATGTGCAAGATAACAGAGGTGATATCTTCCTAAAATAAGTACCAAAATGGTAATGGGATCATCATATCATCATCAAACTCTAGGTTCTAATCCTAAAAAACAATGCTCACATTTTTATTTAAATAAAACTACTAAATAACAATACTAGACTATTCCTTATTTCTATTTGTTTCCAAACCAGCCCAAACTTCCAAACATGCTAGTACTGTAAAAAAACATCATTATAACAGAGATTAACACACCTACACATGCTAGAAAACAAGATTATAAAACACAAACATTTATTCAAAACTATTTGCACATGATTTAATATAAACAGAAAAGTGCTGAATCTTGATATGCACACCATAATTAATCTAGAGCTCTAAAAATTACACCAAGCTAGGATTAGATATAAATAGTCATACAAAAACTCATCCAGTTGGATTCATATAAAAAATCACCATTAAACATCCTACAAAAATCCTAGAAATGCCTACAGGACATTTACCAAAATGCATGGAATTATTTATAGAAAGCTCTCCTTGATACAACGCCAAGTGCTACTGATATATATTATCAAGGGATACTCAAAAAAAATTAGTTTGTAAGATTTGGATTCATATTTTAAAAGTTATGCTCAAAATGGTTTAACAGGAAGTCTCTGGAAAAATAGATACTACTGCTAAAATAAACCACAAAATCTAGATCTACAACTTGAGTGTGGTTTAGAAAATGATAAGATACTGGAGTGATTTTTGGTTTGAATTAAAACCCTTATTTTCTATTTTTCCTAAGCTCACAGCTAGGGTTCAAGTTTCTGTCTATTTTTAAAAAGAATAAAACTCACAGCGCACAGGCTGGATCTAACGGACTCGGCCCTTCTAGCGGCAGATCTGGCCCATGCGCACGCGTGCGCGATCACGTTGCATGGCAAAGCCCGCATTCAAACGGAGCCGTAGATCGCGAGATCTACGGTCCTCACTCATCTCCCTCCTCTCATCTCTCTCTCCCTCTCTCATCGGACGCGAGCAAAGAAATGGCAGCGACGGTGTGCTCACCCAGGGGCGTTGCAGGGACGTGGCATGGGGTCGAGAACGTTGCAAAGGCTCGGGGCAGTGGAGGGGTTCAAAGGGCGGCAGTCGGCGTGGCTCCAATCGACGGCGAAAAGAAGCACGGCCACGGCGGCTCCGACGACGGCGACATCTTTCCTGCAACCGATCGAGCAAACGGGGAGGTCAGGGAGGGTCCAGGGGTACGGTGAGTGCGTCTATGGAAAAAGGGGTGGTGGTATGGCTCGAGTCGAGCTGCACCTTCTCGGTGTGTTTGCTGTGGCTGGCGGTGGATTTGTTCCCCGCGGCGCTCACTGGGGGCTTCCGGGCTCGGTGGATCGTCTTGGGGTGGGTGTGGCGAGTGTGTGGAGTGGTGTGGCGTGTGTGGAGCTTTATACGCGCGGCGCCGTGGTCGGGGCCGTGCGCGCGCTCTCGGCCATGCCACGGTGATCACGGGTGTGTGCTCCCGGGGGTTCTCTAGACGTGCAACGGTTGGCTATGATGTCTAGGGGTGCGACACTGCACACAGTGTCGAGGAGAGGCGCGGTGGTGGCGCGGCATGGCCACAGTGCATGCGCTCTGTGTTCCCGCGGCCTCCCCCCCCAGTGTTCTACTCCCTCTGTTCCCGCACGTTTCTCTCCCTCTCTGGTCAATCCAAGACGAATCCAAGGCATGTACTCCCTCCGTTCCAAAATAGATGACTTCCACTTTTCCATATATGCATGTATCTAGACACTAAAACATGTCTAGATACATGCATATATGGACAAATGGAAGTCATCTATTTTGGAACGGAGGGAGTACTAACGAGTAGAAACATAGGTTAACATAATTGGCAAGGTTGCACTTCTCAATTTGCACAAAAACAGAATAAAACATCAACTCAAACTTCTGTAAAAATATAAGTTCAGAAAATTCAGTTAGAAGGACTTAGCAATTTTTGCTAAGTGTGGAAACAAATAAAATCATCAAAAAGTTCCTTCTGTTTTCAAGAAGCAAATGGATTCCAAACTTTCAATTCTAAGTTGGAGATTGTTAAGCATGATTTGAAATTTCAGAAACATCTTTTGACAACAATTTTGGAATTGTGGAAGGCCTTGAAAACAAAGTGGAAAAAGTCCAAATTTCTGTTTTTCTCTCTTTTAAAAAATCCCTGTTTTTCTGTCTTATTTTTCTTCCACAAAAACAAGCATGCAAATGTTTGTTTTCCGACTCCACAAATCAAACAAAGTTTATAGATTTGTAGTCGACATATTAGAGAGCAATTATATGCCAAGAAAACATAAAATTGATTACTCTAACATATAAAAAACAAGTGCTAGAAATTGATACTTGCCTAGTTTTTCCTAGAAAAACTTTAATAGAAACTCCAAAAGAAAACACTCATTTTTCCAATGCCATTTTTTTCTTGATTTAAAAAAAGGAAAATAATAATGCTAAGTTGAAAACAACCTTGATCCAACACTTGCGACAAAAGTTCATCAAATCATCATATGGAAAACATCACAGAAACAATAGTAATTATCAGGAAAATTTTATAATTGATTTTAAACAAAAGGTTGCTTGCATTGCATAGATACTTATGGTCAAATACATATGTTGTCCACACAAACATATTACAAAATTTTTTGTTGGCTCTAAAATTTTCCTTCCTTCGCTATATTACATGTGCTCCAAAATCTGGGGTGTGACACTACAATTCGGAGAACACAAACTACCTTGATATTTCAAGTGAGAAATCACCCTAATAACAAACTACTACGAAATCAAAGTGAAATCAACAAAGGATAAAAATCACATGCTATTTATAATTCGTGTGATTCGGTATAGCCTTTGTTCTTTTGGGATTTCTTGATGCATATCCACGAGGATCCTCCATCTCCGTTATTCTCATCATAGCAGAAAATCCGAGGGAATTCCGCTGCGGTGAAAATTACTTCAAGTTTTTCCATTATGGAGAAACGACCACTTTCTCCTATCATTTACTTTCTTCGAGCTCCGCGGTGAATGCCTGATTGTCGATGTCGAACAGTGACAATCCTTTGGCATTGGCATCATGTCAAAACATAGTGACAAGATAGCTATACCAAACCACACATACACCCTACAAAACAAAGTTAGACGCCTCTAATGTTTTGTTTGCAAGTTTTAGCGTGGTTGTAGGTTCTACGATCAGCTATCGTCATCACCTACGCAATTAGAGTTATGTTTAGTCTCATTGCTAGAATAACTTTGTGGGGTGATTGAAACATCGACATTATGAAAACGTCTTGAGCCTCAATCTAAACTTATTCATAACCATCACCCCCGTGTGGATCCAATCCACACGCTCTTTCCACCATTCCGTTATATGAGACCAACTATGGTGCGACCCAAAGCTACTAAAACACTTCTTCGGATCAAACGAGATATGCCAGGGGCAACTCGAGCGTCCTAGAATTTTCAGAAGTTTGTAAAAAGTTATACCATGCCGTCGGAAACAAAACAAACACAACTTATTGGGAAGAAAAGAAAATAAATTGAATATTAGAGACCTTTCTAATACACTTGCAAAACCTTATGCAATACACGCACAAAATTATGCTCTAGATCCAATGGTATCTACGCACAGTGCGCTCTGATACCACTGCTGATCTACACTTCAGAATTTAAAAAAATTCCCTACGTAGTCCGCCAAGATCACTATGCAGATAACGGTGAACATGCAAGGATCAGGATCATGACTCACCGGGCAGTGGATCCAATGTAGTCGTAGAAGAGATCTGAATAATCGTAGATCCTCACAACTAATCCTAGTTGCAAGGATGTCGCTAAGCTTCCCTCATTAAGGATCACACATGTAATCCCTCTTATGGTGTGCATGTGTACGCTCGTGTCAACCCGTCAGCACTCCGCCATCCAGGACACGGGACCGACGAAGAGAGACAACCTTTTGACGCTCCTATTTGGTAGCACTAATCGACTGCAATTAGGGCTATATAATTATAATAGTTTCTCAATACATCAGAGATAACTAGTAATTAGAGGTAGATCTAATCGGGAGAGGACGCCTCAAAACCCAATTAGAAGAGTCTCTTAATTAGACCCTCGAATTTTACTAGGGAGAGACAGAGAGAGAGAGCCTTGAGAGACATTTGTGTGTTTTGCTTTGAGCCTTGGGGTCCTTTATATAGCTAGAGGGACTGAGGGAGGGGAGGACTTACCAAAGGGAAGGGAGGAGTCCTACTTGAACTAGGAGGGGGCTGGCGGCACCCCCTCTCCTAGCCCAACTCGGACTGGGCTCCCCTTTGGGGAGTCCAACTCCACCTCCTCTCCAGTTTCCCTTTTCCCTTCTTTTTTTTCTTTTTTTCTTCAAATAAATTCAGGAAAAATACCGAGATGTCAAGTACGAATATTTGGTGCGCTAGGGCCCACCTGGAAGCCCCTAAAATTAGGGTATGGCCATGAGGGGCATTCGTGCCCCCCTCCGGCACTTCCCCCTTCTTGGTATTTTCCTGAAACTCTTTCGGAACCCTATGAACCCAATAGATAAAATCATCAATGTTATCTAATTATGTTAGAAACATATTTCTAACATCACGGGACATCTCATGTCCGCCATTATCTCTCAAATAAATTATGACTAACACCTGCATAAGTTTCTCTTATAGTAACTTCCCTGAAACCTCTCAGATTGACACTGGACTTGTTTCTATGACATCGTATCGACATAGAACATTCATAAAACCAATAATAATATATTAATTTCCTAAATTAAAGGATGGCATGGCTTAACAGTGTGACCCGTAAAGGACCGATAACACGCAGACATGTTCAGGAACTTACTGAACAATAACCAACAGCGGAACCGTGGATGTCGGCTTCTGTGTGTTCACAAAGAATGAGGCAACCTTATAAGTTACTTGTTGCACTTATTCTCTTAAATTCACGATTCCAACGATATCACGAGGTGGGACTATGTGATCTGATCTGATAAAACTCTTTGACCATAACACACATAAACTCGTTACTGATGGCGTTCTTTTTTCTCATCCATATCCCGAATGTTCTTGTGATAAATCACATTGTGTCTGGCCAGACAATTGGTTGACATCGTCTAAAGGAGTTAAGTACTAGTCTTTTGAGCGATTTCAGTTTCATTACAATTTCTAGATTATACCCTGACATCACCGTTATGATTCCCAGTTACGACAAGATAGTTGGTGATATCCAAAGTATAACTTTTGATTGTGCGGTCACTAGATATTCTCATACTATAGTAATTATAGTCACTAATAAATTCATATGTACTTTGTTAAATAAATTACTGTCTAGTCTCTTTTAGC
Source organism: Alopecurus myosuroides (assembly GCA_028641055.1). Taxonomy (NCBI): domain Eukaryota; kingdom Viridiplantae; phylum Streptophyta; class Magnoliopsida; order Poales; family Poaceae; genus Alopecurus; species Alopecurus myosuroides. The sequence goes on from CM054057.1 coordinate 678,414,946, forward strand.
AAGATCTTATATTTGAGTCGGTTCAGTACTATTGTTACCCTAACAATAAACGCTTATACTTTTCTAGACTTTCAAGGTTATGATCAGAAAAATGTGATCATCTCAGAAAAAACATAATCTAATCTTAGAGACAAGATTAGGAACTCTTATTTGTTTATGTCTTCACCCACACACAAAGATTTTCTCTTGAAAACTCACTTTTCAAGTGCTATAGCGGTTCTAGCATGATGACAAAAACTTAATTCTGAACTTGAAGATAGAATAATCACTGATTATCATTGTCTCTAAGGCATATCTCCAACAGCGCGTCCTCCATCTTCACTGCTGATAATAGTCCATGAGGCGATGCAGCTCATGCGCGAGACATTTCCAGAAGTGGAAGTTTCGAACGAGAATCAGTTGCTCGGCAGGCAAGCGATCACTGAAAAGGCTCCGGAGCCGCGTCTTCATGTTGGCGCTCAGCCGGAAGAGGGGGGGAAGTAGAAGTTTGGACTGAAGCGTAGTTGCTCGGCAAGCAGGCGGATCTCGACGCTCACATCCAGCACCGCTAGGGCGGCGACCCACCCAAGAAACGGTGGCGGCCATAGAGGCATGCAAGTTCCTCGAGTCCGCCGACATAACCAAGTGACAAATGTCGATGACACCTCCGACGTGCGTTGGCGAACCAACAACATTTATCCCTAATCTAGAAATTAGGGTTTAGTTTAAATCTAGAGAAAATTTTGATTTAGTTTATAATATTTCGTTTTGATAGTAATGAAAAATCGCTGATTCCTTTCCACTTTTTTGTTTGACTCGTCTATTGGGACGCGCCGGTGGGAAAAGGCGCCCCTAGTAGAGTGGCAACCAGTGCCGGCGTCCAATAACATACGCCGGCAACTAATGCCGGACGTTGTATTTGGGCCGCAGGTGGAGATGCTCTTAGGCTACCGTCTTAGTGTGATTCATCACAAGCAGGCAACCGTAGTATATTTTTATCATAACGAAATTTTTGAGACCGTTGATTTCTTAGGTGGGTGGTATGGAGAATCTCCAGCATCAGTTGATCCTAGACACGATAAAGACGACAATGGCCGTGGCAGGAAGGAACACGGAAGGAACCACCAGGGAAGGCATTATTAGTCATTATGTGTACGAAGGCACACCCTCTACAGATTCAGCACATAATCTTTATCTTTACCTACTAATAAAAGCAATAAGGTTTCAGGCAAATTTTTCGTCCAACACAATTTTACAAAATTGCCGTCCCACCGAATTACATACTACACAGAATATGCCATCGTACCGCTTCGCTTTTTATTTTTCCCGAACCTACAAAACACTCTCGAGCTGAACAGAACATCCACTGCCCTCCCCTGCTTTCTCTGCCGGCGGACACCCTATGCGTCCTTCTCCATTGGAAGGCGCGGCCCTTCCACCGCCGAACTTAGCCTCACGGCGCCGAGCTTCGCGCAGTGGAACTACAACAGCGGCCCGAGTCAGCAGGCGAGGCGGGACGACAACGGCGCCTACAAGAAGCATGGCGGCGACATGTAGAATATCAAAATAGCCGCGTTGACGGAGGAAGAGCATGGCGCATGGGTTCCCGTGGATAAAGGGAGAGGTCTAATGTCTACAAGAAGAAGAGCAAAGATTCCGGTCTGTGACGCTGGGTCACGGCGCTAGGTCGGGGTAGCTTAGGTTTTGTTCCTCAGTTCTGGGCTTCTGGCCAGGGCTTGCTTGGGATCTCGATCTCGGCGCAGGCCTGGCCGCGTTCTGGCTGGGGCTGGCCGGGGATCGGAGGAGTTGCGGCGCACGTACAACTGGAGGGATGAGCGGGGGGGGGGGGGGCGTGCTCGATCTGGTCGGGACTGGGGCTAGGGGTCACATTGGCGTCCGGAATCCGGACTCCACTTCTCCCCAGGTCTTCAGAATGCAGAAACATGTTTGACTCAAAAATAAGATGACTACAAATCTCTAGCACTGAACGATGCTGTTCAGCGGAGATTGTCGTTGCTAATTGATCAGTAAAACATGATGTCACATCATTTAGTGTCTAAATGAAGGAGCCATGAATATGCACATCCTGGCATACTGACATGGCTTCTTCACCGTGGACGTTAGAGCAAATGCTAACATGGGACTCGAGGTATTTAGACCTTGGTGATAAAAGGCAATAGCTAAATCCAAGGTGATATGTCAATTTTAAAGTTTTAGTTTGTGAAAACGGTCTCTAGACAAGTCTTTTTTCTGTACGCGGTGTCATTTTGAGAAATTTATTCTCACAAGTCACCACGATTATCTCCGGGAGAAGTTGGAGTCGATCTGCTCTGTACTTAATTTTTCTAATCTGCTTTGCCTCTTTCGTCTCCCCCGCTTTGGATGGTGATTTTTTTTTTGGATGGTGATTGGGGACGCCAACAAGTGCAGGAGCTGCAGCGACTGAAGAGATTTGAGAGGAGACGACTACATACCGGCAAGCAGCGACATCGAACCAGGGACGAGTTATCATCATAGAGGAGTTAGCAGCAACAACAGGCACAAACTCGGAAGTAAATAACGAAGGGTACCTTTCGTTGAATGCAGAACACTCTAAAGCCCGGACAATATACAGAGAAAAAGCTTCAGCTAGCACACAAATTTTGTAGTAAATACATAGCTTATTCCTTCAACGCTGTTGCGGCGGTGAATTAAGAGCTACTAGACCATGATTGCGCGCTTTGCCGCGCCCGTCCATATGTGATAGAATTATGGACATGGTTTGAGAACATATATTAGACAGTTTCATATTATGTTAGAAATAATAAATAAGAAGTGTTTTATCTGGGGGTAATGGCCTACAATAGTTTTGCTTTCTGGGTCTTAAGCTTCTGGCCTATGAACGTTGTATTATGGCTGGATTTCGATCGTCGTCTGATTTTATTTACCTCGTTAGTGCAGATGTGATGATATATTATGTTTCTTAGTTATTTTTTATCATAGGTTAGGTTTGGGCAATTAACAAAGATAGTGTGTTGGCAATATATAAAAGAAGTGTGTTGGTTTTCTATTTATAATTAACTGTTAGTTGCCATAGTAGCTCATTCGTTCTCTCTAGCTTGGTCAAAGAGGATTGCATTCGATGCTTGAAGGAAAGAAGGAACAATGGCATCATTGGCCAGAAGTAATTTACTTCATATTATAGACATAAATTTTATTTTTTGTTTTGTTTCGGTAGTCATTAAATTTATTCTATATGTCAGTTTCATACACAGATAACCATGCGGGTTGTAGGAACATCTCCAGAGTTTACCAGAAGAAAGTCATCCAACAGTTAACAACTCTAGACTGATTTAGTGTAACTAACGTAACAATAGGCTTGTGAAATATCTTCTATATTAAATCATACAACCACGTTCATTTTAAATTGAAGCTAATCTATAGACCAAAACCAACACGGGTACCTAAAGAATACAACAGCGACAACAAGTACCTAAAGAATACAGCAGCAACAACAAAGCCCATATATGCAGGCATGAGTTTCCCAAATCATGATTTTCTGAATCATGTGTTAAAGCGGTACTCTTCAAACTGTCCTATGCCATAGATCTTAATTTGAATCAATTTTTTTCTTAGAAAATCTTCCACTGCTCTCTAGTGATGTAAGTTAGAAACTTCAAACCTGGAGTACTACACCCAAGGCTGAAATATCACAGGCTGATGCTTTCTTGCTCCATGCCTCCATGAGTACTTACCCTGAAAATGTCAGAAAGAGAAGAGATAAATATTAAATACATGGAAAATTAAATGCTTATAACACAACGTTGAAGCATATTTAATGACTATCTTGATCGTTCATCTTACCAAATTCATCAATAATGCATACCTACATAACAATTAATTGAGTACTCCTAAAAGGAAACGATAAAAATATTGCTTGTTTTATCAAAACTTTAAAAATGAGTGAGTTACTAATAGTTCCTTAAATCAACGTCGAGATATCTGAACCAGTATCACATGGGACCAAAAGAAAAATTTATATTTCACTGTCGCTATACTTTCTTGCTCAATATTGACAGTAAAGACTGGTATTCAGGGCAAGACCGAACCCTCACTTCAGTGCAAGAATTCGGGATGAACATGCACAGTGCAAGATCCAACCCTCACTCACTGAGTGAACACCCCAACTCGGTAAGTGTGTCCAGATGAACTTTCCTGAATAGTGACAGGATATAAGGACATAATGCATTCTAATCGCTAAAAGATAAATTGGTAAGGAACATATGGTCTTTTACCAGAAATTTCATATTTGATCAAAAGTTTATTTCTCAGAAAAAAATACATGAATGATGGTTATTCGGATATCATTTAGGAGGTTTCCATAATTCCTGGCGATATAAAAACACTATATGTTGCCAACATCTTCCATAACTAATAGCACTGACTGAACATCCACCAAGAAGGTGCTAATTAGCTGCAAAGATGGTACGGAACGAATATGTTTTTATAGAGCACTATGATCTGGCTTTCTTTCACGCAGACTAATGGAAATGTAGAGGAAAACATGACCTCAAACTATTTATTGTGAATGTGCAACGAACCATCTCTTGTAACTTGTGACCCACTCTCTAGTGTTCCTTGCACGTGTTACAAGTTTAGCCCATCTTCTTTAGCAAATTCATCCAACATACAGTATGACCATACGAGAACTGGACAACTATCTAGGCCAAGTGAACATGAGTTTCATACATAGGTCGTTGTCAACCGGTGCAGAGGTTAGCAGTGGACATGGCCAGATGGGGGGAAGCAACCTGGGTGATTGTGTGTGGGTCTGCAAAGCGAGAAGTACGAGAAATAGCAGGGTACCTTCCCAGCTTAGAGTTTTCCATGCCACTCTGTTCCTCTTCCTCCACTTCGGCCAACATCGCAGACAGGTGAACATTTTATCATTTTTACTCTACTGAGATATATCCTATGATATACACGGATTATGAAACATAGAAAAGAAAAGGCAGCAGGCTGGGTAAAGAAAACCCAGCAGGCAAATGCATGTATTCGGCTGGGAGTAAACATCGAACAAGTTGCACACAGTAGACAACAAATTTAAAGGAAACAATAATGGTAAGAATATTAACAACATATGAGTAACAGGAACAAAAATTGTATAAACGACTGCACATGTCCAACATCCATGGTCCCAAACGAGGTCACACGCTTGCTGCGAGGAATACCTTAATCCCAAACGAACGAGCACAGCAATACCTGAAACAAAGAATAGCAAGTCAGTTCGGTACCTAGTTTTGGCGTCCATGAAATTACTGAGAAGAAAGAAAATATTGGGCAAGCAGAAAGCAACCGTAAGCAAGAAGGAATATTGCTGAAGAACAATGGGCGGCCGAAGGCGAGACGGAAGGGGTAAATAAAGAAAATTGCTCGCTGCACATTGCAATACAAGAAACTGACACAATAACACTGAGCTTAATAATCATAATTACAGGAGCGGGAGCGTCGAAATTTGTATCCCCCTAATTACTGCCCACCTGCACGAACAGAAGGGGGGAGGGGCGTTACTCCGACGGTCGTCAGGTCTACATCAGAATCTAGAAGTCCAACATCATAATGAAGGAACCCACTCCGTTTCCCGCACTTCATTGGCACCGCGCCGGCGCCGGAGAAGAAGCGCACGATTTGGTCGTCCTCGGATCCTCTTCTAAATCGACGCAAAATTGAGGAAGATCAGCAACCAGCAGGCATAACATATCTTAAACTGTTCTTTGGCGGCATGAATAGCTGGGGGAGCTAACCGCCAATGAGGCAAGGTGCGGGTGGAGCAAGAATGGCGGTGCGACCAGGCGAGAGAGAGGAAAGGAGAAGGGGGTGCGTTTGACTTTTGTTCGGTGGATGGTGAGGAAGAAAAAAACGCCACTACGACGCTGAGGAAGAAAAGAATAGTAGGGCCAAACCAGTGAGGCCCATAAGAGTTTTCGTGGCCCAGTTAATCAGGAGGTTTGTAACTCAGTCTGCGGAGTAGCAGCCCAGTAACGGAACTCTGACCCATTTAACGCAACTAAACGAGGCCAAAAGGATTAGCAACGGACCGGGATTAACGCATTGATCTGGAGCGTTGGAAGAGTAGATCGGATGGTTTGGAACGTCAAATCGCTGTGAGGAGCCGTAGGTCATTGAGTTTTACTGTTTCTTAATTTGGTTACCTGAGGTAATTTTTTATTCATGTGTCTTCGGAGCTCTATAATTTTACTATTTTGGCTCCCGTATGATTGTACAATATCACATATATATTTTTTATCTACGCAAAGAATGAAATTTATGATCAAATAAGTGGTTTCTTCTTGAGGACTTTTACAGTACCCTGAAACTAACAAGAACCGTTCGTTTCTATTAATTGTGGTGTGGTACTCCACGACTGGCACACGGAGTACTCAATCAGATGCTCTGCCAAAACTCGTGGAGTACCTCCACCAGAGGGCATTTTAGTCTTTTTATGTACCAGATTTTTTGGCAAAGATTTTACCTGTTCAAATGATCATCCCCAATAAGGTCAACGGCAAAAATTATCAAGGAAATGCGAGGAGTATCCGGCCGGGAATAGGAGGAGCACCTCCGCGCATCGCCGCCGCCGTCGGCCGGGAAAAGAATCGGAGCACCATACACTCATACACGCGGCTCCGCTCGACATGGCTGCCATCGCTGACAGAGATTGAGAGAAGTAGCCCAAGGTTGCCGTCGCCTGCGAGAGGCGGCCACCCGCCCATGGCACTAAATCTCACTGTCGGTCGTCTCCACAAGCACGCTCTCCATCAGTGCTCCTCCATGGCGCCGGCCCTAGCGTTCGGCATGTCCGTGCTCCTCCTCAACCCCGTTCCCTGGACTTTCCACACCGCGTTACCAGTTCCATCTGTCTGCCATGGCCGCCGACGGAGGAGCGCTGACTGTGGATGAATTATTCCACGGGCCATGGATATGTATATCTGCTAGACTGCACTACTGAACTGTGCTACGTATACAAGTCAGCTTACAACGCTCTGCTTCTCCAATGAATCCCCGTTTTACCGATGTTTAAGTTCCAGCTAAATCAATGAATTAACGTAAAAGGACCACGAATTGATAGGCTATTTGTCTCATTGAGTGGAAGCAAATAATTAGGCAAAAAGAAGCATCTCAGGTCATGAAATAAATATAGTACTATGAGTATCAGAACACATGATAAGGCCGCCGGCGTGAGATGAGATAGATCGGTTCTTGGCGGTCGCGAATTGGACCCAGCTCGTCCTTGAGGATTACGCGAATTGTGCAGTCGGAGTGCCGTTATATGGCGCAGAGCAGCCATGACATCGCCATTGAGCATGCTGCCGCTCTGCTCCATCTTGCCGGACACCCGGAGATTAGCCACGCCGGGCAGATCACGCACACCCCACGTTTGCAATCCTGAGTTTGTGCGGGACGTTAGCACAATCGGGAACGCTAATTACGGCGGCGCGAGAAAAGAAATCAATCCAGATCTGAGTTACTATGTCTACTTTATTTGGATGACACGATAAAAAGTCTAAATTACCCTATATCACTGACCGTCAGATTTACCTGGTACTCCGATGCATGATTTTGAAGTACCAGGGTACCGTAAATTCACCTTCTTCGAGAAGATGGTGGAAACCAAATGTTTGTGATCTGATAAGGAACGATGTAGTCATTATCTTTTCCTGCATGCAGCCCGCAACTATTGTTTTTGATTTAGTTTGTGTCTCAATTGGATTCAGTGGGTTTAGTTTGCTTCGTTTAAAATTTTCTTTAATAGTTGCATATTAACCGTAGCAACGCACGGGCATATTTGCTAGTAATAATAAAGTGACACTGATACTACTCATACAAGCGAAGCACAACATTACCACATCACACGTACACACGACACTAGCCGCTACTAGTAGACACAGCAAAGCAAGGCTGTAGCTATGCGCTGGCTTATTAGTTCACTAGAGGTTGGGGCGCCCCTTGGGGCGCCTCCTGATCGGTTCTCTACAGCCCAATCAACGCCCATCCGGAATCAATATGGTTGCTCACATAACAGAAATCTGGAGTCTTCCAAATAGTACTAAGAATATAATAAGCACCACACACTCAGTTTTGAGTAAGTAAACATTACACAGTGAAAAAGCTTGCGTTGAACCCCAACTAAATATAGGACAAACATACTTAGCACTTTAAGCGAAAGAAATTCCCACACCTAGCACTTTACACGAGAAAAATTCCAGGATGATAGCTGTACATAACTGTAAACTTATCTTGCCATGCGAATTCTAGAAAAGTACAGCAATGATAGTACAAAATATGCTTTTCAGCTATGTCTTTCTATTGCAAACTCGATTGATGCTCCAAATAAAGTATTCCTGTATAAGCTTCTGCTATGATGAATCTCATTAGCAGGGAAATTTCGGGAAGAGCCAGCAAGAAGAGGAAGCAGGGCCGGAAAGCCAGCTAACTAAGTAAAGTAACCAGGAAATTGATGAAGATGCAAGTGGTGCATACTCTTTAGTGTAACCTTAGCTAGCATCAAATGCAAATGAACCTGCATAAAAAGAATTTGACGGTCAAATATAAAGCTATTTGATCAACCTAAGCATTTTTTTAGACTCACACTAATATGAGGACAAGAAATTAATTAGTTTAAAGCACTATGAGGCCCAGTTGACACCCCCAAGGAAACCAGTACCTTAACAGAGAAAACCATGTCATCACGGTTCGCTTGCAAATTAAATGAATCATAGTGATCAAATCATGCTTGTATTGGAATAAACGCCCCATGTTTTTGCCCAAAACAGGAAGTTCTACAAAGCATGTAATTATTATACTGACAAAGAAGAACTATATAACTTGGAAATTCCTGAATTAAATAACCTCAACATTTGGACAAGTCGAAGAACCTGGTCTGCCACCCTGCACCCATTAAGACCTCAAATAGTTAATCAACACCACAAAGCACAACTCCTTCAGAGATTTGAAAGCATAACATGTCTTCTCTTAGTTAGAAGCCTTCACACATTTCTATTCGAAAGAAAATAGCAGATCTCAGGCTAACTGCAACACATGGGCCTTTTCTTAATTACCAGCCCTCAGGCATATCTATTCGAGAGAAAATAGCAGGTCTCACTCATTCCAGATAAATAATACACTGGTCACTGGCTCGGAAAATTTACGTTAACACAAGATGGATGACCGGACCAACATAAGTTGTCACAGGAGGCACAACTTGGGTGCTCGAGGGGAGAAAAGGCTGACAGGTCCATGGGCAAAAGCGGCTACCTGCACAAATGGATCATGGCCTGGCGGCCTTGTTCGACTGCCAAGTCTCTTTTTTTTAGAAAGGACGTGCACGACTGCAAAGTGGCTATGCATGGGTTGATGATTTCCTGACCGTGCATATTCCATACCATCGGATGGGAATGAGTTGGTCAGGAAGAGCCGCTTACTTCATAAAACCCCTTTTTATTCTAGAAAACGAAAACCCACAGAAGACCTTTCTTGTGACCTCTTTTTAGTTCACACTAGCTCATGATGGCGCGCGTTGCCGCGCCCGTCTCTTTTGAGAATATAATGGTAGGAGTTTTCATAATATACCTATTAGTAATAAAACATACCCCCGTTGTTCCAATAAATGTAAGACATCATAGGATTTTCCAACAATGTTTAAAAAGGTGCGAAGTCACATGTTTGTCCTAGCAATTGAATCAGTAACACATACTCCACAAATTGTAGGAGTTGGTAGGAGTATCCAATTAATGAAAATTGCAAGGAAATAACTGAGTATGAGCTAATGAAGGCAAAACTTAAATTTCTATGAAAATGAACAAATGTTGCCAAGTTCACTTTAACAAAGCAATGATAACTTGAGAAGGTCCACCAAAATGCATCGGGTAACCATTCTGATCCACATAGTGACTCAATACGTAATCAAACATAGATAGGTGTCCTAGTTCGGCTCAGCGCCCTCTCTTTGCTCGCCTTGGACAACTCAATGAAATGCTGGACAATTACCTTCACTTTCGCTTTCCTCCCTCCTTGTGGTTTCATATCTCCGGGAAAGGAACCTGGGTTGTTGCCACTGCTGATGTGGTTGTTCAGCTCAGTCTACACTGATGTCACTGGAGCATACCTCGCCTACTCTTTCATATTGTTCCTTCATCTGATCCATCCTCATTACTTCCTACATGAGAATATGCACCAGGTGCAGCATTACCGATCCTAACGAATACTTAATATGCAAGATAATGAAGAAGCTTTAAACAAATATATTCAAAATTATTCACCGGGTAAGTTAACTTCGAGTGGAACAAAAGAGTTTGACATTTGGCAGTTGCAGAGAGGCTAAATGTACAATATGTGATGAGAAGGATTTTCTAAATATATTGGGCTAGATCACCATATGTTGTGTAAAGACTGGACTCTTCTCGTATTATATTTCTACTCTGTATTCAATATGTTTGATTGCAAATATGAAATGCCTTATTGATGGAACCTATCTGGCTAGATATACATTTAATCTTGCAGCAGTAACTTAGAGTCTTATTCAATAAGACCTATGGCAGTAGCTGGCATCGTGATTGGGTTTCAATATTTATAGGAGGAATGACCATAGAGCGGCCACTTCGGTACAAAAAGGGGCACTTCCATTTAGAGTGTCAATGGAATACTTTGTTTAGACTAAATCAAATAAAGCATTATCAATTCCGTAGTTTGAAAGTTTAATTCATTGGCATCCCCTGCATAGAAAATTCTGGAGGGTTGTCTCCTCGAGTGTTGAGTTATTATATCTGCAGGTGATATATCTTTATTTGCACGAAAAGGTATTGTATCAATAAACAATAGCATCCACTGACTACAGTTCCAAGATACAAAGCCCATCCAGAGAGTCAAGTTTTTTTTTCCTTTTTTATCCTATTTCTCCTTTTTTTAGCAGAAATAACTACCTAGCACTTATTCCAAAAAATTAAACATAGTTTATTTCTGTGAAAAGAAACACGAAAGAAGTAGCAGATGAAAACATGTCGAGCGATTTCAATAGTCCCCAAGTTTGAAAATAGTAAAATAAATATGCTACTATATATTAATTCAGATCGTAACGGCTGTAGAATGATTCATACTAAATCCTTTCCCCTCACCGTAGCAACCAAAAAAGTATGCCAATCTGGATTGTTAGTTTCATTCTGCCACTTTGAACAAAGCTTAACACTTTTAGCTTCAGCATTGTCTTTCAGACATTTCTGCCCGCACGCATGCTGAGATTAAGCGAACGCGTGGTTTTTATGCCAAATGGATATTTGATCAGTTCCTGCAAGAATTTCATCTAAATATTTAGAAGGTATTATGTAAAAATGAAAAACCCAACCTACATGTAACTATAAACCGTTTGGAAACCCCAAATCATAATAAGAATGGTTAATTAAATAACCAAAATGATAAACACTCAAAGAATCGAGAGGCAAGCAATAGCACCATAGCAGTTTAATCCACTGAAGAATCTGTCACCATAGCATGTCTTAAGCAGAGCACAAAACCAGAACAGGAAAAACTAAGTAAAGCGAAAGGAAATGATTAGATTATTTGAGAGATGCGGATTCTCTTAATTTATGCAATCTTCCGGCTGCTGGAGGAGTTGAGGCTGCTGAAGACAACTGAATTAGTAATCCAAGAAAGCACAGCTGATGCATTGGAAACTTGAAGATGCAATGGAACACATAGCCTAATCATTTAATTCAAGTCTTTAGTTGATATCTCTGTAAACCTGTAAGAGAACCAATCTGCAAGGAACTAAAAATGAAGAAGACAAAGTAAGAAGATCGTGGTGTCGTGAGCATGTGTGCCCAAAGAAATACTATATGTATTAGCGCAAACGTGGAAGATGACCATACTAATTAGGACCTGAAAAACATGAAGAGAGAAGAAGAAAGAAAATATGCTAATAATGTGGTTAGGATTACCCGGATGTGCAGCCTTCGACTATATACTAATTAGGACCTGTATGTCCTGAAGATTTGGGTGTCGGGAGGGGCGCTGCCATGGCCAAGACCAGGATGGGCAGCCTCCGCTGCAAGCATCCACCGTCCTGGCTGTATCCTCAGATTCCACCAACCTCAAGCATCCAGCCACTCTGTGAAAGGATCAAAGGAATGTGATTATGTTGACAGGAAGGAAATGAGATGTGCATCCATGGAAAAGTGGCGTAAGGTCAAAGCGGCCGCGTGTAGGCGGCGTCAAGCGGAGCAACAAGGGGAAGCACGTAGATGGCGGGGGAAGCGGAGGGTCGGAGGGTAGCGCATCGATCGGGGCGACAAGCGGAGCGTCAGAGGGCAGCGAGCTGCGAGCTTGGAGAGGATCCAAAGCCGGTTTGACCGAGCAAGTCTTCATGGACGACTTGGGAGGCGACGAACGTTTGCGCAATGTGGGTCTGCGAGAAAAAAAAAAGCAACATGGGTGGTGGTGGCGGTGCCGGCGGCGGCGGAGCCCCGCCCTAGGTCGCTAGAGGGCAGAGATCGGTAGGGCAGGTCACGTCTGAGGGGCGGACGGAGATAGACGATGGCAGATGCTAGAGCCTAGACGAGAGGTCGGGACGGGCATCTTTTTTTCTGCCTAGATGGGCTTTAGTGGGTTTTCGGGCCCCAGTTAACCACAGTAAGCCAATTTGATCTTCAGAGTAGCTTCCTAGGTACATCAAGCCCAGTGCGAGCCTGAGTAAAATCAGACGACCAAGGACAACAGCCAGCTGATCGGACGGCCGAAAATTGTGAGGTTGTGAGAGTGCTCCCTTTTGTCTTAGTTTTAATACCCCTAATTGCATGACAGAATATAAGACATGCAGGACAAGTATTTACAGGAAACAACATCTGAACAATGGCTACAACACTTATATTTTTTAATAACCGCTGGAGAGCTGCTATATTTATTGCGTTAGGAGGAGTAGTACAAGTTGTAAGCATTGTCGGGGGGTTACCCCCGAGTAGGGTAAAGGCAAGTGGTAAAGGCGGCTTACAGAAGAGAGGTTTGGTCGAGTAGCCGACTACCTGGTACTCGCTACCCGGTCGACTGCTACTCGGTCTCACCTCAAGATGACCAGAAGGAGATATCAATCAAGTTCTATCCTTTCGAGTAGAAGAGTTGGCCCGAGTACAATTGGCGGGAACAATTGGCGGGAACCTACTCGGGCCAGAAAGTCAAAGGAGCCGTTCTGACACAGGATCCCGCGTATCCTGGGTCCGTACTTGGCAGCATTCGAACTACTGTTCATCTGGGACCGGCCTGCCTGACAGTGACAGCATGGAAGCAGGCCGTGGCAGGATAAGGGGGGCCTACTCTGTGCCTAGGTACAGTGATACCGGTCTGTCCCCTAGTTTTGCCCAACGACTTTCCAGATGAAGCCAAGGTTAGGAACCAAAGCTGTCAGCGGGAACCCGGAAGAAGGACGGTGTGCACACTATGTCGACACTTGTCTAGATTTGGACGTATCCGGCTGGGCACCAGGTATATAAGGTGCCCCGCCGCCTCCTGCGTGAGGAGAGACACATATCGATCGCATACTGGGTCACGCATAAACCCTAAAAACCCTAAGTTCTTGACCTAGCTCTACTCGGAGAGAGGAGAGTGGCTACTCGGTAGCGATATCATTTGTACTGTGGCTACTCGGAGAAACATCATAATACATACAGAGAGGCAGGAGTAGGGGTTTTACCTCCTCACGAGGGCCCTGAACCTGGGTAGATCGTGTTGTTTGCAGTGTATTGTTCTTACCTCACGCGGCTACTCGTCGCGTGATCCCTCCCCGGACACCTCCAGCGTCCATCGTCCCCACATCTTTAGCCATCCCATGGCATCTGCCGTGACACCACCACGACAGTTGGCGCCCACCGTGGGGCAACCAGCGGCGCTGGCTGGAGTTTCTGTTCGGACGGGATCTTTTTCAGCGGAGCGCGTGGTCTGTGGCCTTGTCCACAGATTCGGCTCCTTCGACTTCGTCACCGACAACGCCGGCTGTTTCGGCGGCATGACCATGCCTGAGGGCGGCTCGGTGATCTCCTTCGGCTCTCACCTCGTCTACGTCGCCACCGTCGCCAACCGCGCGTACCCCGAGCTGGTGCATGACGCGGAGGATCCTCCCGCGGTGATTGCTGCTCGCGGAAGGCCCGCATGCAGCTCTGCGAGCTGCGCGGAGGTGATGGTGACGGGTTTGGCGGCAAACACTGGCGCAGCTGCTACTGGCGCTGCGGCCGTCGTCGAGGAGGTTGACGAACCGCCTGCTGGTGGCAGGACTCACCGGCCCTACGAGAGGGAGAACAACTTGCCGCCTTCCACCTCTACGGTCATCCCCGCGTCAGCTGCGCGAGCCGGTATGCCCACTCCTACCGACATCGAGCTCCTAGCCGCGAGGGAGCAGCTCGAGCGGCAACGCCAGGAGCTGCTTGCCGAGCAGGCGGAGTTGGAGAAGATCAGGCTTGAGCTGAGTTTAGACCAGCTCGAGTACAACAAGGCTCACGGCTTCACGCCAGTCGCCAGGAGGCCTAGCAGAGTAGGCGCTACGCGGCGCAACTTGGGTGTCGAGATGGCGACAGTTGCGGAGGTGCCCGCGCAGTCCGCCACCGCGAACACCTTCACAAGGCCAAGGTACAGCACACCCGCCAAGACGCTCAGAGCGGCAGAGGCCGTGGCTGCCGAGTTGCCGCGCCTGGATGGAGAGGCGCGTCTCAGGCAGCAGGAGAGGCTCAACGAGTTGGTGTTGGAGGCCGCTAGGCAGAACGAGGAGTTCCGGAAGGCCAACCCGGGTGCTGGAGCTTCGCAGGTGGTTCACTCGCACGCGGCTAGATCTAACGATCAGGCCTCATCTCCGCATCCCAGCCGCGAGAAGAGCCGCAGCGGGCGCTCGGGTAGAGACAGGCAAATGCAGGTGTATGACCCGGCTGCTGCCGCGAAACAGGTTGCTGTGCCGCAGCAGCCCGGGCGGGAACACAACGCTGCAAGAGCAGGCTCTCAAGCCCATCAAGCTCAAAGCCGTGCCCGAGATGCCGCGCGTCCAGGTTCTTCTCGGCAACCCGCAGCTTAGCCTACTCGGCAGAGGCAGCAGCCGCGCCCAGCGGCACCAGTCGCCAACCCGGTGGAGCAGCCCGCAGCTATGCAGGTGGATAGGTATGATGATGGCTACTCGGCTATGGAGATGGCTGGCTATGATATTCATGACCGTGTTGGTGAGCGCGTGTTGGCGCCTGGAGATGCAAGGCACCAGCTGGACCGTATCAGCTTGTCGGCGCGGCTTGAGAGCACGGGTCCTCCTGGCCCCGAGTGCTTTGGCCTGCGCATCATGAACGAGCCTTCCGTGAAGGGCTTCCAGCTTGCAAGAGGCACCAAAGTTACAATGGCAGCACCAAGCCTGAAGATTGGCTCAATGACTACGTCACCGCGGTCCATATCGCGAATGGCAACAGGAGATGGGCAGTGCGCTATGTGCCGCAGATGCTAGAGGGTCCAGCTCGCACTTGGCTCAACAACTTGCCCAAGAACAGCATTAACTGCTGGCTGGACTTCTCGGATGCCTTCATCAGCAACTTCACGAGTACATACAAGAGGCCGAATAGGCCACAGCAGCTGTCAGCTTGCAGGCAGCGAGAAGACGAGACGGACCGCGAGTATCTTACTCGGTGGAGCACTTTGAGGAACACATGTGAGGGCGTGAATGAAGCACAGGCCATTACCTGGTTTGCGCAGGGTTGCCGACATGGCAGCATGCTTTGGCAGAGATTGCAGAGGGAGATGCCGAACACTCTGGCGGAGACCATCAAGATTGCGGATCAGTACGCACTCGGCGATCCTACTCAGCCACTGATGGACTCCTCTGAGCCGAGAAGAAACTTCAACAGCAGCAAGCGCAACGAGTTCCGCAACAAGCGCCGAGTAGATACTCGGTATGATCCTGAAGAGGTGAATGCAGTGAATGTCGGAGGCGGTGGTGGCCAAAGGCAGAAACCTGCTGGAGCCTACGGGCAGAACCAGAACCAGGGCCAGGGCAACAAGAAACCATTCCGTACTGCTCAGTCAGGTAGCGGGAACTCCGAGCAGCCGAAGAAGTTTGTCTTCGATGACATGAAGGATGGCCCATGCAGCTTTCACACTCACCATCCCTCGAGGCCTGCTAACCACACTACTCGGCAGTGCGAGTGGTGGGATGTGATCAAGAGTGATGGCTTGCCTCCTCCTCCTCCCATGCCAGCCGCCAATGCTACTGTTCAGCCTACTCGCGCACCCGCAACTCGGCCGCCAGTGTACCCGAGAAGGGAGAATGTGAACCAAGTGGCTTTAGGAGTCAACCAGAACTTCAACAACGAGAGATACCGCAACAACAATAACAACTACAACCGCAACAACAACAACAGAGGCAACAACAACAACTATCAGGGCAACAACAACAACAATGGCAACAATGGGGGCAATGGCTCCAACCAGTACCAAGAGCACCATGAGAGCTATATGATCTTCACGTCCGAGGCAGTCGACAAGCAATCACAGCATAGGCGGGCCATGGAGGTCAATGCAGTGATTCCTGCTGTTCCTCACTACATGTATTGGTGTGACCAGGAGATCAGGTGGACCCGAGCAGACCATCCCAAGGTGATGCCCAACCCGGGTACCTATGCCTTGGTGCTGGATCCTACTTTCCTGGGTCCCGAGAAGAACGTGAGGTTCAGCAAGGTGCTAATCGACAACGGCAGCAGCATCAACATTGTGTACAAGGACACACTCGAGAAGCTTGGCCTGGCCGAGAACATGATGCTGCCTAGCAAGACCACCTTCCATGGCATCGTGCCCGGGATCTCATGCAACCCGATTGGCCGAGTGTGGATTGATGTGCTATTCGGTACTCGGGAGAACTGTCGCACAGAGCGTCTGCAGTTTGAGGTGGTGGATCATCAGAGCCCCTATCATGCTCTACTCGGCAGGCCTGCTCTGAGCAAGTTCATGGCCTCTACTCATGTGGCTTATCTGAAGATGAAGATCCCTGGTCCCAATGGCATCATCACCATCGCTGGCGACTACAAGAAGTCCATGGAGTGTGCCTCAGCTAGCTCCAAGCTGGCAGAGTCGATGGTGATCGAGGCCGAGAAGAAGAAGATGTACGAGGTGGTGGCCATGGCTCAGTCCGCACAAGCTGGCGCACAAGGTGTGCCGAGTACTCAGCATGGTACTGCTTTCCAAGCTGCCAAGGAGACCAAGACAGTCCAGGTCGACCCTGAGTTCCCCGACCGCGTAGCCATCATTGGTTCCGGGTTGGCGGAGAAATAGGAAAGCGAGCTCATCCACTTCCTCCGTGAGAATCGGGATGTATTCGCCTGGACTAATGAAGATCTACCAGGAGTCCCGAGGGAGTTGGTTGAGCACTCTTTGCATGTGCGTCCTGACGCCAAGCCAGTGAAGCAGGCTATGCGCCGTTTCGGAGATGAGAGAAGGAAGGCCATCGGTGATCAGATCACCAAGCTGCTGATAAGTAACTTCATCATGGAAGTGCTGCATCCGGATTGGTTAGCCAACCCGGTCATGGTCGAGAAGAAAAAGGAAGATCCCAAGGCTGCTACCGCATGGCGAATGTGCGTCGACTACACCGACTTGAACAAGGCATGCCCCAAGGATCCTTTCCCGCTACCTCGCATCGATCAGGTGATCGATTCCACTGCTGGTTGTGAACTGTTGTCTTTCATAGATGCCTACTCTGGTTTCCACCAGATTGCACTCAACCCTGCTGATCAAATAAAGACTGCTTTCATTACCCCGTACGGGGCTTATTGCTATCGTGTCATGTGTTTTGGCTTGAGGAATGCGGGTGCAACCTATCAGAGATGCATGCAGAAATGCTTGCACGACCAGCTCGGCAAGAATGTGCAGGTGTACGTAGATGACATTGTCATCAAAACGAATAAAACACATACTCTGCTTGCCGACCTGGAGGAAACCTTTGCTAACCTACGCAAGTACAAAATGAAACTGAATCCGAGTAAGTGCACCTTTGGTGTACCGGCTGGAAAGCTACTCGGTTTTCTGGTTTCTAGTCGGGGCATTGAAGCCAATCCTTCTAAGATAAAAGCTATTGAGAGCATGTCTTTACCGAGATCACTGAAAGATGTGCAGAAGTTCACGGGTTGTCTAGCATCTCTGAGCCGTTTTCTGGGCCAAATGGGCGAGAAGGCTCTGCCTCTATACCAGCTGATGAAGAAAAGTGACAAGTTTGTCTGGACTCCGCAAGCGGACGTGGCGTTCAATGAGCTGAAAGCAATGCTGGCTAGCGCTCCCGTCTTGGCTAGTCCGCTACCCAAGGAGCCTATGCTTTGTACATTGCTGCGACTAACCGAGTAGTCAGCGTGGTGATAGTGGTGGAGCGAGAAGAAGAAGGCAAGAGTGTGCAGCGCCCAGTCTATTATCTCAGTGAAGTGCTGTCCAGCTCCAAGCAAAACTATCCGCACTACCAGAAGATGACATATGGTGTGTACCTGGGCGCCAGGAAGATGAAACATTACTTCCAGGAGCACCCCATCACTGTTGTGAGTTCTGCTCCCATCTCGGATATCATGGGTAACAAGGAGGCGAGTGGCAGAGTAGCCAAGTGGGCGATCGAGCTAGCAGCATATGCTCCCGCATATACGAGAAAGAAGCCATCAAGTCTCAGGTCCTGGCGGAGTTCCTTGTGGACTGGGCCGAGATGCAGTATGAACCTCCTGCTCCAGTTTCAAATTACTGGAAAATGCACTTTGATGGTTCGAAAGTAAAGGAAGGCCTTGGTGCTGGTGTCGTGCTCACGTCACCCAAGCGAGATCAGCTCAAGTATGTGTTGCAGATTCATTTCAAGGCATCCAACAATGTAGCCGAGTACGAGGCGGTGGTGCATGGTTTGCGAGTAGCAAAGGAGGTTGGTGTGCAGCGCATTATATGCTATGGCGATTCAGATCTGGTGGTGCAGCAAGTCTCAGGTACCTGGGATGCTTTGGATGCCAACATGGCATCGTATCGCTTCCTGGTGC
This sequence comes from Alopecurus myosuroides, assembly GCA_028641055.1. Taxonomy (NCBI): domain Eukaryota; kingdom Viridiplantae; phylum Streptophyta; class Magnoliopsida; order Poales; family Poaceae; genus Alopecurus; species Alopecurus myosuroides. The sequence goes on from CM054057.1 coordinate 678,433,962, forward strand.
AGTCAATGACTGGGTTCTTCGAAGGCTGTGAGTTTCAGCACATTCACCGAGCAGAGAACGAAGCAGCAGACGAGCTATCCAAGTTGGGATCTTCTCGGCAGTCCATCCCGGCAGGGATTGCCTTGGAGCATTTGAGGAAGCCATCCATCAAGCCTTCCCCCAACTCGGAATCCATCTTCGTTCCTTCCCTGCCAAGTGAAGAATCTGACCCAATGGAGATTGACTGGGAGAGTGCTGCAGGGAACCCGGGGACTGCCGTCCTCTACTCGGGGACTGCCATTCCCTACTCGGGGACTGCCACTCCGTACTCGGGGACTGCCATTCCCAACCCGGGGACTGCTACTCCGTACTCGGGGACTGCCATTCCCTACTCGGGGACTGCCACTCCTTACTCGGGGACTGCCACTCCATACTCGGGGACTGCCATTCCGTACTCGAGGACTGCCGCCCTCAACCCAGAGGCTGTCGCATTCATTGAAGAAGTTCTCGCCAATCGGTCTGGGCTGCAAAGAAGCGCTCCTGCTCCTCCTGTGCAACCGCAAGAGCCCGTCTCAATGGAACTGGACGAACCAGTGTTTCCCATACGGGAGACACCGAGTTGGGCCATGCCCATATTATCCTTTCTAAGGGACGGCACTTTACCTGAAGATGAGGTGACTGCGAGGCAGATTCAGAGAAGGTCCAAGGGCTACACCATAGTCCGAGATGTGCTGCACAAGAGAAGTGCCACCGGCGTGCTGCAACGCTGTGTGAGCCCAGAAGAGGGAGAAGAAATTATCGTGGAGATACATCAAGGGGAATGTGGGCATCACGCCTCTTCTCGGGCATTGGTCAAGAAAGCTTTTCGGCATGGCTTCTACTGGCTCACTGCACTGCAGCAAGCTGAAGATATTGTGAGGAAGTGCAACGGCTGCCAGATGTTCGCAAGTAAGATTCACATGCCTGCTTCCGAGTTGAAAACAATTCCTATCACATGGCCATTTGCTGTTTGGTGCTTGGATATGGTTGGCCCTTTCAAGCCGGCTAAAGGCAATATGACACATATCTTGGTCATGGTGGACAAGTTCACCAAGTGGATTGAGGTGAAGCCTATTTGGAAGTGCGATGGAGTCACAGCTGTGAAGTTCGTGAAGGATGTGATCATGAGATATGGCTACCCGCACAGTATCATCACCGACAACGGCACCAACTTTGCAGAGGGGGCAATGGTGCGATTCTGCAGAGATAAGCATATCCGACTAGACGTTGCGTCAGTCGCGCACCCTGCCTCCAATGGGCAAGTTGAGAGAGCAAATGGAATGGTACTGGCAGGCATAAAGCCAAGGCTGATTGAGCCATTGCTGAAAACACCTGGGTGTTGGCTAGAAGAGTTGCCAGCGGTGTTGTGGAGTCTAAGGACTACCCCTAACCGGTCAACCGGCTACACGCCATTCTTCTTGGTATACGGGGCTGAGGCCGTGTTGCCAATAGACTTAGAGCATGACTCCCCCCGAGTAGCCCTCTACACTGAGGTGGAGGCGAGAGAAGCTCGAGAAGACGACGTTGACCTGCTTGAAGAAGCAAGAGAGCTGACTCTGTCAAGTTCGGCTATCTACCAGCAAAACCTGCGGCGTTATCATAGCCGAAAGGTGAACCCAAGGGTTTTCCGAGAAGGAGACATGGTCCTTAGGCTTGTGCAACGCACAGCCGGGATGCACAAATTGTCTCCTCCATGGGAGGGGCCTTTCATTGTGAGCAAAGCGCTGCACAATGATGCGTACTACCTTGTAGATGTGCGCCCATCGCGGGCGAACAGGGCAGACAAAGCTGGAGAGGAAACCAAGCGCCCTTGGAACGTAGCTCTACTCCGTCGTTTTCATTCGTAAGCAAAGATGTGTATGTACCCTCTTATCCGAGTTGAAATTCTACTCTGCAATCTAAAATTGTTCTCGGGGACTGCCCTCGTCCAAAATTGCCCTAAGTGTTTTTACTCGGCTTGACCCTTTGTCTATTCGGTTGCTCCACTTCAGAACTCATAAGCGCATTGAGTACTGTGTTTAAACCTATATGCCAACTCTTCGACTCTGCTGCTGTCCGAAACCCGGCTTCATGGCAAGCAAGAGAACAAGCAAAAGGTCAATGAGCACACGAAAATCGCTAAGGAAGAAAAAGTGCAGGAACCGAGTAGAGTGTTTTGTTACTTTTGTTTCCTGTTTCGTCTTCTCGGCTAAGTGGTGGGCTGCATTATCATGATTGTTTCTAGCAGCTAAGTATTTGCAGCCCTACTCCTTGATTCTTGTGACTCGAATACCAAAAAAGCAACAAGTTGCGGGTAGAGCAGAGATGAAAGATAGGGTGAATAAGAAATGCAACTCGGGGACTCGCATGGAAACGCAACTCGGCATTGAGCCAGTGTCGCTCAAATTGATTAATGTCGAAATAAACAGAGTGGGCATAAAAACTGTGTAGCAAGCAAAACAAAGATAGTCTATTACATCTGCTCCCGGCATCCCGGGGATCTGATAAGTGTTCGAGTGAAAAAGTTTGCAGATAAAATCAGGTGGAGGTGGCAGTGTTGTCGGTACTGGCATTGGCTGCTGCATCTTCTGTGGTGGCCCTGGCTGCCGCATCCTCCTCGGCGCTGGCATGGGTGGCATCCGCATCCGACTGGATGGTGGCGGACTCGTTCATCTCGACGTCCTGCTCGGTGGCTGCCAGGTCAGAAGTGGCCGTGGCCACCGAGATGGGCCCCGGAGCAGTAGAGGAACCGGAAGCTTGGCCAGGGGGACGGATCGTGTCGTCAAGAGCGGCTCCTGAAGAGGTACCGAAATCGAGTGGGGCGGTGTCGATGTGCTCGGCCTCCTCATCGCTACTCGAGACGGCCGTGCCTTCCCCTTCCCGGCCTTGCTCCTGGGGGAATCGAAGAAACCCGACTCCAGATCGGAGTCTGTCTCCTCATCTTCCTCCTCCTCGTCCTCCTCCACCTCGGTGTCGGGCTCGGGGGGGCCGTCGATGTAGATCTCCGTCTCAGCGCACTCCGCCACTTCATACGCGATCAATTTGCGCGCGGCTACGCAGTCGGGGTCTGTCTCCCACTTGGAGTTGTCGCGCTTCCCGCGGATGCGTTGCATGTTAAGATTTTCGTACCAGGAGGCGATGCAAAGAAGCATCAAGTCTGCGCCTGCCCGAGCCCAGAAGCACGCCACTTCTTCAACTCGGCCTTCACATTCTGTAGCTTGAGTGCGAGGCCCCGGATGGTGGTTGGCTCAGGATCCTCCGGCCAGAAGAGCTTGTGAAGCTCAAAGCCCACGCACACGAGGTCTCTACCAACGCCGGCTAGGCGTTCGAACTGGCCTCGCATCACCAGCATGCTATCTTCAATTTCAGCCCTGGTGTCCTCTGGCTCGCCATTCGCAGCACGTGCTGCTTGGCCTTGGCCAGAGCGGGTACACAGGAAGAAATAATGGCAGGAAAGATCTCTGGGAAAATAAGTAAGAAATTCGAATCAGAGAAGAAAAGAACCGGGTAGAGGAAGAACCGAGAAGAATTTTGACCGAGAAGAGAAGGATGCAGAGAAGAGAAAGCTTACTCTTAAGCTCGATGCGCAGCGCCTGCAGCTGGGTTTTCCAGGATTCTTCATTGGATATGTGCTTATCCTGGATCTGGCGCAGAGTATCCATCTGCGCGAAAAGCCCAGCATTGGCCTTTGTCAGTACCTCGCATTCCTGCTTGAGGGTCTCGATTTTGGCGTTGAAGGTTGTTTCGGCTTTGGCTTTCTCGGCGATTGCTCTGTCCCTCTCGGCGCCAAGAGTGACAGCATCCTGGAGTGCCGTCCGCAGCTGGGTTTGCAGTTCCGCCACCTCTGTGGTGTGGTCCTTCACCAACTCGACAGCCTGGTCGGACAGCTGCTTCTGCACCTCTTCCGGTTTGACGCAATCTTGATGTTCTTCAACAAACAACTTATGATCTTCTGCGGAGAGACAGACAAGGTTAGCAGAGAAGCAGAGAAGAAACAGAAACAAGAATGATTCCGAGAAGACGGCTACTCACCTTCTAACTTCTTGATGGTGGCCTCGGCGTTCTCCACAAACGCACGGCACTTCTCGTGCTCCTCAGCTAAGTTCTTCAGGTTCTCTGCAGAGTAGGAAAGGTTAGCGCAAAAGAAAGCAGACGCGGGCGTAAACAAGAAACGCAGTAACCGCATAGCTAAAAGCGTACCTTTCACTTCAGCCAGCTGCTGAGTGCTGTCGTTGGCATTCTTGCTCGCAGCTTCCGCAGCTGCCTTTTTCTTCTCCAATGCAGCGATTCGCCTCCTGGCGATAGAGTGATTCCAGAGAAGCACGCGGTATAAAGTTGGTCCGCTTCAGGACGCTATCCTGAGAAGCGAGAAGAAAACAAGTTAGACAGAGCAGAAAGATTCAACCCGAGTAGGAAGCTACTCGGAGAGTATCCGCCTACTCGGCCAGAATCTCGGGACTGGGTGATGGTAAAGAAGAATGAAGGCGAATAGAAGAGAAGAAAAATGCAACTCGGAGAAGGGCAAGCTGAAACTTACTGCATAGGATTGCTCGATGTCCTCGGCGTTCTTGCGGTGCAGGAACATGTTGGCAGCGAGAGTGGCGGTGTCGGTGGAGACGGTCATGGGCTTGTATCCCAGATCCACTTTGTTCCAGTCGACGCGCATATGGTCGATTGCGCCGAGACCAAGCCGTGCCAGTTGTCCGTGCCAAGAACCTTGCTGTCCCATTTGGCGTCGATATAGCCAATGGTATCCAGCACCTGCTCGAGACTTCTGGATTTTATCGTTGGATCTTGGACTCCCCGAGAAGCAATAGTGACGGACTGGTTCTGATTTGGATCTGGGGGAGGGGAGTTCCTGGCTACGGCCTTTCTTCCCCTCAGAAGGGCTAGCTGCTTATCCTTGGGAGAGAAGCCGATGGTGTTTTGATGGCTAACTTTAACCATAGTCCGGGAAGCAAGGTTGGCCAGCGGCGATGGCGGCGGCAGTGGTCGCAGTGGCAACCGGGCCGGATTCTCGAATCACCAGTGCTCCACCCGAGGCTGGCGGCGGCATTTGATTCTGATCTCTGGCCCGTTTCTTCGCCTTCTCTTTTTCGGCTCTCTGCTTCTCGGGATCTTCGAGCTTCTTTCCCTCAGCTCTCGCCTTCGCCTTCTCGGGCTTCCTTCTCGGCTGCCTCTTTCTCGGCCTCGGCCTTCTCGGCGGCTTTCTTCTCGGCTGCCTCTTTTTCAGCCTCGGCCTTCTCGGCAGCTTCTTTCTCGGCTGCTCTTCTGTCAACTTCATCCCTCAGGGCATCTAGGGCCTGCTGCCTGGCAGGATCAGTTGGCGGCGCCAGGGGCGCACTATCTGGTGCGCCAATCGGCTGGGCGCTACTCGGTGTGGCGCCTGACTGCACGTCGCTCAGTGGGTAGACGTCCGCCATGGTGGCATCCGTGGTGGTGGCGTCCTCCACCCGCTGCTCGCCAGCGGGATTCTCTTGTGCGGCAGCCCCGGTGGTGGGCTGCTCTTGCTCTGCGTCTGGCCGCTCGTGGGTGGCGGTGTCATGCATCCCCTGGTCCTGATCCTCCTCGGCATTGCTGGCCGGAGGAGAAGGCGCTCTGTCCTGATGAGCAGCAGTGTCCCGTGCTGCTGACGATGCACGGTTATGCTGTTCTGTTTCTGCCCCTTGGATGTTGGTGGCGTCATCCTCCTCATCGTCGAGATTGATCAGAGGTACTGGTGCTTTGTTGGCTTGGTCGGGCGCGAGAACGGCGTTCGCGTCCATGGCAGGGCTGCCGAGGAAGAAAGAATCAGAAATTAGAAGGAGATTGGGGAAAACAGCACAGCGTGAGAGGAGAGACGACCGAGAAGAAAACTTACGCAGTGGTGGAAGGAGCGTCCGCCTCGGTTTCTTCGCGACCGCCTTGGTCGGCTTCTTCTTCTCGACTGGCTTTTTCCTCTTGGTGGGAGGCTCTTGGGCGTCACTGCCTGTCCGCTTGCGGGTGTTGGGGGCTGCGACGGACAGAGGTTTGACGACAAGGACCGCATCGTCCTCGTTCTCGTCTTCGTCCTCATCCTCGTGCTCATCAGCAACATCATCTGCGGATTCAGGAAAGAAAAGGAGCAAGTCAGAAACAATAATCGGTGGATTGGTGTTTTTTGAGAACAAGCAAAGCAAGTGCGCAATTACCTTCAGATTCGTCCTCCGGCCAGTCGCGGAGAGATGATTCGGCCTCGCGTTTCTCTGTTGTGGGGGAGCGTGGGAGATTGATCTGATCCGCGGCATCGAAGGAGGGCACATCGTCCTCCTCGCGATCGGCAGAGAAGTTGCCATCGAAGCGCTCGCAGCTTTCAATTTTCTGGCGAGTAAGGATCTGAAAAACATAGAAGGGTCACAGATTAGCCGAGTATCAGGAAGAAATTCTACTCGGATAGGCGTGCAAACACAAAGCACACTAAGCCTAGGCAGCTCACTGATTGTTTCTACCCGGATAGGCGTGCAAACACAAAGCATACGAGGCCTAAGCATGATTGTAGAATATCCTACACGGAAGGGCGTGCAGGCGCAAAGCACACTAAGCCTAAGAATTGTTCCCGAGTAGGCTACCCGACAAGGCGTGCGAGTGCAACACACTAAGCCTAGGTGATTCGGCTAAGTATCCTACTCGGTGCAGAACGCAATTGCTACTCGCGGCAAGAAGAAAGAATTACCTACTCGGAAAGCATATGCAGAAACAGAGTAAGGAGGACGTACCCGCTCAATCGGCTTCGTGCGGCTATACGGGACGAACCCGTACTGCCAATTGTCGCTGAGGCCTGTCATCAAGATGGCCCTTGCGTGCCCGGGAACGTCAATGTTGTCGATCTCGATGGTTTTCGTCCTGGTGCAGTCGCGGGGGCCTCCCATGTAGCACATGAGATGGCAGCGCTCCTGCAGAGGCAGCACTCGGCGCTGAATCCAGCAAGCCACCGGATCATCATTCTTGAGGCCTTGCTCTATCAGCCAGCCTAGCCTCTTCTCTATCTCGATGGCGTTGTCGTCATTGGCGGCTTCTCCTTCCAGTTCTTCCCGGTGGGAGCACGGAGGCTCCAGGCGGGAAGGTTGATCCTGTCATTTACCTGGGCTCCTTCGGCGGCGGGGATGTTCTTGACATAGAAGAACGTCTTCTGCCACAGTCGAACGGAGTCCAGCCCCTTGATACGGGGGTGGTTCGTCCCGGTCCGCTGCACCATCATGGCGCAGCCGGTGTCGGTTGCGCGGCCGACGCCCGCCTTCCTTCCCGACAGTCTGCTGGCGGAGGTGGAAGTACCTCAGCCAGGTTTCCGACGTCGAGTGGATGCCGAGGAAAGCCTCGCACACCACGGCGTGGTATGCGAGGAAGACGACGGCGTTCGGCGGCAGATGATGCATCTGAAGGCCGAAGTGGTCAAGAAACTTACGGAGGAACTCGGAGGCCGGCAGTCCGAAGCCGCGCTCGAAGTGCGACATGAAGACGGCGCTCACCCTCCCGCGGAGTTGGCACGACTTCATTGTCAGGCGCCCGGCACTCCACGCCGGAGGAACTCGCCTGGTATTAACGAGCCAGGCGAAATCCTCACTGGTAACGATTGAGCCCGCCCAGCCGGCTTTGGCCATTGTTGCAAGCAGGAGGAGTGGAAGAAATTGGACGGAGTTGGTTGGGCGAATTGAGTCCGCGGCGGCGTGAAAGCTTGCGTGGCGGCGGAGAGCTCGGTGGCGGAGGAAAGCAGAGGACGAAAGAGGAATAGTGCAAGGGAAGGGGAAAAGGAAGTTACCGGCGGGGGTATTTATACCCTCTCCGCGATTTTACCGTTACCATCGGCGTAGTGGGATCAATCGTGGCCATGATTGCTGTGTGGTGGGGCCTGTGGCCGAATAGAAACGCACGTAACAGCGGAACGCGCGCGTAACGGCCACAGTAGATCCCACGATCAGATCGTGGCCTATTATTACGATTGATGGGACATAACGAGCCGGTGGGCCCGCCCCGTAAAAACTGGGCGCGTGGCACGATGTGTCGTGGGCAGCGAAACGACAGGGTCGTGGATGCTTGACACGCGTCCGGTTGCGGCACGGACGGCTGGATGGTGCTCTGCGCTGCAGAGATGCCAAAGGAGAAATTCTCTAAGTCTTTTTACTCGGTTGCCGAATAGAAGGCTGGTGTTACTCGGAAGACACAAGACTCAAGGTACTTTTCAGAATACTACTCGGAGGCTTTTTACTCGGTATCTTGAGGTTCAAGGGCTATGAGGCAAAAATTGGTTTTAAGCTGGCAGCCTAGTGAACGAGTTCGCAAGACTCAACCAGCTTCGGGGACTGCTGTCGGGGGGTTACCCCCGAGTAGGGTAAAGGCAAGTGGTAAAGGCGGCTTACAGAAGAGAGGTTTGGTCGAGTAGCCGACTACCTGGTACTCGTACCCGGTCGACTGCTACTCGGTCTCACCTCAAGATGACCAGAAGGAGATATCAATCAAGTTCTATCCTTTCGAGTAGAAGAGTTGGCCCGAGTACAATTGGCGGGAACAATTGGCGGGAACCTACTCGGGCCAGAAAGTCAAAGGAGCCGTTCTGACACAGGATCCCGCGTATCCTGGGTCCGTACTTGGCAGCATTCGAACTACTGTTCATCTGGGACCGGCCTGCCTGACAGTGACAGCATGGAAGCAGGCCGTGGCAGGATAAGGGGGGCCTACTCTGTGCCTAGGTACAGTGATACCGGTCTGTCCCCTAGTTTTGCCCAACGACTTTCCAGATGAAGCCAAGGTTAGGAACCAAAGCTGTCAGCGGGAACCCGGAAGAAGGACGGTGTGCACACTATGTCGACACTTGTCTAGATTTGGACGTATCCGGCTGGGCACCAGGTATATAAGGTGCCCCGCCCGCCTCCTGCGTGAGAGACACATATCGATCGCATACTGGGTCACGCATAAACCCTAAAAACCCTAAGTTCTTGACCTAGCTCTACTCGGAGAGAGCAGAGTGGCTACTCGGTAGCGATATCATTTGTACTGTGGCTACTCGGAGAAACATCATAATACATACAGAGAGGCAGGAGTAGGGGTTTTACCTCCTCACGAGGGCCCTGAACCTGGGTAGATCGTGTTGTTTGCAGTGTATTGTTCTTACCTCACGCGGCTACTCGTCGCGTGATCCCTCCCCGGACACCTCCAGCGTCCATCGTCCCCACATCTTTAGCCATCCCATGGCATCTGCCGTGACACCACCACGACAAGCATGAAAGGTGTGTACACCATAGAGAACAATTTTCCTTGTTCTAGGTCTCCTGGTTACTTCCCAACCTTTTTGGTGCTCTTTAACATGTACCACAGTTATACCTGAAAAAAGGAACACAAGAAATAACTTCCAAGGATTGTTGGAATTACCTCATTTTCCTTTCCGCGGTGGTTGGATTCTGTAAACACCACCAACGCCTAATCTCATGTTTTTCCCGCTGTATCAGGTGGATGACTATTGATGTTTTCTGAAAATGTTATCCTAGCAAATGAGACAACCTTCTGAACCTTCCTATGTGTTTACCAAATAATTCCTATGAAAATTGTTGCTTCGTAGTTTCCTTGTTAGATTAGCATCTTACAGCAATATTCTAATTCATATTCTGTAAGTAGCCTTTTTCTACCTGCCATAGTGTATTTATCGAGTGACTTCAATATCCAGTTTGATGTTAAAACAATGTGTAACCAAGACAAGTATTGTTCTAACAATAGTCTTTTAATCTGCAGGATTTAGCTTTAGCCAATTAACATGGAAGAGATTTTGTTATTTGGGGAATTTGTCATCAATATGAGGAACTATTATCATTTACATACAAAATCGACCATGTAACCAAGAAACATGACAATATATAAAACATATATGGTTCTACAGTCCATCTCAAAATATAATCACAGACAGATACATAAATCAACTATTGGTCTACTGTGATCCTCTCCCGCAAAGGGATGATGAAGGTGGTACAATGGTGAATATATGGACAGAAAAAACCTATAAAACATTGAATAAACTATCATGAACAATGAAATAGATAAAAATATATACAGTAGAGAAGGTGTTACATATACTAATGGGCATAGTGGGTCTGAACACATAGCCTGGGGAGGGCTGTGATCGCGGTGGAACTTGCAAACCACACCAAACTTACAATCTACAATATTTATGTAGTATATGCATTCTAGTTTATCAGAAACAGATTATCTTTGCAGTGCGTACTGAACCTGTAGGGTCATAGCAGGTTGTGGCCCTCGGCCCTAAAATCTGCAGCCCCCCTACAATGAACCAAACGTAGGATACAAATTTGAGGAAAGGAGGGAAGAAATAAATGCCAAAACTGCAAATATATAGTAAGGAGGCAAGAAATATAATTCTAGGGGAAGAACTTGAAACTGAATATCACTATGACAGCCAAGAAATCCTGCAGATTAATAGTTCCCATTCAGTACCTTGATTACATTACATGGGAACTATTTCTATCTATTGGTTCCATCCGTTCTAGCAATTTTGAGGCAATTAATGAGATATATTTCGATAGAGTTTGGTCACACCTAGCATGACCACCAGAAGCATAAAAAATACCTAACACCTGAATTATAAACAAAAATATCTATTATAAATTAGAAGGACAACTCCAAAGTGAGGCTCAAAGAAAATTAGTATGTTCAGAAAAACAAATTGACCTCATGCAAACAACCGAATGCCAATACTAATTCAACTTAACAAGCCGACCATATTAGCAGCAAGCCAAATAATCTAGTGATATTGCAACTTTCATCTAGGAGGGTGCCTAAAAAAGAGAGAGATAAACATACTTGATGCACTCCATGTTTGTTGCATTGCATCTCCAATTGGGTGAGAAATGTTTTATGCTCCTCGTTATGTTGCTGGAGCCATGCCAGCTGAAGCACACTCCTCTGAGATCCGGCAACAAGCGCAATCATGTGCTTTAATTCCTGCTAATAGAGAATAGAAGAAAATGGCAGCATAAGAGAAAATAAGTGCAAGAAAAATCACTTGTTGGGGCTTGCAATAATCACGAACAACTCTATTATTGCATAGATAAAAGAGAAACACTAAAGAACAGACACAAATCACAAGGTACACTGGTCCGCACCCAATGCAACACCGTGACGCCGGTGCCGCTTCTGACTAACTATCGCCAGTTGAAGCCACTTTCTTCTTCACAAAAATTCAACCTAAATTCTTCTTTGTTCTCTTATTCCATGAATCCTCTAGACCTACAGGATGTGTTGAGAAAGAAAAAGTCAACCAGAGTGTGCTCTGTGAATAAACACAATCATGTCCATTGCTTGTTCATTCAGAAAAAAAATCAATCAGACATCCGCATGTATGTGCAAACACAATATAAGTATACTCTGAATAAATAAGTAAACAACACAGGCCTAATACTCACCTAAGATGAATGACATGAGCAATCTTTTTCTCAATTCAAATCTTTCAAAGCCTCCAATTGCTGCACAGAGAAAGAAGAAAATCCCCCAAATGAGCTCCCTCAATCAACCAAATAAAAGAATAAACAAAAGAAATTCCACAATATAGACCTACACTGCAAATCAGGACACATTACAAGATGTGGTGAATGCACCGCATGCTCACATATCAAATCATACAGGTGGGGAATTGGGTCGAACACCTGGTGTTCATGCAGGATGGGCGATCGGGGAGAAACTATACGTTTGATTTTGAACAGCTTGCAGCAGCCAGCAGATGTGGATGCACGTCGCGCGATCACCGGCTGCGTGCCAAAATCAAACAACTCTAATCAGCGGGATAGCGTGAGCATCAAGAACTGGGAATCAACAGAAGCGTGTGTTGTGTTCGTATCACGGACGAAGGATGAACATACCACGGCTGGCTTCTTGTTGTCCGTGTCGCCCTTCCACTTTCCCGCATTGTCGTCGGCGCTGCCCTTCTCCTCCTCCTCCCTCCTTCTCCTTATCCCCGGCCTTGCCATCGCCGCACTTCTGGCCGTCGCCTCCTCCTGCCTTGTCACCACCGCCGCCCTTGTTGTTGTTGCCGCCGACGAGCTCCACCTTCTTCCAGGTCTTGTTGGCAACGTGGGCACGCAGCTTCTTGGCGTCAGAACAGACAACCACGGTCATGGAGCCCTTTTCTACCTCCATGGCCACACCCTCCACGCCTGAAATCAAAGGATACGGACCCGACCGACCGATAGAAACAGCAACGGCAGAGGAACAACCAGGCGTCGCGCACGCCGGCGGCGCCCTCGCGCGTGAGAGGGATTCGTATTCGTACCGTGGTGGGCGGGGGCGCGGATGCGAGCCGCGCGACCACGGGGAGCCGCGGCAGCACCTTCTTCTCCTTCTCCTTCCCTTCTCGTCCTTGCCGATGGAGCAGCAGGTGGTGGTGGCGGCGGTGCGGGCGACGAGGGGGAGAGGAGAAACGAGCCTCGATCTAGGTTTTCCCGTCCTTTCGTACCCTTCCCACCGACGCCGTGCGCGACAAAAACGAGCGGAGCAGGACAAAGTTGTACGCCAAAACCATTCCACCTTCGCCACGTGGACACGCGCAGATGGCCGGCAGGGGGGTCGCGGTTACTTGTTTTAGATGCACTACTCAACTAGAAAAGCGTGGTTCATTAAGCTAGTAGCTCGTTGGACTGCATGCGACGCGCACGTACTGGCGCGACAAGGTCGCTACCCCGCAGATCAGAACCTGGTCATCGGCACCTGGACCCCGGGCACGGTGGTCGCCGCCGGCCGCACGGTAAACAAAATTAACAAGGGCGCGATGAAACGATCAACTTTTAGCACGGTGGTGTAAGTACGTACCGTCGTCGACGTCGAAACCCCGCTTGGCGAGCTCCCTGTACTCCTGGGCGAGGGCGCACCAGTGGCAGAGCAGGTGGGTGAGCCAGTCCGGCATGGGCGTCTCCGGCAGCCCGTACCGCTGCCTCAGCTTGCCCCGGTACCACCCGGCGTACGCCCACCAACACCCCAAGTTGGCGGCCACCAGGTAGAAGCTGCCGTACAGGCACATGCATTCTGAACCTTGGTCGACGATGTCGGCGATGGAGGCGAACGCGAAGCAGGGGAACCAGGCGCTCCAACAAACTGCCTTGAAACATATTGTGTTTAGGTGTGTATAATTAATTAATTATAAGCGCATCGACACATCAAATTGTCCAAAATATTTGACCTCCGTTTGTCTAAATATGGATATACACTAAACATGCATGTCTAAATAGAGCTATATTTAGAGGAATGAAATTCTGAATATTTTGGGACGAAGGGCGTACACGCTTCACAGCCGTCGTCGTCGCAGGCGAACAAGCCGGTCTGCCAGCCCTGCCGGACAGTTACAGCTGCGGTGGTCTGCTTAATCACCACGCTAGTGTCCACCACGTCGTCGCCTTGTGCGCTCATAGTTGCGCCGTCACCTGGAAAGAAAAAAGACAATACCTCAACGAGCACGTCGGTGGTGAACTGATGACGCCTGTGTTGATCGATCGGCGCCGCCCATTTCTCATCTTAAGTAGAGGCCGGGACGGTGGAGGCATTGACCTGAGGTGATGAGGTCTACGCGCGCGGGGCCGACAGAGTTGATATGCCGGCCATTTCTCATTTCGCGCGTGATACTACTGTGTACGTCTCGGGACTTGCACTACGAGACGACAACACACTCGGTGCTTTCCGAGCCCGGATGACGGGTCTCCGGAGACCACTCCATCGTTGAACCATGCATGCACGAATTATTGGATACGTCACCGTTGGCTACTCCTTACACGTCAGAGTCAGATGATCTGCAGCATAACTGTTTCAAGTCACGGTGGGCATAAAACCCGAAACCCGAAGACCGAACCCGAAAATCCCGAGCCCGAACCCGAATAGCCCGAACCCGAAAAACCCGAGCACCTATTCGGGTGTCAATTCTAAAAACCCGAATTTTATACGGGAAATTCGGGTTTATACTTCTATAACCCGAACATCCCGAATAACCCGAAGTAGATAAGTTATTTTATCCCAATACAATGAATTAAACTCTGCATATCCCAACAACGTGAATTAAACTCCTGCAGAGCCCAAGAACGCATCATTGACCAGAAGACTCGAAACTTCAATCGCTCAACTTTACGCACATGAACATGCCACCACGGACTAAGTCCCTGACCTGGCCGCCGTCTGCATGCGGTCGCCTTACACCCATCCCCTCGCACCCGTCCTAGCCTGAGATGACATGGAGCTGCAACGTTCAGCCGCCTCCCGCCGCCTACCTCGATGACGTGTTGTGGTGATATGCAGCGCCCGCCGCCTACCTTGACGGCATGCTCTGGTACAGTGCAGCGCTCGTCGCCTACCTTGACGGCATATTGTGTACAGCGCAGCGCCCGCTGCCTCCCTGGAGTGAACGTCATGTTGTGATGAAGTGCTGCTCCGGTGCTGCGTGTACGGGTGCAGCGCCGCGCCGATCGATCTTCCTAAGTCCTCCTCTAGTAGCTACGACTGTGATGCATTGAGAATTTTTTTAAAGTGATGCTCCTATTCGGGTAAATCGGGAAAACCCGAACCCGAACCCGAACCCGAATTATCGGGTACCCGAATTGTCGGGTTCTTATTATTTTGGCTAAAGTTCGGGTATCATTTTTCAGAACCCGAATTTTTAAAAACCCGAATAACCCGACCCGAATTTTTCGGGTAACCCGAACGCCCGGCCTGAGTTTCAAGACACAAACTAGTGGAAACAACCCCTTTCGTCCAGTGACCAGGAGCACCTGTCCCGGTTGCAACCAAATCCGGGACAAATGCTATGCATTGGTCCCGGTTTGTGAACCCGGGGCAACAGAAATCATCTGGGGGCATTGGTCCCGGTTCGTGGGTAGATATTGGTCTCGGTTCGTGGCATGAACCGGGACCAATGCCTAGCCGCAGGCCACGTGGCACGCGTATGGGCATTGGTCCCGGTTTGTGGACCGGGACCAATGTCCCCCTTCCCCTATATATGCTGCCTTAGCCCCCTTCTATTTTTTTTTTTTGCTTGGAGGTGTGAGAGAGGTGGGTGTTAGTGTGTTTTATTTTACTATGCACACGAGGTGTTCGACGAAATTCCCGAGCCACACATAAGCTCACTGAAAATGGTATCTTCGACCGAGATTAACAAACTTATTTTTTTTTTATCTGTAACTGATACATAAAAAAGTAATATTTGTCGATGTACTGTGGTCATTTCTGTATTAATATGTTATTGTAATGTATTTTGATAAACTTAATTATACGATGCAGATGGATGCACGGCAGCGATGGATGTACGGTGACCGACGCACTTCCGAGTATATGGCAGGCCTGAATGTATTTCTTGTTGTAGCTCAGGCGAACAAAGATAATGGCTTTTTGTGTTGCCCATGTGTTGATTGTCGGAACGTCAGAGAGCACTCTTCCGAAATAATCCTTCACGGCCACCTACTTCGGAGAGGTTTCATGCCCAGCTATAATTGCTGGACCAAGCATGGAGAAAGATGGATTGTGATGAAAGACGATGAAGAAGAAGAACATCCTTTGTTCCCTGAATACGACGATACTGCAATGAAAGAGAATGCAGAAGCAGGAGGTGATCAAGAACAGGCATCAGAAGAACCCGATGATGATCTTGGCCGAGTTATTGCTGATGTAAGGGAAGACTGTAAAAGTAAATTGGAGAGGTTGAACCTGGACAACATGTTATAGGATCACAAAAAGTTGTTGTACCCAAATTGCGAAAATGGTAGCACAAAACTCGGTACCACACTGGAGTTGCTGAAATGGAAGGCACAGAACGGTGTGACTGACAAGGCATTTGAGAGTTTACTTCAACTAATGAAGCCAAAACTTCCAAAGGATAACGAATTGCCTGAGAGTACGTATGAAGCAAAGAAAGCTCTCTACCCTCTAGGATTAGATGTGCAGAAGATACATGCATGCATTAATGACTGCATCCTCTACCGCGGTGAGAAGTACGAGAATTTGGATGAATGTCCGGTATGCACTGCACTGCGGTATAAGATCAGAGCATATGACCCTGGTGATGTTGACGGCGAGCCCCCCGTAAGAGGGTTCCTGCTAAGGTGATGTGGTATGCTCCTATAATACCACGGTTGAAAGGCCTGTTTAGAAATAAAGAGCATGCTAGGTTCTTGCAATGCCACAAAAAATACCGCAAGAAAGAAGGAAAGTTAAGACACCCCGCCGATGGATTGCAGTGCGAAAGATCGAGAGAGACTTCCCGGACATTACAGGAGAGGCGAGAAACTTATGGTTTGGTCTAAGTATAGATGGCTTTAATCCTTTTGGGAGCAGAGCTCCAATCATAGCACTTGGCCCGTAACTCTATGTATGTACAACCTTCCTCCTTGGTTGTGCATGAAGCGCAAGTTCATTATGATGCCAGTTCTCATCCAAGACCCGAGGCAACCTGGCAACGACATTGATGTGTATCTAACTCCATTAGTGGAAGAACTCTTACAATTGTGGGCCAAACCAGGTGTACGTGTGTGGGATGAGAACGAACAAAAGTCATTCGACCTACGGGCATTGCTTTTCGTCAGGACAGCACTGGGCGTCTGGGCGTCCCCCGTCGGATAGAAAATTTTCATCCCCCGGGTCCCCTGCTTGACACGTGTCCCATTTTTTGTCCAAATTCCGCTTTTGCTCCCGTAGCAAAAAAAAAGTCCCACTTTTGCTCCCGTAGCAAAAAAGGTTTCACCCCCAAAAAGAACAGGAAAAGGTCAGACCTCGCCGGAGACTCGTCGAGACCTCGCCGGAGTTTTTTTGCTACAGTAGCAAAAAGTCGATTTCGCCGGAGCCGTCACCGGAGAGTTTTGCTCGCCGGAGGAATAGCAGAGCAAAAAATTTATACTAAAAAAGAAAAAAATAACCTTATTGTAGCAAAAGAATTATGCTATTAGAGCAAAAAACGGACCTCGCCGGAGTTACGGTAGCAAAAAATTTATACAAAAAAAGCAAAAGAAAAAACCTATTGTAGCAACCATTTCTACAAAAAAAATTAGCAAAAATCTCGCATACGCCTCTAGTAGCACCGCATCCCACCGCTGGGAGCATCCGTTCCCGCCGTACGGAGCACCGCGCCTCGCCGATGAGAGCACCCCTCCGTCGCCGCCGCACCTCGTCGATGGGAGCATCCCCTCCCGCCGCCGGTAGCAATACATCCTCGTCGATGGGAGCACCCGTGCTGTGCTAGAGGCACACAGCACGAGCGGAGCAGCACAAGCACAAAGCAGTACTAAGTACTGAGCACAAGCCTAATGTTTCGCCGGGCAGACGCCGCCGCGCCTCACACCGTGATGTCGCCACCTGTTAAGAAAAAGGAAGAGGGAGAGGAGGACGGGCGCCTGAAGCTGTACGACTTCGAGTGGGTGGCCGACCTCGGGGAGGGCGCAGCGGCGTGGTCACCAAGGTGCGCCTCCGCGGCACCGCAGCCGTGTTTGCGCTCAAGGTAGCCTACTACCCCGACCCGGACGCAGGGAACGAGCATGACGAGGTGCTCCGCCGCGCACACGGGTCGCCCCACGTCGTGCGCTGCCACGCCGTCCTCCGCGGCGAAAGCAACGAGCCCGCGTGCCTACTCGAGCTCATGGACGCCGGGTCGCTCGACAGTGTCCTCCGCCGCCGAGGCCGTGGCCTCCCGGAGTCCGCGCTCGCCGAGGTGGCCGCGCGGTGCGTCGCGGGGCTGGCGCACCTCCACTCGTGCGGCGTCGCAACAACGGCGTGAGCTCTCTCCGGAGGCGAGCGGATAGCGGGGCGCGGATGCGCGGGCAGGGAGGCGAGCGGTAGAAGACGAGGGTGGGGGGTTTTTCTGTATGGGAAGAGATAAGGATAAGGCCCAGCCGTGCGTTTAGTGCGGGGCCACAGGACACGCGTCGCGCGGGGGAGACGGAGGATGCGGACGCGTAATCCCCCGGCTGAACCATAGCCTTTTCCTTTTCGTAACCATCAATGATTGGCCTGCTATTAGTAACATTTCCGGACATACAAAAAAGGGATACAATGCATGCACACACTGTTTAGATAAGACTGACAGTGTTTATTTGGATAAATGTAAAAAGGTTGTATACCTGGGGCATCGTAGATTTCTTCCGATCAAGCATCCCGTAAGAAAGAAACGAGGGAAGCATTTCAGAGGTGAGGCAGATAACCGGAAGAAGCCTGAGCTCCGTAGTGGTAATGATATATTCGATATAGTCAAGGACCTAGAAGTAATCTTCGGTAAGGGTGCTGGCAGCCAACCAGTTCCGAACGGCCCTAATAAGCGCGCACCCATGTGGAAGAAGAAATCTATATTTTGGGAGCTACCCTATTGGAAAGTTTTAGAGGTCCGGTCTTCGATTGACGTGATGCACGTGATAAAGAATCTCTGCGTCAATCTGATATGCTTCCTGGGCGTATATGGGAAGTCAAAAGATACGCCAGAAGCACGGGAGAACTAGCAACGTATGAAAGACCCAAGCAACAAGCACACGGATACAGAGCGCCATTACTTAAGTAGCTACGCTCTTACTAAAGCAGAGAAGGAAACATTTTTTGAAGTCCTTTACAGTATCAAGGTTCCGTCTGGCTTCTCGTCGAATATAAAGGGGATAATAAACATGGCAGAGAAAAAATTCCAAAACCTGAAGTCTCATGACTGCCACGTGATTATGACGCAGTTGCTTCCGATTGCATTGAGGGGGCTTCTATCAGAAAATGTTCGATTACCCATTGTGAAGCTATGTGCATTCCTGAACGCAATATCTCAGAAGGTAATCGATTCAGAAATTCTGGCAAGATTACAGAGGGATGTGGTCCAGTGTCTTGTTAGTTTTGAGTTGGTGTTCCCACCATCCTTCTTCAACATTATGACTCATCTCCTGGTTCACCTATGTGAAGAGATTCATATTCTCGGTCCGGTATTTCTACACAATATGTTCCCCTTTGAGAGGTTCATGGGAGTCTTGAAGAAATATGTTCATAACCGTGCTAGGCCAGAAGGAAGCATCTCGAAGGGATATGGAACAGAGGAGGTCATTGGGTTCTGTGTTGACTTTATTCCTGACCTTAAGACGATTGGTGTTCCTGAATCGCGACATGAGGGGAGACTGAGGGGAAAAAGAACGCTGGGAAAGAAAACAATGATACCCAGGGACGGGCATTCTTTCACCAAAGCACACTACACAGTTCTACAAAATTCTATGTTCGTGACTACGTATCTCGAGGA
This sequence comes from Alopecurus myosuroides, assembly GCA_028641055.1. Taxonomy (NCBI): domain Eukaryota; kingdom Viridiplantae; phylum Streptophyta; class Magnoliopsida; order Poales; family Poaceae; genus Alopecurus; species Alopecurus myosuroides. The sequence continues at coordinate 678,453,193 of CM054057.1, forward strand.
ACACAAGAATATTGTACGCTCCACAAACCCGGGGAAGGATGACTCATGGATTAAACGCAAACACATGGAGAATTTCGGAAGTTGGTTGCAAACACATCTTATAAATGACACCACTGTTGAAGATCAGCTGTACATGTTGGCAGGGTCATCATCTTCGACTATTGGGAGTTTTCAAGCGTACGAGAAAAATGGGAATATTTTACACGATCTCCTAAGATAAGAAGAGTACTAACCAAAACAGTAGTGTCCGCTTTGATACAACAAACGAGAATGGAAGAAATGAAACATACTACGGTACATAGAGGAGATATGGGAACTTGACTATGGACCTTCTTTTAAGGTCCCTTTGTTCAAGTGAAAATGGGTCAACCTGAATGGAGAAGGGGTAAAGGTAGACCCGCTTTACGGAATGACAACAGTGGATCTCAACAATATTGGTTACAATGACGAACCATTCGTCCTAGCCAATGATGTGGCTCAGGTCTTCTATGTGAAGGACATGTCCTCCAGACCAAAAAAAGAAAAAATAAGCAAACAAATACATCATACGATGAGCCGAAGGGTCACATAGTTCTTTCAGGGAAAAAACATCGTGGGAATCGAGGACACGACAGACATGTCAGAAGATTATAATAAGTTTGTTGAAATTTCACCCTTCACAGTGAAAGCTGACCCCACCATCCCGTTAAATAATGAAGATGCTCCATGGTTACGGCCGAAGTGATCATAAGCAAGGGACAAGGGTTCATGGACCATCTCTACATGAAGAAAATTCAGAAGACTAGATAGGGATGTTGTTGGTGATGTGTAATAATAAACGTGGAATACATGATCATAGTTCTGTTTGACCAATAATTTGTATTGACCGGTCAAAAGCTGACAACTATGACCAGCCTGACTTCATTATTATCCCAACCAGCGGCACACCCACCCACTTTTCTGTTTCTCTCTCCTCCGTCTGTTGGTGATGTGTAATAATAAACGTGGAATACATGATCATATAGTTCTGTTTGACCAATAATTTGTATTGACCGGTAAAAAACTGACAACTATGACCAGTCTGACTTCATTATTATCTCAACCAGCGGCACACCCACCCACTTTTCTGTTTCTCTCTCCTCCGTCTCGTCCATTGGGATGTGCGCTGCACACAGGGCCGCTGTAACCAGCCCTGTGTGCAGCCGCGCATCCGGAAGAAGCGCAACGACCGACACATATTTCCCCTTTATCCCCGACCCCCCGCTTGAGAACAGAGCATACGTCCTTCCGTGCGTTCGTTATGCATATATGCACTCAGTTTTGTTCTACATCCCCCTTGTATGCTCTGGACTCACTCGGAGGATCACAGGAGAAAACAAAAATAATACAAGATAAAACAAAATGAAAACAATAGAAAACATAAAGGAAAACAATAGAAACAAAATAAATGATGAAGATTGTTCATGGTTGGGGCGAAATCCGAACAAAGTGACACAGAAGAAGAAGACGCAAACCGAAAGACTCTAGAAACTGATTTGTGGTTTTGTACGTAAACACTATACGGCCAGTGAGAAAAGGAGTATGTTAATTATGTTGCTATTAATGTAATTTTTACTAATTTTTAAACAATATAAGATATTTATATCAAATTATATGCAAATAGTAAAATAATTAATAGTTTCAATAGTTAGAATAATTATTTAGTTAAATAGAAAATGGATTTGAATTAGTTATGCAAATTCAAGGACTTTTCATGTTGAAATTTTTGTCAAATTCGAAAGTATATAGAAGTTATTCATGTGCATATTTAAACAATTTTCAAATTTTGGCGCTAAAACATTTGGGAGCGCAGGGTGGCACCAAATTTCGAAATACGTTTTGGTCCCGGCCCGTGCCACCAACCGGGACCAAAGGGGGTACCTCTAGTCCCGGTTGGTGGCACGGGCCGGGACTAGAGGCCCATTTGTATAAATATCTCGGCCCTCTCTCCAGGCCGAGCAACCACACCCGGGGAATGGACACGAAGATCCCGCCAGCGATGCTCCGCCGGCGGGGATGAACTAGGACGTAGATTAGCCGGGGACGAGTTTTGGGAATGCATTCATATATTGAAAAGGTCCGAAGACCGGTGCTTACATCGGGGGGCGCGGCGCGGCCACAGGCGGCCGGCCGTGTTTCTTGACGACGACCGTGTTGGCCGTCCTTACATGCATCGGGGGCGGCGGCGCGGCCACAGGCGGCCGACCGTTTCTTGGGGGGGTAGCCTAGGTACTATAGGTGGCCGGGGGCGCGCCGACGCCGGCCGAGTACTCCTCGTCGGAGGAGATGCAGTGGTAGGGGGCTGCACCCACAGGTGGGCAGGGAGCTGGGGGCGCCCGCCGGTGGCTGGGGAGGCATCTGGGGCGGCGGCGGCGGCAGCTCCTCTCGCGGCGGCAGCTCCTGCGTCGACCATTCGCCGCCGGTCCAGGCCCAGGTCATGCCGTAGTTGAGGCCCGGGGGCAGCGGCTGTGGATCCGACTGGTTCTCCGACGCCTCCATGGCGGCGTTCATCGTCTGCCACCACGGCCCCGGCGGTGGAGGGGGCGGCATCGCGTCGGCGTCGGCGCTGGCCAGGACCTGCTCCCACCGCTTAATCTCGTCCTCGACGAGGGAGCGGCGGGAGGCCTCGTAGGCCTCCTCCATAGAGGCCTGCAGCTTGGGGTCCTCCTCGTCGTCGAGGATGTCCTCCTCGAACCACAGCTCCGGCTCGTTGCCGGGCGGGGGCGCTGGGTACGTCTCGAGGCTGGGCTCCTCCGGGGGTGTAGGGAAGTAGGAGCGGCGGCGCTGGTCGTGCTCCTGCTCGAACCACACGCTCCAGTTCGGGGAGTTCCGCGCGTAGGCGGGGTCCCTGAGGAGGTGGGCCGGCAGGAGCGCGCGCCGGCGAGTTATCTCCTCGCGGGCGCCTTCACTGGTCGGGGGCGGCGGCACTGGGATCCTCTGGGGGTTGAGGTGCCAGCCGTCCGGGAGGTGGACGTCCGACCAGAAGACCGGCGTGGCGTGGTCCCAGTGCCACGTCGCCTCCTCCTTCCGCACGTACCGGCGGAGCCTCTTGCCTGGCGCGGCACGAGGCGGCGGGTTGCGCGCTACCGGAGGTGGTGCGGGGACGCGCGGTCCGCCCCCGATCCGGATGCCGCCCGGACCGAAGCCGAACGCCTCCCGCGGCGGGGGGGGGGGGGGGGGAACGCCGCCGCCTCTCCGACCGGCGCCGCTGGAGGACCTAGCCTCGTGCTCATTCTTGGCGCGCTTGAACCAACGGCGGGGCGACATGGCTAGGGTTCGTGATGGGAGCTGGGGTGTGCTGGTGTACGGGGCGGCGGGGCCCCTTTAAAAAGGACCCGAGCGGGGTTGGCATGCCAACCGGCGGCGAGAACGTGGCGGCGGTTGCAGGCGGCCATGAATGCGCGGGGAGGAAGCCGAGGCAGGGTGTGGGTCGCTGGCCAGTGGGCCTTTGACCTTTCGTTGCCACGCGTGGGGAAGTAGGGGGCCCGGGGAAGCCGAGGCGGCCGCTGGGTCGTTGGCCAGTGGGCCCTTTGACCGCGCGCGGCTGCGGTTATGGTCTTAGTTAAAGACGTGGGGACGTGGAAGCGGGCGAGCCAACCACTAGGTCGCCGGCCAGTGGCCCCTTTGACCCCGCTTGGCCAGTGGGCCCTTTGACCGAATGTTGCCAGTGTGCTTAATTAAAGACGTGGGCCAGTGAACCCTTTGACCAAATGTGGCCAGTGGGCTTAATTCAAGACGTGGGCCAGTGGACGCGGTTAGGGAAGGGGAGGCCGGTTGGGGATTACGAGGCAGGCAACGTAAAATGGAATTGGTTGAAAAAAAATGTGAAAAAAACCCTGCCGCGGCAGAGAAAATGGCAAAACTGTTGCTTTTTTCAGAGGAGGCACTCATCCCGGTTCCTAACACGAACCGAGACTAAATCCCCTGGCCAGGTTCGCCACGTGGTCAGTCCCATTTGTCCCGGGCCCTGGCGCAACCGGGACCAATGGGGGAGGGGCATTTGTCCCGGCTGGCCCATCCCGGTTGCAGAACCGGGACAAATGGGCCTTACCAACCGGGACTATTGCCCGTGTTTCCAGTAGTGAAAGGTCACGACCCCCTTACTCATTTTCAAATTTGACCATATTTGTACAAAAGAGTAGCACTGTATATGACATGGAATTGGCGTATTTTGAAGGGTTAATTGGATAGATGCCACTATAATTTTGAGCTATTTGAGAAACGCCACTGCAAATTTCATCTTTCGAAAAACGCCACTACAATTCTCTATACATTCGACAGATGCCATTGTGTCCAATTCTGCACATATACTGGCCAATATACTAAGGTATTCTTAAAGTATGTACGTATAAATGGTGGGACCCACCCGAATCTTTTTTTACAATTAAATTGTGACATGGAAAAAATAATTGGCATGTAAATAAACATTGGCTCAATGAAAACGCGTACAGGAACACAAAAAAGGACTGGAGGATTAGCCAAACATGCGTACATACCATTGGTTCAAAGAACAGCAGGTTCATTATCACGTTGAGAGCTCTCACCACACAAACATTTTACATCCCTACAGGAAAGTATCTCCAATTTCACAAAAGGCCATAATCACAGACATTCAGCACTTGATCTAGTAGCAGTTCACAACATTCAGCAGTTCTACAGGTTCAAATCGCCATCACAAAACATCAGAAATATTCTCGAGGTTTAAATGGACATCACAGAGCATCACAAATATTAGATATGCTTACAAGACCATTTACTAGCCCCCAACCCAGTACTTAAGGCTTCTCTTGGTTCCAAGTGACGGCTTCAGAACAGCCTCACTTATGGATGGTGCAACAACCTCTGGTTTATTTTTCTTCCCATTTTTTGCTAGAGTCTTTTTTTCACCGGCGAATTCTTATTTTCTTTACCTTTAGCTTGTTTATTCGCTTGAGTCGCCTTCTTCGCAGGTGTCGTGGTGGAGTCACGGCAGATGCCATAGGATGGCTAAAGATGTGGGAACGATGGACGCTGGAGGTGCTCGGGGAGGGATCACGCGACGAGTAGCCGCGTGAGGTAAGAACTAAGCACTGCAAACAACACGATCTACCCAGGTTCAGGGCCCTCGTGAGGAGGTAAAACCCCCACTCCTGCCCTTCTCTATGTATTCTGGTATCTCACCGAGTAGACACAGTACAATGTTCTTGCTACCGAGTAGCCACTCTTCTCTCTTTGTGATGAACTAGGTCAAGAATCTAGGGTTTCCCTGTGTCCCAGCATGCGATCCTCACGCAGGAGGCGGCGGGGCACCTTATATACACGGTGCCCAGCCGGATACGTCCAAACACGGACAAGTGTCGACATAGTGTGCACATCGTCCTTCTTCCGAGTTCCCGCTGACAGCTTTGGTTCCTAATCTTGGCTGCATCCGGAAAGTCGTTGGGCAAAACCAAGGGGACAGTCTGGTATCACTGCGCGAAACACAGAGTAGGGCCCCCTTATCCTGCGACCGCCTGCTTCCACACTGTCACTGTCAGGCAGGCCGGTCCCAGATGAACAGTAGTTTGAATAGTGCCAAGTACGGACCAGGATACGCGGGATCCTGTGTCAGAACGGCTCCTTTGACTTCTGGCCCGAGTAGATTCCCGCCAATCTTACTCGGACCAGCTCTTCTACTCGAACGGACATAACTCTCTTGATATCTCCTTCTGGTCATCTTTTCGTAAGACCGAGTAGCAGTCGACCGGGTAGCAAGTACCGGGTAGGCGGCTACTCGACCAAACTTCTCTTCTGACTGTTGCCTTTACCACTTGCCTTTACCCTACTCGGGGGTAACCCCCCGACAGCAGTCCCCGAAGCTGGTAGAGTCATGCGAACTCGTTCACTAGGCTCTGCCAGCTTAAAACCAATCTTTGCAACACCGCCCTTGAGCCTCAAGATGCCGAGTGAGACCTCCGAGTAGCACTCTGGAAAGTACCTTTGGTCTCTTTTCTTCCGAATAGGGCTAGTCTCCTTCTCTGTGTCCGAGTAAAAGGACTTAGAGAATTTCTTAAGCAGAGTCTCTGCAGCGCAGAGCACAATCCAGCCTTCCGTGCTGCAACTGGACACGTGTCAAGCATCCGCGACCCCGACGTCTCGCTGCCCAGGACACGACGTGCCACGCGCCCAGTTTTCACGGAGTGGGCCCACCGGCTCGTCATGTCCCATCAAGCGCAGTAATAGGCCACGATCTGGTCGTGGGATCAATTGTGGCCGTTACGCGCGCGTTCCGCGCTTGCGTGCGTTTCTAACCGGCCACAGGCCCCACCACACGAGAGTTATGGCCACGATCGATCCCACTACCCCGATGGTAACGGTAATCTGAGGAGAGGGTATAAATACCCCCATCGGTAACTTCCTCTTCTCCTTCCTCCGTACTTTCCTTTTTCGCCTCTCTGTTTCTTCTCCGTCGCCGTGCTCTCCGCCGCCGCGCAACTCTTTGCGCCGCTGCGGATTCATTCTCTCCATCAGATTCTTCCAAAATTTCCACCGCTTTCTCACTTGCTGCCATGGCTGCTCGCGCCGGCTGGGCTGGTTCTGATGTCACCGTCGACGACTGCTCCTGGCTCGTGAACACCCGGAGGGTTCCTCCTGGTGTTCAGTGCCGGCCGTCCGACGGCGAAATCGTTCCGGCCCCACGGGAGGGCGAGCATGTCGTCTTCCTCGCTCACTTCGCGCGAGGATTCGGCCTGCCGGCTTCTGATTTCCTCCGCTCCTTTCTGGACCACTTCGGTGTTCAGATGCACCATCTCCCCCCAAATGTTGTCGTATTCCTCGCCTATCACACCGTGGTGTGCGAGGCCTTTCTTGGCGTCCGCCCCACGGTGCAGACATGGCTGAAGTACTTCCACCTCCGCCAGCAGAGCACAGGGAAGAAGGACGGCGCGACCGCTGGCAGCCGGGTAACCGATACCGGCAGCGCCATGATGGTGCAGCGGACGGGAACCAATCACCCTCGCATCAAGGGCTTGGATTCCGTCCGTATGTGGCAAAAATCCTTCCTCTACGTGAAGAATATCCCCGCCACGAAGGGGGGAAAGGTAACGGACCGCATCAACCTGCCTGCCTGGAGCAACCGGGCTCCATCCGGGCAGAATTGAAAGACGAAGCCCTCCAACGACCGCAACGCCGTGCAGATGGAGGAGCGGCTCGCTGAATTAATCGGAGAGGGCCTCAAGAGCGACGATCCCGTGGCCTGCTGGATCCGGAATCGGGTGCTGCCCCTGCAGCAGCGCTCCCACCCAATGTGCTACTTGGGAGGCCCCCGCGATTGCACTCGGACGACCACGTTCGAGCTCAGCAACGCGGACGTCGCCGCGCACGCAAGGTCCATCCTGACCACAGGCCTCCGAGATAACTGGCAGTATGGGTTCATCCCCTTCAGCCGCACGAAGCCGATCCCACGGGTACGTTCTCCTTACTCTGCTTCCAGTATATATGTAATCCGAGTAGATAGCCTTCTCTCCTTGCCGCGACTAGCAATTGCATTCCGTGCCGAGTAGAGCACTCTGCAGAACTGCCTAGGCTTAGTATGCTTGATGTTTGCACGCCTTGCCGAGTAGCATACTTAGAAGAAATACTTAGGCTTAATGTGCTTGTTGTTTGCACGCCTTGCCGAGTAGCATACTTAGAAGAAATACTTAGGCTTAATGTGCTTGTTGTTTGCACGCCTTGCCGAGTAGGATACTTAGTAAATTTCCTTAGGCCTAGTGTGCTTTGTGTTTGCACGCCCATCCGGGTAGAATGTCTCCACGCTACTCGGCTAATATGCGATGTTTCTCTGTTCTTTCAGGTCCTTGACCGCCAGCTTGCTGAGAGCTGTGAGCGCTTCGAGGGCAACTGGTCCTCTGACCGAGAGGAAGATGACCAGGCCTCCTTCGAGACCGCGGACCAGCTCGATTCTTCTGACGCCGCCCAGGCGGGTGATCATCCCGCGGAATCGTCCCTTCGTGACTGGTCCGAGGATGAAGTTGAAGGTAATTGAACTTATCCCCACTGACCGCGAGCAGCGCAAACCAATCGCTTTCTGCTTCTGAAGTGATTTTCTTCCTTTCTATTTCACAGATGTCGGTGATGCTGGCGGCGAAGACGAGGATGAGGATGAGGACGAGGCAGCCCAGGTCGTCAAGCCTCTTGCAGTTGCCGCTCCTGCCACCCGCAAACGGACAGGTAGTGGCGCCCAAGAACCTCCCGCCAAGAAGAAGAAGACGACCGAGAAGACGACTAAGAAAATCGTGAAGAGGAAACGACCACCGATCCCTAGCCGCAAGGGGTAAGTTCCATCTCGGTTGCAGGCTTCTGTTTACTCCGTTCTTCTCGGTTGACTCCCAATCTTTTTGCTTTGCTGTTTCCTCTTGATTTCCTCTGTCCTCTTCTTGCTTTTGAACACAATTTTCTCTTCAGAGACCCCTTGGACGCGGACGCCGCTCTTGCGTCCACCGAGACCCAGAAGAAGGCCGCCATCGACGTCGACAAGGTTATCGATCTCGAGGGCGACGAGAATAACGCCGCCAACGCATCATCAGAGGGCACCGATGCCCAGAAAGCCGAGATGGAGCAACAGTCCCGCGCAGAGCAGGAGGCGCAGGACGCTGCTCACCAAGAGAAGCCACCTTCTCCTCCGGCCAACACCGCCGAGGAGAACCAAGACCAAGAGACCGAGATGCACCACGACGCCGCCCTTGAGCGGCGGGAAGAAGGAGAAGAGCAGCCAGCAACAGGGGCTGCTGGACAAGAAGACCCTGCGGCCCAGCCGCGGGTAGAAGAGATGGATGCCTCACAGCTGGATCCCGCTGCCGAGCAGCGGGTAGAAGAAGTCACCGTGACGGAGGAGTACCCATTGAGCGACACGCAACCTGATGCCGCGCAGGGTAGCGCTCAGCCAGACGCCGCATCGGATAGCGCGCCCCTGGCGCCACCAACAGATCAGGGTAGCGCTCAGCCTGATTCCTCCTTGGTGCAGACAACCGAGGCTGCACCCAGCCCTCCGGCCAGGCCGCTTACAAGGAAGAGTGCCCAAGATGCTGCAGAGAAGGAGGCAGCCGAGAAGAAAGCCGACGAGAAGGAGAAGGCTGAGGGGAAGAAGACCGAGAAGCAGAAAACCGAGAAGCCAATCACCGCGAAGCCAACTGCCCAGAAGGAGAAGACGAAGAAGCGGGCTGCCGACATGCCGCCGCCAACATCAACTGGCCAGTCCAGTCAGCTGGTTATTCGTGATCCCAACGCGGTTGCTGCCGCCGCCGCTGCAGCTGATCAGCCCTGCTACCCTGACTACATGGTGAAGGTTAGCCATCAGCACCAGGTCGACTTTTCCCCCAAGGACCGGAATCTTGCTCTTCAGAAAGGGAGGAAAGCCGTGGCAGTGGACTCCAGGCCCCCGGCCCCAAATCAAGACAAGTCCACCTCCATTGCTTCTCAGGGAGTTCAAGACCAGGCGATAACGTCCCAGAGCCTCGAGCAAGTACTCGACTTGATCGGCTTCATCGACGCCAAGTGGGACAGCAAAGTTCTCGGCAACCCCAATTGGAACGGCATCGATCTGGGCGACATCGACCATATGCGTCTGGATTGGAACAAGGTGGACTTGGGTTACAAACCCATGACTGTCTCGACCACCTCTGCTACACTTGCTGCCAAGATGTTTGTCCACCGCAAGAATGCCGAAGACCTCGAGCAATCCTACGCGGTAAGTTCCTATTCATCCTCTCCGAGTTGCATTTTCACTTCTTTTCTACTCTTCTTCTTTTCCTTATCCATCACCCAGTCCCCGAGATTCTGGCCGAGTAGGCGGGCACTCTCCCGAGTAGCCACCTTCTCGGGTTGAATCTCAAGTACTTTGCCTGATTCTTGTTTCTTTTGCTTCTCAGAACAGCGTACTGAAACGGACCAACTTGCATCGTCGACTACTCTGGAACCACGCCATTGCCAAGAGGCGCATTGCCGCCTTGGAGAAAGAGAAGATGATTGCCGAGGAAGCCGACAAGGAAGTGATGAACAGCACTATGAGGCTGTCTGAAGTTGAAGGTACGCTTCTAGCTGCTCGGTTCTTGCGTTTGGTGTTTACGCCCGCTTTTGCTTTTTACGCTAACTAATTTTACTCCGCAGGGAAGCTGAAGGCCCTATCTGACGAGCACGAGAACTGCCGTGCCTTCGTCGAGAGTGGCCAGGCCACCATCAAGAGACTGGAAGGTACGTTGCCGTCTACTCGGCTTTTCCTGTGTTTCTTTCTTTCGCTTCTCTGCTAACCGCGCTTCGCCTTCCGCAGAAGATCATAAGAAATTCGCTGAGGAGCATAAGGATTGCCTTAAACCCGCTGAGGTGAAGCAGCAACTGTCCAGCCAGGCTGTCGAGCTGATGAAAGAGCACACTACTGAGATGGAGAAGCTCCAAGTCCAGCTGCAGACTGCGCTCCGGGATGCTATCAATCTTGGTGCCGAAAGGGACAGAGTAATCGCCGAGAAGGCAAAGAGCGAAGCAGCAGCCAAGGCCAGGGAGAGAACCCTCAAACAGGAGTGTGAGGTGCTAACGAAGAGCAACGCTGGGCTCTTCACTCAGCTAGAGGAGCTCCGCTTGATCCAAGAGAAGCATATATCCAACGAGGAAACATGGAAGACCCAGCTGTTAGGGCTGCGCCATGATTTGAACAGTAAGTGCTCCCTTTTCTCCGCTTCTCCGCTACTCGGCTGCACCTTTCTTCTCTTCTTCTCGTTTCACGCCTCCACTCTGTTACTGTTTCTGATCTTCTCGATAGCTCTTGCAGGAATCTTTCCCAACCTTGAATCTTCTAGCGTGCCCGCCCTGGAAAAGGTCCGAGCAGCTCGTGCTGAGAAGGGCGAGCCTTTGGACACGAGAGCAGAAATCGAGAAAAGTATCCTGATTATGCAGAGCCAGTGTCCGCGGCTAGCGGGCGTGGGCACCGAGCTGGTGCGCGTCGCCTTCCAGATCCACGGAGTCTTCTGGCCTGATGACTCTGCGCCGAAAACAATCTCTGGACTTGCCTTGAAGCTGCAGCGCGTGAAAGCTGAACTGAAGAAATGGCGCGCCTCGGGAGCTCGGGCAGGTGCGGACATGATGTTGCTCTTCGTCACCACCTGGTACGAAAACCTGAACATGCAGATTATCCGCGAGATGCGCCGAGACTCCATGTGGGAGAAGGACCCCGACTGCGTGGCTATTCGCCAGGTGATTGCTCACGAGGTCGCTCAGTATGCTGACACTGCAACCTTCATCGACGGCCTCACCGAGCCCGACACCGAGGTGGACGAGGGCGAGGAGGAGGATGAAGACGAGGAGACGGACACCGATGAGCCAGACCTGAGCTACTTCGACTCTCCGGCTGTCAAGGACGGGAAGGGGAAGGCCGCGGTCATCGCGGGTAGCGATGAGGAGGACGAGAACGTGGAGATGTCGATCGACACCTCCGCGCTCGAGTTCGGCACCTCGTCAGGAGCTGCCCTTGACGACACCGTCAACCTTCGCGCCCAAGCCAGCGGCTCCACCTCCGCGACAACGCCCGTCTTGGTGGCCACGGCCACTTCAGACCAGGTAGCCACCGAGCCCAACGCCGAGGACGAAGCAGCAAAGTCTGTTGATGCCAGCGCAGAGGCGGACACAACCACTGCCACTACCGAAGACGAGGCAGCTAAGGCTAGCACCGAGAACGCCGCCTCGACCTGAGTTTATCCTGCAGCTTTATTTCTCAAACACTTATCAGATCCCCGGGATGCCGGGTGCAAATGTATCAGACTATTTATGCCGTTGCTACTCATTTTTATTCCCACTTGTTATTTTCAACTTAATCAATTTGTTCAGCCTGGGCTGGATGCCGGGTTGCGTTATCATGCGAGTCCCCGAGTTGCATTTCTTATTCACTCTCTCTTTTCGTCTCTGCTCTACCCGCAACTTGTTGCTTTTTTGGTATTCGAGTCACAAGAGTTAAAGAGTAGAGCTGCAAATACTTAGCCGCTTAGAAACAATCATAGTAACGCAGCCCACCACTTAGCCGAAAAGATAAGGCACATAACAGTAATAAAAGCACCCTACTCGGTTCCTGCACTCTTCCTTTCCTTAGTAATTTTTCTTGTGCTCATGGACCTTTTGCTTGTTCTCTTGCTTGCCATGAAGCCGGGTTTCGGACAGCAGCAAAGTCGAAGAGTTGGCATGTAGGTTTAAACACAGTACTCAATGTACCTTTGAATTTTGAAGTAGAGCAACCGAATAGGCAAAAGGTCAAGCCGAGTAGAAACACTTAGAACAAATTTGGACGAGGGCAGTCCCCGAGTTCAATTTCAGATTGCAGAACAGAATTTCAACTCGGATAAGAGGGTACATACACATCTTTGCACACGAATGAAAACGATGGAGTAGAGCTACATTCCAAGGGCGCTTGGTTTCCTCTCCAGCTTTATCTGCCCTGTTCGCCTGTGGTGGGCGCGCATCTATAAGATAGTAAGCATCGTTGTGCAGCGCTTTGCTCACAATAAAAGGCCCTTCCCATGGAGGAGACAGCTTGTGCATCCCGGCTGTGCGCTGCACAAGCCTAAGGACCAAGTCATCTTCTCGGAAAACCCTTGGGTTCACCTTTCGGCTATGATAACGCCGCTGGTTTTGCTGGTAGATAGCCGAACGCGACAGAGTCAGCTCTCTTGCTTCTTCAAGCAGGTCAACGTCGTCTTCTCGAGCTTCTCTCGCCTCCACCTCAGTGTAGAGGGTTACTCGGGGGGAGTCATGCTCTAAGTCTATTGGCAACACGGCCTCAGCCCCGTATACCAAGAAGAATGGCGTGTAGCCGGTTGACCGGTTAGGGGTAGTCCTTAGACTCCATAACACCGCTGGCAACTCGTCTAGCCAACACCCAGGTGTTTTCAATAGTGGCTCCATCAGCCTTGGCTTTATGCCTGCCAGTACCATGCCATTCGCTCTTTCCACTTGTCCATTGGAGGCTGGATGCGCAACAGACGCAACATCTAGTCGGATGTGCTTATCTCTGCAGAACCGCACCATTGCTCCCTCAGCAAAATTCGTGCCGTTGTCGGTGATGATGCTGTGTGGGTAGCCATATCTCAGGATCACATCCTTCACGAATTTCACAGCCGTGGCCCCATTGCACTTCCGAATAGGCTTCACCTCAATCCACTTGGTGAATTTATCCACCATGACCAGAATGTGAGTCATGTTGCCTCTAGCCGGCTGGAAGGGTCCGACCATGTCCAAACACCAAACAGCAAATGGCCAAGTGATAGGAATGGTTTTCAGCTCGGAAGCAGGCATGTGAATCTTACTCGCGAACATCTGGCCGCCATTGCACTTCCTCACGATGTCTTCAGCTTGCTGCAGTGCTGTGAGCCAATAGAAGCCATGCCGAAAAGCTTTCTTGACCAACGCCCGAGAAGAGGCATGGTGCCTGCATTCTCCTTGGTGTATCTCTACCAGAATTTCTTCTCCTTCTGCTGGGTCCACACAATGTTGCAGCACGCCGGTGGCACTTCTCTTATGCAGCACATCTCGGACTATAGTGTAGCCCTTGGATCTTCTCTGAATTTGTCTTGCAGCCACTTCATCTTCTGGCAGAGTGCCGTCCCTTAGAAAGGATAATATGGGCATGGCCCAACTCGGTGTCTCCCATATGGGAAACACTGGTTCGTCCACTTCCATCGGGACAGGCACCTCTGGTTGCTCTTTAGGGATGGGAGCACTTCTCTGAAGCCCAGATCGATTGGCAAGGACTTCCTCAATGAATGCGACAGTCCCCGGGTTAAGGACAGCAGTCCCCGAGTAAGGAGTGGCAGTCCCCGAGTAATGAGTGGCAGTCCCCGAGTAGTGAGTGGCAGTCCCCGAGTAGGGAATGGCAGTCCCCGAGTAGAGGACGGCAGTCCCCGAGTCGGGAGTGGCAGTCCCCGGGTTTCCTGCAGCATTCTCCCAGTCAATCTCCATGGGATCAGATTCCTCACTTGGCAGAGAAGGAACAAATATGGACTCCGAGTTGGGAGAGGGCTTGATGGATGGCTTCCTCAAGTGCTCTAAGGCAACCCCCGCCGGGATGGATTGCCGAGAAGATCCCAACTTGGACAGCTCGTCTGCCGCTTCGTTCTCTGCTCGGTGAATGTGCTGGAACTCGCAGCCTTCGAAGAATCCAGTCATAGACTGTACCAGGAAGCGATACGATGCCATGTTGGCATCTAGAGCATCCCAAGTGCCAGAGACTTGCTGCACCACCAGATCTGAATCGCCATAGCATATAATGCGCTGCACGCCAACCTCCTTGGCTACTCGCAAACCATGCACCACTGCCTCGTACTCTGCTACGTTGTTGGACGCCTTGAAGTGGATCTGCAGCACATACTTGAGTTGATCTCGCTTGGGTGACGTAAGCACTACGCCAGCACCGAGGCCTTCCTTCACCTTTGAGCCATCAAAGTGCATCTTCCAGTAATTAGAAACTGGAGCAGGAGGTTCATACTGCACCTCGGCCCAATCCACCAAGAATTCCGCCAGAATCTGAGACTTGATGGCTTCTCTTCTCGCATATGCGGGTGCATACGCGGCCAGCTCGATTGCCCACTTGGCTACTCTGCCACTCGCCTCCTTGTTGCCCATGATATCCGAGATGGGAGCAGAGCTCACAACCGTGATAGGATGCTCTTGGAAATAATGCTTTAGCTTCTTGGCGCCCAGGTACACGCCGTAGGTCATCTTCTGGTAGTGCGGGTAGTTTTGCTTGGAGCTGGACAGCACTTCACTGAGATAGTACACTGGGCGCTGCACACTCTTGCCTTCTTCTTCTTGTTCCACCACAATCACCACACTGACTAACCGGTTAGTCGCAGCAATGTACAGCAGCATTGGCTCCTTGGGTAGCGGACTAGCCAAGATGGGAGCGCTAGCCAGCATTGCTTTCAGCTCGTTGAATGCCACATCCGCTTGCGGAGTCCAGACAAACTTGTCACTTTTCTTCATCAATTGGTACAAAGGCAGGGCCTTCTCGCCCATTCGGCCCTAAAAACGGCTCAGAGATGCCAAGCAACCAGTGAATTTCTGCACGTCTTTCAGGGATCTCGGCAAAGACATGCTTTCAATAGCTTTTATCTTTGAAGGATTGGCTTCAATGCCCCGACTAGACACCAGGAAGCCGAGTAGCTTACCAGCCGGGACACCAAAGGTACATTTACTCGGATTCAGCTTCATTTTGTACTTGCGTAGGTTAGCAAAGGTTTCCTCCAGGTCGGCAAGCAGAGTATGTGTTTTATTCGTTTTGATGACAATGTCATCTACGTACACCTGCACATTCTTGCCGAGCTGGTCGTGCAAGCATTTCTGCATGCATCTCTGATAGGTTGCACCCGCATTCCTCAAGCCAAAACACATGACACGATAGCAATAAGCCCCGTACGGGGTAATGAAAGCAGTCTTTATTTGATCAGCAGGATTGAGTGCAATCTGGTGGAAACCAGAGTAGGCATCTATGAAAGACAGCAGTTCACAACCAGCAGTGGAATCGATCACCTGATCGATGCGAGGTAGCGGGAAAGGATCCTTAGGACACGCCTTGTTCAAGTCGGTGTAGTCGACACACATGCGCCATGCAGTGGCAGCCTTGGGATCCTCCTTCTTCTTCTCGACCATGACCGGGTTGGCTAGCCAATCCGGATGCAGCACCTCCATGATGAAATTGCTTATCAGCTTGGTGATCTGGTCACCAATGGCCTTCCTTCTCTCATCTCCGAAGCGGCGCATAGCCTGCTTCACTGGCTTGGCGTCAGGACGCACATGTAATGAGTGCTCAACCAACTCCCTCGGGACTCCTGGTAGATCTTCATTGGACCAGGCGAATACATCCCGATTCTCACGGAGGAAGTGGATGAGCTCGCTTTCCTATTTCTCCGCCAACCCGGAGCCAATGATGGCTACGCAGTCGGGGAACTCGGGGTCGACCTGGACCTTCTTGGTCTCCTGAGATGCCTGGAATGCGGTCCCGTGTTGGGTACTCGGCACGCCTTGCGCGCCAGCTTGCGCGGATTGCGCCATAGCCACCACCTCATACATCTTCTTCTCGGCAGCAATCACCATCGACTCCGCCAACTGGGAACCAGCAGAGGCACACTCCATGGACTTCTTGTAATCACCAGAGATAGTAATTATGCCATTGGGACCAGGGATCTTCATCTTCAGATATGCAACGTGAGTAGAGGCCATGAACTTGCTCAGAGCAGGCCTGCCGAGTAGAGCATGGTAAGGGCTCTGATGGTCGACCACTTCGAACTGCAGGCGCTCTGTGCGACAGTTCTCCCTGGTGCCGAATAGCACATCTATCCACACTCGGCCAATCGGGTTGCACGAGATCCCGGGCACAATGCCATGGAAAGTGGTCTTGCTGGGCAGCATCATGTTCTCGGCCAGCCCAAGCTTCTCGAGTGTGACTTTGTACACGATGTTGATGCTGCTGCCGTTGTCGATTAGCACCTTGCTGAACCTCACATTCTTCTCGGGACCCAGGAAGGTAGGATCCAGCACCAAGGCGTAGCTACCCGGATTGGGCATCACCTTGGGATGATCTACTCGGGACCACCTGATCTCCTGGTCACACCAATACATGTAGTGAGGGACAACAGGAATCACTGCATTGACCTCCATGGCACGCCTGTGCTGTGATTGCTTGTCGACTGGCTCAGAGGTGAAGATCATGTAACTCTCATGGTGCTCTTGGTACTGGTTGGAGCCTCCGCCCCCATTGTTGCCGTTGTTGTTGTTGCCCTGGTAGTTGTTGTTGTTGCCTCTGTTGTTGTTGTTGCAGTTGTAGTAGTTGTTGTTGTTGCGGTAGCTCTCATTGTTGAAGTGTCGGTTGGCTCCCAAAGCCACTTGGTTCACATTCTCTCTTCTCGGGTACACTGGCGGCCGAGCTGCGGGTGCGCGAGTAGGCTGCACATTGGCATTGGCCGCTGGCAGAGGAGGAGGAGGAGGCAAGCCATCATTCGTGATCACATCCCACCACTCGCACTGCCGAGTAGTGTGGTTAGCAGGCCTGGAGAGGTGGTGAGTGTGAAAACTGCATGGGCCATCCTTCATGTCGTCAAAGACGAACTTCCTCGGCTGCTCGGAGTTGCCGCTACCCGACTGAGAAGTACGGAATGGTTTCTTGTTGCCTTGGCCCTGGTTCTGGTTCTGCCCGTAGGCTCCAGCAGGTTTCTGCCTCTGGCTACCACCAGCTCCAACAGTCACTGCATTCACCTCTTCAGGATCATACCGAGTATCTATTCGGTCACCCCTGCGCTTGTTGCGGAACTCGTTGCGCTTGCTGTTGCTGAAGTTTCTTCTCGGCTCAGAGGAGTCCATCAGGGGCTGAGTAGAATCACCGAGTGCGTACTGATCCGCAATCTTGATGGTCTCCGCCAGAGTGTTTGGCATCTCCCTCTGCAATCTCTGCCACAGCATGCTGCCGTGCCTGCATCCCTGCGCAAACCAAGTGATGGCCTGGGCCTCGTTCACACCTTCACAGGTGTTCCTCAATGTGCTCCACCGAGTAAGATACTCGCGGTCTGTCTTGTCTTCTCGCTGCCTGCAAGCGGACAGCTGCTGTGGCCTATTCGGCCTCTTGTAGGTGCTGGTGAAGTTGCTGACGAAGGCATCCGAGAAGTCCAGCCATCAATTTATGCTGTGCTTGGGCAAGTTGTTGAGCCAAGTGCGAGCTGGACCCTCTAGCATCTGCGGGACGTACCGCACTGCCCATCTCCTGTTGCCGCCCGCAATGTGGACTGCGGTGACGTAGTCATTGAGCCAATCCTCCGGCTTGGTGCTGCCATTGTAGCTCTTGGTGCCCCTTGCGAGCTGAAAGTTCTTCACGGACGGCTCGTTCATGATGCGCGGGCCAAAGCACTCAGGGCCAGGAGGACCCGTGTTCTCCAACCGAGCTGACAAGTTGATCCGGTCCAGCTGATGCCTCGCATCTCCAGGTGCCAACACGCGCTCGCCAACACGGTCCAGAATGTCATAGCCAGCCATCTCCATGGCCGAGTAGCCATCATCATATCTATCCACCTGCACAGCTGCAGGCTGCTCCACCGGGTTGGCGACTGATGCCACTACGCGCGGCTGCTGCCTCTGCCGAGTAGGCGGAGCAGCGGGGCGCTGAGAAGGACCTGGACGCGCTCCACCTCGGGCCTGGCTTTGAGCTTGATGGGCTTGAGAGCCTGCTCTTGCAGCGTTGTGTTTCTGCACGGGCTGCTGCGGCACAGCAAGCTGTTTCGCGGCAGCAGCCGGGTCATACACCTGCATTTGCCTATCTCTGGCGGAGCGTCCGCTGCGGCTCTTCTCGCGGCTGGGGTGCGGAGACGAGGCCTGATCGTTAGATCTAGCCGCGTGCGAGTGCACCACCTGCGAGGCTCCAGCACCCGGGTTGGCCTTCTGGAACTCCTCATTCTGCCTAGCAGCCTCCAACACCAACTCGTTGAGCCTTTCCTGCTGCCTAACACGCGCGTCGCCGTCGAGACGAGGCAACTCGGCAGCTACAGCCTCTGCAGCTTTAAGTGTCTTGGCAGGTGTGCTATACCTAGGCCTAGTGGAAGTGTTTGCGGTGGCGGACTGAGCAGGAACCTCTACAACTGTCGCCATCTCGGCACCAAGGTTGCGCCGCGTGGCGCCTACTCTGCTAGCTCTCCTAGTGACTGGCGTGAAGCCGTGAGCCCTGTTGTACTTAAGCTGGTCTAAGCTAAGCTCTAGCCTGACCTTGTCCAACTCCGCCTGCTCGGCGAGCAGTTCCTGGCGTTGCCGCTCGAGCTGCTCCTTCATGCTCAGGAGCTCGAGGTCGGTGGGAGGCGGCATGCCATTCCGCCCAGCCGACGCGGGAATAGTCGGAGTGGTGGAGGGAGGGAGGTTGCAGTCCTTCTCGTAAGGCCTGTGAGTCCTGCCACCAGCGCTCGAGGCAGCAAGATCCTCGACGACGACCGCGGCGCCAGTAGCAGCTGCGCCGGCGTTTGCCGCCAAGCCTGTCACCATCACCTCAGCGCGGTCTGCAGAACGGCGCGCAGGCCTTCCGCGAGCAGCGATCACAGCGGGAGGATCCTCCGCGTCATGCACCAGCTCGGGGTAGACACGGTCGGTGACGGTAGCGACGTAGACGAGGTGCGCGCCGAAGGAGATCACCGTGCCGCCCTCCGGCATGGCCCTGCCACCGATTTCACCTGCGTTGTCAGTGACGAAGTCGAAAGAGCCGAATCTGTGGACAAGGCCACAGACTACGCGCTCCGCTGAAGAAGATCCCGTCCGAACAGAAACTCCAGCCAGCGCCGCTGGTTGCCCCATGGTGGGCGCCAACTATCGTGGTGGAGTCACGGCAGATGCCATAGGATGGCTAAAGATGTGGGAACGATGGACGCTGGAGGTGCTCGGGGAGGGATCACGCGACGAGTAGCCGCGTGAGGTAAGATCTAAGCACTGCAAACAACACGATCTACCCAGGTTCAGGGCCCTCGTGAGGAGGTAAAACCCCTACTCCTGCCCTTCTCTATGTATTCTGGTGTCTCACCGAGTAGCCACAGTACAATGTTCTTGCTACCGAGTAGCCACTCTTCTCTCTTTGTGATGAACTAGGTCAAGAATCTAGGGTTTCCCTGTGTCCCAGCATGCGATCCTCACGCAGGAGGCGGCGGGGCACCTTATATACACGGTGCCCAGCCGGATACGTCCAAACACGGACAAGTGTCGACATAGTGTGCACATCGTCCTTCTTCCGAGTTCCCGCTGACAGCTTTGGTTCCTAATCTTGGCTGCATCCGGAAAGTCGTTGGGCAAAACCAAGGGGACAGTCTGGTATCACTGTGCCAAACACAGAGTAGGGCCCCCTTATCCTGCGACCGCCTGCTTCCACACTGTCACTGTCAGGCAGGCCGGTCCCAGATGAACAGTAGTTTGAATAGTGCCAAGTACGGACCCAGGATACGCGGGATCCTGTGTCAGAACGGCTCCTTTGACTTCTGGCCCGAGTAGATTCCCGCCAATCTTACTCGGACCAGCTCTTCTACTCGAACGGACATAACTCTCTTGATATCTCCTTCTGGTCATCTTTTCGTAAGACCGAGTAGCAGTCGACCGGGTAGCAAGTACCGGGTAGGCGGCTACTCGACCAAACTTCTCTTCTGACTGTTGCCTTTACCACTTGCCTTTACCCTACTCGGGGGTAACCCCCCGACAGCAGGTGTGGCCTTCTTTGCAGGTGTTGCCTTCCTCGCGTGTGTCACCTTCCTCCCCGGTGTCACCTTCCTCACCGGTGTCGCCTTCTTCACCGGAGACTTGCTTTTGGTCGGTGTCGCCTTGTTCCCTGGTGTCGCCTTCTTCGCGGGTGTCGTCTTCTTCGCCGGAGACTTGGTTTTGGTTGGTGTAGTCTTATTCCTATAGAAAGATGAAGAACAATTTTATTGGAGCAATCTTAGGCAACATCCATTAGCTACTGCTAGAATTAGAAGAGTTACCTCTTGTAATTAGCTATAGGCTCGTCGTCATGCACATCTTGCTCCTCAGCTACGTTAGCAGGTCGCTTCCTGCAACGTATCCCATAGAAAATTAGGAAATGTGCATCATTACTAATTAGGAAAGAAACATGTTACTATACCTTTTACTAGGCGTGTGCTGCTCTTCTGGCTGCTCTTGTTGTTGCTCATCAACATAATCAGGATACCTTGGAGGAGAGATTGTGCAAGTTTTTTCATAGTGGCTAGGTTGCTTACATTTCTTGCACTTCACCACCTTTCTGCCAGGTTCAAGGAACCCTCTAAGTCTCTGTACTCTAGGCCTACCAGGAGGCCTTTTCTCTTGTATAGGTGGGTTTATCGTGAAGCCAAGATCCACTTGCACCCATTGTGTCTTATCTGTCATTGTTGGCATTGGAGATGCATATGCAGCCTGAAATCTAGCCACGCTACAGCATTCATCAACAAAAGATTGGATTTCTACCCCTCTAGTTCTCATTGAGCAGATGAACGCTAATGCATGAATACAAGGCTTCCCTGAAACTTGATATACCTGACAGGTGCATGCTCTTTTCTCCAAGTCTACCGTGTGCCTTTGGTCATAGGTTTTGACATTATAAAGGGTAACCTCTGCTTGAGTATCAGTATTCCATGAGATTTTGTGTGGTCCAATTGTTTTGCTAAGGGCATTGAGCTTTTTAAGGACAACCGGCGGTATTCTGGCCGCCATCTTCCTAGAAACTTGCCTCCTCACGTTGAACTTCACCATAATGAGCTCTCTAATCTAATCTAACAGCTCACATAGATTCAGACCTTTAAAATCTTTGATCTGCTTGTTAAAACTTTCAGAAATGTTGTTAGTGAGAAAATCAACCTTGCTAGATTCCCCGAAGGCACATCTATACCACAACCTATTATAATCTCAAGATATTCAATAGCCTTTGGATCAGCATCATATATCTTCTCCATGTGATACCTAAACTTCTGCTCGGTGAATCCTCTTGCAGTTGGGTACAAATGGTCTGTGTACACTTTACCATGATATTTTTTCATGAAGTTTTGGTATAGATGTCTCATGCACTCTCTATATTCACATTCAGGGAATATGTTGTCAACGGCAGTTTCTAACCCTTTGCAAGCATCACTAGAAATGACAAGCCCTGGTGGCGAACCTACAGCCCTACACAACTGCTGCATAAACCATGTCCAATTCTCTTTTGTTTCTGAATCAAACACGGCATATGCTACGTAGTACAACCAGTTATGTCCATCTATTGTGGTTGCTGATGCTAGCTGACCAATATACTTTCCATTTAGTGCGGTTGCATCTACTCCTATGTATGGTCTACAACCAGCTAAGAAACCATCTATGCAGAGCATAAAAGCTACAAAGACTCTGTTAAAATGATACTTATCATTGATCTTAGCTAATTCAATTTCAACTATGCTTCCAAGACTCTTCCTATCGATTTCTGCTTTCCAACTAATGTAACATCCCTGATTTTTGGAAAAACTCAAAAATCACAAAATTTTGAAACTTTTGTTTTCATGTCAATACAAGTCACCAAAAACAAATAAAACTCAACACAAATGAAATATTAGGTCCTATAGCAAGTATATTGGATTTGGAAGTCCAGTTATGCCCTTGTTCCTTAAACCCTAAAACCTTATTCAAAATAAGTTTCTTTATATAAAGGGAATATGTTTTTATCAACAAACCTTTACCCAAAATATTTACAACTCCAATATTAAATTTGAAGATATTTTATGGCAACAAAAATCAAAGAATTATAACCCTTAATGAAGTTCTAAGCCTCAAAAGTATTTGATGAGAATAAAATTGTTAATAATAACTTTTAGTTGTTATTCCAAGTTTTAAACATGAAGGTGTGAAAATAAAATGCTTTGTTTTGAAAATAACATAAAAGAGGGTTTTGAAAACAATATTATGACTTGTGGTTTTATTCTAAATTTTATTAGTCAACAATATTAATTATTTGATATGAACTAATTAAATACCATTAAGTTACTATTAGTAAATCCTTCATATCCTAAAATTATAAAATCTGAAAATGGTTTAGAAATGGCTTTCCAAAAATATTATATGACATGTAAAATGACTCTGAAATTTTATTTAGACAATAACATCATTTTATTATTTTCTAAATTTTAAAATGGCCTTAAAGTACTATTAGTGTTTTATTTATATTTTCAAAATATAAAAATTGTGAAAACAAGATGAAAGGACTTTCAAAAATATGTTTTCAACATTTAGGATGTCTTTGAATTTTTAATTGATCAATAACTATGTTTTATAAAATTTTAAATTAAAAATCACATTAAGTAACTATTAAGGAATTATTCAAATTTCCAAAATTTCAAAAATGAAATATGTTGAATTGTTTTCAAAAATGGTATTGTTGGAAAGCATTTGAAATTTTAAGATTTTATAAATTGGTTTCATGTTGTTTGGATATTTAAAACTGAAGTTATTAAGGTTTTTATTTAACAAGAAAAAGAAAAGAAAAATAAAAAGGAAAGATGACGTCAGCTGACGTCACCCTCCTTCTTCCTCACGGAAGGCAACCGCGCGTGTCACGGCCGGATTTTTCGCCGCTCGATTCCAGGCCATTAAGGCCATGAATTCCTCCCTTCTTCGGCCCTACTTATAGCCCCCGATACCCTCCTCGTTTCCCCTCTCATCCTCTCTCCAATCGCTCCTCGAGGATGGAGTATTTCCCCGCCGGAGTTCCATCTCTGCCACCGCCGTTCGAGCACGATTCCGGTGTGGTAAGCGACCTGCACCGCCCTCTTTTTGTTCCTCCCTGCTCCCCTTGCTCGTGCGCACCCCGTGATGGGTTTTTCGATTTATTTTACGTAGTAAAACACCGCCGCCATGTGCACCCGAGAAAGACCCGAGCAACACCGCCATCTCCCGTACCGTGTCGTCACCAGAAGCCACCCGGGACAACCCCGTCATCGCCATCCTTCTCGCCGTGCTCTGCCGAGCATCTCGGTGGTCTTCCCCGAGCCCGAGCACCCCCGTAGCGCCGTCACTGTCCAGGAGCTGCAACTCTGGCCGCCGTCGCGCCATTTTCTGGCCACCCCAAGCAGGTAAGCTCTCTCCCTCGCTCCCATCCGTTAGATCTAGGTCTAGTGGCCTAGATTAGATCCACCCCGAAGGGGTACGCCACCGTTGGATCTGGATCTGACGCCCCAGATCCAATCACTTATACACGTCAGCACATGCCACGCCAGCACCCAGTCAGCATACCCCATCCAATCAGAGACTTCCGCGTGGCTAGCCTTTTATTCGAATATTTCTCCCGCTGGAATCAATTAGCAGTTTTACAGATTAGTCCCTACAAATTCAAAACCTCATAACTTTTAAACCACTTGGCAAAATTTAATGAACTTGGACTTTTTGAAATCACCAGAACATGTAGAATCTTTTGGAGTTAACCAAATTAAAATTTGACAATTTAAAATATGATCATTTTCAAATATGCTTGTTTGATGAAATTTGACATAATTCAAATTCTACAAATCCAAATATTGTAAATAAAATATATTTGGAAACCTTAGGATGTGTACTTTCATATCCTCTGTCCCAAAATAATATTTGAAAAAATTAAAATTGAATTTAGAATTAAGTTGTCTATTTGAGTATTTTTGACATAGATTAATTTCTATAAATATTTTCAATATAGTTCCTTTTGCAAAATTGCTCCATTTGATAACCTTGAACCAGAAACAACCTTTCCCAACCATTTTGGACATCCTTGGACCATGGACATGTGTTTTTGACCAAAAACCCAACCTAGTGATTCATCCATCTTTACCATGTCTTAGGAATTGTTTTCAACTGTTATGCCTTGATGTTATGTCTATTTGGAGCCAAGCCAAGTCCTTAGAATGTGTCAATCACATATAGTACCAAGTAGTGAAATTTAGTTTTCTATCTACTTCTCCACTCCCCTTTCATGCTTCAAGAAATCATCAAGCTAGCAAATTGGAGATCAAGACTCAAGCACAAGAAGAAAACTTCATCTCCAACTTAGTGGCAACATGAAGAGCTACAAAGAAGATCATTGAAGAATTTGAAGTAAGGGAATTGTGCTTCACAACAACTAGAAGAAACTCAATGAAGTACAAATGTATGAAGAAATGAAGAATAAGACATCTTCCTCTCTATTTCTATCCTTCTTCTATTTTCCTTCAAATTGACTTAGTGGTATTTGTGCCCATTCCATACCCAAACCAATTAGTGAAGTAAAACACATGAAGAATCTATCAAGACCAAGAGAAGAATCCATCCAAGGAAAAAAGAGACTACAATAGAAGCATGGAGATGATCTTCAAGAAGACAAGCATGTGAAGACTTGGAGAAATCCATACAAGTTGAAGAATAACAAGTTGTTTTGTCCAACCATTGACCCAAATAGAAAATCCCAAGACTTTATCTTGTTTTCTCTTTTTTTAAGAAGTTAGTTGAACCTAGACCTACCCTAAACCAAAATGGAAATACTAAACTTAGATCACTCAAATGTTTTGATAAAAACAACTAAGTGTTATACTTGTTATGTGCTTCTTTAGTTGAAATAGTTAGATCACCTTAGTGAACTCTTGGAACTTCATCGACAAGTATGTTTATAATAAAGTTAGATCACATAAAAATTCAACCTAGTCCATCCCAGGTAAAACCTTGGAATTTCCTTAACAAGTATTGAACTCAAATCTTGACCTTGCCCTAGCCAACTTGGTACAACCCCTTTGTTATGATTATTTGCTATGTTTGTTTTCTTCACATATGTGTTTGATTGCTAGGATGCTTGTTTATTTTTGTTATTGTGTTTTCAATGAATAGATTGTACGGAGAGAAACGATCTTTTGTGAAGATTGTGAATTCTTCACCAACTTCAACAAGGCAAGTAACACATCATCAACTACCCATTATTTTCTATATGCATTAGTTGATTTTTGAGTAGTATGCATTGATAGGAAATTTTACTAAGTTATATTATGCTATGCTATTATCCTAGTAGTGTGTATCCATCTCTTTTATCCTTGTTATTTATAGCCTTAGAACTTGATAGATTCTATGCAATGAGACAAATGATTTTTACTTGATGTTGTGGAAAAATTCTAAGTAACAACTTCAATGAACCACCTAGGTGGATTTGGTTGTTTGGCTGATGAGAGTTGAGTGTCTCCCCGAGGGGTGTTCACTTGAGGAATGCCACCCAGGAACAAAGTGATTATGATGTTCCCCAAGTTTAGATTTCTTCCAGTGTAGCCTTTAGTCATATGGGCTCTTTCTTGATCAACTAAGTTGTGAGGGTTCAGCCCGGGCTTGACAAGCAGATGTAGCATAATTATAGGTGGAACGGGTCTTGCCATTGGGTTGGATTCTTGCTTCTGAAAGATCTCGTCTCGATTCTTCTCCTTTCCTTAATGCACTCAGGGTGTATAGGATGTTTGGGTTGAGTTGGGTCTGAAGGTGAAAGTGCACAAGCTCTGTAGAGTCAACAAACTAAGATCTTAGCCGTGTCCCCAGTTATGGACAACTATGAGCAGCTGGACAAGGAAGGACGGAAGAATCACATCACCATTTTTAATAAGTAAAATTTGACCAAGTGAACAGTAGTAGTGGTGCTTGGATTTCAGTCCAATGATGTCACCCCTTTGAAAAGAAAAGTTTTCTTTTACAAAAGAGATAGGAGAAAACTTGCTTTATACAAACTTAGCCAAAACTCCACTCAGCCAAATAAGCATGTAGTATTAATCGTGCCATTTATATCCACCATAGTGTTACTTGCTGATGGCTCCCAAGTGCAGGTTATCAATCGTAGTCTTCGATGGGAAGTATTACCCAAATTTGTAGTTCGACTCAGTGGGAACACAAGAATACCGGTGAGACTTTAGCAATTGGGACGTCACTCCCAACCACACATGTATATCAACAAACTTGCAGCGAGAGTGGTGAGTGTAATAATGCAGTGAAAGTAAACAAACAAAAAGTAAATGGAGAGCAAGTGTTTTCCCAGTTTTCACCAGAAAAGAGTGAAAGTAAACCACAGACTAAAACGCAGGCATGAGGTGACAGCGGGGTGTTGCACGGATAAGATTGATCATGTAATAATGTTTTGCTAACAGCGAGGCCTTTCTCTATCTCAGTTTTATGTAGGTGTGTGTTCCGTAAATTATTGTGCGTACTAACCAAGAGAATTTGCACAAAGCCTATTGTCCTACCTGCCCATTTCACCAGGGCCAATTTGGAACTACAGGTAATTAAGGTCTACCCTTTCAAATAGCCCGACCAACGCATTAACACTCCATGAACACACATAATCCTCAAACTAGAACATATCCCCCTTGTTTTCCCTAGCTGTCACTTTAGGGTTTGCAGGTTCAACATAATAGCAGGTAATACACATTGCAGATAGATACCAAACTCAAATATATGATGTAGCAATGTAAGTTCAGTACTGAAATCATGCCACTTGGGCCCTAGTAACAAGCATTAAGCCTAGCAATAGTGCATCAACATAAGACATAATAATTCTCAAGACAAACCCCTAGATCCCGCATACCGGGTAGCAATTACATGATCAATCTCATCCAAAACCCCTCACACCTCACATGCCTACAGCAACTACTCACACATGGAGGGGGTGATGGAGCTCATGGTTGATGGAGATGATGGTGACGAAGCCCCTCGAATTCCACCTCCGGGGGTGAAATCCCGGATCAATCTGACTCCGAAATCGAAGATCGTGGTGGCGACGGCGCTCCGTTTCGCGAACAGCCCTCCCCTTCGAAACCCGTCAGTTTCTCGTATATATGGAGGGGTACGTCGAAGACCTAGCCGGAGTGAGCCATCTGGGCCCAAAAGGGGTGACCCCACGCGACCAAGGAATCTGGCCGCGTGTGGGGCCCCCTTTTGGCCCTCGGGTGGCCCCCCGGCCCCATCTGGTTCTCATTCCCCTTCTTTTCCATAAAAAATTACGTGGTTTTCATCCACTGTGAAAAGTCCTGCGAAAATAGACGGAAAGAAGACTTTTGCTAAAAACAACGTCATATTCTGCAGATTTATTCAATTATGGGGGGACTCCGGAGAGAAATCTGATGCAAAGTGCTTGGAAAAGTAGAAGCATTTTGGGTGCATCAACTCCCCCAAGCTTAGCTCGTTGTTTGTCCTCGAACAACTCAAACGCAGTGCAGAAGTGATAAAAACTTTGGCAAGAACTTTGCATTGCATATGCATCATCAATTAATACTAGCAAATACTCAAGACATGATTCCTGTAACAAGTAGCAAAATACTAGCAAGTGTGCATCTACTCAGTGTTGAAGCATATATACTTGTTGCAATAGAAATAACATGAAGTGTTAATACTTGAATGAGTTTGCTCAATTGTAGACATAAACAAAGGCTTGTGCATCGCTGATGATTGAATCATATCAAGATTTTTGAGATCTCTGATTCTTTCATATGTTGACAAGTAAAATCATTGTGCTTACTACCTTGCTCTCAGTTTTGCTAAAGCATTAATTTTTCATTTTGATTCTTATGCTTGACAAACTACACGTTGAAAGCCTCATGCCCCTTAAAAGCGAAGTCCCGCACCATGATTACTCAACTCTAGATTCCTAATAAGCCTTGTACAATCATTGTAAGTATTAATGACATCATAGAGAGCAGCAATTGGGGTACCTCTAGCCCCATGACATGGAAACCAGCCCATGTCAAAATGGCAAGACAAACAAATGGAATGGACTCATTATTCTTTTTTATTTCATTCACTATATACATAGCTTCTTATTTTATTACAGGATATGTTGCGGAGTCCATTCTAGCTATAAGTAAATTTCCACCATGATATCGCATGGCTTGGGTTAGCGGCCCAATGCGTCTCTCTAATCATATATACTTACTCATCAAGACTTACTATTCCTCTACCTCATTTCGGCATGACAGGCATCCATAGTTAAAAGAACATGATATCAACTTGAATATAGAATTCTTAGTGCAGCGTTGAAAGTTTTCCATGTGATACACATTTAGACTAACCCCCAACCATAAGTTCGTCAAGCATAAGACTCCACCATTCATGAAATTTTCTCTTTTAATTCTTTCCTTGGTTGGCAAGTTCAGTAAGCACAATGGGATGCGTAAACCTTTTCTTAAGGCTACAATTATTCAATCCATCAGCCAAGTAATGACACTAAACAATATTTCAGTTGCATCAGAATATATTCTACTAAACCACGGAGAAGATAAACAATGGCTATTATGTCACTAAGTGTTAAGGGAATCATAAGGTGTGCACTTGCTGTTATTAAAAAGCATACATAAGCACGGCAAAGGTGTCATACCTTTCATCACTTCGAGCACATTATCATATCATTGTTGTTCTCCTCTCCCCACTTGAACTGCTCAATAAAAACTCAAATCTTGCTATAAAAAGTTACTGCATTCAGCAATTTGTTTACCTACCTAAACACCTCAAAAGTTTCTCATGTTTTACAGAGGTGAAGGCCATAAAAAGTTGCAGTAGTGATTAAATTTTCAGCTCAAACGGAGTCACAAGTAAAGATTAAAGCATATAACAGTGAACATATTTCAGCAATTCCTGTAGCTCCGTATTTATACTAAACTCAAGAAAACAAAAATATTTTTGTGGTTTTTGATTTTTAGAAACATAATGTAAATAACCAGAAGTAAACTAGCTAACAAATAACAAAAATATTTTTGTGTTTTTCAGATTTAAAGAACATAAACCAACAAATAACATGCAAGTGATATAACACAACGAATGAGGAGGGAGAGAAATACTCCCCCAAGCTTGTGATCAAGCTAGTATCCTGGGTGGTAATCATGTCCACCACTCAACGAAACTCCCTGGAAGAAGGATGGATCCTGCCATGCCTGTGCTCCAAGGTGTGGTTCAGGGAAGCCCCAGGGATATGCCATAAGCGCCTGGTATTCGGGCTCCTCATGTTGTTGCTCTTCTTGTTGTGGCTCTTCTTGCATAGTCCACTTTGTCTCCTTTTCCGGTGCACCATCGGTCCCTCAAACCCGAATGTAGAGAGGAATTCCCTCGAGAGTTCCACATATGCGTTGCGTGGATGGCGTGAGAACTCAAGCAGCCCCGTAGTTGCAGCAAAGGCTTGAAATCTTCGGCAATCCCCCAATGTTCAAGAACTTCGGGGTCTTGCCATCTTGTGGTATGGACATGCAGATTTTCACCTGCAAAAACCAATTCATCCTCCCATAACTGATTATCATCATGATTGTTGGACACCCTTGATTCTCTTCTCCTTGTCCTTGAGGACATCCCAAGCAATGTCTTTCCCTTGTTCAGCATGTTACCTTGCTGTACCAAAATAAAATTCAACAAAAATTAAATTGTATCACTCTAAAACATTGCTAAGGCATCCATAACTAGTCGTCTAATCAATATCATGCATCCATATCAACTAGAAAACTTAAATTCATGGAGTTCTTAGACATAATAGGTGACACCTAGTGCAGCAAAATACTTCATACACAAAGCATGGGAGCAAAAAGTAATTGGATGAGTGAAGGAGTTACATACCAAGGAGTGATTCCATCAAACAGATTTGAAAAATCTGCCTCAAATGTGGAGATCGAGGATTGACGGAGAAACAGAGCACGGGAAAAATGGAGGAGATGAACTGGGGTTGGTTTTCGGTCGAAAGGGAGCAGATGAGCATTGGATGGGCCCCAGCATCCACTTGTGGCCAAAAATGGGGTATCCCACGCGGCCAAGGAATCTGGCCGCATGGAGGTACCTATTTTGTCCCCTGGTGGCCTGCTGGTGCTCCCCCACTGGCTGCTGGTCCCTTCGGGCAAAAAACTGACCCCTAATTTTTCTGGAATTTTACGTGAAACTTTTCTACAGAGAATTTCTAAAACTTCATATTCTGTGATTTCTGATTCTAAAATTTTTAATACTATGTCTATGTCTCACAATTTTAAAGCAAATAACATAAAAAAAATGCAATTTAAATGTTTGTGAATCATGCCTTTATCATTTCCACATTAGTAATGAGGTTGATTAGGTCTCATTAGCAACATGTAAATAATATAGCTCATGATTCTTATTATTACTTATTATAAAACAATAAATCAAGTTACCTCATATTTGATTGGAATGGTCCCAATCATCAATATTTCATACCTTGGTGCTGGAGGTGGTATAGGTATTTCAATGCTACCAATCTTAATGGAATTTATTTGTATAGCATTCACACTTGTGCTCATACTTGTAACATGTTTCTTCTTGGGAAAATAAATAGTGTGATCTTTGCCTTTAACATTAAATGTCACTTTGCTCTCAGTGCAATTTATCACAGCTCCTGCAGTATTCAAAAAAGGTCTACCAAGAATAATAGATAGATTATCATCTCCAGGCATTTCTAATATAACAAAATCAGTAGGTATCAACTCATTACCAATAGAGATGGGAACATCCTCACATATTCCTATAGGTACAGCAGTTGTTTTATCAGCCATTTATAAAGATATTTCTGTTGGAACTAGTTTGTTCAAATTAAGCTTCTTATATAGTGAGAAAGACATAACACTAACACCAGCTCCTAAATCACATAATGCATATTGTAATATCCCAAGTATGAAAAACCACCCTAGAATGTTTGTTTCTTGTTTTATTATTGTTTTGCATCATGGCATCTTAATCATTGCATCTGTTTTCCTTTTGGTTGCATCTGTTTTCCTTTTGGTTGCATCTGTTTTCCTTTTGGTTGCATCTGTTTTCCTTTTGGTTGCATCTGTTTTCATTGTTTTCACAATTGAAAATTCAAACATTATTCAAATGCTTTGTTCATACTTGTTATGTTACAACTTTCCAAATAAAAGGTTCAAATAAAACTTCCATTTGTTTCCATGAAAAATAAAAAGCTCAACTATTAATTTGTTCTTTAATAATCCACCTAATTCAAATTGCATTCAAAATTCAAATCACATGCTACAAACAGCACCCAACTTGAACTTATGAGAATTACAACACAATGCTAATATTTTTGTTTCAATTAAACTTTAAGGTTCAAACCATTTAAAACTTGTTTTCAATAAACCTCTTAATAATCAAATTCATCCAAATTTGAATCAAATTACAAACAGCATTTTTTCTGAACTATTTGGAAAACAGAACTTGGCAAGTGATTGCTGTTGACCTAATTAACTCACACAAATTTTACCTAATTTTTCCTAACTCAAAACCTATCTATTTTCTTCCTATTTCATTTCAGCAAAAAAAAAATATAGAAAAAAAAGCAGCAAATGCGCAGCGCAGGGGAGCATCACGGCCCAGCCCAGCTCCCCTCGGCCTGGTACCGTTTCGCCCCCCCCCCTCTTTTCTTCCCCGCGTACGGCAGGGCGATGCCGCCCTCCACGTCGACGCCGTCGACAGTGAACGGCCGGGAGCAGCCCTAGCACCCTATAAACCTACTCCCAGACCCCCCCCCCCGAGCTGTTGCCCTAAGCCTAGCCCCCAGCTACCTCCCACCTCGCCGCCGATCTCTCTCTCTCTCTCTCTGCCCGTTTTTCCCCCTCTCTGCAACCTCACCGGAAACTCCACCTCTGAACCCATGGCAGCCGCCGTCGACCCGAGCCTCCACCCAGCTGGCTGACCCTGGGAATCAACCCCCCTCACCTTCCTCGACCTCCTGGACACCTCTGCGAGCCCCGAGGGAGTTGGATCGCCGCCGCCGTCAACGTGCTGTCGCGCCGGAGATTTCTTCCCCGAGCCGCGGCCTCGCCTGCAACGAGGGTGAGCAACGACTATCTCCTCCTTCTCTCTTGCGCAAGCACGCAGCAGCACACGCACACCACCACTCGCAGCAGCGCATCCACGGCAGCACCCCGAGCAGCGCGCAGAACACGCCGCCGGCCACCGTCGAGCTCTGACGGAAGTTTCAGTTAACACCTGCAGAGAAAGAAATTCAGTTAGCGAATCTGAACAATAACCTGTCTGCGTAGCGTATACTGTCAAACGAACGATCGCTATCGCACTGGTAGCAGCGTTGCGCGCGCACGGCCCGGTCGTGGGTTCGAGTCCCCCCGCCCGTAGGAAAAATTCCACCCCTTTTTTGCGAAGGTTACTGACACGGTGGCCCCAGGGCCCACTGGCAGTGACCTAGGCTAGGTCACTGCACGGTGTAGAGCTATTTTCAGCTTTTCTTTTTTTAGTTTAAGTCCAATTCTTTTACAGTTTAGTCCCTAGTTTTAAATTGCTAATAACTTTTATTTTACAAATCCAAGTAATAAAAGTAAAATATGTTTGTTGAACCAAATTTAATTATCCATCTATTTAATCCATTTTTATTCTGTTTTGAATAATTCAAATGCATTCAAATTTCAAATTCAAACAAATCATTTTAAATTTGGTTAATTTCATAAATAATTCAAACTTAAGTCAAATAACACAAATAAAATATGTTTTCCATGCCATTTTGAAACACCATTCCAAATATAAATTTTGTTTCATGATTTGAATAATTAAAATTGCTTAAATAATTTAAACCTTGTTTAAATCATTTAAAATTTGCTAAATTCATAACTTGCTCAAATTAAATTAATTTTGAACATATCAAATATGTTTTCAAACTAGAAAAATATAAACTTTTCAAATATGAATTTGAATTTATGATTTGAACAAATAAAATTGAAATAATATTCATACTTGAATTTAATTCATTTAAATCTTGTTTAAACTTGTTTAATTCATAATTAAATCATTGTAATTCCTTTTTCAATATTTGAAACATGTAATCCAACTAAAATTTTGTGCTCTTTCCAAATATGAACTTTGTTACTTGTTTTGAACAATTTAAATTGCTGAAAACAAAAAATTCTTGTGTAACACCTTTAAGGAACCAAAATTTCTTAACTTAATCAATAAAATTCCAAAATTGGTAAACCTTATTTTAAATTGTTTCTATTGTTGTTATTTTTCTGTTTTCCTCATCCATGCATCATACTAATCCACTTTCACCTGTTGGTTAGTTGTAAAACAATTGTTTCAACCATAATTCATGGGCTTTTCATATGCAACTCAAATTGCATGTGGGTCCATTTAATCATGTTGTTACTATGTCAACTAGTTTATTTTGATGCATCAATTAAATGGTCATGCATCATCCCATGATTGTGCATTATGCCATGTTATTGATTGTCTATCTCTCTGCGTTGTTTGTTTGCTTCTTCTCGGATAGACGACGACGTTGAGACAAACGAGCTTTACGACACCCCTTCTGAGGATCTAGCTCAGTACCAGGCTGCTGAGTTTGCAGGCAAGTATTCACTCACATGAACCATTGTGTTCCTTTCAACATTGGATACCGATACTTTCCGTTGTCTATTCTGCTAGCCCTATGAATCGTTGCTTCTGTTCGATCCTATCACATGTTATCCCTTAACCCTGATATAGCCTCACCTCCACACCTATAACCCCATTCCTTGTTGCCCGTGTCTTACTAGCATGCTTAGGGTTGTTTCTGCTCGAGTCTGTTACCCGGTACTTTCTGTTACCATATTTCTATTATGTTCTGGGGCTCGATGTTAAACAACAACCTGTTAATTTTGAGGTAATAATAATTTGCTGATAAGGCACCGGCAGGAGGCCCGGCGTGGTTTTGAGGCCTGCT
Organism: Alopecurus myosuroides; assembly: GCA_028641055.1. Taxonomy (NCBI): domain Eukaryota; kingdom Viridiplantae; phylum Streptophyta; class Magnoliopsida; order Poales; family Poaceae; genus Alopecurus; species Alopecurus myosuroides. The sequence goes on from CM054057.1 coordinate 678,487,379, forward strand.
AGTGTCGACCCTAATTAGGAAAAGGGTCTTCTCTACTGATCCATGATGAGCGTACTAACCGCATGTGGGAAGCGTGTATGGGCGCCCCCCTCAATTTGATTCGATTCGCATCTCGTCCAAATCACCACACTTAGTTCGGGCTTTCCATTTGATGCACTCATATGCAGGTACGAACCCGAGGCCAGGGTGGAACTTTTGTAGTCGGCATTTAGGGCGGCGTGGTCTTAGTGTGCTATGAGGGTCCCCTTTTCTTCGTGGGGCTTGATTAGCCGCGCACGCACAGCACGTGGTGCTTTGGGCTTGATGCGAAGAAGAGTTGAGTTGTGTAGAGTGCCTCGCTTGGTGGGTTTGATTCCCGTCTGGCGGGATATTCTTACGTGTACGGCCAAATTGGTGCACCCCTGCAGGGATAAATCTTCTCGAGAAGCCGTGTTTTCCGCGGTTATGGTTAACTTGGTGAAAGTACTGGCTAACAAGTACTCAGAACAACTTACACCTAACTAATGATAACTTGACTAGTAATAGCTTTATTGCCACAATACCTTGATCCATCATTAATCCAACTGTGTGAGTTATCCTCGGATTGCTCCTTTGGATAAGGGGCGAGATCCAGGATGGGTTTGTTTGGAGTTAGTTATAGTTGGTTATGATACGCTATCTTATCTCCTTTCTGTTAGCCGGAAGTTGTAGTATGTATCTGTAGTTGGTTAGTGCAGCCAGCTGCCGCATCTTTTGTATCCCCCTTTTCTTCCGTTGAACCCAAAGCATCCGTGCTTGGTGTTGACGGGTTACACTTTGGTGAACTGTGAGTCTTGCTTGCCAGTACGTTTATGTACTGACCCATTTGGGGCTGTGGTTTCCGCAGACTACGCTTACGAGGATCCCCGTGACGGCTACTACGTGGAGTTTGACGAGGCTGTTGACGAGTAGATAGCGGACCTGGGCAGGATCCGAGACATCGTGGATGGGCTCCGTTTTCCTTTCATTCCCGGCTTCTTAAGCCTATTTGGATTTGTCTGTACTCAGAACTTTTGAATGCTTCCGCTGAGATGTAATGATGATATGTTGGGACATGTGTCCTCTGGATGATTGTATTTGCTATCTCTGCTCTAGTGAGAGCTATTGGCAACTTATTTCAATCTTTTGTGTCTTAGAGATCTGTTGTGCTATCATTTTGTTAAACGCCGTTGACGTACCATGTGTGTATGGTATGAAGTACGTCAATGGTAGTATCCTGATTTCTATGGGATGGTTTACGTAGACGATGAACAGTAGGGGTTGGTTGTCACCCATACGTGTGTTGGCCTACTCGTAAGAGATGCGGGTGCCGGTAAGCCCCGTAATCCAATCAACTATTGTTCAACGGAACCGCGAGTATCCTCTAGAAGTCCGGGTGCGAAAAATGGTATCAGAACCTGTCTGCCTGTAGGATCCCTTTTACTGGTCGCAGTTGAGTCTAGAAACTATTTTGTAGCTATATAGGAAAAATGAAACGTGAGAGTAGGAATTCTGCCATTTTATTTCTTTCCCCCACCCACCCTCCCTTTTTGGTAAGGAAGTGCAACGTTGTTTTCCCTTCTCATCTAAACTTTCAAGTTAGGTTTTCACGTATCCTGGTTTCTCTAGGATAGTTATATCTACTAGACCATTGGAATGGAGGTGGTTGTGACATGATTTATCATGTTGCCTACTCACGATTGAGAACGGAGGCGTGTAAGCCCCGGAAGCAGATCCTCTATTCCTTAAGCAGTAGATATTGATCCTTTAGAAGCCCGGATGGGTTTTCCGTAGTACCTCAGGAGTGTTTGGTCTCGTGTTTCCCCAAGGTTGCTTCGATATCCTGTTCTTCTCAACATCCTTATTGTCCGTTGAAACCTTGTTGTTGCTTTCCACTTCAGTTCTTCTACCGGCGTCTAATCAAAACTTCCCCGATCATCTGCAGATGGATCTCAGGTTCTACCCGCAGGTGGTTCGTATGACTCGTTGCGAGAGCACTGCCGGTTATCCGGAGATGCTGAGAGACATGGTCACTTATCTGGGGTTCCGTTGGGCACCAGAGTACCAGGTCTACGAGCACCAGCGAGAGTTTGAGCAGACCTACTACCAGGCTATCGCCTACATTCTGTCAGATGATGGCATGAGCGTTGTCCACCGCTACGAGGCAGTAGGTTCCACAGTGGATATGGCCGTGCAGCAGGCAGCTTATGTGACTCTCACCGTCCTTCGTGCTGACTACTGGGGATTTGACGATTCCATCTATCGCCACATTCCCCGTGGTTACATCACTTCAGAGGGAGCTCACTTCACTCTCTACGACAACCTGGATGTCTACGAGCATGATAACTCCAGGCTGCACACCACCGCTCAGTTTGTGAGGCACAGTGACGCAGTTGCCAGCACACTATCTCAGGAGTTGGCTTCAGTCAGAGAGCAGCTCTACCTTGCTTTGACTCGTTTGGCGACTTACACCACAGACTTTGTTGGAGATGAGCGCTTGGCACGTTTCGATCAGCCAGTTGGTCGTCGTCTACCAGATGCTGGAGGTTACGAGCCGATCAGAGGTCCACTCCTCAACCTAGGTGCTGGTTACTCTGGGATTCCGCGCTTTGGAGCACAGGGAGTCGACGCTATGTACTTCACCACACCTAGAGTCGCTCTCATACCACGTCAGATCTATGTGGATCGACGTTCTACCTACTTTCGTGGGCGTGCTCCTCACCGTACCTCTCGTCGTACTACTCACCGCCGTCCTGCTTGATGAGCATGGGAGTACCGATGTATCCATTCTTAGCTATGTTTAGTTATCCTTTGGCATTCGAACCATTTATGGTGTGTTGGATATTCTGATGTATTTGAACATGTGATGATGTACCTGTTGGTTATCTATTCATGCGTCGGAATAATCTCTCTTTCGGTTACCAAGTCTATCCTTTTCTATTGTTGTGCTAAAATGCATTTCCACTCAGGATGCCGCCAACAAGGAACAACCCGCCTGAGCCACCGCCAATCACGGAGCTGTTGACTCAGATGACCCAAGTCATGGCACAGATGGCCCAGTTTCATACTAACCAGCACAACAACCAGAATGCTCCACGAGTCAGTATCAAGGAGTTTCTCAGACTGGGGCCGAGAGCTTTCGTGGCAACACGCGAGCCTCTGGATGCTGATGACTGGATCCGTGAGATAGCTAGGGCTCTGGAGATTGCTCACGTTGCTGAGGAAGACAAGGTCAAGTATGCCTCCTATCTCCTGAAGGGTCAGGCAGCTACTTGGTGGGAGAACTACCAGACCATGAGAGCTGGCTACCCAATCACCTGGAGCTGTTTCAAGGAAGCTTTCCTGAAGCACCACATTCCAGATGGTCTCATGGAAAGGATGCGTGAAGAGTTTTGCTCTCTCAAGCAGGGCAAGCTGGACGTCATTGGCTATCAGAGTGAGTTCAATCGCCTCGCTCATTACGCTGGTGATGAGGTGTCCACTGAGGCTAAGAAGATGGCAAGGTTCCGCAGAGGTTTTAACCCGGAACTCAAGTACGCCCTCACCAACATCAAGGCCAAAGACTTCGAGGAGATCGTTAACACCACGCTCAATGAAGAAAATGGGCGCAAGGCGTTCGAGGAGTCTCGAAAGCACTCGCGTGAGGGTGGTTCCTCCTCCAACATGACCACCCCTCCGCAAAAGCGCCGCATCTGGGTGCCAAATGGTGCTGTCACTCGGGCTCCATATGCCCAAGCTTCTCCAGGCTTCGCTCCCCGCCCACCCAACCCAGCTCAGATTCATGCTCAGAGGTTTTCAATGGGGCAGCCAAGGCCAGATCCTCCTCGTGTCGTCACTTGCTACAAGTGCAAGAAGACGGGGCACTACGCTGACAAGTGCACTGAGAGGCAGCTACCTCCACCACCACCTCGTCCCAACACAAACCAGGCAATGGTGCGTGCTCCCCCGCCTAAAGCCTTCAACTCCAACAACAGGCCTGTCGGGAGGACCGCAAGGGTGAATCATGTCAAGATCGACAAAGCTGAGGAAGCTCCTGACGTCGTTCTCGGTACATTCCCCGTAAACTCTTTTCCAGCTAAAGTGTTGTTTGATACCGGAGCATCGCATTCTTTCGTTTCAAAGATCTTTGCGACAGCAATTAAACTCCCTTTTGTTGGTTTGGGTTCCCCGTTAGTAGTAAACTCCCCTGGAGCAACTATGCAAACTTCCAAGATCAGTCATGAAAATCAGATCCTAATTGGAGGTCACATATTCCTTGCTTCTCTCATACTGCTTGGCAATTCTGACATTGATGTCATTCTTGGTATGGATTGGTTGAAGGCCAATAAAGCTACGATTGACTGTGCTCAGAAGTCAATAACTCTGTTCCACCCTTCTGGCCAGATAGTCTATTCTCCAAATGAATCAAGTTATGTTCAGCTATACACCCTCGATGCAAAACCTCTTCCTGCAATTGAAAATGTTCCGGTGGTTTGTGAATTCCCTGACGTCTTTCCAGAAGAGTTGCCAGGGATGCCTCCAGACAGAGCAGTTGAGTTCGTGATCGAGCTTGAACCAGGTACTGCTCCAATCTCTAAGCATCCATACAAGATAGCTCCTCCTGAACTGAAGTTGTTGAAGGAGCAAATCGATATGTATATGGTGAAAGGTTACATTCAACCTAGTTCATCGGCTTGGGGTTGCCCAACTCTGTTCGTTGCAAAGAAGGATCAAACAAAGAGACTCGTGGTTGACTATCGTCCTCTCAACGAGAAAACCATCAAAAACAAGTATCCAATTCCTCGTGTCGATGATCTTTTTGATCAACTTGTTGGAGCCTCAATATTCTCAAAGTTGGACTTGAGAATGGGTTACCATCAAATAAAGATCAGAAAGGAAGATATTCCAAAAACAGCCTTCACCACTCGGTATGGTCTATATGAATACATCGTCATGTCCTTTGGTCTCACCAATGCACCGGCGACATTCTCTCGACTCATGAATTCTGTTTTCCATGAATACCTCGACAAGTTCGTTGTGGTATATCTTGATGACATTCTGGTCTACTCAAAATCCGAGGAAGAGCATGGAGAACATCTTCGTCTCACTCTCATGAAACTTCGCGAGCATCGTCTATATGCCAAATTCTCCAAATGTGAGTTCTGGATTCCAGAAGTTGCTTACCTTGGTCATGTCATTTCTGCCAAGGGCATATCCATTGATCCAGAAAAGGTTAAAGCAATTGTTGATTGGAAACCTCCTAAGACGGTGAAGCAAGTAAGAAGCTTTGTTGGCTTGGCTAGCTATTGCCGTCGTTTCGTCCAAAACTTCTCAAAGATTGCCAAACCTCTCACTGATCTCACAAAGAAGGACAAGAAGTTCGTTTGGTCTCCACAATGTGATGAAAGTTTCAATCTCTTGAAGACTAAACTCACTTCCACCCCAGTTCTGGTTGGCCCAGATACTACCAAACCTTTCCAGATATTCTGTGATGCATCTCTCCAAGGTCTAGGTGCAGTTCTTATGCAAGAACGTCAAGTTGTGGCTTATGCTTCACGTCAGTTGAATGCACATGAGTAAAACTATCCCACACATGACCTAGAACTTGCAGCAGTTGTGTTTGCCCTCAAGAAATGGAGACAATACTTGTTGGGTAATCGCATTGAAATCTTTTCCGATCATAAGAGTCTGAAATACATCTTCACTCAACCAGATCTAAACCTCAGGCAAAGGAGATGGATCGAAAAGATTAAAGACTTTGATCTCACCATTTCTTACACTCCAGGCAAGGCTAATGTTATGGCCGATGCTCTCAGTCGCAAGTCATATTGCAATAATCTCATGATCATGGAAAGCCAACCTCCACTTCATGAAGAATTCCAGAAGCTGAACCTTGGTCTTGTTCCTCAAGGCTATCTTGCTAGCTTGACAGCCAGTCCAACTCTCGAGGACAAGATTCGTTCTGAACAACTTCGTGATGCTGAAATCAAGAAGATGGTAGAACACATCAAAGAAGGCAAGGAGAAATTCAAGTCCTTCTCAATTGATGACAAGGGAACTGTGTTCTTCGAAGGACGCATTGCAGTTCCTCAAGTTCAAAGTCTCAAAGAGATCATTATCAAGGAGGCTCATGAAACTCCTCTTTCCATACACCCTGGAAGTACAAAGATGTACCAGGATCTTAAGACGCTGTATTGGTGGCCTGGCATGAAACGTGAAATTCCTCAATACGTTTCTGAATGCGATGTTTGTCAACGTGTTAAGGTAGTCCATCAGAAAACAGCCGGTCTACTCCAACCTCTGAAAATCCCCGAGTGGAAGTGGGACATGATTGAAATGGACTTCGTCACTGGTTTTCCAAAGTCCAAGAGGGGCAACGATGCAATCTTTGTTGTCATTGATCGTCTCACCAAAGTAGCTCACTTCTTTGCTGTCAAAGAAACAATCTCAGCTAGCCAGTTAGCAGATCTCTACACAGCAAAGATTGTTCCTCTTCATGGTGTTCCTTTGGAAATAAGCTCAGACCGTGGAAGCATATTCACTTCTCCTTTCTGGAAAAGCTTTCAAGAAGCATTGGGCACCAAACTTCTGTTCAGCACAGCTTATCACCCTCAGTCTCAAGGGCAAGTCGCAAGAGTCAATCAGATTCTCGAGGATATGCTCAGAGCATGTGGTCTCTCCTTTGGCATGAAATGGGAGGATTGCCTTCCATATGCTGAATTCTCATACAACAACAGCTTCCAGGCAAGCATAGGCATGGCACCATTTGAAGCTCTCTATGGCCGCAGATGCAGGAGTCCAATCAATTGGTCTGGAGCTGGTGAACGTTCACTCTTAGGCCCTGACATTGTTAAGGAAGCCGAAGAGAAAGTTCGCATCATTCGTGACAATCTCAAGATTGCTCAGTCTCATCAGAAAAGCTACTATGACAGCAAGCACAGGGATATGATCTATACACCTGGTGACAAGGCATATCTCCGTGTAACTCCCCTCAGAGGCACTCATCGTTTTGGTGTGAAAGGAAAGCTTGCACCAAGATACATTGGTCCTTTCAACATTCTCTCAAGGCGTGCGGAAAATGCCTATCGTCTTGAACTTCCAGCAAAACTATCCAAGGTGCACGATGTGTTTCACGTGTCACAGCTCAAGAGGTGTTTCAAAGATCCAGATCGTGCAGTTGATCATGATTCCATTGAACTGCAAGATGATCTATCTTATGAGGAGCACCCTGTTCGAATTCTCGATGAGACCGAGCGTAAGACTCGCAACAAGAGCACCAAGTTCTTGAAAGTGCAGTGGTCCCATCATTCCGATAAAGAGGCAACGTGGGAGACCGAAGAGGATCTTCGCAAGAAGTATCCGGACCTTTTCATTTCTCAGTAGGAATCTCGGGGCGCGATTCCTTCAAGGGGGGGCGTTTTGTAACATCCCAAGTATGAAAAACCACCCTAGAATGTTTGTTTCTTGTTTTATTATTGTTTTGCATCTTGGTATCTTAATCATTGCATCTGTTTTCCTTTTGGTTGCATCTGTTTTCCTTTTGGTTGCATCTGTTTTCCTTTTGGTTGCATCTGTTTTCATTTGTTTTCACAATTGAAAATTCAAACATTATTCAAATGCTTTGTTCATACTTGTTATGTTACAACTTTCCAAATAAAAGGTTCAAATAAAACTTCCATTTGTTTCCATGAAAAATAAAAAGCTCAACTATTAATTTGTTCTTTAATAATCCACCTAATTCAAATTGCATTCAAAATTCAAATCACATGCTACAAACAGCACCCAATTTGAACTTATGAGAATTACAACACAATGCTAATATTTTTGTTTCAATTAAACTTTAAGGTTCAAACCATTTAAAACTTGTTTTCAATAAACCTCTTAATAATCAAATTCATCCAAATTTGAATCAAATTACAAACAGCATTTTTTTTGAACTATTTGGAAAACAGAACTTAGCAAGTGATTGCTGTTGACCTAATTAACTCACACAAATTTTACCTAATTTTTCCTAACTCAAAACCTATCTATTTTCTTCCTATTTCATTTCAGCAAAAAAAAATATAGAAAAAAAAGCAGCAAACGCGCAGCGAAGGGGAGCATCACGGCCCAGCCCAGCTCCCCTCGGCCTGGTACCGTTTCGCTCCCCCCTCTTTTCTTCCCCGCGTACGGCAGGGCGATGCCGCCCTCCACGTCGACGCCGTCGACAGTGAACGGCCGGGAGCAGCCCTAGCACCCTATAAACCTACTCCCAGACCCCCCCGAGCTGTTGCCCTAAGCCTAGCCCCCAGCTACCTCCCACCTCGCCGCCGATCTCTCTCTCTCTCTCTCTGCCGGTTTTTCCCCCTCTCTGCAACCTCACTGGAAACTCCACCTCTGAACCCATGGCAGCCGCCGTCGACCCCAGCCTCCACCCAGCTGGCTGACCCTGGGAATCAACCCCCCTCACCTTCCTCGACCTCCTGGACACCTCTGCGAGCCCCGTGGGAGTCTGGATCGCCGCCGCCGTCATCGTGCTGTCGCCGCCGGAGTTTCTTCCCCGAGCCGCTGCCTCGCCTGTAACGAGGGTGAGCAACGACTACTCCCTCCTCCTTCCTCTCTTGCGCAAGCACGCAGCAGCACACGCACACCACCCATTCGCAGCAGCGCATCCACGGCAGCACCCCGAGCAGCGCGCAGAACACGCCGCCGGCCACCGTCGAGCTCTGACGGAAGTTTCAGTTAACACATGCAGAGAAAGAAATTCAGTTAGCGAATCTGAACAATAACCTATCTGCGTAGCGTATACTGTCAAACGAACGATCGCTATCGCACTGGTAGCAGCGTTGCGCGCGCACGACCCGGTCGTGGGTTCGAGTCCCCCCGCCCGCAGGAAAAATTCCACCCCTTTTTTGCGAAGGTTACTGACAGGGTGGCCCCCCTGTCAGCTGATGTGTGCGCACTGCTGCCACGTTGGCCCCAGGGCCTACTGGCAGTGACCTAGGCTAGGTCACTGCACGGTGTAGAGCTATTTTCAGCTTTTCTTTTTTCAGTTTAATTCCAATTCTTTTACAGTTTAGTCCCTAGTTTTAAATTGCTAATAACTTTTATTTTACAAATCCAATTAATAAAAGTAAAATATGTTTGTTGAACCAAATTTAATTATCTATCTATTTAATCCATTTGTATTCTGTTTTGAATAATTCAAATGCATTCAAATTTCAAATTCAAACAAATCATTTTAAATTTGGTTAATTTCATAAATAATTCAAACTTAAGTCAAATAACACAAATAAAATATGTTTTCCATGCCAGTTTGAAACACCTTTCCAAATATAAATTTTATTTCATGATTTGAATAATTAAAATTGATTAAATAATTTAAACCTTGTTTAAATCATTTAAAATTTGCTAAATTCATAACTTGCTCAAATTAAATTAATTTTGAACATATCAAATATGTTTTCAAACTAGAAAAATATAAACTTTTCAAATATGAATTTGAATTTATGTTTTGAACAAATAAAATTCAAATAATATTCATACTTGAATTTAATTCATTTAAATCTTGTTTAAACTTGTTTAATTCATAATTAAATCATTGTAATTCCTTTTTCAATAGTTGAAACATGTAATCCACCTAAAATTTTGTGCTCTTTCCAAATATGAACTTTGTTACTTGTTTTGAACAATTTAAATTGCTGAAAATAACAAATGCTTGTGTAACACCTTTAAGGAACCAAAATTTCTTAACTTAATCAATAAAATTCCAAAATTGGTAAACCTTATTTTAAATTGTTTCTATTGTTGTTATTTTTCTGTTTTCCTCATCCATGCATCATACTAATCCACTTTCACCTGTTGGTTAGTTGTAAAACAATTGTTTCAACCATAATTCATGGGCTTTTCATATGCAACTCAAATTGCATGTGGGTCCATTTAATCATGTTGTTACTATGTCAACTAGTTTATTTTGATGCATCAATTAAATGGTCATGCATCATCCCATGATTGTGCATTATGCCATGTTATTGATTGTCTATCTCTCTGCGTTGTTTGTTTGCTTCTTCTCGGATAGACGACGACGTTGAGAAAGACGAGATTTACGACACCCCTTCTGAGGATCTAGCTCAGTACCAGGCTGCTGAGTTTGCAGGCAAGTATTCACTCACATGAACCATTGTGTTCCTTTCAACATTGGATACCGATACTTTCCGTTGTCTATTCTGCTAGCCCTATGAATCGTTGCTTCTGTCGATCCTATCACATGTTATCCCTTAACCCTGATATAGCCTCACCTCCACACCATAACCCCATTGCTTGTTGCCCGTGTCTTACTAGCATGGGTTGTTTCTGCTCGAGTCTGTTACCCGGTACTTTCTGTTACCATATTTCTATTATGTTCTGGGGCTCGTTGTTAAACAACAACCTGTTAATTTTGAGGTAATAATAATTTGCTGATAAGGCACCGGCAGGAGGCCCGGTGTGGTTTTGAGGCCTGCTAGTGTCGACCCTAATTAGGAAAAGGGTCTTGTCTACTGATCCATGATGAGCGCACTAACCGCATGTGGGAAGCGTGTATGGGCGCCCCCCCAATTTGATTCGATTCGCATCTCGTCCAAATCGCCACACTTAGTTCGGGCTTTCCATTTGATGCACTCATATGCAGGTACGAACCCGAGGCCAGGGTGGAACTTTTGTAGTCGGCATTTAGGGCGGCGTGGTCTTAGAGTGCTATGAGGGTCCCCTTTTCTTCGTGGGGCTCGATTAGCCGCGCACGCACAGCACGTGGTGCTTTGGGCTTGATGCGAAGAAGAGTTGAGTGTAGAGTGCCTCGCTTGGTGGGTTTGATTCCCGTCTGGCGGGATATTCTTACGTGTACGGCCAAATTGGTGCACCCCTGCAGGGATAAATCTTCTCGAGAAGCCGTGTTTTCCGCGGTTATGGTTAACTTGGTGAAAGTACTGGCTAACAAGTACTCAGAACAACTTACACCTAACTAATGATAACTTGACTAGTAATAGCTTTATTGCCACAATACCTTGATCCATCATTAATCCAACTGTGTGAGTTATCCTCGGATTGCTCCTTTGGATAAGGGGCGAGATCCAGGATGGGTTTGTTTGGATTTAGTTTATAGTTGGTTATGATACGCTATCTTATCTCCTTTCTGTTAGCCGAAGTTGTAGTATGTATCTGTAGTTGGTTAGTGCAGCCAGCTGCCGCATCTTTTGTATCCCCCTTTTCTTCCGTTGAACCCAAAGCATCTGTGCTTGGTGTTGACGGGTTACACTTTGGTGAACTGTGAGTCTTGCTTGCCAGTACGTTTATGTACTGACCCCTTTGGGGTTGTGGTTTCCGCAGACTACGCTGACGAGGATCCCCGTGACGGCTACTACGTGGAGTTTTACGAGGCTGCTGACGAGTAGATAGCGGACCTGGGCAGGATCCGAGACATCGTGGATGGGCTCCGTTTTCCTTTCATTCCCGGCTTCTTAAGCCTATTTGGATTTGTCTATACTCAGACCTTTTGAATGCTTCCGCTGAGATGTAATGATGATATGTTGGGACATGTGTCCTCTGGATGATTGTATTTGCTATCTCTGCTCTAGTGAGAGCTATTGGCAACTTATTTCAATCTTTTGTGTCTTAGAGATCTGTTGTGCTATCATTTTGTTAAACGCCGTTGACGTACCATGTGTGTATGGTATGAAGTACGTCAATGGTAGTATCCTGATTTCTATGGGATGGTTTACGTAGACGATGAACAGTAGGGGTTGGTTGTCACCCATACGTGTGTCGGCCTACTCGTAAGAGATGCGGGTGCCGGTAAGCCCTGTAATCCAATCAACTACTGTTCAACGGAACTGCGAGTATCCTCTAGAAGTCCGGGTGCGACACATATTTAACATACGCTTCTTTAATTTTGCAAGGAATAGTAGGATACCAGGATCTCCACGTTTTTCAGGCAATTTTCCTTTAAATGAATAATCGGCAAGCATATCAGTAATTGCATCAATATGTATCTTTCTTTTATTAGTGACAATATCTTTCATGTATTTTGGATATGGAGGATTCTTAATAGCATCAATAAGTGGAATCTCTAATTTCATATTCTTAATCATATCATAAAATTGCCCATACCTCTCTTCATCTTTTGTTTTTGATACCTCTTGGGGATATGGAATGGGTCTTTGTACCCATGGATCCCTTTCTTTACCTTTATCTTTATCTTTATTTGGTTTCTTCTTCTTCTTGGTCTTCTCAATAGGAGGCTGAGGATCCTCCTTACCAGCAGCTTCTTCATTATTATCATCATGTTGTTCAATATCAGGTGGAGATGATTCTTCTTCTTCATTATTATCATCCTCAGTTTCAGCATCAGAAATAGAAGTATCCTTGTCTTGCTCATTGGAGTCATCATCATGCTCATTTTCATTGGGAGATTTTCCTGCAAAAGATTTATCTTTAAGAGCAACTTGCTCTTTTCTTTTAGGATGATCATCAGGATAATCAGGATCCTGGGTGCTTGCACCTCCCCTTGTATTAACTCCACATAATTGTTTTTGTTTATTCAGATTTTCATACAATTGATTTTGTAAAGAAATCATTTGCTCAACTTGATTTTTCATCATTTCACAATGTTTAACAATTCTTTTAACTTCCCCTACACTAGCATTTAAATTTTCACGGAGGAAATTAATTTTATGATGGTTTTCCATGATAGTCATTCTAATTTTACGCTCCTCAGGATTATCATGATAAGCAAAATTGTTAACATAAGAGACATCAACAGGAGTGTTACCTCCTCATTACCTTCCATAGGGAGTATAGAGTTCACTTGAATTGGAAAGCATGGTTCATCAGTAGGAAGTTTAATACCCATTTCAGATAATTCCTTGAGATGAGAGGTTTTAATTCCCATTCTCTTTAATATCCTTGGAAGCTCCAGCCATTGTTTCTTGGTTCAATTCGAGTATACCTCCTTTCTTCTCTAGGATTGTCTCATTTTTATCTATCTCCTCAATGTTCCAATCAGCTTCATTCTCGAGAATAGACTCCAGTAATTCAATTGCTTCAGCAACACTTCTGTCCCTAAATATATTCCCTGCAATACTATCAAGGTAGTCTCTTGTTTCCCCCATTAGTCCATTATAGAATATATCAAGCAATTCATGAGGTTTAAAACCATGACCAGGACATTTCTTACACATTTTACCAAATCTCCCCCAAGCTTGGGGTAGACTCTCTTTCTTATCTTGTTTAAAATTGCCAATTTCAACAGCTAATGCATGTATCCTTTTAGCAGGAAAATATTTATTGAAAAACAATTGCAAGCATTCTTCCTTACTAGTAATACATGCAGGTCCTAAACGATTATACCAAACTCTAGCATCTTCACCCAAAGAAAAAGGAAACAATTTTAAGAATAAATAATGTTGACGGATTTCATCATTTCCAAATGTAGTAGATAAAGCATGCAATTCAGCAATATGATCAAGAGGAGACTCCTCATCCTTTCCACAGAATCTAGACTTATCAACTATCTCAATTATCTCAGGATTAACATTGAATTCATAATCTTTATCTCTAATTCTAATAGCTGGGCCACACAAATTCGTAGTAGCAGCAAAACAATTTCCAAGAGATGCATCATCATAAATAGAGAGTTTATCAAGTTTTGTATAATCAGGTGATATAAAGGCCTCAATAAAGGCTTCTTCTTCTTCAAAAGAGGCCCCATATTCATACTCTCTACGAGTCTCATTTCTTTCTAGCTCAAGTTCTACATTTTCATCTACAGAAGATTCAGGAATTTCAGTTGTTTCAGGTGTTTCATTTGCCTCAGGTGTTTCAATAGTTTCAGGAATTTCAGAAGCTAGTTCTTTGTCTACATTATCAAGTGTTTGATCATTAGATGTACTAGTAGACATTTTTGACAATGGCGATTTACCAGCTATTCCTTTCTTTTTCTTAGCAGCCACAGTAGAAACAATATTAGGTGAAAAATTTGGTCTACTAGGCAAATCATTACCAGAACGAGTAGTCGAAGGCATTACCTCCTTCGAAGTGTCCTTTCCCTTTCCCATTGCAGGGAACAAGAAAGTGCAGCAAGTAGACAATAACAAGTGGTCTTACCAATAAAGCTAGGCTCCCCGGCAACGGCGCCAGAAAACAGTCTTGATGGCTCCCAAGTGCAGGAGATCAATCGTAGTCTTCGATGGGAAGTATTACCCAAATTTGTAGTTCGACTCAGTGGGAACACAAGAATACCGGTGAGACTTTAGCAATTGGGACGTCACTCCCAACCACACCTGTATATCAACAAACTTGCAGCGAGAGTGGTGAGTGTAATAATGCAGTGAAAGTAAACAAACAAAAAGTAAATGGAGAGCAAGTGTTTTCCCAGTTTTCACCAGAAAAGAGTGAAAGTAAACCACAGACTAAAACGCAGGCATGAGGTGACAGCGGGGTGTTGCACGGATAAGTTTGATCATGTAATAATGTTTTGCTAACAGCGAGGCCTTTCTCTATCTCAGTTTTATGTAGGTGTGTGTTCCGTAAATTATTGTGCGTACTAACCAAGAGAATTTGCACAAAGCCTATTGTCCTACCTGCCCATTTCACCAGGGCCAATTTGGAACTACAGGTAATTAAGGTCTACCCTTTCGAATAGCCCGACCAACGCATTAACACTCCATGAACACACATAATCCTCAAACTAGAACATATCCCCCTTGTTTTCCCTAGCTGTCACTTTAGGGTTCGCAGGTTCAACATAATAGCAGGTAATACACATTGCAGATAGATACCAAACTCAAATATATGATGTAGCAATGTAAGTTCAGTACTGAAATCATCCCACTTGCGCCCTAGTAACAAGCATTAAGCCTAGCAATAGTGCATCAACATAAGACATAAGAATTCTCAAGACAAACCCCTAGATCCCGCATACCGGGTAGCAATTACATGATCAATCTCATCCAAAACCCCTCACACCTCACATGCCTACAGCAACTACTCACACATGGAGGGGGTGATGGAGCTCATGGTTGATGGAGATGATGGTGACGAATCCCCTCGAATTCCACCTCCGGGGGTGAAATCCCGGATCAATCTGACTCCGAAATCGAAGATCGTGGTGGCGGCGGCGCTCCGTTTCGCGAACAGCCCTCCCCTTCGAAACCCGTTAGTTTCTCGCATATATGGAGGGGTACGTCAAAGACCTAGCTGGAGTGGGCCATCTGGGCCCAAAAGGGGTGACCCCACGCGGCCAAGGAATCTGGCCGCGTGTGGGGCCCCCTTTTGGCCCTCGGGTGGCCCCCCGGCCCCATCTGGTGCTCATTCCCCTTCTTTTCCATAAAAAGTTACGTGGTTTTCGTCCCCTGTGAAAAGTCCTGCGAAAATAGACGGAAAGAAGACTTTTGCTAAAAACAGCGTCAGATTCTGCAGATTTATTCAATTATGGGGGGGACTCCGGAGAGAAATACGATGCAAAGTGCTTGGAAAAGTAGATGCATTTTGGGTGCATCACTTGCCAATACATTAAATTGTATTGACTCCCTTGTGGCTGCATATTCCATATTGCAGATGTTTCTGAAGACGAGTGAGGATTTCGTTTAGGATCTCGAGACTATCGCCAACATGTTTTGCCTGTGGCACATGAAGAAGATGGGCTCAATGTGTACTATGTTTTTCGCTGTATATCTTTGTTTTCGGCTAGTCTTGCAAGTTGTAATACTATTTTGTAAAGACTGGATCATGCGATGTAATATAATTTGATGCATTTGCATGATATTTCATTTTGTACTGTGGTGCTAGCAATTGATCCAGGGACTAGCACACTAACACAGATGTTCTTACATTATTTAAATGTGGGAACGCTACAAAATGGTATCAGAGCCTTGTGTTGCCTGTAGGATTCGAGACCCTAGGTTTGGATTAGAATAGGAAAATCCATAGGAATAAAATTTTACTATCTTACAACTACTCCTCAAAGAAATCTTTTATAACTTCATTTCTCCTCGTACTCCTTCCCATGATACATTTCTAATGACTACTCTTATCTGTAGATGGCCAGCATCATTCAATCACTCAAGAAAGGACCAATGATGACCATGACCCTGGAGTGTGACACTGAGTTCCCAAGAGCACTGAATGATCTCATGTTAATCATGGGATTTGAAGGACCAGCAGTCTATTGGGGTTTTCCCTACATAGATGAGGAGGATGGTTTCGAATATTGGTGGGTGCAGATTCATCTGTACAGAAACAAGGAGTAAGACCACAAGATGGGAGGAGATTGCATGTTCACCAACAGGATAATGCATTTTTCATTCCTCGATGCAGCAAGAAGTGCTGCATGGAGTGCTATTAAAGAACTTTCAGAGAGACTCAAGTGGAGACTTCACAACACTAAGAAGGGTCTCAAGGAAGCCGAAGAAGAGATCAACACTCTTGAAAAAGAGATTACAATGTACAAGAACGCGGAGATCATCGTGAAGACTGAGTATTGAAGACCTCTCATGAGGAATAAAGAAAGAAAGTTGTTACCCTGCCTTGAATAGTAGACCACCATGAGATGTAATAAAGTTGTGAGACACGAAACACGATTAGAGTATTGATCATACTAATGAGTGTGGTATGACAATACTAGATTTTTTTTAAGTTTGTTGTTTGATGGGATGAATGAGTTGATATATGTTTGTTATGTGTTGTTTGCAAGATGAGTTTCCTTGATCTGTTGTGTTTGGGTAGGAACCCCCTTGCCAAATCTTTCTAATCTCTACTCATCTTTCTTAAAACCCCAAAACAGATGTCTAGCCAGAATGTCAACGACCCCGTGAAGTCAATAGCAATGAAGATGCTACTAGAAGCACAGACTCAGCTGATACAACTGATGACCCAGAATCAAGCCAGCAACCCCAATATGGAGTTAGCACCAGGAATGCAACAAGTGTTAGATACCCAATCCCAGATAGTGCACATGATGACCCAAAGCATGGCCAATAGTGGAAACTATCAACACTTGGTAGCTAGAGATAACCAGGAGACAGAAGAAGAAATGTTTTCAACACTCAAAGCCTGCAAATCTTGTGGAGAGATAGGACACTATTCCAAAGATTGTCCTGATGAGTGGCCCCATGGTGATGCAAACAACTCAACTGAAAGATACTTCACTCAAGTTACCTGCTTTCTGTGTGAAGGAACAACACATGTTCCAACACAATGTCCACTTTACCCCATGGTACAACAAGTTGGACAACAAGCCAAAATGGAAATGCTTAGTGCAATCCAAGAGAACTTAGGAAAACCAGAAGTGAAGCATACTTTTCAGATGGACCATGTCAAGATGAATACTGGAGCCAAGACCACACCACACCCATGTTCATCCAAACCCACCACCAAGAATTGTTATTCTTGTGAAGAAGGTGGACATTTATCCAGGAATTGTCCCAACAAGAAACCCAGACTTTCAACCAACATAGTTGAGTATAGTGGGCATATGTATGAAGATATGATGGCCAATTTAACTCCATCAAGGAAGAAGAAGAAACTTCAGAAGAACCCCAATCCTGTCTATAGAGACATCAGCCAAGTGACTTGCTTCAAATGCAGAGATAAAGGACACTATGAAAATGGATGCCCTCAAAGGGAGAAGGAAGGAAACATGACTTTCCGAAAGAAGGAATCTTAGGCAAAGTTTTACGTTGAAAATAAATTTATTTTCCCTAGAAGTTCTTCCAGTGTAATAAACCATAATGAATGTCTGAGAAATGTGTTCCCATTATAATGAGATGATGTTGTGAAATCCTCTCAACTTGGTCTTTTGATTGACCCAAAGAGTGACCCCTCAGTGTCAAAGGTAGTCCAACATACCTATGTTGGTCTACAGCTCTACCGCGAAGGAAAGTTCTACTCAATCCAATCTCAAATCAATCTACACTCCAATCTAATGAAAATAGACTACCCACCAAAGCTTCTTTTAAGGGTGGTAGCCCACCCAGTTGTTTTGGAATCCAGTTACCCAAATCTTTCTTTCTAGCCTCCCCAAATCTCGGGACGAGATTTGTTTTACGGGTGGTAGTCTGTAACATCCCTGATTTTTGGAAAAACTCAAAAATCACAAAAATTTGAAACTTTTGTTTTCATGTCAATACAAGTCACCAAAAACAAATAAAACTCAACAGAAATGAAATATTAGGTCCTATAGCAAGTATAATGGATTTGGAAGTCCAGTTATGCCCTTGTTCCTTAAACCCTAAAACCTTATTCAAAATAAGTTTCCTTAATGAAGTTCTAAGCCTCAAAAGTATTTGATGAGAATAAAATTATTAATAATAACTTTTAGTTGTTATTCCAAGTTTTAAACATGAAGGTGTGAAAATAAAATGCTTTGTTTTGAAAATAACATAAAAGAGGGTTTTGAAAACAATATTATGACTTGTGGTTTTGAACTAATTAAATACCATTAATTTACTATTAGTAAATCCTTCACATCCTAAAATTATAAAATGTGAAAATGGTTTAGAAATGGCTTTCCAAAAATATTATATGACATGTAAAATGACTCTGAAATTTTATTTAGACAATAACGTCATTTTATTATTTTATAAATTTTAAAATGGCCTTAAAGTACTATTAGTGTTTTATTTATATTTTCAAAATATAAAAATTGTGAAAACAAGATGAAAGGACTTTCAAAAATATGTTTTCAACATTTAGAATGTCTTTGAATTTTTAATTGACCAATAACGATGTGTTATAAATTTTTAAATTAAAAATCACATTAAGTAACTATTAAGGAATTATTCAAATTTCAAAAATAAAATATGTTGAATTGTTTTCAAAAATGGTATTGTTGGAAAGCATTTGAAATTTTAAGATTTTAGAAATTGGTTTCATGTTGTTTGGATATTTAAAACTGAAGTTATTAAGGTTTTTATTTAACAGGAAAAAGAAAATAAAAATAAAAAGGAAAGATGACGTCAGCTGACGTCACCCTCCTTCTTCCTCACGGAAGGCAACCGCGCCTGTCACGGCCTGATTTTTTGCCGCTCGATTCCAGGCCATTAAGGCCATGAATTCCTCCCTTCTTCGGCCCTACTTATAGCCCCCGATGCCCTCCTTGTTTCCCCTCTCATCCTCTCTCCAATCGCTCCTCGAGGACGGAGTATTTCCCCGCCGGAGTTCATCTCTGCCACCGCCGTTCGAGCACGATTCCGGCGTGGTAAGCGAGCTGCACCGCCCTCCTTTTGTTCCTCCCTGCTTCCCTTGCTCGTGCGGACCCCGTGATGGGTTTTTCGATTTATGTTACGCAGTAAAACACCACCGCCGTGTGCACCCGAGGAAGACCGGAGCAACACCGCCATCTCCCGCACCGTGTCGTCACCAGAAGCCACCCGGGACAACCCCATCACCGCCATCCTTCTCGCCGTGCTCTGTCGAGCATCTCGGTGGTCTTCCCCGAGTCCGAGGACCCCCGTAGCGCCGTCGCTGTCCAGGAGCTGCAACTCCGTCCGCCATCGCGCCATTTTTCGGCCACCCCACGCCGGTAAGCTCTCTCCCTCGCTCCCAACCGTTAGATCTAGGTCTAGTGGCCTAGATTAGATCCACCCCGAAGGGGTACGCCACCGTTGGATCTGGATCTGACGCCCCAGATCCAATCACTTATACACGTCAGCACATGCCACGCCAACACCCAGTCAGCATACCTCATCCAATCAGAGACTCCGCGTGGCTAGCCTTTTATTCGAATATTTCTCCCGCTGGAATCAATTAGTAGTTTTACAAATTAGTCCCTGCAAATTCAAAACCTCATAACTTTTAAACCACTTGGCTAAATTTAATGAACTTGGACTTTTTGAAATCACCAGAACATGTAGAATCTTTTGGAGTTAACCAAATTAAAATTTGACAATTTAAAATATGATCATTTTCAAATATGCTTGTTTGATGAAATTTGACATAATTCAAATTCTACAAATCCAAATATTGTAAATAAAATATATTTGGAAACCTTAGGATGTGTACTTTCATATCCTCTGTCCCAAAATAATATTTGAACAAATCAAAATTGAATTTAGAATTAAGTTGTCTATTTGAGTATTTTTGACATAGATTAATTTCTATAAATAGTTTCAATATAGTTCCTTTTGCAAAATTGCTCCATTTGATAACCTTGAACCAGAAACAACCTTGCCCAACCATTTTGGACATCCTTGGACCATGGCCATGTGTTTTTGACCAAAAACCCAACCTAGTGATTCATCCATCTTTACCATGTCTTAGGAATTGTTTTCAACTGTTATTCCTTGATGTTATGTTTATTTGGATCCAAGCCAAGTCCTTAGAATGTGTCAATCACATATAGTACAAAGTAGTGAAATTTAGTTTTCTATCTACTTATCCTCTCCCCTTTCATTCTTCAAGAAATCATCAAGCTAGCAAATTAGAGATCAAGACTCAAGCACAAGAAGAAAACTTCATCTCCAACTTAGTGGCAACATGAAGAGCTACAAAGAAGATCATTGAAGAATTTGAAGTAAGGGAATTGTGCTTCACAACAACTATAAGAAACTCAATGAAGTACAAATGTATGAAGAAATGAAGAATAAGACATCTTCCTCTCTATTTCTATCCTTCTTCTATTTTCCTTCAAATTGACTTAGTGGTATTTGTGCCCATTCCATACCCAAACCAATTAGTGAAGTAAAACACATGAAGAATCTATCAAGACCAAGAGAAGAATCCATCCAAGGAAAAAAGAGACTACAATAGAAGCATGGAGATGATCTTCAAGAAGACAAGCATGTGAAGACTTGGAGAGATCCATACAAGTTGAAGAATAACAAGTTGTTTTGTCCAACCATTGACCCAAATAGAAAATCCCAAGACTTTATCTTGTTTTATCTTTTGTTAAGAAGTTAGTTGAACCTAGACCTACCCTAAACCAAAATGGAAAGACTAAACTTAGATCACTCAAATGTTTTGATAAAATCAACTAAGTGTTATACTTGTTATGTGCTTATTTAGTTGAAATAGTTAGATCACCTTAGTGAACTCTTGTAACTTCCTAGACAAGTATGTTTATAATAAAGTTAGATCACATAAAAACTCAACCTAGTCCATCCCAGGTAAAACCTTGGAATTTCCTTAACAAGTATTGAACTCAAATCTTGACCTTGCCCTAGCCAACTTGGTACAACCCCTTTGTTATGATTATTTGCTATGTTTGTTTTCTTCACATATGTGTTTGATTGCTAGGATGCTTGTTTATTTTTGTTATTGTGTTTTCAATGAATAGATTGTACGGAGAGCAACGATCTTTTGTGAAGATTGTTAATTCTTCACCAACTTCAACAAGGCAAGTAACACATCATCAACTACCCATTATTTTCTACATGCATTAGTTGATTTTTGAGTTGTATGCATTGATAGGAAATTTTACTAAGTTATATTATGCTATGCTATTATCCTAGTAGTGTGTAGCCATCTCTTTTATCCTTGTTATTTATAGCCTTAGAACTTGATAGATGCTATGCAATGAGACAAATGATTTTTACTTGATGTTGTGGAAAAATTCTAAGTAACAACTTCAATGAACCACCTAGGTGGATTTGGTTGTTTGGCTAATGAGAGTTGAGTGTCTCCCCGAGGGGTGTTCACTTGAGGAATGCCACCCAGGAACAAAGTGATTATGATGTTCCCCAAGTTTAGATTGCTTCCAGTGCAGCCTTTAGTCATATGGGCTCTGTCTTGATCAACTAAGTTGTGAGGGTTCAGCCCGGGCTTGACAAGCAGATGTAGCATAATTATAGGTGGAACGGGTCTTGCCATTGGGTTGGATTCTTGCTTCTGAAAGATCTCGTCTCGATTCTTCTCCTTTCCTTAATGCACTCAGGGTGTATAGGATGTTTGGGTTGAGTTGGGTCTGAAGGTGAAAGTGCACAAGCTCTGCAGAGTCAACAAACTAAGATCTTAGCCGTGTCCCCGGTTATGGACAACTATGAGCAGCTGGACAAGGAAGGACGGAAGAATCACATCACCATTTTTAATAAGTAAAATTTGACCAAGTGAACAGTAGTAGTGGTGCTTGGATTTCAGTCCAATGATGCCACCCCTTTGAAAAGAAAAGTTTTCTTTTACAAAAGAGATAGGAGAAAACTTGCTTTATGCAAACTTAGCCAAAATTCCACTCAGCCAAATAAGCATGTAGTATTAATCGTGCCATTTATATCCACCATAGTGTTACTTGCCAATACATTAAGTTGTATTGACTCCCTTGTGGCTGCATATTCCATATTGCAGATGTTTCTGAAGACGAGTGAGGATTTCGTTTAGGATCTCGAGACTATCGCCAACATGTTTTGCCTGTGGCACATGAAGAAGATGGGCTCAATGTATACTATGTTTTTTGCTGTATATCTTTGTTTTCTGCTAGTCTTCTAAGACTATGCAAGTTGTAATACTATTTTGTAAAGATTGGATCATGCGATGTAATAGAATTTGATGCATTTGCATGATATTTCATTTTGTACTGTGGTGCTAGCAATTGATCTAGGGACTAGCACACTAACACAGATGTTCTTATATTATTTAAATATGGGAACGCTACAACTAAACATCAGCTGAAAACAATCCTCGTATTTACCATTGATCTTGTCCAGAGCTAATGGCATACCTGCCCAAGCCTTACTATACTTCAACTTGAAGTTATATTGATCCTGCAACTTCACCATAGCTTGTTTTGCGCCTGCTCCAGGATTTTTCGTCACCCAATCTCCGAGTTTCTCTGCAACCCAATCTTGTGATGCCATTTTGCTATCTTCTAGCTTTGTTGTTGGACAGTCATGCTCAAAAGGGATCTTTTTTATCTGCAAAATAATGTCATGCTCGTGTTAGAAAACAAACAAATGGAAAGATTGATATATCAATTATATACAACAAAGTCTACAAGTATATTAGCATACCATGATAACCTTTTCATCACGCAGCCTAGACGCGTGAATGCGCCATGGACAAGTCTCATATGCGCAACTAGCGATGAATCTACTCTTGTCAGTTCTCACATTAGCAAACTCAAAGTATGCTAGAACAACATGATGCCTTATAGCTTTTCGAAAGGCAAAAATGTCAGGGAACAGAGCCCCTACTCTAATGTCAGGTTTTTCAGGATCATGCGCAATTCTATATTGCGGGGGATCAAAGTCTGCAACTTCTGCCTCATCTTGGAAATGTTGCATCACCTCTACCTCATCCATATTATCATCTTCTTCATCAACATTTTCTTGGGCTTCAGGTTGCTCTGTGATAGTAATAGGCAAGGTAACAACATACATATTCTCATTGTCAACTCCAATGTACTCCTCCCCATTATCAAATGGATCAGCTAAATCATATTTAGATTCTTGGTCACCATCTACATCATCTGTTTGGCGCTCAACATCCACATGATTTGCCTGGCTTGAACTAGCATTTTGGAATGTGGAACACTCAATACTTTGAGCAAGCTGGGACATGGAACCCTCGATACCTTGAACAAGCAAAGGAAGCAAAGGACTGGCAGAAACTACACATTCAGTTTCACCGAAAGTTAGTGCATCATTGGCTAGATAATGTCCCCAATCCATCTCAAATTATTTGCTCCCGTTGCACCTACCAAAAACCGGCAGTAACGGCAGTCAAGAATTGGAGGCCATAGAACCAACACCAAGATTACTACTATATGCAAACAATTCCGGACAGAGAACCATGAACCAAAATTACTACTATAATAAATCATGAACTTACGGGGAGAGAGGATTCGGGGTTGCCTTCATGGTTGCGGTCGGGGATGCACACACCATCTCCAGGATGCCCACATGCTCGACGCCATCCACTGCTGCCATGCTCTCTGTGTTCGATGTGTCCGCTGCCGACCTACAGACTGCCTTTAGCCGCCAAGGGGAAGAAGGGTTGGGGGCTGCTTCCATCTAGTCCGAGGGGAGGGAAAAGACTGCGGGAATCAATTCCTCACTCCCTCCATGCTCGTCGCCTTCCATCGGCACCGACGCCTCCATGTTCGCCGCCTTCCGTCCGCAGGGGGAGTGCCAAAACGGGGGCGCTTCTGCCCGGTCGCCGAGGAGGGGAGGGAGTGCGGGAACTAGGTGCTCCTCGCCGCCTCGCCGCCGGGGTCGTCGGCTTCCGCCGCCGCCATGCCCATGCTGGCCGCCTGCAGCCGCTACGGTCTAGGTTTGTGTCTGCTTGGGGAAAGGTACGGGATGGGGAGGGGAAAAGGAAGGATACGGGTAATGCATAGGTAGTTTCCTTTTAGTCAACACGTTTGTTACACAATTTAATTGTAAAAAAAAGATTCGGGTGGGTCCCACCATTTATACGTACATACTTTAGGAATAAGCTAGTACATTGGCCAGTATATGTGCAGAATTGGACACAATGGCGTCTGTCGAATGTATAGAGAATTGTAGTGGCGTTTTTCGGAAGATGAAATTTGCAGTGGCGTTTCTCAAATAGCTCAAAATTGTAGTGGCATCTATCCAATTAACCCTATTTTGAAACTTTATTTCAAAACAAATCTATTGATAACAATTAGTGGCATAAATGCTCATTCATTTTTTCTATAAAATTGGTCAAACTTCAATATAAGTTTGATTTAGTACAAAACCTATATGTGCACTTATTCGCAGACGGGTGGAGTATGTACGTATCGACTTGTTTCGGATGTAGAAATTTCATTGCCCAATACTAATGCACTTTTTTCAATAATAAAGATATACTGATACTTCATAAAAGCCCATGCCTCGCCTTTGCATAGGTAGAATACAATAACACATACAACATCATAATAAATGTGGAAACCTCGTTTTCACACCTAAGCCCAGTCATGGTGCGGGTATCATAGGTAGCGGAAATACGAAACCGGCTATGGACAAGGAGTTACACACGGATGTGTCTAGGCACGATTAGTCTTCACCCCCCTCCCCCGCGAATTTCACCTGGGTCCAACTCCCTGATTTAATCCATCTGATTCCGTAAGAGTTGTCCGTAAGATGGATCTGTAGACGTAGCATTACTCCATAGGTAGTATCATGCATGCCATGTTGATAAAAAACTGAGTTGTGCACTTAATTATGAGAGAGGTGATGGTGACATTGTAGGTAGCGTACCGTAGCACAACGCAAGATGAGTTTATAACGTAATAAATGCATTACTGTATGATACCACAAACATGTTACTACCCATTGTGAAAGTAGTAACATAGAGTAACATCATATGCCTTATATTCGTGCATGATACTCCTCATTGTGACTACTCTAAAACGATATAGGGCCGATCCATAGACTACTCTCACATCCATGTGGAATAAAATTTCCTCTCACTGAATGCTCCAACCGTGTATAGGCCTCCATAAATATTTTTTCTCTATTCTTTGGAGAGACATCTGCAAACAGAGCAAATAAGTACGCAAATAAGTAGTCAAGTAAATGACCTGTAAAGGAGATAAGTTTTACCATTACAAATATGTTAGTTTCTATATAGTCAAAGCGACCAAATAACAGTAAACACTTCCACCATATTTCACGCAACCAGATGCCAAATATGTTTGTAAATTACATGATGAATATAAGTTAGAAGCCAGCTGAATGACTCACCATATAGAACAAGTGAACTTTTACTAGAAGAGTACATGTTTGCTTGTCTCATCCTGATGATAAAATCCACACTTCAAGCTCCCATGCCAGTTGCCCATCCCAAGAATATACTTGGTCATGATTACTCATTCACAAAAGTACTATATGTTTTTGTATTTGAGTTGCACCTTCATTTTCTAGATTTTTTTTATTATTATTGACTCCAATTC
Organism: Alopecurus myosuroides; assembly: GCA_028641055.1. NCBI lineage: Eukaryota > Viridiplantae > Streptophyta > Magnoliopsida > Poales > Poaceae > Alopecurus > Alopecurus myosuroides. Next base: position 678,513,198 of record CM054057.1, read on the forward strand.
TGAATGAACGAGTGTTCTTCACATAGATCCGCTGAGAATTTATCTCATGTAGGTTCCTACGAAATCCATCGGTCATGTGCGACAATTAAACAGTTATCGACTGTCTTAGAAAATTGTTCCATGATGCAACTCTGGGTCTAACTAAATCATATTTGGTGGAGATGTCTCCAAAACCATAGAGATAGATATTGTTCCTGAAGATCTGTATTCCCGTAACTACTTTCCAACCTTGTATTCAAGCCATTCTTATAGTAAACGGCCTAAAGTGGAAGAAATGTTTCTTCCTTTCCAGTTGAACTGTGGATTCCCTAGTTTCTAGTAAACTTGGCACAATTCTTTTGAGACTATAAACTTTCTTCTTAAAAGATTTTGCCAAATCACATCCTCAATAAGAAGGTTGAAAAGCCATTTACCAAGAAAATATGAAGTTTTCATCTATAGGTCATGAATACAAATAGCTCCTTGATCTTTAGGATGAAAAACCATGTTCTATCTCGACAGTCAATATTTCATTTTTTTTGCTATCACCTTAGAGAAGAGTCTCTGTCAAAAGTAATCCATTCGATGATGAAATCGTTTTGGCACGTAGAAGAATTATAGTCTTTGGTACCATATTACCTAGTACTGAATTAATGAGAATCAATCTTCCACCGACATATGTCAAGATTTTTCCCATGTAGTTACTCTTTTCTCGAGGGGCTTATCTGTGTGTTTCCATTCGACATTTGTTAGTCTTCGATAATGAATCGGGATATCCAAGGACCTAATAGGAAACTGGACCCGACCAAATAAACAAATAGTTCAACACATTGAGCAGCCAAATCTCGGGATTCCCTAAAACAAAAGAATTCATCCATCCCAAAATTAATTTAAAGCCTCAATACATGATCGAATGCTGGCCGAATTTATTTGAGGGTCTTAGCTTTTTAGAGACCGTGATCCATAAGAATCGCGTCATATGCATATTGAATGACTCAAAGTCCAGCGTCCACTAGTCGTGGGGCTACCACTACCATCTACCTTTGCGCACTCAACCACGACACGACAGCCAACATATCAACCAGTATGGTAAATAGTATGGGCAGTAATAGGTTCTCCTACATTAGTAATTTCTTGATTGGAACACAATTGTGGATCCAAACAAGTGACACTTATAGGAATCCTTTCATCTGCAGTGTTTGCTGAATAAAGACCATTTTTCCTTGCCCTATGCCTTTTCAAAGTCAATTATAAGTACCACTTTTTTGTTGTGAGGTCCATGAACCATTTCATGACAGATCGCCACCCCATCTAGGATGTCTCTCCCTTTCATATAATGGCCCTAATGGTTTTAGTGTGAATTATATCAGAGGAACCAAGATCTTATAAATCATGACCTCTTGGGCTTTGGGATGATTTCCATAAGGGGAGAATCGATGTTGCTAGACTTAATTATGGAGTAATCATCCTTTTCCCAAAGGGGAAGGGCGTTGATATAACTCAAAAAATTAGGCCAAACTGCTTACTCAATGGTTCTGTGAAATTTCTGACTAAGGTACATGTTAATATGCTTTCTTTGATCATTAAAAAGGTCATCAAGTCAACAATAATTACGTTTTTTTTCTTTTTCCATATAATTAACAACCTCATGCAACACACAAATACCCTTCATGGCAATGATATACCTCATGTGGTTCAATATTGACTTTGATAAGGTCTTTTATAAAATTGAATATTTTCTTGCTCGAGTTTTAGAGGCTAGAGGTTCCATTGTTGAACGAATTGATACATCAATGGAAGTTGTTTCTAGTGGCAAGGTGGGGGTTGAAGTTAATAGGGAGATGTGTCCATATTTTTCTTCATATCAAGGTCTAAGGCAAGAGGGTTCTCTTTCATCCTTGCCTTTATACATTGTTGTAGATATTTTAGCCATTTTAATTGAAAGGGAAAACAGTCAGGGATTGTTAACTAGGATAGTTACAAATCAAGTAGAAGGAGAGCTGACCATTCTATATTATGCAGATGACACAATCCTTTATCGTAAGTCAAAATACAGTTAGAGGAGGGCGAGCCCGATGTTAGGAGGCGACCGCAGGGACGGAAGCGGGGGCGAAGAGGATGTGATCAACGATGATGGTGTGGCTGGCATAGTTTGGCCAACGTTCATCGAGGGGGGTTCTGGGCTCTCTCTGTCGGCGATGACTGTCGGAAATATACCGTATAGGGGTATATAAGATGGTAGTCAAAGTGCCTGGTTACCAGGGTGGCCCAAGTGGTAGTGGGCTATGGTCCATTGGGCGGCCCAGTAACTTGACGCACAGAAGCCGGATTCTAGAAGAACCCGGAAGGCGGCCCTGATTAGTGAGAAGTGCAGGAGTCGGCACGTCGTACTGTCGCGACATACTGAACCTGGGTAAATCCTGTGTTTACTGTCTACCACGCGATCCCGTTACCCCACGTCTCTACCGTAGTCTCATGGCACCCCCGTCTATGAAAACTACTACGATGTCTCGACAGTTGGCGCCCACCGTGGGGCAAACGACGTCAGGCGTGAAGTTCCGATCTGGGATACTTGGCGGAATCGGAAGATCAATTACTGTCGGAAGCTTGGAATTCAACGATGATGTCGGACGCTTCCTCGACAACGGATCCTACATACCGGCGCAAAACCACCTGGTAAGTGCCTGTGTGTTACCGATAGGATCTGCTAACATCTTTATCGGACTAACTGCAGAAGCAATGGGGTTTTGCGGTGGAAGCAAATTTATCCCACCCGCCCTATACCCAGTCGAGGATGACTATGATACCGGATTCTGCTCAGATCACCGACAAAAAAGTGATGCACACTTTATTGGCATGGTGCAGTCCGAAGTCGCCGAAAACACGGATGACGGAAATCCCGTGCAAGAGGCAGACAAAAACACACCCGTCACAGAGATGGAAGATCCGACACCCGTCGTACAAGCGGAAGATCCGACATCCGTCAACGAGACGATGAACTCGGAAGCAGAATCCGTACTAGCCGCCATTGAGGCAAGATTAGAGTCGGAAACCGGATCAGAGGATTTTGATTCCGAAGACGAAGACGCGGACGCCTTCGAAAGGAAAGTTAAATCTTTTCAAGAGGGATTCCATGAAGTGCTAATGGCGAAACCGGCTGATACCACGGACACCGGCAGCCAGGAAAGCTCTAAAACCCCTCCGCTAGAGGAAGAGAGAGAAGACGGAGAAACTTCTCCGGTATTTCCCAATGTCAAGGAATTGACAGAGGATGAGCCTGTCAAAAAGCCTCCCTCTTCCAAGAAAAAGCATCATGCTGCTAAGAAACTCCAATACAAAATCCGGAAGAAAAAATCAGCTGATCAAGCTGATGAAAACCTGGAAGTAGGAGATGCTAGCGGGACAAAGACTGCGGAGAAGAAAATCAAAGAAATCCTTGTTCCGCCAATGACGGAACAGGAAGAGCAAGTGCTGTTGCAAACGCTAGTGGGAGCAAATGAACCCCCTGAGATGCTGGAAGCCAGGAGGCAAGCTTTCCAAAGGCAACAGCAACATCTACTCAGATCTCGGCAACACCTCCAAAAAACCCAGGATGACATTAAGCTCATGAAGGAAGAAATCGAGGAGTACGAGAGAAAGAATAGATCTGGCATTAAACCTACAAGGTTACCCGGAATCGTAAGACCGGAAGTACTGCCGCCAAAAGAAAGGTTTCACAATGTAACATCCCAAGTATGAAAAACCACCGTAGAATGTTTGTTTCTTGTTTAATTATTGTTTTGCATCATGGCATCTTAGTCATTGCATTTGTTTTCCTTTTGTTTGCATCTGTTTTTCTCTGTTTTCACAATTGAAATTCAAACATTATTCAAACCTTTGTTTCATACTTGTTATGTTACAACTTTCCCAAATAAAAAATTCAAATAAAACATCCTTTTGTTTCCATGAAAATGGAAAGCTCAACTATTAAATTGTTCTTTTATTTAATAACTCATTTAACTCAATTTTCATTCAAAAGTCAATTACATTTTCCAAAACAGCAACCATGATGAACTTATGAAAATTACAAAGCAATTCTAACCTTTTTGTTTCCATGAAAAATAAAAGGCTCAACCATTGATTTGTTCTTGAATAATCCACTTAATACAAATTGCATTCAAAATTCAAATCACATATTACAAACAGCACCCAATTTGAAATTATGAAAATTACCAAAACAATTCTAATCATTTGTTTCCATTTAAACTAAAGGTTCAAACTATTTAATTTTTTTTCAATATTTCACTTAATAATCAAATTCATTCAAATTTGAATCAATTTACAAACAACACTTTTATTTTTGAACTTTTGGAAAACAAAACTTGGCAAGTGTTGCTGTTACATATTTGAACCATACCAAATTTTTCTAAATTTTTTCTAACACCCAAAGCTTATCCATTTCTTCCCGTTTCATTTTCAGCAAAAAAAAAGGAAGAAACAGAAAATTTTAAAAAGAAAAACGAGGGGGAGAGAGGCAGTGGGCTGTGCCCCACGCGAGCCCAGCCAACCTTTTCTTTTCCCTGGCCCGTACCCCTTCGCCATCTTCTTCCCGCTGTACGACAGAACATCCGCCGGAGCCACGTCATCGGAGCGCGCAGCAGACGGCCAGCAGCGCCCTGTAGCCCCTATAAAGCCTAGCCTAGCTAGCCCGAGCGCAGACCTAGCCACCTACCTCCCTCGCGCCGCCGTCGTTCTACCTCTCTCTGCCGCTTTTCCCCTCCTCTCTGAACCTCACCGGAGTTCCACCTCTGAAACCATGGCAGTTGCCGTCGACCTGAGCCTCCACCTCGCTGGCTAGCATCTGGAATCAGCTCCCCTCGACCCCAGCTACGTCCTCGACACCTCCACGACGCCGGAGACCTGCTAGATCGCCGCCGCCGTCCTCGACGCTGTCGCCACCGTCGCCGGCCGTTTCTCCCCCGAGCCTCTGCTACCCCTACACCGAGGGTGAGCACCGTGCCCTCCTCCTCCTCTCTATCTGCACGGTCCACCGCACCAGCACGCACTCATCCACGCACACGACAGCAGCGGGCCAGCACGCAACAGCAGCCGCGGCAGCTCGCCGCCGGCGTCTGTTCTCCGTCAGGTTCAGAAAGGCGCTTGTTTTCGACAGTTTCAGTTAACTAGCTGAAACTGAATGATAACCTCACTGCGTAGCGTATACTGACAAGAACCAGTTCGCTACCGCAGCGGTAGCACACAGCGCACGCACGCGTTCGCTCGTGGGTTCGAGCCCTGGCGCTCGCAAATAACCCAACCTTTTTTGCGCTGGGCTGCTGACAGGCAGGGGCCACCTGCTAGTGGCCTCTGCTGCCACGTGAGCGCCACGCAGCCCATGGGCCCTCTGTCAGTGGCTAGGGCTAGCCACTGCAGAGTGAAAATGGTTTTTCAGCTTTTCTTTTCAAAATAAATCCTTTTTCAATTACAGATTAGTCCCTGTTTTTATTTTGCTAATAACTTTTAAATTATAAATCCAAATAATAAGAATAAAATATGTTTGTTGAACCAAATTTAATTCTCTACCTAGTTAAACCATTGGTATTCTGTTTTGAATAATTCAAATGCATTCAAATTTCAAATTCAAACAATTCATTTAAAATTTGATTAAATGCATAACTAATTCATACTTAATTCAAATAACACAAATAAAATATGTTTTCCATGCTATTTTGAACCATCTATCCAAATATAAATTTTGTTTCATGCTTTGAATAGTTAAAATTGCTTAAATAATTTAAACCTTGTTTAAATCATTTAAATTTGCTAAATTCATAACTTGCTCAAATTAAATTATTTTTGAACATGTAAAATATGTTTTCAAACTAGGAAAGTATAAACTTTTCAAATATGAATTTGAATCAATGTTTTGAACAAATAAAAATTCAAATAAATTCAAACTTGAATTAAATTCAATTAAAACTTGTTTAATCTTGTTTAATCCATAATAAATTCATCCCAAATCCTTTTTCAACAAGTGAAACATGTAATCCACCTAAAACTTTGTGTTCTTTCCAAATATGAACTTTGTTATCTGTTTTGAACAATTTGAATTGGTGAAAACAACAAAAACTTGTGTATCACCTTTAAGTAACCAAAATTCCCTAACTTAATAAATAAATTTCTAAACATGGTAAACCTTATTTTAAATTGTTTCTATTGTTGTTATTTTTTCTGTTTTCCTCATCCATGCATCATACTAATCCACTGTCACCTATTGGTTAGTTGTAAAACAATTGTTTCAACCATAATTCATGGGCTTTTCATATGCAACTCAAATTGCATGTGGGTCCATTTAATCATGTTGTTACCATGTCAACTAGTTTATTTTGATGCATCAATTAAATGGTCATGCATCATCCCATGATTGTGCATTATGCCATGTTATTGATTGTTTGTCTCTCTGCGTTGTTTGTTTGCTTATTCTCGAATAGACGACGACGTTGAGATAGACGAGGTTTACGACACTACTTTTGAGGAGTTAGCCCAGTACCAGGCTACTGAGTTTGCAGGCAAGTATTCACTCACATGAACCATTGTGTTCCTTTCAACATTGGATACCGATACTTTCCGTTGTCTTTTCTGCTAGCCCTATGAATAGTTGCTTCTGTTACGAACCTATCACATGTTACCCTTAACCCTGATATAGCCTCACCTCCACACCTATAACCCCATTGCTTGTTGCCCGTGTCTTACTAGCATGCTTAGGGTTGTTTATGCTCGAGTCTGTTGCCCGTTACTTTCTGTTACTATTTCTATTATGTTCTGGGGCTCGATGTTAAACAACAACCTGTTAATCTTGAGGTAATAATAATTTGCTGATAAGGCACCGGCAGGAGGCCCGGCGTGGTTTTGAGGCCTGCTAGTGTCGACCCTAATTAGGAAAAGGGTCTTGTCTACTGATCCATGATGAGAGCACTAACCGCATGTGGGAAGCGTGTATGGGCGCCCCCTCAATTTGATTCGATTCGCATCTCGTCCAAATCGCCTCATTTAGTTCGGGTTTTCCATTTGCCGCACGCATATGCAGGTACGAACCCGAGGCCAGGGTGGAAACTTTTGTAGTCGGCATTTAGGGAGACACGTTCTTAGAGTGCTATGAGGGTCCCCTTTTCTTCGTGGGGCTTGATTAGCCGTGCGCTCAATTGCACGGGGTTCTTTGGGCTTGATGCGAAGAAGAGTTGAGTTGTGTAGAGTGCCTCGCTTGGTGGGTTTGATTCCCGTCTGGCGGGATATTCTTACGTGTACGGCCAAATTGGTGCACCCCTGCAGGGATAAATCTTCTCGAGAAGCCGTGTTTTCCACGGTTATGGTTAACTTGGTGAAAGTACTGGCTAACAAGTACTCAGAACAACTTACACCTAACTAATGATAACTTGACTAGTAATAGTCTTATTGTCACAATAACTTGAACCATCATTAATCCAACTGTGTGAGTTACCCTCGGATTGCTTCTTTGGATAAGGGGCGAGATCCAGGGTGGGTTTGTTTGGTGGTTAGTTATAGTTGGTTACGATACGCTATCTTATCTTCTTTCTGTTAGCCGGAAGTGGTAGTAACTCTGTAGTTGGTTAGAGCAGCCAGTTGCAGCATCTTTTATATCCCCTTTCTTCCGTTGAACCCAAAGCATCTGTGCTTGGTGTTGACGGGTTACACTTTGGTGAACTGTGAGTCTTGCTTGCCAGTACGTTTATGTACTGACCCCTTTGGGGCTGTGGTTTCCGCAGACTACGCCTACGAGGATCCCCGTGATGGCTACTACGTGGAGTTTGACGAGGCTGCTGACGAGTAGATAGCGGACCTGGGCAGGATCCGAGACATCGTGGATGGGCTCCGTCTTTTCGGTTTCCGGCTTCTTAAGCCTATTTGGATCTTGTCTGTACTCAGACATTTTTGGATGCTTCCGCTGTGTCGCACCCTGACTTCTAGGGGATACTCACCGTACGAACTGGATAGCAGATGCTTGGATTATGGGGCATAACTGCTCCCACGTCCCAGCTTCCTGGTAGGCCTGCGCTTATGCGCGACAACACAAGCCCTGCTATTCCATCGTCGATGTAAACTATCCACTAGAGATCAAAGGCACTTCCGTCGACGTACTTCAACCATACACACATGGTACGTCAACGGCGTTGAACAACTGATATCACAACAGATCTCTACGACACAAAAGATTGAAATAAGTTGCAAATGGCTCTCATTAGAGCAGAGATAGCAAATACAATCATTCAGAGGGCACCTGCCCCAACAATACATCATTACAATACAGCGGAAACATTCAACATGTCTGAGTACAGACAAGAACCAAATAGGCCTAAGAGGCCGGAAACAAACAGACGGAGCCCATACACGAAGTCTCGGATCCTGCCCGGGTCCGCTATCTACTCGTCAGCAGTCTCGTCATACTCCACGTAGTAGCCACCATGTAGATCCTCGGAAACGTCGTCTGCGTAAACCACAGCCCCAAAGGGGTCAGTACATAAACGTACTGGCAAGCAAGACTCACAATTCACCAAAGTGTAACCCGTCAACACCAAGCACAGATGCCTTGGGTTCAACGGAAGAGAGGGGATATAAAAGATGCTGCAACTGGCTGCACTAACCAACTACAGAGATTCTACCACTTCTGGCTAACAGAAAGGAGATAAGATCGAGGATTGTAACCAACTGAAAGATAACTTCAAGCAAACCCATCCTGGATCTCGCCCCTTATCCAAAGAAGCAATCCGAGGATAACTCACACAGTTGTAATAGTGATGGTTCAAATTATTGTGTCAATAAGCCTATTACTAGTCAATTATTAATCATGGGGTGTAACATGTTTGATCATTATGTTTAAGTTGTCCTGAGTACTTGTTAGCCAGTACTTTCACCAAGTAATCCATAACCGCGGAAAACACGGCTTCTCGAGAAGATTATCCCTGCAGGGTTGCACCAATTTGGCCGTACACTCATGAATATCCCGCCAGATGGGAGATCACCCCACCAAGCGGGGCACTCAACACAACCAACCATTCTTCGCATCAAGCCCAAAGAACCTTGGGCGCACGGCTAATCAAGCCCAGAAGAAAATGGACCATCATAGCACTCTAAGACCGTGTCCCCCTATATGCCGACTACGAAAGTTCCACCCTGGCCTGGGCTCGCAAAAACATGATGCGGCAAATGGAAAACACGAACTAATGAGGCGATTTGGACGAGATGCGAATCAGGTCAAGTTGAGGGGGGCGCCCATACTCGCTTCCCAAATGCGGGTAGTGCGCTCATCATGGATCAGTAGACAAGACCCTTTTCCTATTAGGGTCGACACTAGCAGGCTTCAAAACCTCTCATGGGCCTCCTGCCGGTGCCTTATCATCAAATTATTATTTAACAATATCATTAGCATGATTGATTGATTAACATCGAGCCCCCAGAACATAAGTGATATAGTAACAGAAAGTAACGGATAACAGACTCGAGCAAAAGCAACCTAAGCATGCTAAATAAGACTAAGGCAACAAGCAAGGGGTTTTAGGTATGGGGGTGAGGCAATATCAAGGTTAAGGGATTCATGTGATGGGTTCGTAACAGAAACAACTACTACTAAGGCTTAGCAGAAAAGAACAACGGAAAGTATCGGTAACCAATGTTGAAAGGAACACAGTGGTTCATGTGAGTGATAACTTGCCTGCAAAACCCGGTAGCCTGGTACTGAGCTAAATCCTTAGAAGGGATGTCGTAAGTATCGTCGGTCTCAACGTCGTCGTTTATCCGGGAAGAAGCAAACAGACAATGCAGAAAGATAAACAATCAATATCATGGCATAGGTGCACAAACATGGGATGATGCATGTCATGTTAATAGATGCATCAGAATAAACTGCTTGACAATATAACACAATTTAATTGGACCCATATGCAATGTGAATTGCATATGGATGCAAGTGGTTAAGGTGGAAGCAATGATCTACATTTGATTAACAAGTGTAAGTGGTTAAACATGATGCATGCATGATGATAACAAGGAGTAAACAAGTTAGATGCAATTGGAAAAGGAGTAAAACAAGTGTGGGATTTTTATTTGTTATGTTAGGAATTTTGGTTCCTTATTGATGTCACACAAGTAATTGTTGTTTTCAACAAGTTAAAGTGTTCAAAACAAATAACAAAGTTGATATTTGAAAAGGTTATCAAATTTTAGTTGGTTTACATGTTTCACATTTTGAAATTGGACTTTGGATTATTTAATTATGAATTAAACAATATTAAACAAGTTTTAATTGAATTAAACAAGAATTAAAATGTTTAGGCAATTTAAATTGTTCAAACCAGGAAACAAATTTTATATTTGAATAGAACATTCAAAAAGGTGTGAAAAACATATTTTATTTGAATTATTTGAAAACAGTATGAATTAGTTATGAATTATTGCAATTTGCATTTGAATTATTCAAATTTGAGTTTTAAATGCATTTTGCAATTTCAAAACAGTAAACAAATGGATTATTTGGAAAGGTTATGAAATTTTGAACAGAAAACATATAAAGGTTTTATTTATTGGATTTACATATTAAAAGTTATTGATTTTTGAAGTTTGGTATTGATTCTGCCATTTAAATTGATTTAGCAATTTAACAGAAACGTGCAAAACAGATTTACACCGCACTGGAACCCTACCCAGACACTGCAGGGGGGCCCAGGGAACCATGCGCTTGCGTGGCATCCAGAGTGGCTGACAGGGGGCCCTCCCTGTCAGCGCCTGGGAGCAAAATGTGGGAGAAAATACCCCGAGCGAGGCCAGGGGTCGAACCCTGGACCTCCTCCTCGCGCTGCTGTGCGCTAACCAGTGGGGTGGAAACGTGTGCTTGTCAGTAAGACACGCGCGTTGAGGAAGATGTTACCATCTAGCTAACTGAACTTGTTAACTGCAACTCGCGCAGGAACAGAGGTTCAGGTACTCGCTGGCCGGCGACGAGATCCCGCAGGCAACGCTGCCGTGCTCCGCTGCGGGGACAAAGGAACGTGTGCGTGCGCTGATTCGACCTGTGCAGAACAGGAGAGGGAGGAGGGCGTAACGGTGGAGCTCACCTCCGGCTGGAGTCGAGCAGAGGCTCGAAGAAGGGAGGCCGACGGCGATCGGAGGACGGCGGCGGCGTTGCAGGTTTCCTCGGGCTCCACCGAAAGGTCGAGGAGGTAGGTGGCACCGAGTGCTTCTCGTTCCCGTGGCTAGCGAGCGATGCTAGCCATCGGAGACGGCGGTCGCCGGTGGGGTGCAGAGATTTGGCGGCGGAATTCAGAGGTTGGGCTTGTGAGATTCAGAGTGGTCGCGGCAGCGAGAGAGAAAAGGGATCGGCGCGGCGTTGCAGGGTAGGTAGGATCTAGGGTTGGCGCAGGGCCCTAGGGTTGTTATAGGGCAGCACGGACGTCGAAGGCCGTCCGCGGCGCTCTCCCGCCGACGTGGAGGCACGGATGAGCTGCCGTACCTATGGAAGACGACAGAAAGATCCACGAAGCGGTACGCGCTAGCTAGGGTGGGCTGGGCTGGCGCGCTGTAGGGTTAGGTGGGTTTGGGCTAGGTTAGAAAAGGTTAGCTGCCGCCCGGATGCTTTTGTTATTTTTGTTTCTCCTGTTTTTTTTTTTGTAGGTTTGCTTTTGGAAGAAATAGTTAGGTTTTTAGTTAATAAAAATTACAGAAAAATTAGTTTAGCATTGTTATGTAATTAGAAACCATATTGTAAGATTGGATTTCAAAAATTGAGTTTTAACATGATAGTTTGTATAGAACCCAAATTAGAGGAAATTTCATGTTAATAAACCATTAATAAAACATGCATTTAAATAGGGTCACCCCTAGGGTTTTTGGAATGAATTAGAAGGTACAAAAGTGGGGTGAATTTTTATGGTTTCAAATAAGTACTGTCTTTAAAGGATTGGTTTGAGATGGAAAATGATTTAGTAGTTAATGATTTAATTAATTGATTTGATAATTGGTTTGATTAAAGCAACAAATTGAAAGTGGAAAACAAGGAATAAAAGGGGTGTTTTATTTGTTATTTTGGTTCCAAAAGTTGTAACAGAACAAGTATGAAAACTAAGCAGTTGAAATTGTTTGATTTTTATGGTGAAAACAAAGAATAACAGATGCAACACCACAGAAACAAATGCAACAATATGATGACATGATGCAATACATTAATTAAACAGGAAATCAAACATTCTATAGGGTAGTTTTCATACTTGGGCTGTTACAAAACGCCCCCCCTTGAAGGAATCGCGCCCCGAGATTCCTACTGAGAAAAGAAAAGGTCCGGATACTTGTTGGGAAGATCCTCTTGAGCTGTGATACGTGAAACACATCGTGCCCCTTGGATAGACGTCAGGGAATTTGGAAACCACCGGAACATTTCAAGTAAAGGGAGAGGTATAGGTTTTGTATGGAGGTTGTATAGCTGGGTAGAATTTGATTCATTTGGAGAATAGACTATCTGTAATAAGGTTGGAACAGAGTTATTGACATCAATGGAACACCAAGGATGACATCAATGTCAGAATCAGCAACATGAGAGTAACGAGGAATATGTGGCCTCTCATTAGAATTGGATTGTTCTTACTTATCTTGGAAGTCAACACTTGAGATTCCCGGAGAATGAACAGAAATTTGATTGCTTAGTGGAACCAGAATAGGTTGTAAGTTGTGGAAAGATTGTTGACACAAAGGGAAGTGTTGCTCCGGTATCAAACAACACTTTAGTTGGAATAGAGTTTAGCAGATGAACGGTGAAAACTTTGATTAGAATAGAACTTGATCCATATGGAGAATAGACTATTTGGAATGTGGTGCTTGAGGATTGAAAACAACAACAACAACAACAAGAACCTCTCTGGACAGATAGATTTGATATTTGGGAAGTTAACTTGACGCCGGTAGAAGAATTTAAGTGGAAACAACAACAAGATTTCAATGGACGAAAATGAAATGTTTAGAAGAACATGATATTGAAGCAACACCGGGAAAACGAGAACAAGATTCCTGAGGTACTACGGAGAAACCCATCCGGGCTTCTAAAGGATCAATATCTACTGCTTAAGGAATAGAGGATCTGCTTCCGGGGCTTACACGCCTCCGTTCTCAATCATGAGTAGGCAACATGATAAATCATGTCACAACCACCTCCATTCCTATGGTCTAGTAGATATAATCATCCTAGAGAAACCAGAATACGTGAAATCCTAACTTGAAAGTTTAGATGAGAAGGGATAAACCAACGTTGCACTTCCTTACCAGAAAAAGGGAGGGTGGGTGGGGAAAGAAGAAAAAGAACAGAATTCCTACTCTCACGTTTCATTTTTCCTATATAGCTACAAAATAGTTTCTAGACTCAACTGCGACCAGTAAAAAGGGATCCTACAGGCAGACAGGCTCTGATACCATTTGTCGCACCCTGACTTCTAGGGGATACTCACCGTACGAACTGGATAGCAGATGCTTGGATTATGGGGCATAACTGCTCCCACGTCCCAGCTTCCTGGTAGGCCTGCGCTTATGCGCGACAACACAAGCCCTGCTATTCCATCGTCGATGTAAACTATCCACTAGAGATCAAAGGCACTTCCGTCGACGTACTTCAACCATACACACATGGTACGTCAACGGCGTTGAACAACTGATATCACAACAGATCTCTACGACACAAAAGATTGAAATAAGTTGCAAATGGCTCTCATTAGAGCAGAGATAGCAAATACAATCATTCAGAGGGCACCTGCCCCAACAATACATCATTACAATACAGCGGAAACATTCAACATGTCTGAGTACAGACAAGAACCAAATAGGCCTAAGAGGCCGGAAACAAACAGACGGAGCCCATCCACGAAGTCTCGGATCCTGCCCGGTCCGCTATCTACTCGTCAGCAGTCTCGTCATACTCCACGTAGTAGCCACCATGTAGATCCTCGAAACGTCGTCTGCGTAAACCACAGCCCCAAAGGGGTCAGTACATAAACGTACTGGCAAGCAAGACTCACAATTCACCAAAGTGTAACCCGTCAACACCAAGCACAGATGCCTTGGTTCAACGGAAGAGAGGGGATATAAAAGATGCTGCAACTGGCTGCACTAACCAACTACAGAGATTCTACCACTTCTGGCTAACAGAAAGGAGATAAGATCGAGGATTGTAACCAACTGAAAGATAACTTCAAGCAAACCCATCCTGGATCTCGCCCCTTATCCAAAGAAGCAATCCGAGGATAACTCACACAGTTGTAATAGTGATGGTTCAAATTATTGTGTCAATAAGCCTATTACTAGTCAAATTATTAATCATGGGGTGTAACATGTTTGATCATTATGTTTAAGTTGTCCTGAGTACTTGTTAGCCAGTACTTTCACCAAGTAATCCATAACCGCGGAAAAACACGGCTTCTCGAGAAGATTATCCCTGCAGGGTTGCACCAATTTGGCCGTACACTCATGAATATCCCGCCAGATGGAGATCACCCCACCAAGCGGGCACTCAACACAACCAACCATTCTTCGCATCAAGCCCAAAGAACCTTGGGCGCACGGCTAATCAAGCCCAGAAGAAAATGGACCATCATAGCACTCTAAGACCGTGTCCCCCTATATGCCGACTACGAAAGTTCCACCCTGGCCTGGGCTCGCAAAAACATGATGCGGCAAATGGAAAACACGAACTAATGAGGCGATTTGGACGAGATGCGAATCAGGTCAAGTTGAGGGGGCGCCCATACTCGCTTCCCAAATGCGGGTAGTGCGCTCATCATGGATCAGTAGACAAGACCCTTTTCCTATTAGGGTCGACACTAGCAGCTTCAAAACCTCTCATGGGCCTCCTGCCGGTGCCTTATCATCAAATTATTATTTAACAATATCATTAGCATGATTGATTGATTAACATCGAGCCCCAGAACATAAGTGATATAGTAACAGAAAGTAACGGATAACAGACTCGAGCAAAAGCAACCTAAGCATGCTAAATAAGACTAAGGCAACAAGCAAGGGGTTTTAGGTATGGGGGTGAGGCAATATCAAGGTTAAGGGATTCATGTGATGGGTTCGTAACAGAAACAACTACTACTAAGGCTTAGCAGAAAAGAACAACGGAAAGTATCGTAACCAATGTTGAAAGGAACACAGTGGTTCATGTGAGTGATAACTTGCCTGCAAAACCCGGTAGCCTGGTACTGAGCTAAATCCTTAGAAGGGATGTCGTAAGTATCGTCGGTCTCAACGTCGTCGTTTATCCGGGAAGAAGCAAACAGACAATGCAGAAAGATAAACAATCAATCATGGCATAGGTGCACAAACATGGGATGATGCATGTCATGTTAATAGATGCATCAGAATAACTGCTTGACAATATAACACAATTTAATTGGACCCATATGCAATGTGAATTGCATATGGATGCAAGTGGTTAAGGTGGAAGCAATGATCTACATTTGATTAACAAGTGTAAGTGGTTAAACATGATGCATGCATGATGATAACAA
This sequence comes from Alopecurus myosuroides, assembly GCA_028641055.1. Lineage (NCBI taxonomy): Eukaryota > Viridiplantae > Streptophyta > Magnoliopsida > Poales > Poaceae > Alopecurus > Alopecurus myosuroides. Next base: position 678,528,713 of record CM054057.1, read on the forward strand.
GGAGTAAACAAGTTAGATGCAATTGGAAAAGGAGTAAAACAAGTGTGGGATTTTTATTTGTTATGTTAGGAATTTTGGTTCCTTATTGATGTCACACAAGTAATTGTTGTTTTCAACAAGTTAAAGTGTTCAAAACAATAACAAAGTTGATATTTGAAAAGGTTATCAAATTTTAGTTGGTTTACATGTTTCACATTTTGAAATTGGACTTTGGATTATTTAATTATGAATTAAACAATATTAAACAAGTTTTAATTGAATTAAACAAGAATTAAAATGTTTAGGCAATTTAAATTGTTCAAACCAGGAAACAAATTTTATATTTGAATAGAACATTCAAAAAGGTGTGAAAAACATATTTTATTTGAATTATTTGAAAACAGTATGAATTAGTTATGAATTATTGCAATTTGCATTTGAATTATTCAAATTTGAGTTTTAAATGCATTTTGCAATTTCAAAACAGTAAACAAATGGATTATTTGGAAAGGTTATGAAATTTTGAACAGAAAACATATAAAGGTTTTATTTATTGGATTTACATATTAAAAGTTATTGATTTTTGAAGTTTGGTATTGATTCTGCCATTTAAATTGATTTAGCAATTTAACAGAAACGTGCAAAACAGATTTACACCACACTGGAACCCTACCCAGACACTGCAGGGGGGCCCAGGGAACCATGCGCTTGCGTGGCATCCAGAGTGGCTGACAGGGGGCCCTCCCTGTCAGCGCCTGGGAGCAAAATGTGGGAGAAAATACCCCGAGCGAGGCCAGGGGTCGAACCCTGGACCTCCTCCTCGCGCTGCTGTGCGCTAACTAGTGGGGTGGAAACGTGCTTGTCAGTAAGACACGCGCGTTGAGGAAGATGTTACCATCTAGCTAACTGAACTTGTTAACTGCAACTCGCGCAGGAACAGAGGTTCAGGTACTCGCTGGCCGGCGACGAGATCCCGCAGGCAACGCTGCCGTGCTCCGCTGCGGGGACAAAGGAACGTGTGCGTGCGCTGATTCGACCTGTGCAGAACAGGAGAGGGAGGAGGGAGCGTAACGGTGGAGCTCACCTCCGGCTGGAGTCGAGCAGAGGCTCGAAGAAGGGAGGCCGACGGCGATCGGAGGACGGCGGCGGCGTTGCAGGTTTCCTCGGGCTCCACTGAAAGGTCGAGGAGGTAGGTGGCACCGAGTGCTTCTCGTTCCCGTGGCTAGCGAGCGATGCTAGCCATCGGAGACGGCGGTCGCCGGTGGGGTGCAGAGATTTGGCGGCGGAATTCAGAGGTTGGGCTTGTGAGATTCAGAGTGGTCGCGGCAGCGAGAGAGAAAAGGGATCGGCGGCGGCGTTGCAGGGTAGGTAGGATCTAGGGTTGGCGCAGGGCCCTAGGGTTGTTATAGGGCAGCACGGACGTCGAAGGCCGTCCGCGGCGCTCTCCCGCCGACGTGGAGGCACGGATGAGCTGCCGTACCTATGGAAGACGACAGAAAGATCCACGAAGCGGTACGCGCTAGCTAGGGTGGGCTGGGCTGGCGCGCTGTAGGGTTAGGTGGGTTTGGGCTAGGTTAGAAAAGGTTAGCTGCCGCCCGGATGCTTTTTGTTATTTTTGTTTCTCCTGTTTTTTTTTTTTTGTAGGTTTGCTTTTGGAAGAAATAGTTAGGTTTTTAGTTAATAAAAATTACAGAAAAATTAGTTTAGCATTGTTATGTAATTAGAAACCATATTGTAAGATTGGATTTCAAAAATTGAGTTTTAACATGATAGTTTGTATAGAACCCAAATTAGAGGAAATTTCATGTTAATAAACCATTAATAAAACATGCATTTAAATAGGGTCACCCCTAGGGTTTTTGGAATGAATTAGAAGGTACAAAAGTGGGGTGAATTTTTATGGTTTCAAATAAGTACTGTCTTTAAAGGATTGGTTTGAGATGGAAAATGATTTAGTAGTTAATGATTTAATTAATTGATTTGATAATTGGTTTGATTAAAGCAACAAATTGAGAAGTGGAAAACAAGGAATAAAAGGGGTGTTTTTATTTGTTATTTTGGTTCCAAAAGTTGTAACAGAACAAGTATGAAAACTAAGCAGTTGAAATTGTTTGATTTTTATGGTGAAAACAAAGAATAACAGATGCAACACCACAGAAACAAATGCAACAATATGATGACATGATGCAATACATTAATTAAACAGGAAATCAAACATTCTATAGGGTAGTTTTCATACTTGGGCTGTTACACGCTGTGATGTAATAATGATATGTTGGGACATGTGTCCTCTGGATGATTGTATTTGCTATCTCTGCTCTAGTGAGAGCTATTTGCAACTTATTTCTATTTATTTGTGTCTTAGGGATATGTTGTGCTATCATTCTGTTAAACGCCGTTGACGTACCATGTGTGTATGGTATGAAGTACGTCAATGGTAGTATCCTGATTTCTATGGGATGGTTTACGTAGACGATGGACAGTAGGGCTTGGTTGTCACAAATACGTGTGTTGGCCTACTCGTAAGAGATGCGGGTGCCGGTAAGCCCCGTAATCCAATCAACTACTGTTCAACGGAACTGCGAGTATCCTCTAGAAGTCCGGGTGCGACAAATGGTATCAGAGCTTGTCTGCCTGTAGGATCCCTTTTACTGGTCGCAGTTGAGTCTAGAAACTATTTTGTAGCTATATAGGAAAAATGAAACGCGAGAGTAGGAATTCTGCCATTTTATTTCTTTCCCCACCCACCCTCCCTTTTTCTGGTAAGGAAGTGCAACGTTGTTTTCTCTTCTCACCTAAACTTTCAAGTTAGGATTTCACGAATCCTGGTTTCTCTAGGATAGTTATATCTACTAGACCATAGGAATGGAGGTGGTTGTGACATGATTTATCATGTTGCCTACTCACGATTGAGAACGGAGGCGTGTAAGCCCCAGAAGCAAATCCTCTATTCCTTAAGCAGTAGATATTGATCCTTTAGAAGCCCGGATGGGTTTTCCGTAGTACCTCAGGAGTTTTTGGTCTCGTGTTTCCCGATGTTGCTTCGATATCCTGTTCTTCTCAACATCCTTTTCGTCCGTTGAAACCTTGTTGTTGCTTTCCACTTCAGTTCTTCTACCGGCGTCTAATCAAAACTTCCCCGATCATCTGCGGATGGATCTCAGGTTCTACCCGCAGGTGGTTCGGATGACTCGTTGCGAGAGCACTGCCGGTTATCCGGAGATGCTGAGGGACATGGTCACTTATCTGGGGTTCCGTTGGGCACCAGAGTACCAGGTCTACGAGCACCAGCGAGAGTTTGACCAGACCTACTACCAGGCTATCGTCTACATTCTGTCAGATGATGGCATGAGCGTTGTCCACTGCTACGAGGCAGTAGGTTCCACAGTGGATATGGCTGTGCAGCAGGCAGCTTATGTGAGTCTCACCGTCCTTCGTGCTGACTACTGGGGATTTGACGATTCTATCTATCGCCACATCCCCGTGGTTACATCACTTCGGAGGGAGCTCACTTCACTCTCTACGACAACTTGGATGTTTATGAGCATGATAACTCCAGGCTGCACACCACCGCTCAGTTTGTGAGGCACAGTGACGCAGTTGCCAGCACACTATCTCAGGAGTTGGCTTCAGTCAGAGAGCAGCTCTACCTTGCCTTGACTCGTCTGGCGACGTACACCACAGACTTTGTTGGAGACGAGCGCTTTGCACGTTTCGATCAGCCAGTTGGTCGTCGTCTGCCAGATGCTGGAGGTTACGAGCCGATCAGAGGTCCATTCCTCAACCTCGGTGCTGGTTACACTGGGATTCCACGCTTTGGAGCACAGGGAGTCGACGCTATGTACTTCACCACACCTAGTGTCGCTCTCAGACCACGTCAGGTCTATGTGGATCGTCGTTCTACCTACTTTCGTGGGCGTGCTCCTCACCGTACCTCTCGTCGTACTACTCACCGCCGTCCTGCGTGATGAGCATGGGAGTACTGATGTATCCATTCTTAGCTATGTTTAGTTATCCTTTGGCATTCGAACCATTTATGGTGTGTTGGATATTCTGATGTATTTGAACATGTGATGATGTACCTGTTGGTTATCTATTCATGCGTCGGAATAATCTCTCTTTCGGTTACCAAGTCTATCCTTTTCTGTTGTTGTGCTAAAATGCATGTCTATTCACGATGCCGCCAACAAGGAACAACCCGCCTGAGCCACCGCCAATCACAGAGCTGTTGACTCAGATGACTCAGGTCATGGCACAGATGGCCCAGTTCCAGACTAATCAGCACAACAACCAGAATGCTCCACGAGTCAGTATCAAGGAGTTTCTCAGTCTGGGCCCAAGAGCTTTCGTGGCAACACGCGAGCCTCTGGATGCTGATGACTGGATCCGTGAGATAGCTAGGGCTCTGGAGATTGCTCACGTTGCTGAGGAAGACAAGGTCAAGTATGCCTCCTACCTACTGAAGGGTCAGGCAGCTACTTGGTGGGAGAACTACCAGACCATGAGAGCTGGCTACCCAATCACCTGGGGTTGTTTCAAGGAAGCTTTCCTGAAGCACCACATTCCAGATGGTCTCATGGAAAGGATGCGTGAAGAGTTTTGCTCTCTCAAGCAGGGCAAGCTGGACGTCATTGGCTATCAGAGTGAGTTCAATCGCCTCGCTCGTTACGCTGGTGATGAGGTGTCCACTGAAGCTAAGAAGATGGCAAGGTTCCGCGGAGGTTTTAACCCGGAACTCAAGTACGCTCTCACCAACATCAAGGCCAACAACTTCGAGGAGCTCGTGAACACCGCGCTCAATGAGGAAAATGGGCGCAAGGCGTTCGAGGAGTCTCGGAAGCACTCGCGTGAGGGTGGTTCCTCCTCCAACATGACCACCCCTCCGCAGAAGCGCCGCATCTGGGTGCCAAATAGTGCTGTCACTAGGGCTCCATATGCCCAAGCTTCTCCAGGCTTTGCTCCCCGCCCACCCAACCCATCTCAGATGCATGGTCAGAGTTTTGCAATGGGGCAGCCAAGGCCAGATCCTCCTCGTGTCGTCACTTGCTTCAAGTGCAAGCAGACGGGTCACTACGCTGACAAGTGCACTCAGAGGCAGCTACCTCCACCACCACCTCGTCCCAACACAAACCAGGCAATGGTGCGTGCTCCCCCGGCTAAAGCCTTCAACTCCAACAACAGGCCTGTCGGGAGGACAGCGAGGGTGAATCATGTCAAGATCGACAAAGCTGAGGAAGCTGCTGACGTCGTTCTCGGTATATTACCCGTAAATTTATTCCAGCTAAAGTGTTGTTTGATACCGGAGCATCGCATTATTTTGTGTCAAAGATTTTTGCCACAACAAACAACTTAAGTGTGGTTCCACTAAGCAATCAAATCACTGTTCACTCACCGGGATCTCAAATGTTGACTTCCAAGGTAAGTAAGGACAATGAAATCCTAATTGGAGGCCACATATTCCTTGCTTCACTCATGTTGCTGGGAAGTTCTAACATTGTTGTCATTCTTGGTATGGATTGGTTGAAGGCCAATAAAGCTAAAATTGACTGTGCTCAAAAGTCAATAACTCTGTTCCACCCTTCTGGCCAAATAGTCTATTCTCCAAATGAATCAAGTTCTGTTCAGCTGTACACCCTCGATGCAAAACCTCTTCCTGCAATTGAAAATGTTCCGGTGGTTTGTGAATTCCCTGACGTCTTTCCAGAAGAGTTGCCAGGGATGCCTCCGGACAGAGTAGTTGAGTTCGTGATCGAGCTTGAACCAGGTACTGCTGCAATCTCTAAGCATCCGTACAAGATAGCTCCTCCTGAACTGAAACTGTTAAAGGAGCAAATCGATATGTACATGGAGAAAGGTTACATTCAACCTAGTTCTTCGGCTTGGGGTTGCCCAACTCTGTTCGTTGCGAACAAGGATCAAACAAAGAGACTCGTGGTTGACTATCGTCCTCTCAACGAGAAAACCATCAAAAACAAGTATCCAATTCCTCGTATCGATGATCTTTTTGATCAACTTGCTGGAGCCTCAATATTCTCCAAGTTGGACTTGAGAATGGGTTACCATCAAATATAGATCAGAAAGGAAGATATTCCAAAAACAGCTTTCACCACTCGGTACGGTCTATATGAATACACCGTCATGTCCTTTGGTCTCACCAATGCACCGGCGACTTTCTCTCGACTCATGAATTCTGTTTTCCATGAATACCTCGACAAGTTCATTGTGGTATATCTTGATGACATCCTTGTCTACTCAAAATCCGAGGAAGAGCATGGAGAACATCTTCGTCTCACTCTCATGAAACTTCGCGAGCATCGTCTATATGCCAAGTTCTCCAAATGTGAGTTCTGGATTCCAGAAGTTGCTTACCTTGGTCATATCATCTCTGCCAAGGGCATAGCCATTGATCCAGAAAAGGTTAAAGCAATTGTTGATTGGAAACCTCCTAAGACGGTGAAGCAAGTACGAAGTTTTCTTGGTTTGGCTAGCTATTGCCGTCGTTTCGTCCAAAACTTCTCACAGATTGCCAAACCTCTCACCGATCTCACAAAGAAGGACAAGAAGTTCGTTTGGTCTCCACAATGTGATGAAAGTTTCAATCTCCTGAAGACTAAACTCACTTCTACACTAGTTCTGGTTGCCCCAGATACTACCAAACCTTTCCAGATATTCTGCGATGCATCTCTCCAAGGTCTAGGTGCAGTTCTTATGCAAGAACGTCAAGTTGTCTCTTATGCTTCACGTCAGTTGAACGCACATGAGCAAAACTATCCCACACATGACCTAGAACTTGTAGCAGTTGTGTTTGCCCTCAAGAAATGGAGACAATACTTGTTGGGTAATCGCACTGAAATCTTTTCCGATCATAAGAGTTTGAAATACATCTTCACTCAACCAGATCTAAACCTCAGGCAAAGGAGATGGATTGAAAAGATTAAAGACTTTGATCTCACCATTTCTTACACTCCAGGAAAGGCCAATGTTATGGCCGATGCTCTCAGTCGCAAGTCGTATTGCAATAATCTCATGATCATGGAAAGCCAACCTCCACTTCATGAAGAATTCCAGAAGCTGAACCTTGGTCTTGTTCCTCAAGGCTATCTTGCTAGCTTGACAGCCAGTCCAACTCTCGAGGACAAGATTCGTTCTGAACAACTTCGTGATGCTGAAATCAAGAAGATGGTAGAACACATCAAAGAAGTCAAGGAGAAATTTAAGTCCTTCTCAATTGATGACAAAGGAACTGTGTTCTTCGAAGGACGCATTGCAGTTCCTCAAGTTCAAAGTCTCAAAGATATCATTCTCAAGGAGGCTCATGAAACTCCTCTCTCCATACACCCTGGAAGTACAAAGATGTACCAGGATCTCAAGACGCTGTATTGGTGGCCTGGCATGAAACGTGAAATTGCTCAATACGTTTCTGAATGCGACGTTTGTCAACTTGTTAAGGCAGGTCATCAGAAAACAGCCGGTCTACTCCAACCTCTGAAAATTCCTGAGTGGAAGTGGGACATGATTGAAATGGACTTCGTCACTGGTTTTCCAAAGTCCAAGAGGGGCAACGATGCAATCTTCGTTGTCATTGATCGTCTCACTAAGGTAGCTCACTTCTTTGCTGTGAAAGAAACAATCTCAGCTAGCCAATTAGCAGAGCTCTACACAGCAAAGATTGTTCCTCTTCATGGTGTTCCATTGGAAATAAGCTCAGACCGTGGAAGCATATTCACTTCTCATTTCTGGAAAAGCTTTCAAGAAGCATTGGGAACCAAACTTCTGTTCAGCACAGCCTACCATCCTCAGTCTCAAGGGCAAGTCGAAAGAGTCAATCAGATTCTCGAGGATATGCTCAGAGCATGTGGTATCTCTTTTGGCATGAAATGGGAGGATTGCCTTCCATATGCTGAATTCTCCTACAACAACAGCTTCCAGGCAAGCCTAGGCATGGCACCATTTGAAGCTCTCTATGGCCGCAGATGCAGGAGTCCAATCAATTGGTCTGGAGCTGGTGAACGTTCACTCTTAGGCCCTGACATTGTTAAGGAAGCCTAAGAGAAAGTTCGCATCATTCGTTACAATCTCAAGATTGCTCAGTCTCGTTAGAAAAGCTACTATGACAGCAAGCACAGGGATATGATCTATGCACCTGGTGACAAAGCATATCTCCGTGTAACTCCCCTCAGAGGCACTCATCGTTTTGGTGTGAAAGGAAAGCTGGCACCAGATACATTGTTCCTTTCAACATTCTCTCAAGGCGTGCGGAAAATGCCTATCGTCTTGAACTTCCAGAAAAACTATCCAAGGTGCACGATGTGTTTCACGTGTCACAGCTCAAGAGGTGTTTCAAAGATCCAGATCGTCCAGTTGATCATGATTCCATTGAACTGCAAGAAGATCTATCTTATGAGGAGCACCCTGTTCGTATTCTCGATGAGACCGAGCGTAAGACTCGCAACAAGAGCACCAAGTTCTTGAAAGTGCAGTGGTCCCATCATTCCGATAAAGAGGCAACGTGGGAGACCGAAGAGGATCTTCGCAAGAAGTATCCGGACCTTTTCTCTTCTCAGTAGGAATCTCGGGGCGCGATTCCTTCAAGGGGGCGTTTTGTAACATCCCAAGTATGAAAAACCACCCTAGAATGTTTGTTTCTTGTTTAATTATTGTTTTGCATCATGGCATCTTAGTCATTGCATTTGTTTTCCTTTTGTTTGCATCTGTTTTTCTCTGTTTTCACAATTGAAATTCAAACATTATTCAAACCTTTGTTTCATACTTGTTATGTTACAACTTTCCCAAATAAAAAATTCAAATAAAACATCCTTTTGTTTCCATGAAAATGGAAAGCTCAACTATTAAATTGTTCTTTTATTTAATAACTCATTTAACTCAATTTTCATTCAAAAGTCAATTACATTTTCCAAAACAGCAACCATGATGAACTTATGAAAATTACAAAGCAATTCTAACCTTTTTGTTTCCATGAAAAATAAAAGGCTCAAACATTGATTTGTTCTTGAATAATCCACTTAATACAAATTGCATTCAAAATTCAAATCACATATTACAAACAGCACCCAATTTGAAATTATGAAAATTACCAAAACAATTCTAATCATTTGTTTCCATTTAAACTAAAGGTTCAAACTATTTAAATCTTGTTTTCAATATTTCACTTAATAATCAAATTCATTCAAATTTGAATCAATTTACAAACAACACTTTTATTTTTGAACTTTTGGAAAATAAAACTTGGCAAGTGTTGCTGTTACATATTTGAACCATACCAAATTTTTCTAAATTTTTTCTAACACCCAAAGCTTATCCATTTCTTCCCATTTCATTTTCATCAAAAAAAAAGGAAGAAACAGAAAGTTTTAAAAAGAAAAACGAGGGGGAGAGAGGCAGTGGGCTGTGCCCCACGCGAGCCCAGCCCACCTTTTCTTTTCCCTGGCCCGTACCCCTTCGCCATCTTCTTCCCGCTGTACGGCAGAACATCCGCCGGAGCCACGTCATCGGAGCGCGCAGCAGACGGCCAGCAGTGCCATGTAGCCCCTATAAAGCCTAGCCTAGCTAGCCCGAGCGCAGCCCTAGCCACCTACCACCTACCACCCTCGCGCCGCCGTCGTTCTCCCTCTCTCTGCCGCTTTTCCCCTCCTCTCTGAACCTCACCGGAGTTCCACCTCTGAAACCATGGCAGTCGCCGTCGACCTGAGCCTCCACCTCGCTGGCTAGCATCTGGAATCAGCTCCCCTCGACCCCAGCTACGTCCTCGACACCTCCACGACGCCGGAGACCTGCTAGATCGTCGCCGGCCGTTTCTCCCCCAAGCCTTTGCTACCCCTACGCCGAGGGTGAGCACCGTGCCCTCCTCCTCCTCCTCTCTATCTGCACGGTCCACCGCACCAGCACGCACTCATCCACGCACACGACAGCAGCGGGCCAGCACGCAACAGCAGCCGCGGCAGCTCGCCGCCGGCGTCTGTTCTCCGTCAGGTTCAGAAAGGGGCCTGTTTTCGACAGTTTCAGTTAACTAGCTGAAACTGAATGATAACCTCACTACGTAGCGTATACTGACAAGAACCAGTTCGCTACCGCAGCGGTAGCACACAGCGCACGCACGCGTTCGCTCGCGGGTTCGAGCCCTGGCGCTCGCAAATAACCCAACCTTTTTTGCGCTGGGCTGCTGACAGGCAGGGGACACCTGCCAGTGGCCTCTGCTGCCACGTGAGCGCCACGCAGCCCAGGGGCCCTCTGTCAGTGGCTAGGGCTAGCCACTGCAGAGTGAAAATGGTTTTTCAGCTTTTCTTTTCAAAATAAATCCTTTTTCAATTACAGATTAGTCCCTGTTTTTATTTTGCTAATAACTTTTAAATTACAAATCCAAATAATAAGAATAAAATATGTTTGTTGCACCAAATTTAATTCTCTACCTAGTTAAACCATTGGTATTCTGTTTTGAATAATTCAAGTGCATTAAACTTTCAAATTCAAACAATTCATTTAAAATTTGATTAAATGCATAACTAATTCATACTTTATTCAAATAACACAAATAAAATATGTTTTCCATGCTATTTTGAACCATCTATCCAAATATAAATTTTGTTTCATGTTTTGAATAATTAAAATTGCTTAAATAATTTAAACCTTGTTTAAATCATTTAAATTTGCTAAATTCATAACTTGCTCAAATTAAATTATTTTTGAACATGTAAAATATGTTTTCAAACTAGGAAAGTATAACCTTTTCAAATATGAATTTGAATCAATGTTTTGAACAAATAAAAATTCAAATAAATTCAAACTTGAATTAAATTCAATTAAAACTTGTTTAATCTTGTTTAATCCATAATAAATTCATCCCAAATCCTTTTTCAACAAGTGAAACATGTAATCCACCTAAAACTTTGTGTTCTTTTCAAATATGAACTTTGTTATCTGTTTTGAACAATTTGAATTGGTGAAAACAACAAATACTTGTGTAACACCTTTAAGTAACCAAAATTCCCTAACTTAATAAATAAATTTCTAAACTTGGTAAACCTTATTTTAAATTGTTTCTATTGTTGTTATTTTTTTGTTTTCCTCATCCATGCATCATACTAATCCACTGTCACCTATTGGTTAGTTGTAAAACAATTGTTTCAACCATAATTCATGGGCTTTTCATATGCAACTCAAATTGCATGTGGGTCCATTTAATCATGTTGTTACCATGTCAACTAGTTTATTTTGATGCATCAATTAAATGGTCATGCATCATCCCATGATTGTGCATTATGCCATGTTATTGATTGTTTGTCTCTCTGCGTTGTTTGTTTGCTTCTTCTCGAATAGACGACGACGTTGAGACAGACGAGGTTTACGACACTACTTCTGAGGAGTTAGCCCAGTACCAGTCTACTGAGTTTGCAGGCAAGTATTCACTCACATGAACCATTGTGTTCCTTTCAACATTGGATACCGATACTTTCCGTTGTCTTTTCTGCTAGCCCTATGAATAGTTGCTTCTGTTACGAACCTATCACATGTTACCCTTAACCCTGATATAGCCTCACCTCCACACCTATAACCCCATTGCTTGTTGCCCGTGTCTTACTAGCATGCTTAGGGTTGTTTATGCTCGAGTCTGTTGCCCGTTACTTTCTGTTACTATTTCTATTATGTTCTGGGGCTCGATGTTAAACAACAACCTGTTAATCTTGAGGTAATAATAATTTGCTGATAAGGCACCGGCAGGAGGCCCGGTGTGGTTTTGAGGCCTGCTAGTGTCGACCCTAATTAGGAAAAGGGTCTTGTCTACTGATCCATGATGAGCGCACTAACCGCATGTGGGAAGCGTGTATGGGCGCCCCCCTCAATTTGATTCGATTCGCATCTCGTCCAAATCGCCTCATTTAGTTCGGGTTTTCCATTTGCCGCACGTATATGCAGGTACGAACCCGAGGCCAGGGTGGAAACTTTTGTAGTCGACATTTAGGGAGACACGTTCTTAGAGTGCTATGAGGGTCCCCTTTTCTTCGTGGGGCTTGATTAGCCGTGCGCTCAATTGCACGGGGTTCTTTGGGCTTGATGCGAAGAAGAGTTGAGTTGTGTAGAGTGCCTCGCTTGGTGGGTTTGATTCCCGTCTGGCGGGATATTCTTACGTGTACGGCCAAATTGGTGCACCCCTGCAGGGATAAATCTTCTCGAGAAGCCGTGTTTTCCGCGGTTATGGTTAACTTGGTGAAAGTACTGGCTAACAAGTACTCAAAACAACTTACACCTAACTAATGATAACTTGACTAGTAATAGTCTTATTGTCACAATAACTTGAACCATCATTAATCCAACTGTGTGAGTTACCCTCGGATTGCTTCTTTGGATAAGGGGCGAGATCCAGGGTGGGTTTTGTCGTGGGATGATCACGGCAGATGTTACCAGGGGTAACTGATCTTGGGGCAAGTCGACACAGGCGTCTGGGAGAGGGTTTAGCTCAGAGGAAAACATGATGGAACTCGATCTGATAGCCGGCGATGAAGTCGCTGAATCTCCGATCTCACTTTATTAACTCGATCTCTTGTGTACAATGGATACTCGATATTCGGCGATATGATTACTACTTGGATCTCTGCAAAACTAAGCCTAGGGGCCGGTTTATAAAACACCCGTACCCCTACCTGGCTTGCCCTCCAAGGCGCAACTTGAGTCCTACCCGAACACCGCTTACAAATCCTAGCTTTCCTTACTGCAACCCATAATCCGGGTTACGAGGCTTACAAACTTTGGGCCTTCCAGAAGTTTCTTTATTCTTAGTCGGATCCTGCGCAGCGTCCTTTGGGCCGGGTTATACCTTGGAGTTGGCCTGCCGGGTTATTATCCCCCCATCAGTAGTCCCCAGAATAGCTTGGGCTTCACAGATCCCTCCTTGAAGCGCTGGCTATTCCCTGCAAAAAATATCAACCGCACGAATGTGTGGAGACCAAGTTGAAATGCTTTGTGAAATGACTAGGCCCAACTCCCTGGTGGCCATATAGTAACCCGGCTTTTCTCCAGATGCATTGCTCAACTTCCCGGGTCTAAGCCTTGATAAGAATAGCAAAACTTTATACTTTTCTCGATAATTTATCTCGATACCGCGGAGAGGATCTCCTTCTCTTTTTCGTTCGGAGACCTCGCTCTACACTTAAGGCGTATCTCGCAGATTTCAAATAGATAGCCGTTACCCCGTAATTTCCGAGTCCCGCCCGTTGGGCTGAGTTTTTCCACCCCGGCCGTTATAAATAAGCCCTTAGAGGTAACCCTACTCCAACGGCTCACTTTCCCCCATTCCTCTTCCTTCCTTCCTTGTTTCAAGCTCGAGCTCACAGAGCATTACTACGGAAACCTTGCGCGTATCACCGGAGCCCATCCATCGCCGGTTGCGCTCCGCCACGGCGCATTCGGCCCCGCCGCCCAGATCCGCCGCCAGACCCCCAACCTGCCCGCCAGGAATCGCGAAGGGGCACCAAGCTTGCGCCATTTGCCTCCGCAAAGCTTCACTTCAATCTCCTCCGGTAAGTCTTTTACATCCTCTAATTTACCCTCGCAACTTCTTAACTCCCCCTCAGATTGGATCTGAATCGAGCCGCCCACGATTTCTCGGGGCACGCCGAATTAGGTCACTAGTATTCACTCTAGCCCACCCAATAGGTAAGATATACCCTTCAGCTCATTCTCCTACCACTTGTAATCATTAATTTTACCACAAACCTAGAAATGGAATCCCCAATCTGGGCTCGAGCCGCCCAAATCTTCCGCCTTTGTGTCTGTCACCCGGAAAATCCTCCTTCTCCGGCTCATTTGCTCACAATAAATGTACGGACAACCACTTATCATCCCCCAAACGCTTATCCATGCATAAAATTCTACAACCTTTGTAATAATGCGCGATACCCGGACAATTCGTACCTTGCTTAGCAAAGTAATACCCGGATCATATTTAACTTCCAGGTTAACTTGACACCACTTGTCAATATTCGGTCAACTGATAGTTTCCGAGTGTCGTTTCTCACATCCTTTCTTCTGACGCTTTTTCAGGTTAACCCCATGGCGCCCAAGAAACAGGGAAAGCAGCCGGTTCAAGCCAAAACCACGAACTCCATATCCGCCAACTGGGCGCGGTCCTCCGTCACCAAGGCCAAACTGGAGGAACTGGTCGAGCTAGGGGTTCTTCCCTCTCAAGAAATTATCCACTGAAGGGTACCGGGTAACGAAACCCGGCCCACTCCAGCAGAAAATGAGGTAATTTGTTTTGTTGAACACGTGACCGGGGGCTTCCGGCCTCCGGGTCACCCTTTCTTCCGCGACGTTTTAAGCCATTATGGCCTTCACATTTTCGACATAGGACCCAACTCTGTACTAAACATCTCCCATTTTATCGTTCTCTCCGAGTCTTACTTGTGCACTCCGCCAAGTTTGGCTCTCTTTGTCGAACTTTTCCAGTGCAAACCGTGCCACGAAAGCGGCGACGGTGCACTTCTTGCTTGCGGCGGGGTTTCTATCCAACGCCGCAAGAACTCTTTAATGCCTCATCTCACCCTCAACTCCCATGTCAAGCATTTGCAGCTCTCATACTTTTACTACCAGGACACCTCCCCACCCGGCGAAAAGAAATTGCCGGGTTACTCGGAGGGTCAGCTTGACATCTCTGAAACCTTCAACGCGTTTTCCCCTGACTCGGAAAGGGAAGAAATTCTGCCTCTACTGGCTAAAATCTCCATCCTTTCTGCCCAAGGCCTCATCGGGCTTAACCTGGTGAAGACTTGGGTCGATTTCCGCATCCAACCCAACTCCATTCGCGCAAAATTGATGTGCGAATACTCGGGGCAAGCCACGGACCCAATCCGAAACTCCACCAGCAGTTTCGCTCCTAGTGACACCAACAAAACAATCAAGGGCTTTCTGACAGAGAAACTCGAGGTGATCCGGAATATAGCCGGATTAGAGCCCTTCACTCTCGAGAACCCGGCCCCGTGGTAAGGACCTGGTTTTCACGATTTCACCTTTATCTTCTTTACTTGATACAACCATTAACCCTTGCTCTTATGCTTTCACTTCAGGCCGATGATGATTTCTGGAATATAGACACTCCTCCTAACTCCGGAAAACCGGAGGAGAAGGAGGATGCCGTTAACTCGGATGAAGGTACATGCCCAGTTCCTTTGAGTTCGTCGCATCCCACTTTTCATTTTCCTATTGTAACCGTGGTAACTTTCAGAACAAGAAGACCAAGATGAGGAAGAAGAAGCTGACGGCAAAGTGGAGTCCGCCAGCGATGAAGATGAACCAGAGCCGGCAATTAAGGCCGGATCTAAAAGAAAACCCCAAGGGGTCGTCTTCAAGGTTTTGCATCAATTTCTCACATCTAATTCGCGTTCCTGTGATAATATTCCCGAGCTGACCATGGCATTACCCCCTTTGGCCATACCTGAAGGAGTCGCCTATGACCAAGCGCAGGGTAACTCGGAACCACCCGGGCAATGATGCCCTTAACCCGGGTATTTCATCGCCTCCAATTCGGCACACTGGTACTGACCGTACCCTTCTTTAAACATAAAGATCCCTCTAAAATACTCCCTCGCAAGGTAACCTCACGCCTCGTTTGGTATTTTTCAGTTTCATCCGGTTCTAGCAGCGAATCCCCTGCAGACCTTATGGTGAATCCCGGGTAAAGTTCTTTTCCTAATGTTATACCATACTTTCGCCGTCTTTTTCACGGCTATGTGCTAAATGTGCCTTCACACTTTTCACAGGGCCACGGTCATTATTAGTGACCAAGAAGACATGGAAACCGAGGACCCGGGCAAAGAGAAGCCAACTAATGATGTGTTTGCCGCAGCTGGTGATGAACAAGCGTCACCGACAGACCCGGCTGGGCGAGAAGCCGGGTATCCAATAGCCTCGCACGCAAGCGAGAAAGAAGATACTGCCACTTTGGGCGCGAGAGGAGGAGCAGACCCCGACATTCGGATGACCCGGGTGCCGTCTCCTGCTAAGAGGAAAACTTTTTCTCCAAGTTTCCGCGACCCCGAGACTTCTAACTCGGGTAACGATAATTTTGACCAGCTGATGAGCGCTCTCCTCACCATGAAAGCTTCAGAGAACAACATCCTAGAGCGTATGTCTGCAGCGCATCAGGTAATTGACACTTGATATCTCTTGGTACATACCTAGTCCCCAAGTTCCGGGCATAACTTACCGAAGTTGTGCTCGGTACTTCACGCAATACCCGGTTTTCCATGATATCCGACTGACACTTTCGTTCCTTACAGGCGGAAGTGACCCGGTCCGATGAGGTGTTACTTAAGACCGAACAGCTCCTGCTTGCTGAGGTAAAACGAAGAGAAGCCCTTGAGGCTAACATGGAAACTTTGAAAAAAGACGTTTCCAAATACAAGAAGAAGTACAACACTGCCCAATCCGCGCTGAAGAACTTATCGAACCAGGTTGCGGATACTTATCGCATCTTGCTAAGTGAGTTTTTGCCTTCGACTAACTTAATTGCCTCTACTTTATCGTTATGATAATCGGGATGACTGATATACTTTCCTTTTGTTTCAACTGCAGGTGCGAACCTCGCTGCTCCAGAGGACGATGCCATTGCCAAGGTTAAAACATTGAAGACTGTGCTCCAGACCTTTTTTGTCGGCACAAAGCTTATATTGGACGCCGTGAAGTGGCCTTCCGAGGTATACCCGGGTGAGGAGAATCTTATGCAAGCCTGCTCGCCGGTGCCTGGATGGATTGAGATATGGAAGCGCTCGTCCTGCCGGATCGGTATGACCCGGGCCTTTACGCTGGCGAAAGCTTACTTTCCTAAGCTTGACCCGGCAAAGGTAATATCCGGGTTTCCAGAATTAAAGGCTGATGGCTCCAAGTTTACACCCAAGGACTTCAAGGCCATACAATCCGCAGTACGCCACTCGGCCACCGCTTTGGCCGACAAGATGGACCTGGACACAATCATGAGCTCATACGACGCTGAAGGAAAAACCATATTAGCAGAGGCACCCCCTCCCTTTGATATGTTGGAAAAATGGGCGATTGATCTGGCCAGGAGAAAAGAAGAAACTGCTAAGAGAGAGGCCGAGCTAGGATTACGGCCGTCTACCTCTACACCAGCTGTCCCTCCGCCTGTCCGTCCTGACGCGGGAAGTCCGGGTAATGCTGCTGGAAAGGCTAAGGAGCAGATCCAGGACCAAGACACGGAAGACCGCTCTCAGGATGCCGAGTAGGGCGATACCTGGTACTTTTGTGTTTAAAACTAATATGATTTTGATGGTGCGCCTGTGCACCCTTGATATTGGTACCATCACTTGTAACGTACTTTTAGTTCGTGATATATTTGTGCCTCTCCCGGCTTTTGATAATCTTGACACTTGTCTTATTCTTTAAACTTATTCTCGATACTCGACTATTTTTTGATTCCCTTTGCGAGACTCGGCTTTCCGAGCATCACGGGTTTTGATAAGTGGACTTTTCTTTAAGTCCCCAAGACTCGGAAGCTAGGGTCTCTCGAGCTTCAATAGCTAAACAGTTTGTTTCTGTTCCGAAGTCCCCAGTCCCCATGACCCAAAGTACGAGCCAGGGGGTGCGGCCTTTCTCAGAGGACAAATTGCTCTTTACCAAGCCGAAAACCAATAGCCGTTCGCGTAAATACTGAAGTCATGCTTGATACTCGTTGAGTTTCCGGCTATTAGCCTTGTACTCTGGATAGACTTGTGGTTTAGATGACCCTTTTGATTATCTTGTACTGTAAGCCGGCTTTCGCGTGGATACCATGTTGTTACATCTATACGAAAAACAGGGTCAAGCAAATCCCATTGGGCTGCGTGGTTGATTGTAATCGTAAGCGAACAGATCATGCTTTAGTGCGAGTCACATCGAGCTTAAGTAAGAATAACCAAGAAATTTGGCTCCTTCGTCCGGTTATAAGATTGCAACCGTATTCGTCTTGCGAGTAACCGACCCTCATAACTCATAGGCATCAAGGCCGGGTATTTGGGGTTCGTGACTACTATTTAAGCAGCTCAGCCCCCCAAAGACCTATGTATGTGCAATGTATTTTGATGATACTGATGTATTGATAATAACGAGTACCACTTACCTGTAATCGAAGCAAAGATCATGACAATACTTGAAAACCATCTCTTTTTATTGATACGATAAAGTTTGGGTCAGCAAGCCGCCTCATTAAAAACCTTCCAGTCCCCTTAGGTACCCTGGGTAGGAAAAGAGCGCGTCTGAAACCTGCTGCCCGTTACACTGCTTAGTTCTTTTCGATAATCGGTCCCGGGCTGGCGCGACCGATGCACATTCTCCACTTGTTAGACCCTTTCATGACGAGTACCGAGTTTGCTAGCCAATCCGGGTGTGTCGTTATCGCCGCGCTGCTAGCCGTAGACGGCGATGTGATTTCCTCTTCTATGCCAGACAATTTGGAGGGATCGTTCCTGATGAAGGCCACCATCTTAGCATCTTGCTTTGCCCTGGGTTTTGCTTTTTCTTCCTCAGAGCTCGGCCTTTTTGAAGTTGCCCTTTCCTCCAGGTCCGCTTGAGATCGGTAATGCCTGAGTTCCCCTTTCCTACAGGCTTGCTCAGCCATTGCTGCATCTCCTTCATCGCACTCAGCCGCTATATCTCGATTTCCATGTATGGTAATGGTCTTCTTAGGACCCGGAATTTTCAGCTGTAGATACACATAGCACGGCCTTGCCATGAATTTGGCATAAGCCGGTCTTCCAAACAATGCGTGATAAGGACTGCGCAACTTAACCACCTCAAAAGTAAGCCACTCAACTCGATAATTGCCCTTTGATTCCCCAAAAGCTACCTCCAACGCAATTTTTCCTTCAGGGCACGCTGAATGACCCGGCACTATCCCGTGAAAAACTGTTGTACTTTTTTGTAGCTGAGATTCCTTTAGACCCATGCGCAGAAAAGTTTCCCAGTACAGGATATTGATGCTGCTTCCTCCATCCATCAAGACTTTTTTCAGCTCATACCCATTGACCTGTGGTGCCACTACCAATGCTAAGACTCCCGGGTGATCCACTCTATCCGGGTGATCCCTCATGCTCCATGTTACCTCATGTTCTGACCATCTCAAATACCTCGGAACAGCAGAAGAAACTGAGTTAACCGCCTGCTTTAGCATCTTTTTGTCCTTGTTAGAGCCTCCCGTAGTATGCACATGATATTGACCCAATTGTTTGGGGTTAGCCTGGAAACCTCCCGCTCCCCTTTGATTGTTGCCCGGATTTCCTGCTGCCGGGTTACCAGCTGGGGGTGGACCGTTGCCCAAATTTCCACCTGGACCCGGGCCTCCTCCCCGACCCGCACCTCGCATGGCTCTGTTTACTTCCTCGTTCTTCCATCTCTGTAAGTCGGCGCATTGCTCCAAGGAGTGATTAGCCGGCTTGCCGTTCCTGTTGTGCTCGGCATGCCATTCTGAATATCCCAACTGTTCTTGGCCTCGGAGGTCCCTGATAATGTCCTCCATTGTGATTTCCGGTATTAAAATTCCCTTCAGATCGGGTCTCGAAGACCCGGCCTCAGTATTAGCTACAAACTCGGAGCCTCCTTCAAATGGGGCGCTTGTTCTGGCTATTTCCGTATTACTCGGTGCCGATCCATTGCCGGTTCTTCCATTATTACTGGTGTTCGCTTTCGCTTTTTGTCATCAATTTCCTCCTCTTGTAGTGTCTGTTGCGCGTGTTTGTTGCACGCATCCATTAATTCTCCCATCGTAACCTCCGATGCATTCCTACTGGACTTCATGCGAGTTAACTTTTGTACTAAAGGAATATACTTGCATGTTTTTGCCATAGCTTGTAGCGCATCTTTGGGCTGAATATCTGTGGATGAGTGAGTATCTCCATAACCCGGCGTACCCAACTGCGTGCTGATTCTCCCTTCTTCTGAACGCATCGTTCTAAATCATCAATGTGAATAGCTTTCTGCACGTTCCATGAAAGTGCTTGACGAACGCGGTCTTCAGTTCTTCCCAGGACTTGATCGATCTTTCCGGCAGGTTGGTGAACCATAACTTTGCTGCTCCTTCTGACATCATCAAGTACATGAACTTGGCTTGAAGATTTTCGGACGCATTGCGGATTGACATTGCCATCTCATAAATGCTCACCATGTTTCCGGATCCATGGTCGGTTCATAATTCACTACCTTCCCGCTCTTTGAATTTTTCCGGGTAAGGTTCAGCTCTGATATCGTCGCAAGACACTTGGGTCCTGCGAGGACGGTTGAGGCTGGCCTTACTCGGAAAGTGCGATCCAGCCGGGGGCGTAGCGGGGCGCGGTGCTGCAGGCAATCCATGCGCAGCAGACCCGGCCCCGGCTCTCCGAGCCCTGGAGCTATCCACAACGGCCTGTGCCACTTGATGCTGCCGGGACGCGGGGAGGAGGCGGCATTTGCTGCTGCTCTTCCCTCCGCCGTGCCGAGTTTGTTTGAATATTCCCTTGTTGTTGACTGGCGTATGGCGTCCCATGCATCCCGCTTCTGTGGTCCGGGTAATTGGCCTGCTGCGCCACTGCAGTGTGCAGTAGATCGATCGCTTGGGGTCTTTTCTGCATGGGGTGATTCTCCTACCAGGATCTGGTTCAATCAATGCAAGTGTTGCTGCATACACGTTGTCCATGGGATTGTTGTAGTGGCCTGCTGGTGTGCGAAAACCGTGACGGTGGCGGTGGCGGTAACTCGTTGCCGGTTGTGACTCTGGTTCGTGGTGGGGATAACCCGGCCTGCACGTTTGCCGCGTGGGCTTCCTCTGTTGCCGGCTGAGGTGCAGTTCCCTGGTTTACCACTGGGATCGGTTGGTCCTGAGGCGTAATAAACAAAGCCGCCGGGTTAATGACCCCACCCGTGGCTGGTAGTCTAGTTTGATGTCTTTGATGTACTCTAGATGTTTCCTCTCGGAGCCGGGTTTCCAATGCATCCATCTCGCGTTGACGTGCAGCCATCCCTTGTTTCTCCGCTTCCACTTGCCTTCTTTGCTGTTCCAACGCGCGGCGGGCCACATCCAGGTCCCTGACACGTTCAGCTGCGTTTTCTGGAGTGATAACCGTAGCAAGGACCGTGGGGTCTAGGATCAGATTATTGTCGAACAAGGCCGGGTGGCGCGGGTTTGAAGGACCCGCCCCTGGTGTCCGGTTTCCCAGGAATCCGAACGTATTTGCGTGCAACTCCTCCGCTGCACGGCTAGTTACTGATGTCGACTCTCCATCGACCCGGGCCAGGTCGGGTTTCCGTTAGCTGCGTCCTGCCGCTGCGCCAATGCCTGAGCCGCCCCGACCGGAGCCGTGGTCACGTTCCCTTGATTGAGGTTGGCTGCGGGAGCCGTGTAGACCGCCGCTCGGCGTATTACGCTTGTTGTGAGTTCATGTTGTTCTTCTCCGCTGTTATCTTCTTCGTACCGGTCTTCCAGCAGGTCCCGGATAGATTCAGTATCATCCTTTCCACCGTCCGGGTCATCCGGGGTCCATGCCGGCTCCTCCGGCTGTTCCCACTGCGCGATGGATTCTTCTATCTGGTCTGTTGCTCCAACTGATTCTTCTCTATCTGATTGGGCGTAGGTAGCCTCCCCTGACATAGAATCAGATCCAAAATTGTCAGGAGCCGAGCCAGAAGTACATACCATACCGATGAAGACGCTGATCCGGCCGATTGTCACGACAGATCCGGATTCGAGGTGATCCGATTCTGGCCCCCAGCCGGAATCGTCCACCATCTTCTCTCCTTCGTGGTCGTCGTAGATCTCACCGACGACGAGGTTCTCCATGCTCTTCCGGCTTCTCCCGTGATGTAACACCTTTGGACGCAGGCCCCACGGTGGGCGCCAACTGTCGTGGGATGATCACGGCAGATGTTACCAGGGGTAACTGATCTTGGGGCAAGTCGACACAGGCGTTTGGGAGAGGGTTTAGCTCAGAGGAAAACATGATGGAACTCGATCTGATAGCCGGCGATGAAGTCGCCGAACCTCCGATCTCACTTTATTAACTCGATCTCTTGTGTACAATGGATACTCGATATTCGGCGATATGATTACTACTTGGATCTCGGCAAAACTAAGCCTAGGGGCCGGTTTATAAAACACCCGTACCCCTACCTGGCTTGCCCTCCAAGGCGCAACTTGAGTCCTACCCGAACACCGCTTACAAATCCTAGCTTTCCTTACTGCAACCCACAATCCGGGTTACGAGGCCTACAAACTTTGGGCCTTCCAGAAGTTTCTTTATTCTTAGCCGGATCCTGCGCAGCGTCCTTTGGGCCGGGTTATACCTTGGAGTTGGCCTGCCGGGTTATTATTGACGGGGGGATGATAACCCGGTAGGCCAAACTCCAAGGAGTAACCCGGCCCAAAGGACGGTGCGCAGGATCCGGCTAAGGATAAGGAAGCTTGTGGAAGGCCCAAGTTTGTAGGCCCAGCAATCCGGATTGTGGGTTACTGTAAAGGAAAGCTAGGGTTTGTGCGCCGTGTCCGGCTAGGATCCATGATGCGCCTTGGGGAATAAGCCAGGGGGTACGGGTGCTTTATAAACCGACCCCCAGGTCTAGTTTTAGACAGAGGTCCAAGAACCCTAGCAATATCGCTTGATATCGAGCATCCAGTGTAATCCCATAGTTGA
Organism: Alopecurus myosuroides; assembly: GCA_028641055.1. Taxonomy (NCBI): domain Eukaryota; kingdom Viridiplantae; phylum Streptophyta; class Magnoliopsida; order Poales; family Poaceae; genus Alopecurus; species Alopecurus myosuroides. The sequence continues at coordinate 678,551,353 of CM054057.1, forward strand.
GTTGTTATATCAAGATCGGAGACTCGGAGACTTTGATTGCCGGCTGCCAGATCGAGTTGCACCATGTTTTCCTCTGAGCAAACCCTCTCCCAAACACCTGTGTCGTCTTGCCCCAAGATCAGTTACCCCGGTAACGTCTGCCGTGATTATCCACGACAGTTGGCGCCCACCGTGGGGCCTGCGTCCAAAGGTGTCTACATCACGGGAGAAGCTCGGAAGGGCATGGAGAATCTTGTCATGGGCGAAATCTACATCGACCACGAAGGAGAAAAGATGGTGGACGATTCCGGCTGGGGGCCGGAGTCGGATCACCTCGAATCCGGATCCGTCGTGACGATCGGCCGGATCAGCGTCTTCATTGGTATGGTATGTGCTTCCAATTCGATCCCTGACAACATTGGATCTGATTCTATACCAGGAAAAGCCACGTCTATCCGATCAGATGAGAAGAATCGATTGGAACGACACATCCGCAGAAGAACCCATCGCGGAGTGGGAACAGCTGGAGGAGCCGGCATGGACCCCACGCGACCGGGCCGAAAGAGAAGATGATACGGTCTATCCTGGATCTACTGGAAAACCGGTATGAGGAGAACGGTGAGGAAGAACAGCATGAATTTACACCGGATATCGTACGCCGAGTTGCAGTCTATGCGGCCCCCGCGGCCAACCAAGGAAACGCAACCGCGGCATCAGTCGGGGCGGCTCAGGCAGTGGCCCAGCGACAGGGCGCGGCTAACGGAGACCTGGTTTTGGCCCGGGTTGATGGAGAGTCGGCGTTAGTAACCAGCAGAGTAGCGGATGAGGAGTTGCATGCAAATACGTTCGGATTCTTAGAAAACCGGACACCAGGGCGGGTCCTTCGAACCCGCGCCACCCGGCCTTATTCGATAACAATCTGATTCTAGACCCCACGGTTCTCGCAACGGTTATCACTCCGGAAAACGCAGCGGAACGCGTCAGGGATCTGGATGTGGCTCGTCGTGCGCTGGAACAGCAAAGAAGGCAGGTGGAGGCAGAAAAGCAAGGGATGGCCACGCGGCAGCGTGAGCTAGATGCGTTGGAAACCCGGCTCCGAGAGGAAACGTCTAGAATACATCAAGGCACCACACCAGGTTTTACCAGCAATGGGCGGGGTTATAATCCGGCTAATTTATTGTTACCTCAGGACCAGCCGATACCAGTGGCGAACCAGGAACCGCACCCCAACAGGTGACACAGCGACACATCCGGCGAATGAGCGGACCGGGTTACCCCCACACATAGAGTCACAACCGGCACGATCTACCACCACCGCCACCATCACGGTTCCGCACACCAGCCGACCACTACAATAACCCCATGGACAATGTATATGCAGCGACACTCGCGTTGAATCAAATCCCTGTGGGAGAGTCGCCCCATGCAGAGAAGACTCGGCAAGCCATCGATCTGTTGCACACTGCGGTGGCACAGCAAGCAATTATCCGGATCACAAAAGCGGTATGCACGGGACGCCATACGTCAGTCAACAACAAGAGAATATCCAAACAAGTTCAGCGCGACGGAGGGAAGAGCAGCAGCAAATGCCGCCCTCCCCGCGCTCAGGCAGCATCAGCAGCACAGGCCGTCGTGGACAGTTCTAGGGCTCGGAGGGCGCGGCCGGTCTGCAGCGCATGGACTTCCCGCAGCATCGCGCCCAGCCGCGCCCCCGCGGTATCACACGTTTCTAGAGCCAGGCCGGCCTCAACCGTTCTTGCGGGGCCTAAGTGTCTCTCGGACAGTATCAGAGCTGAACCTTACCCGGAAAAATTCAAAGAGCCAGGGAAAGTAGTGAATTATGAGCCACTATGGATCCCGAAACATGGCTAAGAAGTTACGAGATGGCAATGTCAATTCGCAACGCGTCCGAGAACCTCCAAGCCAAGTTCATGTACCTGATGATGTCGGAAGGAGCAGCAAAATTGTGGTTCACCAATTTGCCGGAAGGATCGATCAAGTCTTGGGAGGAATTGAAGACCGCGTTTGTCAAGCACTTTCACGGGACCTGCAGGAAATTATTCACTATTGATGATCTAGAGCGATGCGTCCAGAAGAAGGGAGAATCGGCGCGTAGTTGGGTGCGCCGGGGTCATGGAGATACTTCACTCATCCACGGATATCCAGCCCAAGGATGCACTACAGGCCATGGCAAAAACATGCAAGTATATACCTTTAGTGCAAAAGTTAACTCGCATGAAGTCCAATCGAAATGCGTCGGAAGTTACAATGGGAGAATTGATGGATGCGTGCAACAAACACGCTGCGACAGATACTACAGAAGAAGAAGCTGATGACAAGAAGGTAAAAGCAAACACAAGCAATAACGGAAGAACCGGCAATGGATCGGCATCAGGTAATAACGGAAATAGCCAGAACAAGCGCCCGTTCGAAGGAGGCTCCGAGTTTGTCGCCAACACAGAAGCCGGGTCTTCGAGGCCCAGAGCAGAAGGAAATTTCAACGGAGGAAACCACAATGGAGGAAACTATCAAGGTCCACCAAGGCCGGGTAACAATTGGGACATATTCAGGATGGCATGCCCGAAGCACAGCAGGAATGGCAGGCCAGCTAACCACTCCCTAGAACAGTGCGCCGATTTACAAAGATGGAAAAATGAGGAAGTGCACAGAGCTATGCGATGCAGGACGGGGAGGAGGACCGGGTCCAGGGGCAAACCCGGGCAACGGCCCACCCCAGCCGGTAATCCGGCGGCTGGAAATCAAGGTAATAACCAAGGGGGGGCAGGAGGTTTCCAGGCTAACCCCAAACAATTGGGTCAATATCATGTGCATACCACATGAGGCTCTAACAAGGACAAAAAGATACTGAAGCAAGCGGTCAACTCAGTTTCGTTAGCTGTCCCGAGGTACTTGAGATGGTCAGAACAGGAGGTAACATGGAGCAGAAGGGATCACCCAGAAAGAGTGGAGCACCCAGGAGTCCTGGCACTAGTAGTCGCACCGCAAGTCAATGGGTACGAACTGAAAAAGGTTTTAATGGATGGTGGAAGCAGCATCAATATACTGTATTGGGAAACCTTCCTACGCATGGGTCTCAAGGAATCTCAGCTGCAAAAAAGCTCAACAGTTTTTCATGGGATAGTGCCGGGTCATTCAGCATGCCCCGAGGGAAAAATCGCATTGGAGGTAGCCTTTGGAGAGTCAAAGGATAATTATCGAATTGAGTGGCTTACCTTTGAGGTAGTCAAATTGCGCAGCCCTTATCACGCGTTATTTGGAAGGCCGGCTTACGCCAAATTCATGGCTAGGCCGTGTTACGTATATATACAGCTAAAAATCCCGGGTCCCAAGAAGACCATTACCATACATGGAAATCGAGACATAGAAGCTGAATGCGACGAAGGAGATGCAGCAATGGCCGAGCAGGCCTGTAGGAAAGAAGAACTCAAGCAGTACCGGTCTCAAGCAGACCGGAGGGTAGAGCCACATCAAAAAGGCCGAGTACTGAAGGCGAACGAGCAAAATCCAAGGTAACACAAGATGCTAAAATGGTGGCTTTTGTCAAGGATGACCCCTCCAAACAATCCGCCACAGAAGAAGAAGCTGCACGATCACTCACAACCGGCCATGTCATGGAAACACCTTACCCGGGTTGGCTAGCAAACCCGGTACTGTCATGAAAAAGTCTAACGTGTGGAGAATGTGCACCGGTCACGCCAGTTCGGGACCGGTGTCACGAAGAACTAAACAATGTAACGGGCAGCAGGTTTCAGACGCGCTCTTTTCCTACCCAGGGTACCTAGGGGACTGGAAGGTTTTTAATGAGGCGGCCTGCTGATCCAAACTTTCTCGCAGCAATAAAGAGATGGTTATCAAGTCCTATTTCGTTACAGCCTGATTACAAGTAAGTAGTATCCACGTGGCATCAGTATTTCCGTATCATTAAGAATGTTGAGTATACAGGTCTCGGGGGCTGGCGGCTCAAGTAGCCCAGCTAGCAACCCAAAAGACCCGGCCTTGATGCCTATAAGTTATAAGGGCCGATTATTCGCAAACGAGTACGGCTGCAATCTTATAACTGGACAAAGGAGCCAATTTTCTTGGACTTTTCTTACTTAAGCTCGATGTGACTCGCACTAAAGTGGCTGATTCGTTCGCTACGATTACAATCAGCCATGAAGCCCAAGGGACTTTGACATTGTTCTCGTATGGATGTAACAACATGGTATCCACGCGAAAGCCGGCTTACAGTACAAGATAGTCAAAAGGGTCATCTAAACCACAAGTTTATGCAAAGTACAAGGCTAAAAGCCGGAAAATCAACAACTATCAAGCATAACTTCAGTATTCACACGGAATGGCTTTAGGCTTGCGACTCGGTAAAAAATAATTTGTTCTTGAGAAAGGCCACACCCCCATGACTCGGACTTTGGGTCCTGGGGACTGGGGGACTTCGAAACAGAAACAAACTACTTGGCTATCGCAGTTCGAAAAACCTCACCATCCGAGTCTTGGGGACTTAAAGAAAAAGTCCACGTATCAAAGCCTGGTACTCGGAAAACCGAGTCTTACGAAGGGAGCCAAAATAGAGAATCGGGTATCGAAAAAGTTCAAAGAAGGCAAGCAATACGGTTATCAAAAGGCCAGGAAAGCCGCAAAGTATATCACGGACTAAAAGTACGTTACAAGGTACGGCGTCAGTATCAGGCGTGCACAGGCGCACCTCAAAAGCATAACAGTGTGAACAAAGCATTACAAGGTTTTTATGATAGTACGGCCCTATTCGGCCTCCTAAGTACGGCCTTCCGGGTCTGAGTCCTGGGTTTGCTGCTTAGCCTTCCCGGCACCCTTACCCGGACTCATTGCATCAGGGCGGACTGGTGGAGGGACGGCTGGTGTAGAGGCAGACGGGCCCGATCCTAACTCGGCCTCTCTTCGCAGTCGCCCCTCTTCCTGGCCGAGCTAGAAACCCACTTCTCCAAGATATCAAAAGGCGGGGGCGCTTCCTCCGTAACTACTTTGCCATCAGCGTCGTATGCACTCATAATCGTATTTTAGATCCAAGCTATCGGCCAAAGTGGTAGCTGAGGGGCGCACTGCGGCTTGTATGGCTTTGAAATCCTTGGGTGTAAATTTGGAACCGTCAGCCTTGAATTCGGGAAACCCGGATGTTACCTTTGCCGGGTCAAGCTTTGAAAGAAGCCTTGGCCAGAGTAAAAGCCCGGGTCATTCCAATCCGGCATGATGAGCGTTTCCAGATTTCAATCCAGCCAGGCACAGTGGAGCAGGCTTGAACGAGATTCTCTTCACCCGGATATACTTCCGTAGGCCACTTCACAGCATCCAATATAAATTTTGTTCCGGCAAAGAAAGTCCGGAGCACAGTCTTGAGGGTTCTAGCCTTGACAATGGCATTTTCCTCTGGGGCCGCAAGGTTGGCACCTGCAGTCGTACAAAAGAAAGAGCGTATCAGTAATCCCGAGTCTGTTATAATAAAGCAAAGACGTGAAGCCAATCGACAGCAGAAAACTTACTGAGCAAGATCTGATAAGTATCGGAGACCTGGTCCGATAGTTTCTTCAGTTCGGTCTGAGCGGCATTGCACTTCTTCTTGTATTTGGAAACATCTTTCTTCAAGGTTTTCATGTCATCCTCAAGGATTTCCCTTCGTTTCATCTCGGCAAGAAGAAGTTGTTCGGTCCTCAGTAAAGTTTCATCAGACCGGGTTATCTGTGCCTGTAAGTAGCAAGGAAGGCAAGTATTAGTTGGATTGTATGGAAAGCTGAATGTGGCATAAAGTACCAAGCATCACTTTTGCAAGTCATACTTGGAACTTGGGGACTAGGTATGCAATATGAGATACAAAGTGTCCTTTACCTGGTGCTCTGCAGCCATGCGCTCCAAGATCTGGCTCTCCGAAGTCTTCATAGTGAGGAGAGTGTTCATCAACTGATCGAAAGTGTCTTTACTCGTATCCGAAGACCCGGGGCCTTGGAAATTCCGGGAAGGAGCTTTCTTCTTAGTAGGAGGCGGAACCCGGGTCATTTGTGTGTCGGAATCCGACGCTCCTTCTTCTGCACCCAAGACGGTGGTTTTGTTCTGCTTGCTTGCATGGGAAGCAATTGGATACTCGGCTCCTTGCGTGTCCGGGTTTGGCGGCGACGCTTGTTTTTCACCGCTGGACGCGGCTGTAGTCTTATCAGCCGGGCTCCCCTTACCCGGGCCCTCGGTCCCCGTTTCCTCTTGATCGCTGATAACGACCGTGGCCCTATAAGATGTTGTCAGTGAGTAGCTAAATACACAGTCAAGAAAGGGTGATGAAATATGGTGGAACATCAGGAAGGGATCTTACCCGGTATTCACCGCAAAGTCACAAGGAAATCCATCGCTGGACTCGGGAGAAGCTGGAAATTATCAAGTTAGATGTCATATGGGAATGGTTTAAAGGGAATGTTTTGACCCAGAAAAGATAGGGTAATTACCAGCCCGCCGCGGGGGGGTCGATGAAATACCCGGGTTAAGGGCATCATCACCCGGGTGATTTCGAGTTGACCTACGCTTGGGCACGGGCGACTCCTTCAAGAAAGGCCAGTGGGATAACGTCAAGGTAGCTCAAGTATATCATTAAAGTAATGCGAGTTGAATGCGAGGGGAGATATGAAACCTTGGAGGTGGCCTCCTGAGTCTTTCTTTTGGATCCGACCTTGACTGTCGGCTCCAGTTCTTCCTCGTCGCTGGCAGATTCTACTTTGCCATCGGAGTTTTCTTCCTCGTCATCTTCTTGTTCTGGATATCATCAAAGTTATGGTTGGAAATGAAGGGGTTATGGTGAGTTCAAGGAAACCAAATAAAATCTGGAGAGTACCTTCATCCGAGTTAACAGTTTCTTGCTCCTCTGGACTTTCGGAGCTAGGGGAGGCATTGGTTTTCCAAAAATCTTCATCAGCCTGAAAAGTGTTAGCATAAGGGTTTATTAACTGCATTGGTGGAAAGAGCAAAGGTAAAGGCATCAAAGTCGGGTTTTCACCTTGGGGGCTGGGTTCTCAAGCGTGAAGGGCTCTAACCCGGATATGTTCCGGATTACCTCGAGCTTTTCGGTCAGAAAGCCCTTGATGGTTTTATGAGTATCGCCAGCTGCGAAGATGTTGTCGGAGTACCGGAGTGGGTCTGTAGATTGCCCTGAATACTCGCACATTAACTTTGTGCGGATGGAGTTGGGTTGAATCCGGAAATCTACCCAAGTCTTCACCAGGTTGAGCCCGATGAGGCCTTGGGCTGTGAGAGTGGTGATTTTGGCTAGAAGAGGTTGAATTGCCTCCCTGTCCGAGTCAGGGGCAAAGGCACTAAATTTATCAGAGATGTCAGAAGACCCTCTGAGTAACCCGGCAGCTTCTTTTGGCCGGTGGGGAGGTGTCTTGGCAGTAGAAGTTGGAGAGCTGCCAGTGCTTGACATGGGAATTAAGGGTGAGGGGTGGCATCAGAGAATTCTTGCGGCGCTGGATGGAAACCCCGCCGCAAGCGAGAAGCGCCCCGTCACCGCTCTCGCGGCATGGTTTGCATTGAAAAAGCTCGATGAAAAGAGCTAGACTTGGCGAAGTGCACAAGTATGATTCGGAAAGGACTATGAAGTGGGAGATGTTGAGAACAGAATTAGGCCCGATATCAAAGACGCGAAGACCGTAATGATTCAAAACATCACGGAAAAAGGGGTGACCCGGTGGGCGGAAGCCCCGGGTCACATGTTCCACAAAGCAAATTACTTCGCCTTTTGTCGGGGTGGGCCGGGTCTCCTTACCCGGCACTCTCCATTGGATATCCTCTTGAGGAGGAAGAACTCCCAGCTCCACTAGCTCCTCCAACTTGGATTTGGTGACTGTAGACCGCGCCCAGTTGGCGGATATGGAGTTGGCGGCTTTAACTTTGGTTGGAGTTTTCCCCTGCTTTTTGGGAGCCATGTGGTTGACCTGCAAAAAACAAAGTAAAAGGATAAGAGGACTAAGACCCGGAAGTGGTGAGCCGGTCGAGTATCGGTGGGGTAATATTGAGACATGAAAAATTGCGTGTAACCCGGGTGTTAGCTCACCGAGTAAAGTTCGAAATTGTCCGGGTATCAAGTATTATGACGAAAATTATGGAGATCTAAGTGTTGAAGGGGTTCTTTGGGGACGATGGATGGCCGCATAGGCACTTAACGCGAATAAAAGGAACTGAAAAGGGGAAGTCCGGCCAGGTGATTGAGGCCAAGGCGGAAATTTTGAGTGGATTGGGCCCAGATTGGGAATCTTATCTTCGGATTTGTGGCGAGATTAGTACTTGCAGGTAGTAGGAGAATGGATTGGAATCCATAACTTATCTATTATGCGAGCTGGAAAGAATGTTAGCAACTTAATTCGGCATGGCCGAGGAATCGTTGGCGGGTCGATTTGGATCTAATCTAAGGTGAAATCAAAGAGTGCAAGGGCGAATTAATGGACGCAAGTGGCTTACCGGAGGAGATCTGAGCGAGGCTTTGCGGAGGCAGATGGCGCAAGCCTGGTGTCCCTTCGCGGTCCTTGACGGGCCGGATGGGGATTCGCCGGCGGATCTTGGCGGCAGCGCGGGGCGAGTCGTGGCAGAGCGCAGCCTCCGGCCGATGGGCTCCGGTGATGCGCGCGGGATTTCCGTGGTGGTGCTCAGTGAGAGTGGGCTTAGAAGGAGAAAGGAAGCGGAATGGGGGGAAATGAGCCGTTAGGGTTCGGGTTACCCCCAAGGAGCTTATTTATAGTATAAGTGGGTAAGCCCGGTTCGGTGAGTGGGGGTCGGGAGTTGCGGAGGTAAACGGCTATTTATTTAAGTTTCAGCGAGATATGCGCCAAATATTGAGCAAGGCATCTGGATAAAAGAGAGAAGGGAATCCATCCCGTGATATTAGGATCGATTATCGAGTATGGAATTAGGGTTTAGACCTGGAAAATTAAAGATGTTTGGGGGAAAAAACCCGGGTTACTACATGGCCGCCGTGGAGTAAGGCCTAGCTGAATATCAGAGCATCTTAACCCGGCCACTATATGCCTGTATGTTTGATATCTTTGCAGGGAATAGCGAGCGCTTCAAGGAGGATCCATGAAGCCCAGGCTATTCTGGGGACTACTGACGGGGGATGATAACCGGTAGGCCAAACTCCAAGGAGTAACCCGGCCCAAAGGACGGTGCGCAGGATCCGGCTAAGGATAAGGAAGCTTGTGGAAGGCCCAAGTTTGTAGGCCCAGCAATCCGGATTGTGGGTTACTGTAAAGGAAAGCTAGGGTTTGTGCGCCGTGTCCGGGTAGGATCCAGGATGCGCCTTGGGGAATAAGCCAGGGGGTACGGGTGCTTTATAAACCGACCCCCAGGTCTAGTTTTAGACAGAGGTCCAAGAACCCTAGCAATATCGCTTGATATCGAGCATCCAGTGTAATCCCATAGTTGAGTTGTTATATCAAGATCGGAGACTCGGCGACTTTGATTGCCGGCTGCCAGATCGAGTTGCACCATGTTTTCCTCTGAGCTAAACCCTCTCCCAAACACCTGTGTCGTCTTGCCCCAAGATCAGTTACCCCCGGTAACGTCTGCCGTGATTATCCCACGACAATTATCCCCCCATCAGGTTTGTTTGGTGGTTAGTTATAGTTGGTTACGATACGCTATCTTATCTTCTTTCTGTTAGCCGGAAGTGGTAGTAACTCTGTAGTTGGTTAGAGCAGCCAGTTGCAGCATCTTTTATATCCCCTTTCTTCCGTTGAACCCAAAGCATCTGTGCTTGGTGTTGACGGGTTACACTTTGGTGAACTAGGAGTCTTGCTTCCAGTACGTTTATGTACTGACCCCTTTGGGGTTGTGGTTTCCGCAGACTACGCCTACGAGGATCCCCGTGATGGCTACTACGTGGAGTTTGACGAGGCTGCTGACGAGTAGATAGTGGACCTGGGCAGGATCCGAGACATCGTGGATGGGCTCCGTCTTTTCGTTTTCCGGCTTCTTAAGCTTATTTGGATCTTGTCTGTACTCAGACATTTTTGGATGCTTCCGCTGTGATGTAATAATGATATGTTGGGACATGTGTCCTCTGGATGATTGTATTTGCTATCTCTGCTCTAGTGAGAGCTATTTGCAACTTATTTCTATTTATTTGTGTCTTAGGGATATGTTGTGCTATCATTCTGTTAAACGCCGTTGACGTACCATGTGTGTATGGTATGAAGTACGTCAATGATAGTATCCTGATTTCTATGGGATGGTTTACGTAGACGATGGACAGTAGGGGTTGGTTGTCACACATACGTGTGTTGGCCTACTCGTAAGAGATGCGGGTGCCGGTAAGCCCCGTAATCCAATCAACTACTGTTCAACGGAACTGCGAGTATCCTCTAGAAGTCCGGGTGCGACACACAACCCATCTTGGCAAAAGCAGGTAAACGGCAAAGATGCCAGAGGCGAACCAATTTACAAAACCGCTGCAGAAAACGCGGAAGCAGCGTTCGCCATCCTGAACAATGATCTGTACTTCAACGGTGAAAAACTCCAAAGGGTGTATGCTTTCCTAGGAAAAGCATTGCAACAACAACAGAGGGCCCAAGAGCGATCAGGAAGACTGCAGGATAACTCCGCCCTATGCAAAACAGCTACTTGCGCCGCTGGAGCACCTGGACTAGAGGAACCTGGAGATTCAGACAATTCAAAGGATAAAAAAGAGGATCCGAGAAAAGACAAGAAAAACCCCGACAATAGGGATGAAGCGTCCCGAACCGGATCCCATCCCCCGAAAGGTGGACTAAAACCCCACGATCGGGAAGAAAAATACCGGAATGACGGCAAAACAATACCACCTCTGAGAAACCCAGCTGAGAAAGCCGGAAGATACGATATACCTCACAGACGTGAGAGATCCCGGACACCCCCTAAGGATAAAGAAAGGCACAGGAGCAGGACTCCGCCTAATCCAAAAGGACGCGATCATGGAAGAGATAGGTACAATCCCGGAAAAGCGCGTCCGCGCAACAATGGAAAAGAAAGGAGTAGATCCCCTTCTGTCCATTCAGCCGGAAGATATTCCGCACACATTGATAGAGCGAAAAAGGATGATCTATACTTTGGTCCTAAGTGTTTCACTGACAGGATCCGAAGGATAACCCTGCATTCTGGCTTCGCCAAAGTTGGTCAACCTACCAAAAATATACCGGCAGCACAAACCCGGACACCTGGCTCTCAGACTATTATACAGCCGTCCAGATCAACAATGGGACAGACCTGGAAGCTGTCAAGTTTCTTCCCCTAATGTTACTGGATGGAGCCAGAGATTGGATCAATGGATTACCATCAAGAACCGTCGATAGCTGGGATGATATGGCTAGAGTATTTACTCAGCATTTCCGGGAAACATACAAACGCCCGAACAGCATCAACCAGCTTAACTGTTGCACCCAATTCGAGGATGAACCATACGTGGATTTCATCTCCAGATGGACGGCAATGAAGAATAGTTATTCTGGAGTAACTGACGTACAAGCAATGCATGCTTTCGTCAATGGCCTAAAACCCGGACTTGTACCGTTCATGGTTGGTTCCAAACAGCATAAAGATCTCGGACCTATGCTTACAACCGCCAACAAACATGCTGCAGCCGAAGACGACATCAGAGCAAAAGGGGGCAATACCGAATCACTGATACTTGCTAAGAAAACTCCTCGTTCTGACAAAAAAGGAACCCCAGAAACAACGACAAAACCCAAAGAGGTCAACATAGCCTTTGGAAGTGAAAAAGGGAATAAGTGGAAAGGACACAGTCCAGATCCAATCAACTACACTCGAGAGGAGTGGGAGAGGATTAAGTCGGAACCTTGTGTCCACCATTCACCATTTGGGAAACCCACCCATACAAACGCACAATGTCGGCTGAATAAGCACATGAAAGGCAGTGCAGGATCCGGAAATAAGGGGAAGGGTTCCAAAAGGAAACCCGCCAAACAAAAGCCAGAAGCTGACAAAGAAGACAGTGAATCGGACACTGATAAAAAAATCCAGGAGCAACAGCGAAAGGGCGAACCCAAATTTCCGAGAGTTGATGGAGAAGCAATGCTAACATTCCTAGCTACTCCGTCAGCAAAGGTGGCCAAAAGAACACTTCGAGAAATAAACGCGGTTGTTCCGGCAACCCCGAAATTCTTGAAGTACTCCAACACACCAATTACCTGGGATCAGTCTGATCATCCCGGGAATATCCCTGAACCCGGCACACAAGCTCTTGTCGTAAACCCTATTGTCCAGAACACTAGGCTAAGAAGAGTGCTGATGGATGGAGGATCCAGCATTAACATAATGTACTTGGATACACTGAAGCATCTGAAGATTTCCGAGTCCCAGCTCAATTACAGCAACATACGCTTCCATGGCATTGTTCCTGGCAGACAAGCACGATCCCTAGGAGAAATTTCCCTAGATGTCACTTTCGGAGATAAAGATCACTTCCGACAGGAAAAAGTATCCTTCGAAGTAGTGCCGTTCGAAAGCGTGTATCACGCAATACTCGGACGTCCAGCTTTCGCCAAATTCATGGCAAGATCCTGTTATATTTATAACAAGCTGAAGATGCCAGGACCCAAAGGAGGAGTAATCACCATAGCTGGTGATTTTAAGCTAGCAAATGAGTTGGATAAAGAAAACGCCCTTTGCGCTCAGAGAGTCATAGCAAAGGAAGAACTGAAGGAATTGGCCAAGGAGGTATCGCCGACAGAAATGCCGGCAGGAAAAGAAACCGGAAGCCAACAGACAGCTTCAAGGCATCCGAGAATACAAGACAGGTAATCCTAGATCCCAAAGATCCGACAAAATTCGTCGTTGTAGGGACTAGGATGACCGACAAATAGGAAGGCGAGCTCATCAAGTTCCTCCGTGAGAACTGGGATATTTTTGCCTGGTGTCCAGCTGACATGCCAGGCGTACCCAGGGAACTTGCTGAGCACCAACTCAAGGTAATTCCAGGATCAAAACCCGTCAAACAAGGTCTCCGTCGATTTGACGGAAGAAGACGGAAGGCTATTGGCAAGGAAATTATCCGGCTTTTAGCAGCAGATTTCATCCAGGAAGTAATCCACACTGAATGGTCTGCAAATCCGGTATTAGTACCGAAGAAAGACACTACTGCTCTTAGAATGTGTATAGATTACACAGGCTTGAACAAATTGTGTCCAAAAGATAGGTTTGCGTTACCGCGAATCGATAAAATAATAGATGCCACTGCAGGCTATGAGCTTTTGTGCTTTTTGGATGCATACTCCGGGTACCACCAAATACGCATGAAAAAGGAAGATCAAATTAAGACTTCTTTCATAACCCCGTACGGGACGTACTATTACGTAACCATGCCATTTGGCCTGAAGAATGCAGGTGCAACCTACCAGCGTTGCATGCAGCGTTGTCTGCATAGTCAGATTGGCAAAAACGTCCATGTTTACGTGGACGATATTGCTGTCGTAACCAAGGAAAAAGATACACTCCTTGAAGATCTGCGAGAAACTTTCGACAACTTGCGCACTTACAAGATGAGGTTAAATCCATCTAAGTGTGTATTCGGGGTTCCCTGAGGAAAACTTCTGGGTTTCATCGTTTCTCACAGAGGAATAGAAGTCAACCCGGAAAAGATCAAAGCCATCTTGAACATCTCGAAGCCTACGTGCGTAAACGATGTCCAAAGATTGACGGGTTCCGCCGCTGCCGTCAGCAGATTTATTAGTCGGCTGGGGGCTAAAGCCCTACCACTCTACAAGTTGCTGAAGAAATCTGACAAAGTCAAGTGGATAGCAAAAGAATTGGAATATCTAGCAGTTATTTCTCTTCCGTACTTAGTTCAATTTCTATGTAAACATCTTTTGAGATCATGAAATAAAGTTGTCGGAATTTTGGTATCCATGTTTTTCAGTATAAAGCATGATTCCACCTTATCTATTTCCCAATGATCTTACAAAGTACTCAATGTTAACCCGAATTGTGCCTGCGTACTCGGCGTTAAGAAACTGAATGATTTTTCAGCCTACTAGCGGCTAAAGGAAACTTGAATTGCCTGCGTGCCCAAGTTTCATTTAAAAAATTCCTTGCTTCTCTAAGCATTTTCTAATTGCTTATATGTTGGGTCACTGGAGCTAGTTAGTAAAAATGCCTTTAGTATGATCCATGTTTTCGAGTTCCAACTGATTGGTTCTAGCCAGTTACTCGACATGACGATTCATAATGCTATCGAGCCATTTCAAACACTAAGGACAGTTAAAACATATATGCCAGAAAACTTAGAAGACAAAGGAATAGTAAAATCCGAACACCTTGCAAAGAATTTCACAATTAAGACTGCAAAAGGCGGAGTTTTCATTCATACAAATAGAAACATTACATTTTGGATTACATTGAAAGAACGGTAATGCTCCTATTGTCTACTTTCACTATCCAGGTTCAAGGTAGCCCTTCAAGCATCCGACTCCTCCTCGCTGCTGTCGTCCTCGGGGATTGGAGGGATCTCCTCTTCTGGATAATTGACGGAGATATTTACCATGGAGGCAATCTGGGTGGCGTGGCCTTTGATTTCATCAAAGATGGTATTTCGCTGAGTATCCGTGTATCCTTGAGGGACACCGGACGCCACGCGCCAAGATTTAGCACCAGGGTAGTGCATACGCATAAGGCCGAGTGCCATGCGTGCACCACCCCGTGCAGCGGAACGTAGGGTGGACTCCCTGGACTCCGCCACCTCCATGATGGCACCCGGAAGTTTTTCAACCTCCGAGAACTCCCCACTCCTTGCGGGAAGGAACTTATTGACCAGCTGCATTCCAGCAGCCCTGATCGAAGTCCATGTCTTCCCAAAGGCTCGGATTCCTTCAATCCGAGTGCCATCTGGGGTATCTCCTGTTTTTCCAACAAAATAACCAAAAGGGTTAGGTGAAAAACAGAGAAGGAAAGAAAGACATGGAAAAATGGTAAAGGTACCAGAAACTTACCGATCAGCTTGTCGATCTCGGAGACTTCCTCCATGCGAAGGTTCAGAGCGTTTTCTAAATCCTGAATGGTGGATTTATCCTTTTCCGCCTGCTCGGAAGCCTTGGAATTGGCAACTCCAAGGGCCAAATTGCTGGCCTCCAGATCCTTTTGAGTCTTCACAAGATTCTTGTGAAGATCCAAATTCTCCTTTCGGAGATTCTCGGCATTGCCGGCGTCTTCAGCTATTTGCTTGGCCTTAGCCAAAGCAGCTGGAAAGCAAGGAAAATTCCGAGTTTAGAAAACTTCCGGAATAAGTACTTAGACAAAAAGTTGAGTCGAAAACTTCAGAGGACAAATGTTTACCTGTTGTTTCCGACAACGCGAGCTGAGACGATGCCAGCTCCACCTCTCTCTCCTCAAGAATAGAAAGAAGATTTCTAACCTCTTTATTCTTGATGGAGAGTTTGTTGAAAACTTCCATGTTAATGGCTTTGGCGGTTTGCTGGAACATAGAAAGGAAAAGAATGATTACTAAAAGCATTAAGGCAAAAAAGAATACATTTTTTTAATGCTTGGGGGCTAGAGTTACATACCTGGCTCATTCGTTGCAAACCCGCCAAGTTTTCATTGAACCCTTTTGCGTATTCCGCAAAAAGGGTTCCGGCCGCGCTTAGGCCGTCATTGATAATCTTGAATTCCTTGTCAAAGGTGGGAATCTCCTCGTCGAATATCCGAGAAGGTTTTCCCACCTCTGGAGCCGCCCTTTCCCTCGTGTCCGTGTTCGACACAACGGGCTGGCTGGGCTCTTGTGGCTTGGTGTTGGGGGCTGCAGCGTGCTCTTCCGCCATCGTGGACGGTGTATCTGGGGCGATGACGGGAGAAGGTTGATTGCCTCGGCTGGAAACAACTTTGTGTTTCTTCAGCTTCTTCGGCTTTAGGCTGGAGGGAGGCAGGCTAAAAACAAAAAACCCGGAAAAGTCAAAACTCCGAAGACGGAAGAAAAATTTCCATGAAAGAAAAGAACCAGGAAGTGGCGACGGGAATTCCGTCAAGGTCGATGACTTCCTCAGAGGAAGAAATCTTCTTGCGCTTGCGCCCACCTGTAGTGGCAGTACGCAAGGCATCCAGCTCAGCTTCGGAGGCTAACTCCGAGTCTGGAAGTTCAGCGAACTGTCGAAAAAACAAATCAGAGTTAGAAGCAGGAAAATCCGAGAAAGAATGTTAAAACTCTACCCAATTGACGGAAAAAATACCTTGGGAGCCGGATTGTCGGCCGTATACATCGGCCGACTCACTTCGTATTGATCGCGAGATGCGACCAACTGGTTTGCGCCGTCGAAGATCCCTTGGAGACCAATCCTTGATGGATGTCCGCATTGGGTCGTTGGCACCCGTGTATTCGCACAAGAGGCGGCCACCGTGATTGGCCAACGGCTGGATCCGCCTATTTAACCAGCAAAGGACCGTGTCCATGCCAGTTAGAGGTGGATCGGAGGAGGTGAGCTTGGCGATGCGCCGCTTGATCCTTAGAAGATCAGGCGGCAGAACCTGGACGACTTCCGTTCCCCAATTGTCTTGGGGAATGGCAGCAGTGTTGGAGAAAGGTGGAACCCTGATGGCCTTTTTTGGGAAAGGCACATTGGGATGGTAGAAGAAAGAACCCGTCCAAAATTTGACGGATTCTGATGTCTTGATCTTGGGGAACCAATCTTCCCTAAACCTCCGAAGAGTAAAGGAGATGGTTCCGCAAGTCGGGAGTGCGCCCTCCGAGGAGTTCCGCTTAACCCCGAAACAATACATCCAAAAATCTAACCTAGGTTCTAAACCTAAGTAACCCTCAAATAGGGCCTGGAACCCGGCCATATAAAGAATGGAGTTGGGTGGCAGGTTATGAGGTTGGATGTTGTAATGGGAGAGGATTCGGAGGAAAAAAGCGGAAGGCGGAAGCCCCATACCTCTTAGGAGATGGGAGGAAAGGAGGACCCTTTCGCCGTCTTTCGGCATTGGCTCGCTCTCGTCTTCAGGGAGCCGCCATTTCCCTTTAAGAATCAAACCCTCCTTTTCCAGGTTTGGAAGGAGGGCTGGCGGAATGCTGTAGGCAATCCAATTGCCTGAAGTTTCCACCTCTTCATCCGCTCCGGCGGCGGCGGATGCGGCGGCTTCCGCAGCGGCGAGCTCGTCGCCGAGGAGCTGGATCTTGTCCTCCGCCGTTTCGGGAGCAAACGGCGGGGAAGGTGCGGAGCTCTAGCCCGCAGCGTTCGCGGCGGCGGAAAGATCCTCTCCGCTCGCCGCAGAGGCCGCGGTCTTTTCCGGCTCGTTGCCGGCGTGCTTTGGGGATCCAAGCTGTGGATCCAGGTCGTTGATAATGTCGTCGACGGTGAGCGCGGCGGAGCGAGTGGGGGACGGCGGCGAGGATGCCATTTGGTGGCGGCGCGTTGCGCTGGTGCTCTGGGTGCGTTCGTGCGCTCGGGACGGTTCTTCGCTCGGGAGCTTGTGCGCGGCAATGGCGTGGACAGTGAGAGTGCGGAAGGTTTTTGACGAGGACGAAGACGGCTATTTATAGCTAGAAATCTGTCAAGATACGTGCCAACGGCTATTTTGACCGTTGGATGATCAACGCGTGTCACTCGCCGGAAAATCTGGGAAATGAAACGACAGGGTAATGATGGTTATCTCCTTGTTTCCCGTGAGAATCTGTCAGAGATATGTTACTGGGTTTTCCGCGTAAAACCCAAACGTCCCTTACGTCAGCATGATTAAGTGCGCTGACGTAAGAAGTTCCTTCTCCACGAAGGATCGTGAGAGAAAAGACGGATTTTCAGGATTCCGAGTTTCACGTTACCATCTCTTTCAAAAGAAGAAGAATAAGAAGAATCAAGACTGCTGATTAAAATTTCTCGGACAAGCACATTTGGCGAAAGACGGCAAATCAGAGTTTTAATCCTTCTTGGGGGATACTGTCGGATATATACCGTATAGGGGTATATAAGATGGTAGTCAAAGTGCCTGGTTACCAGGGTGGCCCAAGTGGTAGTGGGCTATGGTCCATTGGGCGGCCCAGTAACTTGACGCACAGAAGCCGGATTCTAGAAGAACCCGGATCGCGGCCCGTGTGATCTGGCTTGGAGAAGAAGACAGATTCCTTACTTTCCAAGTTATAGTTACCGTAGCCTTCTAGGTTTCCTATTCTGTAAGCCCTAATCCGGCTATTATATAAAGTCGGACGGGAGATAAACAACAACCAACGAATAAGAGAAGCTATAGGTCAACTCGCCGAGAAGTTGATCCTCTGCGAGTAGCTAGATCTAAAACCTCAGATTGTAATCATGTTTCCAGGCTTTAGCCCTGATTAGTGAGAAGTGCAGGAGTAGGCACGTCTTACTGTCGCGACGTACCGAACCTGGGTAAATCCTGTGTTTACTGTCTACCACGCGATCCCGTTACCCCACGTCTCTACCGTAGTCTCATGGCACCCCCGTCTATGAAAACTACTACGATGTCTCGACAATGACGATGGTTCTAGTGGATCCGACAGCGAGGGGATTTGTCGTGGTTTTGTCACGGCAAGTGTCCTCATACGAGAACTAGATTGTGAGGCCATTGCTTCTAAGCGAAACTTCGAAAGGGTTAAGGTGGAAACGAGAGACGCGAGTTTACCCAGGTTCGGCCCCTCTATTGAGGGAAAAACCTACTCCTGCCTTCTTACTATCGGGGAACAAGGTCTCCATTACATAGGGCGATTCTGCCTCTCGATGTCTCGAGCTCCTCTGCTATCAATTTAGAACTTGTCTTTCTACGTCCCAGGGTCTCGCCTTATATAGCGGACGAGACCTCCGGGTTGCAACGGGAGTCCGGGTCACGCCCGTCCTCGGAGTCTTAATACCTTCCGGCTGCTAGCCGCCTATCTCCGGTTCCCATAATGGCCCGGTTCTCCTTTGCCGGCCTTGGGCTGCCTATGGGTTCTCAGGCCTCTGTACCTTCCACGTCTGGTCCATGGGCTACCTCTTCATCAGTCCGGGTTATACTTAACCCGGCTCTTCTTTAATGCAACCCGGATCGACCAGACATAAAACGGATCTGCCAGACATAACCCGGATCAGGTAGCCCTCATGCTACCGGGCGATATCCGGCTTATATTAGTGGCCCTTAGCTGTTCCCCCAACATTAGCCCCCAGGTTAACATGAACGCCTAAGTTTTAGATTAAGAAGTTCACGTTAAGCTTTTTCCAAATCAAATTAAATAAAAACATTAAGTCTAAAGGAAATAACCTCCCAAAGATATCCATCCCGGACTACTCCGGAACCATCACTTATTATCAGGATCATTTCTTTCCGATTTCCAAAGAGATAACCCCGCATCGTATCACCAATATCATGATAACCGAAAAGTTTTTGACTTATCTCAGATTCTCCTCAGCGCGGTTTCCTCGGAAAAGATCCCAGCTCCCAGATCCAATCTCATTGCAGTATTCCTTTAAAAACGGCAATCGGGAGGGGCCTTTGTGCAAAATTAGCACTTAACCCTAGGTTTTTAGCCCCGCCTATAAATATAGGAGGTACGGCCCCCTGAGGCCATTTGCGCCCCGTTCTCGCCACTTCATCTTCCACCTCCAGCTCACCGCCCTCGAGCTCCTTTCTCTCCCGTGCGCCGCTGTGGCCGGAGGATCGCCGGCGTTCATCCCTGAAGAAAAGATGGTGAAGGACAAAAGTTTGGCATCCAAACCCGGCGCTAAGGGTGTAACATCCAAGTATGAAAACTCCCTAGTTGTTTTGGTTCTTTGTTTAATTTAAAGCAATGCATCATGTCATCATCTCATTGCATTTGTTTTATTTCTGTTTGCATTGTTTTCATAATGAAGTTCAAACATTAATCAACCTTTTGTTTTCATACTTGCCTGTTACCATCTTTTCCAAATAGGAAATGCAAATCAAAACCTCAATTGCTTCCAAATAATTCATTAATGATCACTCATTAAATTGTTGCTTTTAATCAAACAAGTAATTCAATCAATTAATTCTAAATCACTTTCAAATTCAAACCAACTATTCAAATCAGTACCCATTGGAATCTATGAAATTCACCAAACAATTATGCTAATTTAATCAAATTAAATCATAGGGGCCACCCTATTAAAATGCTTTATTTTCATAATGTTTAATTAATATTAAAATTCTTTCAAATATTGGTTCAAATACAAACAGCAATTTAAATCTCAAATTTTTGCAAACCAATCTTGGCATTTGTTTGCTAATGTGCTAAATAGCTTAACCTAATTTTTCTAGAATTTTTACTAAACAAAAACCTATCTTTTTCTTCCAAAACCAAACCCTACAAACAAAAACAGAAAGCAAAAAAAAAAAAAGGGAGAAAAACCTGCCCGCGCGACACCTAACCAGCCCAAACCCAGCTAAACCCATCCTAGCGCGCAGCCCAGCCCGCTAAGCGCGTGCGTACCGCTTCAAAATGCGTGCAATCTATCTGTTCCAAGTACGGCCGCTCATCGGGGCGAGCCACGTCGCCGTACGGCGGGCTCCGACGGCCAGGGAGCTCCCCCGCGCCCTACTTATACCCCCTAGGGCACAGCGAGCGCCGCCGGACCTAACCCTAGCCCCCTAGCCCTCTTCTCCGCCGCCAATTTCACCCCGCAGCCACCGTTCCCCTCTCTGTTCTTCCTCCCCGACGACCACCGCCTGAAACCACCCTCGCCGCCGTCGCCTTGCAGCCTCCCCCTCCTATCTAAGCACGGGAACTAAGCCC
The DNA here is from genome assembly GCA_028641055.1 of Alopecurus myosuroides. Classification (NCBI taxonomy): domain Eukaryota; kingdom Viridiplantae; phylum Streptophyta; class Magnoliopsida; order Poales; family Poaceae; genus Alopecurus; species Alopecurus myosuroides. The sequence goes on from CM054057.1 coordinate 678,572,072, forward strand.
CCTCGACACCCGCTCTCGGTTGGACACCCGCACACGCTCGGTGAACCCCGGAAACGCCGCCGCCATCTGCTACCTCGTCGCCGGCCGCGCCACCCGAGCAGCTGCATCCGCGCCAAACGCCGGTGAGCGACCACCTCCTTCTCCTCCTCTCACTCGGTATGCTCCGCCTCGCAAACGCACACGCAACCCTCACCTCTGCATGCACCCATCCCCTCCAGCTCGAGCACGAGCACGTCGGAGAACGCCGGCGAGCCGCGATGTTCTGTCAGTCGCGGAACGATTTGTTCTTCAGAAAATTCAGATCCGCGCCTGTAACCTTTTCCTCCCTGCGCTCTGTTAACTGACAACAAACACGCACCATCCCGGCTGGTTCAGAGCACGCGCAGCGAGCGAGAGGTGCAGGGTTCGAGCCCCTGCCCTCGCGGGATAAATCCCGTCTTTTTTTCGGCTGAGTACTGACAGGGAGGGCCCCCTGTCAGTCACTCATGTGCCACGCAAGCACAGTGAACCCACGGGCCCCCCCTGGCAGCGACTGGTGTACGCTTCTGTGCGTGTAAAAAGATTAAAACGATTTCTGTTTTCAATCAAGGTCCAAATAAATCACAGATTGGTCCCTGAAAGTATTTTGCTTATAACTTTCATTTTATAACTCTAAAAAATGAAAAAAAAATATGTGTGCTAGTCTAAATTCAATTTTCTATCTTTTGGTATCATTTGTTTTCTGTTTTGAAATTTCAAAATGCAATTTAAATTTGAATTCAAATAATTCAAATGCAATTTGCTAAATTCAATAACTAATTCATTATTAATCCAGTAAATACAAATAAAATATGTTTTCCATACCATTTTGAATAACCTATTCAAATATAAATTTTGTTCCATGGTTTGAATTATTTAAAATTGCCTAAATAATTTAATACTTGTTTAATTCATTTAAATTTGATAAAATCATAACTTGCTCAATATAAAATATTTTTGAACATGCAAAATATGTTTTCAAACCACCAAAGTGTGAACTTTTCAAATGTGAGTTTGAATTTATGTTTTGAACAAATAAAATTCAAATAAAATTCACACTTGTTTTAAATTCAATTAAAACTTGTTTAATATTGTTTAATTCATAATAAATTCATCCTAATTCCAATTTCAATATTTGAAACATGTAATCCAACTAAAATTTGATGTTCTTTTCAAATATAAATTTTGTTAATTGTTTTGCACCCTTTAACTTGATGAAAACAACAATTATTTGTGTGACATGTTTAAGTGACCCAAAATTTCTAAACTTAATAAATGATTTCCAAAGCTTGTTACATCCTTTTATCACTTGCATCTATTTTTGTTATTTGTTGTTATTTTTGTTGTTAACATCATGCATGCATCATGCTAACAACTTTCACATAATAATTAATTGTAAATCATTTGCTTCCACTTAATTCATGGACCCTTTCCCATATGCCACTCAAAATAGCATAGGGGTCCATTTAAATTGTGTTATCATGTTAGCTAGTTTATTTTGATGCAACCATTAACCTGTCATGCATCATCTTGATTGTGCACAATGTCATGATGATGATTGTTTATATTTCTGTCTTGTTTGTTTGCTTCTTCTCGAATAGACGACGACGTTGAGACAGACGATCTTTACAGCACCCCTTCTGAAGATCTAGCTCAGTACCCGGCTGCTGAGTTTGCAGGCAAGTTATCACTCACATGAACCACTGTGTTCCTTTCAACCCTGGTTACCGATACTTTCCGTTGTCTATTTTTGCTAGCCTTAGTGGTAGTTGTTTCTGTTACGAACCTATCACATGAATCCTTTAACCCTGATATTGCCTCACTACCAGTCCTACAACCCTATTGTTGAGCCAGTGTCTTACTAGCATGCTTATGTTGTTTTGCTCGAGTCTGTTACCCGTTACTTTCAGTTACTATATCTTTATTATGTTCTGGGGGCTCGATGTTTAATCAATCAATCAATCATGCTAATATTATTGTTAATAATAATTTGATGATAAGGCACCGGCAGGAGGCCCTGTGTGGTTTTGAGGCCTGCTAGTGTCAACCCTAATAGGAAAAGGGTCTTGTCTACTGATCCATGATGAGCGTACTACCCGCATGTGGGAAGCGAGTATGGGCGCCCCCCTCAATTTGATTCGATTCGCATCTCGTCCAAATCATCTCATTTAGTTCGTGTTTTCCATTTGCCGCATGCATGTTTTTGCGAGCCCAGCGCAGAGTGGAACTTTCGTAGTCGGCATATAGGGGGACACGGTCTTAGAGTGCTATGAGGTTCCCTTTTCTTCGGGGCTTGATTAGCCGTGCGCCCAAGGTGCTTTGGGCTTGATGCGAAGAAGAGTTGAGTTGTGTTGAGTGCCCCGCTTGGTGGGAGGCATCCCATCTGGCGGGTTATTCATACGTGTACGGCCAAATTGGTGCAACCCCGCAGGGATAATCTTCTCGAGAAGCCGTGTTTTCCGCCGTTATGGTTAACTTGGTGAAAGTACTGGCTAACAAGTACTCAAGACAACTTCAACCTAATGATTAACCACCCTACACCCAATGATTACAAACTGACTAGTAATAGACTTATTGACACAATAATTTGATTCATCCTTAATCCAACCGTGTGAGTTATCCTCGGATTGCTTCTTTGGATAAGGGGCGAGATCCAGGATGGGTTTGTTTGAAGTTATCTTTCAGCTGGTTACAATACTCGATCTTATCTCCTTTCTGTTAGCCGGAAGTGGTAGAATCTTTGTAGTTGGTTAGCGCAGCCAGTTGCAGCATCTTATATATCCCTTCCTTCCGTTGAACCCAAGTCATCTGTGCTTGTGTTGACGGGCTATACTTTGGTGAACTGTGAGTCTTGCTTGCCAGTACGTCTATGTACTGACCCCTTTGGGGTTGTGGTTTCCGCAGACTACGCTTACGAGGATCCAGGTGACGGCTACTACGTGGAGTTTGACGAGGCTGCTGACGAGTAGTTAGCGGACCCGGGCAGGATCCGAGACATCGTGGATGGGCTCCGTCTTTATTTCAGTTCCCGGCTTCTTAAGCCTATTTGGATTTGTCTGTACTCAGACCCTTTGAATGCTTCCGCTGAGATGTAATGATGTTATGTTGGGACATGTGTCCTCTGGATGATTGTATTTGCTATCTCTGCCCTAGTGAGGGCCATTTGCAACTTATTTCAATCTTTTGTGTCTTAGAGGCATGTTGTGTTATCCTTTTGTTCAAAGCCGTTGACGTACCATGTGTGTATGGTATGAAGTACGTCAATGGTAGTGTCCTGATTTCTACGGGATAGTTTACATCGACGGTGAACAGTAGCGATGGGTTGTCACACCTAAGTGTTGGCCTACTCGTAAGAGGACGCGGGTGCCGGTAAGCCCCGTAATCCCATCAGAATACTGTTCAGTTCGTGCGGTGAGTATCCTCTAGAAGTCCGGGTGCGACAAAGGGGCAGAAGAAGACCGGAGGAGGGTCCGGCTCTGGGGCTGCCGGCTTAGGAAGAGGCAAGCTCCAAGTAAATTGGTGTAAGCCGGACATGATGTAAGGCCGGCTTACGGAGATGGAGGAAACTCGGTTACTTCCCAAGGGCTTATCATGGCGCGCTCCGGGGAATGAGATCCGGCCCGAACCTGGATCGGATGAGGTAATAATTTTTGAAGCCCACATTCTTCGTGGGTTTCGTCCTCCCGGGTCTCTCTTTTTCCGCCGGCTCCTAATCTACTATGGCCTCCACCCTCAAGATCTCCCCCCAAACTCTATTCTCAACGTTAGCAACTTCGTAGTCCTCTATGAAGACTACCTCCAGATAGAGCCAAATCTAGATCTCTTTCTGGAGTATTTTTACTACAATAAGCATCCAGAGGTCGCAGGGGGCGAACTTACGCACCGCGGGGGGGGGGGGGGGTCTCATTTCAGAGGTGCAAAGATATTGCATATCCAGGCATTCCTTTGGATAGTCACCCTAAACTGTGGCAGAAATCTTACTTTTACGTCAAAAACACTCCCCCCGAAGGTGAACCGGCCCTGCCGGGTTATCGTTCGGATCGTCTGACCTATACCAGCACTATGAAGTCTTACGCCAATCCCACAGATAGAATCAAGATCTGGCCTTTGCTAAATCGCGTGACCTCGCTTATAGTTCACGGGCTCACGGGTTTGGACCAAACTAAGACCTGGGTAGATTGGCGTATCCAGCCCCTTAGCATCAGAACCCGGATGTTCCACACATATTCCGGCTCTCTGGACTCCATGCGATATTCAGAGTCCATCATGTCTAGTTCAGAAATGATAAACTCTCTGAAGCTGTTAGTTGGAGTTAAGCAAGATAAATTATTCAATGTTGGCTTGGCGCCATTTGACCTCACCAACCCAGCTCGTCCCGTAAGTTCCTTTTGTTTGTGTGACCTTTTTTTTAATAACCATGCATATTATAACCCTAATATTTTCCGGCTTACAGCTATCGGATCCCTTCTGGGTTACCACAGAGGACCCTGCCACTCCTGGAGAACAAGACTTAGAAGAATCAAGTGACGACGAGGATGAGGTTTCTGAATTTGATTCCCTCGGTCACTTGCACAATCATTAGCTGACGCTGATTACTCGCATGGTGAGCAGGTGGAACAAGGGGGCGCTGGATTAGCTGAAAACCAAGCAGCCGAAGAAATGCCAGGTCACGGAACTGGAGATACTCCGGGTCATGGCTCGCCGGCTCACAGCCCTCTGGGTCTTGATCCTTCCACTCCCATCACAGGATCCAATGTGGTGGTTTATAAGGATTCCCTTGTTGGCCACAAGAGGACCCGGCAAGCAGTTGCAAAGGTGCCTATCTCTCGATTGTCCAAAAACTCCTTGAAACCATCCTCTGATGTAAAGCAAACGCATGATGATGAGGAGGGAGCAAGAGAAGAAGGACCCGGAGCTCCGGCTCCAGTGAGTTAGAACCAGGTTTTCCTGAGAAAACTCTGCTTCGCCGGGTCTCCCAAGCTCAAGTTTTGCCAATTGTATCGCACCCTTTAGCTGAAAAATTAAGGACCGAGCTGAGTCAAAATTTTCCTTCAGATTTTCCTGTCTCAAACTCGTCCCATTTTAGCAGGGCCAGTGAGTTCTCCATTAACTCTGGGTAAGTTCTTTTCCATCTTACCCTTTATTTGTGCTATTTCTTTGCTTGTATTACCTAACTTGGTTTTTTTTATCACCACAGGGCTCAAGCTGTGTTAAAGGTGAACCCTATCTCATATGCTGCCCCTGTCAAGGACCCGGCGAAGGGAGACCTAGAAGAAGAGAAGGATGAACCAGCTACCCCATGCCGGATCACATGGATGTGATTGCTGAAGAGCAAGAAGAAGGTGAACTCGGTTGATAGTATCCCGGGTAATGATCCTCCGGTTGAAAAAGAGGCTGCTCAGGATCCAGACGTGGTGATTAACGGGTCTCAGGTTACCAAAGTTATTGGGTCCTCGACAGTGCTCTCCAAGGTCACTGAAAACCTGAAAGTGAAGCCAGAAGAAAAGAAAACTCCACCTAACCTGAATATTGAAGGTCAGAGTTTTGATGCGCTAACTCAAGAGCTTACTGAGAGCCGGCGTCGTACTGATGATATCATAGAGTTTCTAAAGCAAAGATACGAGGTAAACCTGATGTATATAACCTGTAGCCCCCAATCTTCTAGTTCATATCCAATAATATATACTTGAAGATTATGTGATATTTTAATTTTCTGAAAACTGAATGCATGTAGCCCCCAAGTGCCGGTTTAGAATTTATTGTACACCGAGACTTTTTCTCCATTTGTACCTCAATCTGTAGAATTTGAACTGAACGTATGTAGCCCCCAAGGGCCGGGTTACAAGCCTGCTGTTACGCGGGACTTATCATAATCCTGAAAAGATTGAATTCATAATGACCTTGCCATTGTCCGGGTTATAATATGCCAAGTTATAACTCCTTGTATTATATATTTGAGATTTTGATGATAACTTACACTAATGTAACCAACAATTGTGCAAAGTCTTGAGTCCTCCTCTCAAAAGGAGGTTTCCAATCTGAAAAATTTGCTTGCCCAAGAAGCAAAGAAGACTGAAGAGGCCAGGACCCGGCAGAGGGAACTTGAAAATCAAAATATTGAAGCAGCTAAGACCTGCTCTATGCTGCAACAGGACTTTGAAACCCGGGAAAAGGTCCTTATTGCAAGGGCTGAGAAAGCTGAAAAAGACCTAGAGGAGACCCGCACCAGTTTTGCAACTGTCAAGAATCTGCTGAGAGACATTACCAGCAGTGTTTTTGGTAAGCTAATCATGCTTGAGTCTCCAATCTTTAAAGTTGTTGTCTTTGTACTTCATAGTCTTCCTTTTCTAGGTTAGGCATAACTGGGTTCTTACCAACAATATTACTTCAACTTGTAGGCAGGAAACATGGCAACAATCTCCAGCTCCCTGGCATGAAGTTGAAGGCTTTATTTACTCTGATCCGGCAATTATATGTTGGTGGTGGAGAACGTATCAAGGAAGTCCGAGGCTGGGATTATCCTCCTCAGAGGCTCAGTGATATGCTTGTGGAACTATCTCATGTTCCTTAATGGATAGAAGAACACAAGTTGTCATCTTGCCGCCGTGGAGCTATCAAGGTGATGTCTTTGGCGAAAGCTTATCACCCGGAACTGGAGCCGGGTCTTCTCGCCAAAGGTTTTCCAGAATACAAAGCTGATATGTCCAAGTATGACAAGAAAGACTTCGCCAAGATAAAAAGGGAAGGCCGGTTCCAGGCTTGTACTATTGCTGAGAAAATCAAGCTGAAGGAGATGTGTCCGGGTTATGCCTCCTCAGGTGAGCGCAAAACACCCTTTTGTCCTCAGACAATTACTGTTGTTCGCCAAGTGCCACCAAAAAGCCGGCTTTCAGTAGCATCGTCGTATGAGGTGCCTCATACTGTCACTCCGTCTGTCTCTGCTCCACCTCGTTCTTTGTATGAGCCGGAGAACACTACTGATGCTCTATATCAGTTGGAGTGGAAGTACGTTCCTGCTAGTGAGGTCACAGAGACAGAGGTTATTCAGGCGACAGTGGAGATGGAGACAGAAGACCCGGTGCCCAAAGACCTGGCACCCCAAGACCCGGCAGCTAAAGATCCAGCGGTGGAAGACCCAACCCAGCAGAAAGGAAAATCTGCTACAGTTTAATCTTTGAATTTGTGAAAGACAATAAATTTGGCCCTGATGGGTCTGTAATAGGCTAGATAAACTGCTTTATTTCTAGTTCTATTTTTAGAAATGCACATGTGTGCGTAAGATACAATTTGTTTTGTGATTACCTAGCTTCTTGCAAGGTTATGGGAAACTTTTGATTCCGAGTTACACAATTTTGCAGAAACCTTTTATTCCAGATTTTTTTTATTTGGTTTTTCTTTGCTATCTAGCTCAGTCGGTTTTTCGCATGACATAATCTATGGTTTTAACTCTGATGAGTTCAGGGTCATAGTAACCCGGTTTTACCAGGTTAAAGCATGATTAACTCCTCCAGGTTTAAACATCTAGGTCATAAATTGGCGTGTAACCATTGACTGGCAGGCAAGTATAACCAATATATTTTGGCGTTTGCCAGATTCTTGAGATATAGACTATGCTCTAGCATCAGCCCCCAAGTAATCATGAAAAAGAGATATCTTACTGTAATGATAAACTTATGAGATAGATGCCAGTAACTCAAATTTTGTCTAAGTCTGCCTTTTATTGCCAATCATAACATAGTGATTACAATGATCCTATGTATAATATGGCCTCAACTGGGCTATGTTCCATGGTCTTCCAGTTTCATCCTCAGATGTTCATGATTTATCAGCATCACACATATCAATGAGGTAGTATGATCCATTGTGTAGCTTCTTACTTACTACAAATGGCCCCTCACATGGAGGACTTAGCTTGTGCATCCCATCCTTCTTTTGGATTAAGCGTAACACCAGGTCCCCTTCTTGACAACTTCGAGTTTTAACTCTGCGGCTATGATATCGATGCAGGTCCTGCTGATATATGGTTGACCTGGATGCTGCAAGATCGCGTGCTTCTTCTAAAGCATCAAGCGAGTCTTGACGAGCTAACTCGTTCTGAGTCTCTACATAAGCAGCCACTCGTGGTGAATCATGACAGATATCACTTGGTAAACCTGCTTTAGCTCCATACACCAGGAAAAATGGTGTGTAACTTGTTGATCTGTTTGGAGTGGTTCGTATACTCCATAAGACGGCTGGTAACTCGTCGACCCAGCACCCCGCAGTTTTTTCCAGAGGTACCTAGACTCTAGGTTTGATACCTTTGAGTAATTCCTGGTTAGCTCGTTTTGCCTGTCCATTAGACTGTGGATGTGCTACCAAAGCAAGGTCAAGTCGGATATGGTTTTGTTCACAAAACTTCTGCATTTCCTCTTCTGACAAATTTGTTCCGTTGTCTGTTATAATGCTGAGTGGGTAACCAAATATCAACTTTTTTAAGAACTTGACTGCGGTAACTGCGTCACATTTGCTGATTGGTTCTGCTTCTACCCACTTCTAAACTTATCCACTGCCACTAAAAGATGAGTCTTTTTATCTAATGACCTTTTGAAAGGTCCTACCATATCAAGCCCCCAGACCGCGAAAGGCCAAGTTATGGGCATCATACGCAAATCCTGAGCTCGCACGTGGTCCTGTCTTGCATACCTTTGACATCCTTCACAGGTTTTCACTATGTTCTCTGCATCAGCATTTGCAGTAAGCCAGAAAAAACTATGTCTAAAAGATTTTTTAACCAAATATCTTGAACTTGCATGATGACCGCAATCTCCTGAATGAATTTCCCTCAAGATCTGACATCCTTTTTCTGGAGAAACACACCGCTGGAAGATTCCAACTACACTTCTCTTATGTAACTCACCATTGGTGACTGTATATGATTTTGACCTTCTGATAACCTGTCGAGCCATAACCTTGTCTTGCGGGAGTTCGCCTCTCGTAAGGTATGCCAGGTATGGCTCGGTCCACTCTGGACGTGTACGCAACACTGCTATCAATTCTGATTCCGGGTCTGGGTTTGTTAAGTCTTCTTCTGTTGGAATCTTGACCGACGGACTATGAAGTTCGTCTAGGAAAACATTAGGTGGAACTTTTTTCTTCTGGGAACCCAAACGAGCTAGTGCATCAGCCGCCTCGTTAAGACGTTGATCAATGTGATCAACCTGATACCCCTGAAAATATCCGGCTAACTGGGTAACCGCTCGTCTGTAAGCTGCCATAACTGGGTCTTTAGAATCCTAGGTTCATGTAACTTGCTGAGAAACAAGGTCTGAATCACCCAAACATCGAATCCGGGTTACACTCATATCCTTTGCAATTCGAAGTCCATGGAGTAAAGCTTCATACTGTGTTTATTATTAGTGCACTTGAATGAAATTTGTAAGACGTAGCAAAATTTATCACCTCTTGGGGATGTTAACACCACACCAGCTCCTGAACCTTCAAGTTGTTGAGAGCCGTCAAAATGCATAGTCCAATATTTTGTATCAGGCTTATCTGGTGGAACCTGTAATTGTGTCCAGTCATTTATAAATTCAATCAAAGCCTGAGACTTTATTGCAGTACTAGGCTCATACTTGATGTGATATGGCCCCATCTCAATAGCCCATTTTGGAACTCTCCCTGTTGCTTCTCTGTTCTGAATAATATCTGATAGGGGTGCTTAGCTGACCACGGTAATGGGATGTTCCTGAAAGTAATGTTTCATCTTGCGACTGGCCATGAATACCCCAAAAACTAACTTTTGCCAATGCGGGTAACGTTGCTTGGACTCTGTCAAGACCTCGCTGACATAGTAAACCGGGCGTTGGACAAGAGACCCTCATTTCCTTCCATCTTACGTTCCACAACTACAACCGCACTGACTGCCCTGTTATTAGCCGCTATGTATAGTAACATAGGTTCCTTTTTCTCAGGTGCACCAAAATTGGTGCATTAGAAAGTTGTTTTTTCAGAGCCTCCAAAGCCTCATCCGTCTCTTGATTCCATACGAAGGTGTCAGTTTTCTTCAAGAGTCGATACAAAGGTATAGCCTTTTCACCTAACCTGCTTATAAACCGGCTTAAGGCGGAGACACAACCTGTAAGCTTCTGAACGTCTTTCAGGCAAGTCTTCAGGTTATGTATAGCCTGAATTTTTTCCGAGTTTGCTTCAATACCCCTCTCTGAAATAATGAAACCTAGTAACTTTCCAGCTGGCACTCCGAAAACGCACTTTGTTGGGTTAAGTTTCATCTGGTATTTGCGTAAGCTGGCAAACATCTCTTCCAGGTATGAGATTAAAGTGTCCCCTTTCTGGGATTTTACCACTATGTCATCCACATAAGCGTGCACGTTTCGCCCAATCTGACGTTCCAAACAATTTTAAATACGCCTGTCATAAGTTGCTCCTGCATTTTTTAACCCAAAAGGCATTGACGTGTAACAGAAAGCTCCAAACGGAGTAATAAAGGACGTATTCTCTTGATCCTCTTCTTTGATTTTGATTTTGTGGTAACCTGAGTATGCATCCAGGAAACATAGCAATTCGCAACTAGCCGTAGAGTCTATAATCTGGTCGATACGGGACAAAGCTAACGGGTCCTTAGGGCATGCTTTGTTCAGGTATGTGTAGACAATGCACATCCTCCAAGTTCCATTTTCCTTGAGAACCAGGACTGGATTGGCTAACCACTTTGGGTGTAGCACCTCAACTATGAACCCTGCAGCTAGTAACCTTGCTATCTCTTCTCCAATTGCCTTTCTTCTCTCATCATTAAAGCGACGGAGGAATTGACGAATAGGTTTCAGATTAGGATCCCTTGGGACACCTGGCATGTCAGAAGGTTTCCATGCAAAGATGTCCCAATTCTCACGGAGGAACTTGATGAGCGCGCTTTCCTATTTCTCTGTCATATGAGCCCCACGCTAAACTGCTTAGATGAGTCGTCGGGGGTAAAGTCCACCAACTTGGTGTCTTGAGCAGACTGGAATTTTAACTTAGACTCGGCTGATGGCTTTTTGAGCGAGGTCATATCTTCTGGATCAACTTGGGACACCTGGCATGTCAGAAGGTTTCCATGCAAAGATGTCCAAATTCTCACGGAGGAACTTGATGAGCGCGCTTTCCTATTTCTCTGTCATATGAGCCCCCACGCTAAACTGCTGAGATGAGTCGCCGGGGGTAAAGTCCACCAACTTGGTGTCTTGAGCAGACTGGAATTTTAACTTAGACTCGGCTGATGGCTTTTTGAGCGAGGTCATATCTTCTGGATCAACTTGTGACTTATACAGTTTCAACTCTTCTTCTGCACAAGCGGTCTCTGCGTATGTTGCATCACCTTCCTCGCATTCCAGGGCTATGTCTCTGTCCCCATTAACAGTGATGTTTCCGTTAGGTCCTGGCATCTTTAGCTTGAGGTAGACATAGCAAGGTCTAGCCATGAATTTTCCATAGGCTGGTCGTCCAAATAAGGCATGATACGGACTTTTGAATTTTACGACCTCAAACGCCAGCATCTCCGTCCTGTAATTTTTAAATACTCCAAAAGCGACCTCAAGGTATATTTTCCCAATAGGTTGTGCGGACTTACCAGGTACGATCCCATAGAAAACGGTTGACGATGGCTGGAGTTGTTTCTCTTGCAGGTTCATCCTTTTGAATGTGTCGTCATAGAGTATGTTTATACTGCTTCCTCCATCCATCAACACTTTGTCTAACTTATAACCTTCAACTTGCGGAGCCACCACGAGAGCCACACTTCCCGGACTTTCAACTCTAGGCGGATGATCTGCCCTACTCCAGGTTATGGGCTGTTCAGACCAATTGAGCCATCTGGGGACAACAGGAGCTACCGTATTAACTGCACGTTTCTGCACCTTGCGTTCCCTCCTGCATGAACTTGTAGTAAACACATGGTATTGACCTAAGCTTAATTGTTTCGAGTTTGTTTGAAAACCGGAATTTCCTCCTTGATGACCCCCGCTTTGACTGTTTCCCTGGTTACCCTGCCCAGGGTGACCCGGACTCTGGTTTCCGGGTCCTGGATTGCTAGGTCCTGGGTGTCCGGCTCCCATGTTGCCGGAACTACCTCCTCCATTGCCTCTTGGTCCATAATTATTGTTACCACTAGGCCTGAAACCCTGCATGATGAAGCAATTTTCCCATGAGTGATTTGCTAACTTTCCATTTTTGCTATGTCTGGGACATGGTCCTTTCAGAGTCTGCTGAGCCTGAGCAAAACTGTTAGGTCTAAAATTTTGATTTCCTCTGCAATTAATCCCCTGCCGCTGATTTCTGTAACCTTTATTTGTGTTAGCCACTAAATCTGAGGTTCCTTCCCCATTTTTGCGCTTGTTATTGTTCAAATTCTGGGTGTTGCTGCTACTCTGATTCGGGTTCTGGCCACCCTTGTTTCCAGCTTTCTTTGCTTTAGCGGACTTCTCATCGTCGGAGTCCGCATCCTTTGTTTTGTCAGACTCTGCATACTTGGTCATTGCATCCATTAATTCTCTCATATCATTGATGTATCGCTTGATACGCCCCAGCTTGTGCTTTAATGGATAAAATCTACAATTTCGTTCCAAAGCTATGACTACTTGCTGAGCGGTAAGTCCAATTGATGAATATATGATTTCTGCGACACGTCGAGACCAGTGCTGAGCAGACTCCCCTTCCTTCTGGACAAAAATTTCTAGGTCTGTAATGGTCGTTGGTCGCTTGTAAGTTCCTTGAATTTTTTTGATGAATTGGTCTTTCAACTCCTGCCAGCTATTAATCGAGTTGACAGGTAAGTTTTTCAACCAAGACTTCGTAAGCCCCTCCAGCATCACACTTAAATATCACGCGCACACCGCGTATCTTACTTCCAATATCTCCATGGCCGTCTCATATCCCTCTATCCAGTCTGCAGGCTCCATGTGAGGTGTATAATTGACAACCCTGCGGGGTCCTTTGAAATCAGCTGGTATTCTCTCGTTCCTAATCGCGGGACCGAGGAATTGAATTCCAATTCTTCGAGACCTGGCCAGAGCTGGGTTTGAGACCGCGATTTGAAACGGGGTCTGAATATGAACTGGATTCCTGTTCTCCGGATCTACGAGCCTGTGTCCTGTATTCAGGGCCCCGGGCGCATAGGATACTGCTTGCCTAGGTGGGTTAGGATGCCCTCGGTTAGCATTGCTGGACCCTGCCGGGGCTGGGGAGTTTCCATGGTGACTTCTTGGTAAAGTTGTCCTACTGTGATAGGGAGTCGAGTGTATCCTGTCCTGGTTACTGTAATTCAACTGTTGAACCATTGTTGTTTGCAACATCTCAATAGCCCTCTGAGCCTCAACGGCCATAGGGTTATTGGGGTCGACTGGGATCTGCGCCAAGCTAGTAGTCGCTGCCCAGATGTTATCCATTGGATTATTGAAGTGACCCGGTGGCGTATGAAACCTTTCCTGTAGGGGCTGTGCTAGAGTTGGCACCGGAATTGGGCTACCGTGTAGCTGAACGGGTGGCTGGAAACGCGTTGGATGAGCCGGAGCAGGGATAACGGGCGGATTTATGTGATGATCTAGGCCGGCCGGGTTACCAGCTGCCGGGTTTACAACGGAAGGTGTAAATAAGTTCTGAATATTTGTGGGCTCGAGCCCTACCCCGAACTCGTTGTTCAAACGGGTACCGTGACGTCTATTCTGTACTTAGTCTAGCTCCCTTTGCTTGAAAGTGAGGCGAATTCCTTTCCTCTCCAAACGTGTAGCTTCCTCCAGAACTTCCAACCGAGCTTTGTTTATGCAAGTTGCTTCTGTTTCGATCTCTCGACGGGCATGGGTTATTTCCTGTCGGAGTCTTTCTATCTCCGCGTTATGCTGCTCCAGGTTTTCAGGGGTAATCGGTGTTGCTAGAATCTCATTTAATGAATCTATCACGGTCATCAACTCAGGCCTCGGGTTATATGGAACAGGTCCGGTTGGGTTGTTTACTGCTTCCACCGGCCTGGAGCCGGCTGCCCCGCGTCCTGTTGGAGGCGTCGCAGCTGGACCTTCCGGTGATACTGTTGGCCCGGTTAGTGTTGTGCCTGTAATGCCTGGTGCTCCGAGAAACAGATTTGAGGTTGAAGCCTCATTTGTGATCAAGTTTCCTTCCGAGTCATATCTAGGCTCGGCGGGCCGCGTGGGACTAGCCATGTAGACAGCGGCGTGATAAGTTGCCTCAGCGAAACCCTGCACATCCAGATCTGGGTCTCCTCCTAACCGGTCTCCAAAGAGCTGGTGGATCGAGCCTGTTTCGTCGCGATCGTCATTGTTTCCCACTGAGGCCTCCCCATCAGAATCTACTGTCGTGGTCTTCTCAGATATCGAATCTGATAGTTGGTCCGGTTCTGAAACTGCTATCCCGATGTACCCAATGAAGACATGGATCCCTCCGAAGGGGACATGAAATCCTGACTCCACGGAGGCGAACTCAGGGCCCCACGTGTCATGGTTGTAATAGTTCCCACGCCGTCTCCTCCTGAGCCGGCCTATCGCGAGCTTCTCGATCCCAAGTAGCGCTCCTTCCGAAAAGACGACGCTTCCGCGAGCAGGCCCCACGGTGGGCGCCAACTGTCGTGGTTTTGTCACGGCAAGTGTCCTCATACGAGAACTAGATTGCGAGGCCATTACTTCTAAGAGAAACTTCGAAATTGTTAAGGTGGAAACGAGAGACGCAAGTTCACCCAGGTTCGGCCCCTCTGTTGAGGGAAAAACCTACTCTTGCCTTCTTACTATCGGGGAACAAGGTCTCGATTACAAAGGGCGATTCTGGCTCTCGATGTCTCGAGCTCCTTGGCTATCAACTTAGAACTTGTCTTTCTACGTCCCAGGGTCTCGCCTTATATAGTGGACGAGACCTCCGGGTTACAAGGAGAGTCCGGGGCACGCCCGTCCTCAGAGTCTTAATACCTTCCGGCTCCTAGCCTCCTATCTCCTATTCCCATAATGGTCCGGCTCACCTTTGCCGGCCTTGGGCTACTTCGGCTTCTCGGGACTCTGTACCTTCCACGTCTGGTCCTTGGGCTACCTCTTCATCAGTCCGGATTATACTTAACCCGACTCTGCTTTAATGCAACCCGGATCGACCAGACATAAACCGGATCTGCCAGACATAACCCGGATCAGGTAGCCCTCATCCTACCGGGCGATATTCGGCTTATATTAGTGGCCCTTACCTGTTCCCCCAACAGGATTGACGTGGAAAGGCAATGACCATGGAGGTGCGAGAGAACTCCATTGGAGGTGGCTTCCCGATCACCTTCGCCGGACTCAACTCGTCAGATGGGCACAAACTCTTCCAGGGGAGTGAAACGGATCCTTAGGCGACATGCCCAAAGGTACGTGGCTTCCATTTTCCGTCTTTGTCTCCGACAATCATCAAAACATCACCGGAGGTTGGAATTTGATCTAGGCCTATAGTGAGGCCGGTATTAGAGCGGTCCGTTTCTGTTCTTGAGAAGAATGATTTGCCAGGGTGGACTGTTGTTCGTCGTCGCTGGAGATCACGTTGTCGTTGGATGTGGTGTCTGCGGGGATGCAAAATTTGAATTTGCAAAGGTTTTTGGTCGATATGATCGGCTAGAGAGAACCGGATGTCTCGGCCGCTGGATCGGGCGGGACCAGGACAGCAAGTGGGCCATGGGCTTGGCCTGGGCGTTGGTGCCATGCGTGCAGGTCAATGCAACCGTGGGCGTGTCTGTCAGGTGGGAGCACGACTTCCTGCTGGTTTTGGACCTAGGAGGCTCCTAGGTTTTACGTGGAGGAGTCGGGCTTTCGGTGTTCGCTTGACAGAGATCTCGCCGCCGCTGCAATGGTGTTCCGCCGTGGAGGGCAACGTGGGCACAGCGACCATTGAAGCAACGGCTGAGGTGGTCCGCCGCTGGATAGTTTTGGGAAGAATTTCATCCAGGATGGGCCGAGCGGCACCTATGGAGAACATGATGGTGCCAGCCGGGGATCGCAGGTCAACGACACGGCACCGCCACCGGTCTTCAATGCGGTCGCGGCTCCGCATGGAGCGCAGGTGTAGCACGGCAGTGGGGTTTTCAAAGGCAGGCAGAGGTATGACCAGGTGCGTGGATGCTACGAGCAAGGTCATGGCTATGGCCACCTTGGATACCGGCCTTATGGATATCGGAACGCTATCAGAGCTCACTATGCCCCCATGGTTTATCCTCTTGGTGGGGGGGGGCACACGGATGACGTGCTTGTGTCCACGGTGGCGGCAACTGAGCTGAAAGTGGTTGTTGCCCCTGTTCAGCAGCAGGTTACGATGGTAGCGACTAGAGGGCTGCGGCGCCGGTAATCGCGGTGAAGGCTGCATCGGTCCCTGTTGAGAGAGTTTCAGCGGAGCAGTTGGCCTCCGCGGTGCGGGGGCAGTCCAGAAAAAAGCAGAAAAGGAAGAAAAGCTCAAATGTTTTAGATTTGGTGTTTCTGGTTACATGTTGGAGGGGTTCTCGACGCAGGTGTGTAAGTATTGTGGAGGTCCGGTTCATGTTAATGGAGCTTGTCACCTGCTGGCAGTGCCAAATCCTCACCTAGTTATGTATGGATACGCTCATGATGAGCTGATCTTTTTTGGAATACCTTTGTCTGAGCATTATAGACGCAAGATGGAGAATTCTAGGTTGGCTTCGATTGTTGTATAGAAGGGACAGATGACTATTCCCTAGGTGGTGATGCAAGTTCAGCGGTTGGTTCCTACGGAGGGTTTTGTTTGAAATGTTCAGCAGGTGGGGAATAATGTGTTCAAAGTGGTTTTTCCAACCAAGACTGATTTAGAGAGATTTATGTTTTTGGGACTTGCAGAGTGCTAAATAGCTCATGTGAGATGACAGTTGACAGTTGGGCGCAGAAAATTGAGCCACGTGATACATTGCGATGCTTCCGGGTGAGGGTTTCGGGTATCCTGGAGGTGCACACAGGAGATTTCATCACTCTTTGGTCTGTTGGATACATGGTTGGGATGACAAAGAAAGTGGACATGGTGTACACGCGTAAGCATGGTGTGTTACGTATCTTAGTGGGTTGTATTAACTACACTAAAATACCATCTACCCTTCCGATTTATATTAAGGATGGGCTTTATGAGCTCGCCTTTGAGGGGAGGGAGAAGATAATGGCACAAAATCTGAGGCTGAGAAGGAGCAAGAAGAGGATGATGACGATGAGGATGATCTTGCTTATGACTTAAGAGATTCTGTAGCCAAAACTTCGTCAAATACTTCTTCAGTCAGGGAGGGGAATGAAGTCTAGTCAGTTGACTCTCCAATGTTAGATCAAAATAGTGCGCTGGGTTCCAAGGGACCAATTGCATCAGAGGTACACAAGATGGGACTGGTTTTCTCGCTGAAGTTACGTGGACAGTTTGATTTGTTCGGTGTATCTTGTGGCGATGGCTGTGGGAAGAATAAGAGGAATCATTTGATTGATGCTTCCCAGATGGTTACGGTTGAGGTGGATATGAGTGTGCAGGTCGATGGAGTGTTGTTGACACCGGCGGATGAGCCGTCTAACTCCCTGTTTGAGCTATAGGCGACCATGGGGCTGGGTGCTTCTCTGGTCGGTGGCACCAGGGAGCTGGGCGCCATTGATGGTGCTCGCGCCAAGGGGTTTGGCGTGTTCCCCCATGATGGTGTGCCTATCTCGTTGCCACGGAGTCCAGCTAGGTTGATGTTGATACCTTAGGGACGTTCGTATTCCTCCTCACCTTGGTCGGGCGGACCATATGGGGGGTTAGGCATGCTGTGGCGGTGGAGGTTGTGTCGAGCAACGCGGACCTCACCCCTACCAAGGTGATAGGGGCGCGGACCGTGAGGAGATAGTGCAGTTACACCGCGTGCTCGTGCCACAGTCAGGCGGAGCAAGGTATGGTTTGGATGATGGTATTTCGTCTGGGGTGGCTACTCCATCTAAGGAGGAGGTGATACCTTACATCGGGATTTCGTACCCGGCGACTTCGGTGGATGTGCCTGTTAGGGAGCGGGCTTCCCTTCGTGCGGCTGAGCTTGGTGATCAGTTGGCAGGTATGAGTTTGCCCTCAAATTCTTTGTTTCTTTTTTCAAATGAGGTTATTATTGAACGTGCATCTAAGATTGGGAGTTTTGTTGGGTTCTTCGTCCAGATATAGATAGTGCTGCATCTTTTTTTAAAGCAACTGACTTTCACGTAAATTTACGTTTTTGGATAATAATATTGCTTCTCTGGATGATTCGAGATCACAAGCTTGGTAGTAAAAAAGGCTTTGAATCTTTGTGAGGACTATGATACTGATGTTGATGAGGGCATGTGGGATCATATGGATGTTTTGTCCCAGGGTGTCAACGTGAAAGGAACCCGTAAGAGCAATAAGTCAAGTGCGTACGTTAAACAAAGAAGAAGTGCTAAGATAAAGAAAATAAATAAATATTCGAGATGAAAGGTTACTTTTGGAATAGTGATGGTTTTGGGGATCCTGCAAAACACTTGGCTGTGAGAGAAGCAATTAGAGAGCTTAGATTAGAATTTGTGGCGATTATGAAACATGGAGAGCAAATTTTTCATCTAGTTTTTTAAGTCAACTCGCTGGTGGATTGGACATAGGTTGGTACTGTTTACCACCTCATGGGAGGTCGGGAGGCATTCTAGTTGGATTCAACTCTGCTATGTTTACTGTGCAGAAGGTTATAGCGGGGGATTCCTCGGTTAAATTTCATCTACGCACAAAGGACGATGGATTTCTTTGGGTGTTGGTTGTTGTCTATGGGGCTGCCTAGGATGACAAAAAAGCTGCTTTTCTATCCTAGTTGGTTTGCGTCTATGAAGGTGAAACACGACCCATATTGGTTGGTGGTGATTTCAATATTAATCGCATGCAAGAAGAGAAAATATTGATAATTTTAATCCTAGGTGGCCATTTATTTTTAATGCTATCATTGAAAGCCTTTATATAAAAGAATTGGAATTTTCAGGGAGGCAATATACATGGACTAGTAGACGATATGTACCAACTCGAGAGAAGTTGGATCGGATACTGGCTAGTATTGATTGGGAACAGAAATTCCCGTTGGTAACGGTGCAGGCTATGACTCGAACGGTGTCGGATCCACACACCGTTATTCGTGGATTCTAGAGATTCGGCTCATACAGGCAATAAAGAGATGCTTTCCTTTGAGTTGGCTTGGCTGAGGCAGCCAGGTTTTTATGAGCTGGTAAAGACCAAATGGTTGTCTACTACAGCGGTTAATAGTCTAGTGGAACATTGGCAAAATAAAATAAGGCATCTTCCTAGTTTTTTTAGAGGATGGGCCAAAAAGTTGAATGGGGAGTATAAAATCTTGAGAGATAAGTTACTCCTGCTCATGAACGAGTTAGATTTGAAAGCAGAGCATACCCTTCTTTCCGAGGCGGAAAGAACTGCAAAAGTGGAGGCAGATTCCTTTTTAGCAAAACTTCACCGAGATGAGGAGTCTAAGTGGGCTCAAAGGGATAAAGTGAGGCATATTGATGGCTAGGTTGAGACTCCAAGTACAGAGTGTGTAGCTAGTGGCAAGCCTTCTTCCCCACGAGGGTGACTCGAGGGTTTATATCGAACTCTTGGGGAGCCAGTATTTCAGCAGTTGTCTTCCAAGCTTCCTCCAGGATCCTGCAAACAAGTAGAGAATTTTGTGCCCTCAACCTCACCAAGTGGTTGTCAAGCACAAGGTGTGAGACTTCTAAATTGCAATACAAAACTGAAAGTAAATGTGCAATAATTAAATCTACTACTAAATGCAAATGAGAAAATAAATATGCAATGGATTGTTTTTGTATTTTTGTGATGCAAGTGGTGATGGAGATAATGTAAATTCGAATTGGAGATGCAAGTAAAGTAAAGTGCAAGTAAAGTAAATTGCAGCAAAGTAACTATAGTGTTTTCTTATATTTAAAATAGGACTGGGGTTCATGGTTTCACACTTGCATTCTCTCAAATAAAGTGGTAGACGGTGGACATAAAGAATTACATGTGAGATTACAATAACATGTTTAACATTGAGTACTTTCATATGGGCATCACGTCCTAGCATAGAGATCTCTACGGTATTGATCCCTCTTATACTCCACCAAGATGCGAAATAAATCATAACACCTCGATAATTAAGGAAAAACCAGAGTATAGCTTTAAGCAATGTGACATGAAGTTGAAGTAAGAACTTGCTAGATCTAGTCATGGAGATTGATTAGTGTCACTTCAAATCCCCGGTAACAAGGTACTCCTTTTTATCCCTAGTGAGGTAACTAAGAAAGGTTTAACAAAACCTAAGTAGATCGCTGAACTTCTGTCACTTTCACAGCACTAGCCACCCCCCGTTACTCCAACTAATGCACCCATCACCACACACACGCTCTCAAGAACTAGATTGATCAAAGCTAGCAAATAAGAACGGGGTACATAAGATACATCTACTCAAATAACTCAAGAGAAACAATTGCAATCTCAGATTAAATAACTCATAGAAAAGATCCACCACATAGGAATTACAACGGTGCCCGTAATCATGTGAGGCAGCTCATATGGATCTAATTAGTGAAGCACATAGAGAGAGAGATACAAGTGCTACTTCCACAAACCCATAGCCCTGGGGTGGACTACTCCCTCTTCATGGAGATGTCGATGGAGATGACGTTGGAGGGGTAGGAGATCACACCAGCGGCCCCCGCCGGAGTTTTCCCCCTCCAATCTGGAACTTCTGGTCTCTGTTTCGGTGTTTCAGTGTTTCGGCGGCACTCTTCTCCGTAAGGGTACGGGGACCCTTTTTATAGTCGATTTTAGGTCAAGACGGAGTCGGTAAGTCGAAGATGGAAGGAATTGGGGCCACAGGGGCCAAAAGGGGGCCTCTCACGCGACCAAGGAATCTGGCCGCGTGGAGGGTCCTCTTGTGTCCTTGCCCAATTCTCATGGATCCTTCGCCCGCAAGTCTTGTCCTTCCAAGAAAATGACCCCCACAGATTTTCAGGTGATTTCGCGGAAGTTTGCCCCCTGAAACGTCAAAAATATAGAAAATGGGGTTTCTGACAGGCAGGGTTAATTCCATAAAAGTTGGGGGACTTTGTAATTTGACCCCAAAATACTATAAAACATTGAATTATACCCTTATATGATGCAATATGTAATAGAAAACCATGTGAAAATATGCAAAATTCATCTATGCATTTTACATGCATCAACATCCCCAAGCTTAACCCATGCTCGTCCTCGAGTATGAAGGTGATAAAACTAAGATGGGTTTGCATATTGAAAATCATGGGATATCAAGGAGGATTATTCATGCTACATATAATCAAATGATTAATACTAGAAATGAGTAGCAATATACAATTCATGTTGTAAGAAAAATCAAATATGCAAGCAAATGCTTCATGAATGTTAACAAAGTGTATAATGAAATAAAAGCACTATGGACCAAATGCATACACAAAATGAAAAATAAAATCCTATATTGGTCAAAGAATAGCATAATGTAGAATAGAAAATATAGTGGACACTTTGGAGAAAATTGAGTAGAGGTAAAACATGATCAAGTCTAATTTAGCCTCTAAATTATTCAACTAAAATTACTAATTGAAATGTGGTATCCATTGATCTAGGACTCTCATTGCCCCTTTATCACTAGCATCTTAAAATTGTGAGTATTGAAGTAATGAGAATGACAAGGTGGTTGAAAGTCTCATGCCCCGTGAGTGTGAAAACCTACTACATGATTACTCAACTTAAGATTCCTAATAAGCTTTGTACAATCATAATAAGTATTAATGACATCATAGAGAACCGCAAAGAGGTACCTCTTGCCCCATGACATGGAAACAAGCCCATGTTACAATGACAAGATGAACAAACGGAGTAGACTCATCATCCTTTTTATTTTCATTCACTATTATGCATAGCTTCTTATTTTATTATAGGATGTGTTGTAGAGTCACTCAATCTGTAAGTAAATTTCCACCATGATAAAGCATGGCTTGGGTTAGCGGCCCAATGCGTTTCTCTAGTCATATAGATACTTACTCATCAAAACTTACTATTCCTCTATTTCATTTCGGCATGGCAGGAGTCCAAAAACAAAAGTACATGATATCAACCAAATGTAAATTTTTTTGTGCAATGTTGAAAGCTTTCCGGTGAGACACGTTTATAGCTAGCAACCAACCACACACTTGTCAAACGCAAAACTTGTGGCTCCCATTACTGGGTCATGTTTATTAGATGCATAAAAAGTAAAGTGTGCCTTCAAAAGTTCGTGAGAGTCCTATCCCAAGTTCAACCCATGAAAATTAATAAAGTGAATATCTTAATTTAGAACAAAAATAACACAATAACATGGTGAACATACTCGGAATAGCAATGAAGCTAATGGGAAGATATGGTGGACTCACTGGAAATACTTGGCTAAGGAGTGTTGGAAACAAGTTTTTACTTGTTGGAATTTTTAAATTTTTGGGATAGCAAGAGGGATATAGTTGACCAGCTACTATGCATGCATATGTCCATAGAACTACTCATTTCATGACAAACTAAATAAACCAGCAATTAACATCAAGTACATGAATAAGAGATAGCTCAAGACAACATTATTGCAAATTTCTACACATAAAAAGCCTATAAATCATGCAAACATATGTAGCTCTTCAAATCAACCATGGCATCCATATTCCAAGTCATAATACTAGCATCCAATTATTCCAACCCCAAACTCCAGTAGCTCAATCTCATATATGGTCTTATCAAAACAAAAATAAAAACAAAAACTAGACGCTTCAAGTCTCTACGATAAATGCTTTGCTTAGAAAAACAGAAAGTAGACGTGTGCTAACCAAAAGAGTGTAGCTCCAGTGGGGTGTTCATAACATCCCCAAGCTTATGGCTTTCACCATTCTTGGATGTCTTGAGCTGCAGCTCCTCTATTCCCTGTGAAAAAACTTCACAAAACATGTTTCTCCCATTCTTTTTCTGTGGGGTGAGATTAGCAAGGACAAACAAATCACATGCTTGCTGTGCAAAATTCCAAATCAAACGCTCCAGTAGATAGAAAATAAGGTTCATTATGTTGTATGTTCACTCTCTTGCTTGAAAGAATCATGGAAATTCGATTCCCAAGCCCAAAGAGTGATAAAACAAAAGAAGGCAGAATCTGTCCAGAAAAGCAGCAGCAGAAAAACAAACGTTTTTCCCTAATCTAGACTCGTCAAAAAATTAAGCCAATTTTTGTGCTTACAGAGAACGAAAGGTTGCAGAACATACTAAAAATTTAGCTCATTACGACATACCAATAAAAAAAGTAAAATCATACGGTGAGCAGACTCGTGCTGAAACAGAAATTTCATGCACTAGGATAGCCACTTATAAGTCCAAATGGGTTTGACTTGACTCTTTATTGAAAACTCCAGAATTAAAACAAAAAAACTAATCTCTTGAGACAGCAAGAGGACACTAGGAAAATCCAAACAAAAACAACCGGGTTGCCTCCCGTAAAGCGCTTTCTTTATAGCCATATAGCTAGGCTTTACTTACTTGATAATCAAGAGGGATAAAGCTCATGAGGGAGATTGTTCTTCAGCGTGCCCCTCTTCCTTGGGAAGTGCTCCATGATTTTCTTGTGAGGGAACTGAAACTTGACATTCCCTTCCTTGGAGTCTATGATTGCACCTGTAGTACGAAGAAAAGGTCTACCCAAAATAATAGGACTAGGGGATTTATCCCCCATATCCATAATAATGAAATCAACGGGTACGAAAGTCATGTGCAATTCAATCATAACATCTTTTACTTGTCCTACAGCATGTTTAGTAGAGTTATAAGCAAGGACAAATTCACTTGAGCACTTTTCTAAATTTTCTAGTTCTAGCAATTCATATAATTCTTTAGAGAGTACCGATACACTAGAACCTAGATCTAACATAGCATGGTGAATTTCTTTTCCAATTGAAACTAGCACCTTGGGGATCCGTGCATCCCCAAGCTTAGGAGGTATCATGGCCTCATTCTTGTACCTAGCAATTTTTTCTTTCAAGACATGATTAGCAATATAAGATCCAAAGCCAGGTTGATTAACATTTATAGTGGGATCACTAGCTAATTTTTGTAGAGTAGCAATAAGTTCTTGCAAGCTACTTTTTTTGAAATCAAGCAATGGATCCTTAATTTCAGTAAGCATCATAATTTCCTCTACTTTTCCTTTTCTATTATGCATATTAAAAATCTCATAGCGATCATCAAAAATATCCTCGGGTACTTCCGCCTTTTTTAAGCTCTCTTTAATTTTAACCTCTAAGAGCAAACTTTCAAGCAAAACATGGGTATTTGCAGCATTAGTACTAGTAAAAGATCCCCCACATTCATTATCTAAAAAGGCTCTAGAAGTTTCAGAAAGTCCCTTATAAAGCATATGCATAAGTATCCAATCTCTAAAGCCATGCCCTATTCCATATGCTCTACTTCTAAATCTCTCCCATGCTTGTATCATTGATTCATCTTTTTCTTGTTTAAAGGTAATGAGCAATTGTTTAACATTGTAATTCTTTTCAGCATGACAAAACCTTTCAATAAATGCAGCCCTTAAGTTGAAACAAGTAGTAAAATTGCTAGGAGGCCATCTTAATATCCAATCTAATGCTTTGCCTCCTAGTGAGTAGGGAAAGAGTTTAACTTTAGTAGTGTTGATGTTTGCATGATTCAAGTTCAAAGTTTTGCATATTTCATCAAATTTCTTAAGATGGAACAAAGGGTCTTCTTTAGGCTTTCCATAGAAACGAGATTCATAAATCATTTTAATAACACTAGGATCTACCTCTAATTTTTCAACGGGAATATTTAGCTCTTGAGGGGAATTCCTAACACTGAATGGCCAATAAGTTCTCTGCTCCATTTTCCAAGTTTTTATGTAGTTTTTAATTTTTTATGCAAAACTGAAAAGTAAAGTAACTAGACAAATTCGAAATACTAAAATAAACTAGATAACTAAATGCAAAGCTAAAATCCAAACTAAAATAAAATATGCAAGACAAAACAAAAACAAGAACAAAAACAAAAAAAAGACAAGAAACAAAACAATCTACTTGAAAGAAGGTGGAGATAGAAAGGACGGTACTCACATAGGTGCAACCTCCCCAAGCTTAGGTGTTTGCACACCTTGTTGGTGATGAAGACTTCTTGTGAGCTCCCTTGGACAACTCCTTCACCTATGGCTCCCCGGCAACGGTGCCAGAAAAATGCTTGATGGTAGGTTGAGACTCCAAGTGCAGAGTGTGTAGCTAGTGGCAAGCCTTCTTCCCCACGAGGGTGACTCGAGGGTTTATATCGAACTCTTGGGGAGCCAGTATTTCAGCAGTTGTCTTCCAAGCTTCCTCCAGGATACTGCAAACAAGTAGAGAATTTTGTGCCCTCAACCTCACCAAGTGGTTGTCAAGCACAAGGTGTGATACTTCTAAATTGCAATGCAAAACTGAAAGTAAATGTGCAATAATTAAATCTACTACTAAATGCAAATGAGAAAATAAATATGCAATGGATTGTTTTTGTATTTTTGTGATGCAAGTGGTGATGGAGATAATGTAAATTCGAATTGGATATGCAAGTAAAGTAAAGTGCAAGTAAAGTAAATTGCAGAAAAGTAACTAGAGTGTTTTCTTATATTTAAAATAGGACCGGGGTTCATGGTTTCACACTTGCATTCTCTCAAATAAAGTGGTAGACGGTGGACATAAAGAATTACATGTGATATTACAATAACATGTTTAACATTGAGTACTTTCATATGGGCATCACGTCCTAGCATAGAGATCTCTATGGTCATATTGATCCCTCTTATACTCCACCAAGATGCGAAATAAATCATAACACCTCGATAATTAAGGAAAAACCAGAGTATAGCTTTAAGCAATGTGACATGAAGTTGAAGTAAGAACTTGCTAGATCTAGTCATGGAGATTGATTAGTGTCACTTCAAATCCCCGGTAACAAGGTACTCCTTTTTATCCCTAGTGAGGTAACTAAGAAAGGTTTAACAAAACCTAAGTGGATCGCTGAACTTCTGTCACTTTCACAGCACTAGCCACCCCCCGTTACTCCAACTAATGCACCCATCAGCCCACACACGCTCTCAAGAACTAGATTGATCAAATCTAGCAAATAAGAACAGGGTACATAAGATACATCTACTCAAATAACTCAAGAGAAACAATTGCAATCTCAGATTCAATAACTCATAGAAAAGATCCACCACATAGGAATTACAACGGTGCCCGTAATCATGTGAGGAAGCTCATACGGATCTAATTAGTGAAGCACATAGAAATAGAGATACAAGTGCTACTTCCACAAACCCATAGCCCTAGGGTGGACTACTCCCTCTTCATGGAGATGTCGATGGAGATGACGTTGGAGGGGTAGGAGATCACACCGGCGGCGCCCGCCGCAGTTTTCCCCCTCCAATCTGGAACTTCTGGTCTTTGTTTTGGTGTTTCGGCAGCGCTCTTCTCCGTAAGGGTACGGGGGACCCTTTTTATAGTTGGTTTTAGGTCAAGACGGAGTCGGTAAGTCGAAGATGGAAAGAATTGGGGCCATAGGGGCCCAAAGGGGGCCTCTCACGCGGCCAAGGAATCTGGCCGCGTGGAGGGTCCTATTTTGGGCCTCCTTGCCCAATTCTCGTGGATCCTTCGCCCGCAAGTCTTGTCCTTCCAATAAAATGACCCCCGCAGATTTTCAGGTGATTTCGCGGAAGTTTGCCCCCTGAAACGTCAAAAATATAGAAAACGGGGTTTCTGACAGGCAGGGTTAATTCCATAAAAGTTGGGGGACTTTGTAATTTAACCCCAAAATACTATAAAACATTGAATTATACCCTTATATGATGCAATATGTAATAGAAAACCATGTGAAAATATGCAAAATTCATCTATGCATTTTACATGCATCACATATTCAGGAAGGGGGAACAATATGAGGTATTTTCATTTGATTACAAATGGTAAACATCATAAGAAACATAATTTTCAGTTAGAAAAAGATGAAGGTAGAATTATAGGCCAACAAAACTTAAAAGTATTATTTTTTGAGTATTATAAGAAGTTGTTTGGAGCGCCGGTTCCATCTTCTTTTTCTTTGGATGAATCTTTTCGTGATGATCTCCCTCGAGTGTCCATTGATGAGAATGAAATCTTGTCACTTCCTTTTGTGGAGAAGGTGGTGTGGCAGGCTATTTATCAAATGGAACATAATAAGGCTCCGAGATCGGACGGGTTTCCAGCGGAGTTTTACCTAATATTTTGGGAGGTTATCACATGGGATTTAATGGAGATGTTTGCCCAGTTGAATTCAGGGTATTTACACAGTTCAAGTTGAACTTTGGTGTAATCACGATGTTTCCCAAAAAAGAGCATGCAAGCAGAATTGAGGAATATAGGCATATCTGTTTGTTGAATGTGATTTTTTTTACGAAAGTAGGCACAAACAGGGTAACCTCTATTGTGCAGAGGGTTATTGGACCTTCTCAATCTACATTACTTCCACGGAGGAATATTTTAGAAGGAGTTGTTGTCCTACATGAAACAATTCATGACCTAAAGAAAAGGAAAATGGATGGTGTCTTAATCAAAATTGATTTTGAGAAAGAGTATGATAAAGTTAACTGGTCATTTCTTCTACAAACAATACACATGAAGGGATTCACACCTAGGTGGTGTGATTAGGTGGCTAGGTTTGTTCAAGGAGGGAGCTTCGGGGTTAGGTAAATAATTACATTGGTGATTATTTACAAACGCTATAATGATTGCTTTACGGAGATCTGTTTTCTCATATTTTTTTAATTTGGTTGTTGATATGTCGGTTGTCCTTTTTGCCAGAGCAAAAGAGGACAGTCAAGTGGGTGGTTTAGTACCTCACCTGGTAGAAAGGGGGTATCTATCCTGCAATACACTGATGATACTATTCTTTTCCTTGAGCATGATCTTGAGAAGGATGTTAATATGAAATTAAGTATGTCCATCTTCAAACAATTCGGGTTTAAAGATTAATTTCCATAAGATCGATGTCTTTTGTTTTGGACTTGCTAATGACTTTCAGCAGGAGTATAGGCAAGTTTTTGGGTGGTACCTTGGTGCTCTTCCCTTTAAGTATCTTGGGATACAGATTCATTACCTTAAACTACTCGATAGAGAATGGAAACATGTAGAGGACCGTTTTGAGCAGAAACCGAGTTCTTGGATAGGAACGTTTCTCTCATATGGAGATCGCCTTGTCCTCATTAATTCAGTTTTGTCAAGTTCCAATGTTTCTGCTATATTTCTTCGAGTTACTTTTTGGAGAAGAGATTAGATTTCTATAGGTCTCGTTTCTTTTGGCAGCATGATCAGATCAAAAAGAAATATCTCCTTACCAAATTGGAGTGTTGTGTGTCGTCCTAGAGACAAAGGTGGCCTTGGGATTGAGTGTCTTGATGTTAAGAATAGATGTTTTCTTGCGAAGTGGATATTTAAACTCTTACATGAAGATGGGGTGTGGCATGAGTTGCTACAAAATAAGTATATTAAAGGTTTACCCTTAATTCAGGTTGAGCTCAAACCAATAGATTCTCCATTTTGGAATGGGGTTATGGTGGTTAAGAAATATATTTTTGATCACATTTCCTTTTCCATTGGTAATGGGCAAAGTAATAGATTCTAGGAGGATCCATCGTTGGATGAAACGCCATTATCTATGCAGTATTCCACCCTCTTTAGTGTTATGCAACACAAGATTGTGGTAGTTTCCCATGTCCTTGATCATGATCTTACAAATATTGAATTCAGGAGAGCCTTATATGGAGAAAAATGGATTTAGTGTCTTCATTTAGTTGAGAGATTATTGGCAGTCTCTCTGAATTAGGAGAAGGATTCGATTTCTTGGAAATTAATTGACCTTATGAATGGTAATACTAGATTATTACTCAAATAATTATGGAAAATAAAGGTGCCCCTTAAGATTAAGATCTTTATGTGGTTCCTTAATCGTAAAGAGTTACTCACTAAGGATAATCTAGTTAAACAAAGATGGAAAACATGTACAAGTGTGTATTTTGTGATAGGGATGAAACGATTGATCATTTACTTGTTACGTGTGATTTTGCTCGAAAGATTTTGAGATTGGTGCACTTCACTTTCAGCATAACTCCACCAACTTTGTTACAAATACGTTTGGTAATTGGTTAAATGGGATTGATAAGTCTACTAACGCGAGTATACACATTGGTGTGTGTGCTTTTCAGTGAGCAATTTGGAATTGCATGAATGATGTGATCTTTAACAATGTGACATCTGGTAATTTTTTTCATGTTATTGATCGGGCAACTCACTAGATTAATTTGTGGCCATCCCTCCTCCCAGATGACCAGCATGGACGTTTGGCTGCCGGATGCGCTCGGTTGATTGCGGTCGTACGGACTATTCAACAAGGGTGGATGGTTGCATAATACACTGTTACCATGGGTAGCGATTTAAGGATGATATCTTTTTTTTTGGTGGTTGAGCCACTTGTTCTAATGGTTTATTTGTAATTTTTTTTGAATATTTGCTACTAGAGACCTGTTCTTTTAATATAAAAGATGTGTTCATCAACTTGATGTAGAGGCTGGGATTACCCATTTCAAAAAAAAATCTATTAAATATGACATGACTCGGGCTAGGAATCCAAAAAAAAATTGTGTCTTTTTGAACGAATGCAAGGATTAGAAAATTAATTCATAAAAGTGATATTAATTGCATTGTCCGGGCAGGTGTAAACTCTTTAGCCTATGAAGAGATTCTCGGTTGTATTGCTTATTAAGTATCTGGGGGAACCAGTAGACAAGAAGAGAATAAAATTTTCTTATTAGAAACTGCTTATGCGTGTGAACACACGTTCGTTGGGAGACCCCAGGAGGAAGGTATGAAGACTGCAGCAGCAAGTTTTCCCTCAGAAAATAAACCAAGCTTGAATCCACCAGTAGGAGGAAGGAGAAACTTGTGAAGGTTGATGCAGTTGAGATGGTAGGGCGCACTACTGGTTCAGCAGCAACATGGAACCTATACAACACAATCAATTCACTTTGCCCCAATGAAGCAGTGAGGTTATCAATCTCACCGGTTTTGCTGATAACAAAGAGGTTAAATTTATGTTGTGGAAAACAGTAGTAAAACAATATGGAAATAGTAATAGCAGCGTGAAAACAGTGGAAATAGTAATTGCAGTGGTTGTATTATCAGTATGAAAAAATGGACCGGGGTCCACAGTTCACTAGTGGTGTCTCTCCATAAAAGATAGATAACATGTGTGGTGAAAAAATTACAGCTGGGCAATTGATATATATTGAAACATGCATGACATGATGATTACTATGTGATTCATGGGGGCATTACAACAAGATACATAGATCGTTATCCAACTGCATCTATGACTAATAATCCACCCTCCGAATATCATCCGAACAAACGTTGGGTATTAAGTTGCCAGCAACAGATAATTGCAGTAAGAAAAGTGGGTAAGGTAAACAAAATAACAATCGTTGTTCTCTCCCTAATGGAAACAACACATCCTCCATCCGTCACGTTTCTGTCACACGAGCACAATTGCAAAGGAGGCATGAACCCACTACCGAGCATAAATACTCCCTCTTGGAGTCACTAGCATCTACTTGTCGAGAGCATCTACTAACAACGGAGAGCAGGAAAGTTCATAAATAACATACACATGAAGACAACATGATAGATTGATAATCAAGAGACATAGCATTCAACATTCATCGGATCCCAGCAAACACAATATGTAGCATTACAATAAGATGATCTCAATCATGTGGGGCAGCTCACGAGATCTAAACATGAGGCATAAAGTGGAGAAGACAACCATCTAGCTACTTCTATGGACCCATAGTCCTGGGATGAACTACTAACGCATCACCCCAGAGGCGGGCATGGTGGTGTAGAGCCCTCCGGTGCTGATTTTCCCTCCCGGCAGGGTGCCGGGGAGAACTCCAGAACTCTCCCGATCTCGAGTTCACGATGACGGTGGCCTCGGGTATTTTTCGTGAAAAAAGTGGGATCTTTTTAGGGTTCACGTATCAGGGAAATAAATAGGCGAAAGGGCGATGGCAGTGGACGCCCGAGGGGCCCACACCACCCCAGGAGCGGCCAGGGGGCGCGTCGCCCTATGGTCTGGCCCCTCTCCTGGCCTCTTTGGGACTCCGTGGAACCTTCGGGAATTCTAAGACTTCCGAGCTTCGAATTTTCCAATTCCGAGAATATTTCTAGAACAACTTTTGAAACTAAAAACAACAGAAAACAAGGAACTGGCTCTGTGGCATCCTGTCAATAGGTTAGTCCCGGGAAATCGATAAAAATGACATAAAGTGTATAGCAAACAAGTAGCAAATATAATGAAAACAACACGAAACAACAGAAATTATAGATACGTTTATGACGTATCAACATCCCCAAGCTTAGTTCCTACTCGTCCTCGAGTAGGTAAACAACAAAACAAATAATTTCTGAGGTGACATGCTACCAACATAAACTTGATCATCAATATTGTAAAAGCATATGTAAGCTGAGATCATAGTACTTTAAACACAAGCATGATAGATATAATTCTAACAATAAAACATAGAAATCACTTTCCATCATGCAAAGTAACACAAATAAAAGATCATGAATAATTTTGCACTTGAAAGTTATATGTGTGTTTCAAGGATAGAGAAAACATAGCAAAGTGATATTTCGCTTGTCCTTAAGAGTGGGGCTAACATAAATGCCAGGGTACCTTCAAAGTTTAAGAGAAAGACTAGAACAAATAATTTTAGAGCAAGTAATAACACAACATGAATCAATTAATAATGATTCTGGAAAAATGCACATTAAACTCAGAATGGAAACTATGCTCTCTCAACTTTGCATAAGGTTAGAAGATGGAGACTTAACATAAAAGTAGAAGAAATGCCATTCGCAGAGGGAAGCATGGATCACTCATGTGCTAGAGATTTTTATTTTATTAAACAGAGGTATAAAAATTTTGACACTCCTCCCAACCTTTCTTACACAATCCATGGCTAACCGAATTCTCGGGTGCCTACCAACAATCACATACCATGGAGGAGTGTCTATTTTTAGAGAGGTGTGTATGTTTATGTCAACGAATGGTAAACAGAAAATACAATACGTCACAAGCCAACTAGACTTCACAAGATAGGCTCTCATTGAAGGACGCAGCTGGGTAGAAGGTCATCCCTGTTTCTCTTTTGTTTACACAATTATGCTTTGACTGATAAATCAAGGGGAAAAGAGTGAAGAGAATTTTTTTGTATTAATTTGGTGTTGGGCACCCCGCTGCCAACTCTTCTATCAATTGGATAAGCGGATGAAGCCACTAGTCCATGGTGTGAAATTCAATCAAAAATTGTGATAAAGATTCTCTATTTACATCCTCATGAGCTAAAACAGGAACACAAAACAAGAGTAGGTTTGAAAGTTTTAAAGGTAACACATGAGCAATTTACTTTGGAGTGGTGGTTAAATACCACACGTAGCTAGGTATGGTGGACACATTTGGAATACTTTGGTTTTTGGAGGTTGGATGAACGAGTGGAGCTCATACTCAGTACAGGTGGAGCCTAGCAAAAGACTGGGAGTGAAAAAACAAGAGAGCATAATGGCCATAATCATGCATAGCGACAAAAACATCATTAATCAAAGAATAGGTGGTACTATAAGTTCAAAAACTAAATGATCATAGAGGCTATAAGTGACTGGTTTGTAGTCATAAACATGGTGTAAGCATGCGCCAAGTCAGCCAAATAAAACATTCAAAGGAGAACACCAGAAATTTATGCTTCAATATGACAAGAACAACTCATGATTCTTTCAATGGCACATTAAACACTCTCATCTATTCGAGACAAATCATGCTACAAAAATAACCACTGGTCTTAGAATTAAAATAATATCTAGCATGACATGAAAAAGTCAAGCCACAGTCTATACAAGCTTCTATTTGCATCGTTATAAATTCTACCACATGGAGCAATTTTTTTTCCCAACAAGCACCATACAAAATATGTTTCAACAAAAACTCTCTAAATGATACAGAAAGAAAACAAGAGAGTACTCACATAAATCTATTAAAACTAACATCTCTGAATAAGAGATGCATGAAAACAAACAGAAGCTAAAAGAATTGCAGTAACTATAAGAAAACTAAGAATATGAGCATAATGAATATTCACGAAAATGCGGAAGGTGTCTCTGTCCCAAACAAGAATGTTAGTTCCAATGATGTTTATTGCAGCAAGGAAAAAAATAAAACATAACAAAAAATAAAATACTCTCCAAGTAAATTTCATACGATGTCACCATATAAAAATATAGTTTCACTAGAAGTGACCTGATAATTTGTTGATGAAGAAGGGGATGCCTTGGGCATCCCCAAACTTAGACGCTTGAGTCTTCTTAAAATTTGCTAGGATGAACAACAGGGGAATCCCCAAGATGTGACCTTGCACTCTTCTTTATCACATTATATCACTCTCTTCTCTTGACCCTTAAAAACTTCCTTCACACCACACTCAAAAAGTAATTCGCATTAGAGGGTTAGTGCAACAATAAAAAAATCATGGTTTCTACATGGGAACAAGTGCTATTGATACTTTTAAACATTAGCTATAGCCACTGATGTTTCGTGAAGCAAAAAAATCCACTTGACTTTGTAAAAGAGTAAATCCAAGAAAAATCGCAGAATCTGCCAAAACCAGAACAGTCTATAATGACGAGTTATTCAGGGCACTTAAGTTTCTGAAATAAAAAAACTTAAATAATGAACAAGGTTCTGAATTATCTGCCGAATAAGAACAAAAATTTCCGGGTAATTTTGATCTTTCTGTGAATTATACAATTTTTTACGGTGGACAGCATAAATCTGTTTTCTGCGCAGAAATCCAAAACCAACTCCAACTTTCGTTAAAAAATTTACTTGGCACAACTAATACATGAAAATAAAGATACAAAGGAGTTTCTACAGAGGTATACAGCCCCTTGACTAAAAGAAAACAGAGAAAAACAAAGCAAAAATAAAAACATGGGTTATCTCCCAAGAAGTGCTTTTCTCTAATGCCTTTTAGCCAGGCTCAGAAAAGTGGAATCAAGTGTTTTCAAATGAAGAAGCATCCAAATTGTTACGAGGCTTACATTTACCTTTCTTACCATTATTCTTACTTTTGGGGAACTGATGGTTTGAGCATGGTTTGGAAGTGAAAGTCATGGTACCTTTTCCCACATCAATAGTTGCCCCCAAAAGCTTTAGTAGAGACGTTCCAAGGGTAATTTGGCCTTCAATAACAAGATAATCAGTGGATACCATTATTCCTAGGATTTTGTAAATATCCCCTCAGCTATCCCAATGGGCAATATAGTGGTGTTATTAGTGAGATGTATTTCTTCACCTCCCTTAGAGAGTCTCCAAGTACTCAAAGATTCATAAATTTCTTTAGGCATAAGACAAAATTTAGACATAATATTGCAACGAGCATTAATAGTTTCACCATCTATTTCAACCTTTACTATAGGAATCATATTTGAAGCTTCAGAATTTATTGGGACATATTCAAAGTGTTCACGCATCCGGTTATATCCTTCTTTTAAACAAGACATGCGTGACTCAAGAGTATTCAATCTAGCATAAATGCTTGCAAAGGATTTATCAGAGCTACTAGGTGAGTTAGAGGTTGCAATTAGTTTTTTTTATGGAATTAAAAGCCTGATCCCCGTCACAATGGAAGAAATCTCCTCCTACCACAGTATCCAAAGCTTATCTACAGCAAAGAACAAGACCAAAATAAAAACTACGAAGAAACAGGCTTAGAGTCATTTTAGGTTCAATTTTGCAATAGGAGTCAAAAAATCTAGACCAAGCTTCCTTAAAACTCTCATCACTCCCTTGTTTGAAATTGAAAATCATTTTTTCATGTGACATGGTAAAAGGAAGATGAGTACTCATTTTAGCAAGATTAAAAACAGGATAAAAACAACAACTAGAATAAGATTTTTTTTTGTGTTTTTGATAAACAGAAGCAAAAAAGATAAATAAAATAAACTAAGCAAAACAATAACAAAGTAAAGAGATTGAAAGTGAGAGACTCCCCTTGTAGAAATTCTCTTCATCAACGGCAATGGCGCCAGAAAAAGTCTTGCTTATGCGTGTGAAAACACGTTCGTTGGGAGACCCCAAGAGAAAGGTATGAAGAGTGCAGCAGCAAGTTTTCCCTCAAAAAAGAAACCAAGGTTGAATCGACCAGTAGGAGGAAGGAGTAACTTCATGAGGTTGATGCAGTTGAGATGGTAGGGCGCACTACCGGTTCAGCAGCATCGTGGAACCTACACAACACAATCAATTCACTTTTACCCAACGAAGCAGTGAGATTGTCAATCTCACTGGTTTTTCTGATAACAAAGAGGTTAAATGTATGGTGTGGAAAACAGTAGTAAAACAATATGGAAACAGTAATAGCGGTGTGAAAATAATGGAAAGAGTAATTCTAGTGGTTGTATTATCGGTATGAGAAAATGGACCAGGGTCCACAGTTCACTAATGGTATCTCTCCATAAAAGATAGATAACATGTGTGGTGAACAAATTATAGCTGGGCAATTCATAGATATTGAAACATGCATGACATGATTATTACTATGTGATTCATGCGGGCATTACAACAAGATACATAGACATGTGTGGTGAACAAACTTTGGGTATTAAGTTGCAAGCAACAAATAATCGCAACAAGCAAAGTGTGTAATGTAAACAAAGTAAACATCATTGTTTTATCCCTAATGGACACATCACATCCTCCATATGTCACGCTTCTGTCACTCGAGCATAGATGCAAAGGAGACATCAACCCACTATCGAGCATAAATACTCCCTCTTGGAGTCACTAGCATCTACTTGGCCAGAACATCTACTAACAACAGATAGAATGCAAGATCATAAATAACATCCACATAACATGACAAATTGATAATCAAGAGACATAGCATTCAACATTCATCGGATCCCAGCAAACGCAACATGTAGCATTACAATAAGATGATCTCGGTCATGTTGGGCAGCTCACGAGATTTAAACATGAGGCAGAAATTTGAGGAGACAACCATCTAGATAATGTTATGGACCCGTAGTCCAGGGATGAACTACTCACGCATCACTCAGGAGACGGGCATGGTGGATTAGAGCCCTCTGGTGATGATTTTTTCTCCCGGCAAGGTGCCGGGGGAACTCCAGATCCCTCCCGATCTCGGGTTGATGATGACGGCGGCCTCGGTTGTTTTTGTGAAAAAGTGGGATCTTTTTAGGGTTCACGTATCGAGGTAAATAAATAGGCTAAAGGGCGATGGCGGTGGACGCCTTATGGGCCCACACCACCTCTAGGCGCGGCCAGGGGCGGCGTCCTATGGTGTGGCCCCATGTGGCCTTCTCCGGGCCTCTTTGGGGCTCTATGGAACCTTCAGGCATTCTAAGACTTCCGGGCTTCGAATGTTCCAATTTCGAGAATATTTCCAGAACAACTTTTCTGAAACTAAAAACAGCAGAAAACAGGGAACTGGCTCTATGGCATCTTGTCAATAGATTAGTCCTAGGAAATCAATAAAAATGACATAAAGTGTATAGAAAACATGGAGCAAATATCATGAAAACAACATGGAACAACAGAAATTATAGATACGTTTATGACATATCAGAAACCTGCTAGGGAAATGGGTAATAAATTGTGTTGTTGGTAAGGGAAAATGTTGTCCTCTTGGGAAGAGTTATCTTGATTAATTCTTCTCTAACAATGTGCCCTTTTAGATTCCTTCCTTTTATAAAGTGCCTAAAGGAGTAAGGAAGAGGATGGATTCTATTAGGAATAATTTTCTATGGTCAGGGGATACGGGGAAAATGATATACCACCTAGTTAACCGGCAAAATGCTTGTTTCCCAAAGGTGGGTTGGGCATTTTGGACCTTGAATTTATGTACTTAGCTTGGTTGGCTAAATATTTGTGGAAATTATTTAATGAAAAAGGACCTTGGGTACTAGTGTTGGTTAGGAAGAACCTACATCACAAAACCTAGTGTCAAGTTAGGGTGAAACTCGGGGATTCATATTTGTAACAGGCCTGATGGAGGTTAAAAATATTTTATGGCCATGTTGTATAGTCCACCTTAGTAAAGGGGACGATACTTCGTTTCTGGGAGGTTCATTGGTTGTCTCGTGGCTTTTCTTGGTATCTTTAAGTAAGGAGGTAACCATTAAACATATTAGGGCAAATTCGTTAGGTCCTCTAAGGACCAGGAGAACTTTGGTGATCAATTTGGGGGAGCACTGGCTGCAAATAGCAACTCATCTTAGATGGGGTGGTGTTATCCGAGGATGAGATCAAGCTCGCCTGGAAACTGACTAGTTCTAGATCTTTTTATGTTAAATATTTTTACCCTCTACAATTCAGATGAATTTTATCTATAAATTCCTTTGGAATGTTAAAATCCCTATTTAATATTAAAACTTTTCTTTGCCCAGTGTTGTAAAGTAGTATTCTTACAAGGGATGTGTTATTGCATATATATAGGGGGTCTATGTGAACCTAAATGTCTTTTTTCTAGAGGGGGGGAATGAATCTATGTATCATATTTTTTCTCATGCCCCTTGGTTGGATACATTTGGAATTTTATCAACTAAACTTTTGGTGTTAGCTGTCAATTTGCATCTATTGAACAATGAGTTTCAGTTTCGCTAAGGGGTTTGGGAAAAAATTGGTAGCTTAAATTACTAATTTTGTTTGAGTATTTGGAAAGCGAGTAATGATGCTTGTCTCCGGGGAAATGTCCCGATGAGCCCTGCTCTGTGCTTTTTTAATTTATTTTGGATTTATTGGTGGAGTTTGTTGTAGTGAAGCATGACAGAAAGGATAAACTCATTGTATGGGCTAATGTTCTGGAGAAGTTTGTGTTGAA
Source organism: Alopecurus myosuroides (assembly GCA_028641055.1). NCBI lineage: Eukaryota > Viridiplantae > Streptophyta > Magnoliopsida > Poales > Poaceae > Alopecurus > Alopecurus myosuroides. Next base: position 678,610,125 of record CM054057.1, read on the forward strand.
GTTTTTTAGAACAAAAAGAAGCTGGGTGCCCTGAATTATGAGGAGGGCTGATGGAGGAAATATAGAGCGGATGCGAGACAATTGCATGTTTGTGGTTTTTTTTGCTATCTCCTTTTATTTTTCCCCTTGTTTCTCTATGCGAGTAATCATGACTTAATGTGTGTTTCTTGGCACTTTTTTACCAGAGGTTGTGGTTATGTTGCAAGGTGAAACTTTGTAGTGTCGATTTTATTAATAAAACTGGGGCAAAACATTTTCTCTAAAAAATGTTGATTAGTTTTCCTAATGCAATATTCAAAACTAATCCTATATGTTTTTGGTATTTGTACATATTTATATATAAAAACCGAGGTTGGAATTGAGGAGGCCCATGAAGATGGGGAGGAAGAGACGCCCCTGGTGGTAGAATGACCGAGCGCCTCGCCGCCGCCTCCATACGTGCTGCCTCTCCGGCCCGTCCCTGCTCTTCCAGCCGTCGCGACGGGCTATCGAACTCCGCTACTCCTCCCATGTTTCTCCATGTTCCCCACCTTCGGTCATCGCTCGCTGACGGATTCTGCTCTCCGCAGCGATTCACGACACTCAGGCATGACTGATGCGTGTGGACACACGTTCGTTGGTAAACCCCAAGTGCAAGGCGTGAAGAGTGCAGCAACAAGTTTTCCCTCAGTAAGAAACCAAAGTTGAATTGACCAATAGGAGAAAGAAGCAACTTTTGAAGGTTGATGCAGTTGCTGTTGGCAGGGCGCTCTACCCGTTCAACAGCAACGTGGAACTTACACAACACAATCAATTCACTTTGCCCCAACGAAGCAGTGAGGTTGTCAATCTCACCGGTTTTGCTGAAAACAAAGAGGTTAAATGTATGGTGTGGAAAATAGTAGGAAAACAATGTGAAAACAGTAGTAGCAGTGTGAAAACAGTGATTGCGGTGGTTGTATTATCAGTAGGAGGAAAATGGACCGGGGTCCACAGTTCACTAGTGGTATCTCTCCATAGAAGATAAATAACATGTGTGGTGAACATATTACAACTGTTAATTGATAGATATTAAAACATGCATGACATGATGATTACTATGTGATTCATGCGGGCATTACAACAAGACTCATAGACCGTTATCCAAGTGCATCTATGACTAATAATCGACCCTCGGAATGCCATCCGAGGTACCCTTGGGTATTAAGTTGCAAGTAACAGATAATCGCATTAAGCAAAGTGTGTAATGTAAACAAAGTAAACATCATTGTTTTGTCTCTAATGGCAACAACACATCCCACATTCGTCATCTTTCTGTCACTCGAGCAAAAATGCAAGGGAGGCATGAACCCACTATCGATCATAAATAATCCCTCTTGGAGTCACTAGCATCTACTTGTCCAGAGCATCTACCAAAAACGGAGAGCATCCAAGATCATAAATAACATACACATGAAAAGAACATGATAGATCGATAATCAAGAGATATAGCATTCAATATTCATCGGATCCCAGCAAACACAACATGTAGCATTACAATAAGATGATCTTGATCATGTAGGACAGCTCACAAGATCTAAACATGAGGCATAAAGAGGAGAGAACAACCATCTAGCTACTGCTATGGACCCGTAGTCCAAGTATGAACTACTCACACATCATTCCGGAGGCAGGCATGGTAGTGTAGAGCCCTCCGGTGATGATTCCCCCCCCCCCCCGGCAGGGTGCCGGGGAGAGCTCCAAAACCCTCCCGAACTAGGGTTGACGATGACAACGGCCTCGGGTGTTTTTCGTGGAAAAGGCTCATGTTTTTAGGGTTAACCTCCCGAGGGGTATAAATAGGCAAAATGGCAACATCGGTGGGTGGCCAGGGCGCCCACACCACCCTGATACGTCATAAACGTATCCCTAATTTCTGATGCTCCATGATGATATTATGCCAATTGCTACATGTTTTCTCCCTTCTTTATGTCATTTTTATCGATTTTCCGGACTAACCTATTGACAAGATGCCACAGAGCCAGTTCCCTGTTTTCTGCTGTTTTTAGTTTCGGAAAAGTTGTTCTGGAAATATACTCGGAATTGGAAAGTTCGAATCCCGGAAGTCCTATTTTCCCCGGAAGCATCTAGAAGACCAAAGAGGAGTCGAAGAGGGGCAACAGGGGGGCCACACCATGGGCTGGAGCGGGTCCCCCTAGCCGCGCCAGCTATGGGTGTGGGGCCCCTGGAGCTCCACCGCCTTTGCCCTTTCGCCTATTTAAGCCCCCCAGATGGAAAACCCTAGGCACCTGATCAAAATCCCCGAAAAAATTCTGCAACAGCCGTCACCGTCAACCCTAGATCAAGAGGGTTCTGGAGCTGTTTTCCGGCACCCTGCCGGAGAGGAAATCATCATCGGAGGCTTCTACATCACCATGCCTTCCTCCGGAGTGATGCGTGAGTAGTTCATCCCTGGACTACGGGTCCATAGCAGTAGTTAGATGGTTGTCTCCTCCTCATATGCCTCCATGTTTAGATCTCGTGAGCTGCCTATCATGATCGAGATTGATCTTATGTAATTCTATATGTTGTGTTTGCTGGGATCCGATGAATATTGACCTTATGCCAAGTTGATTATAGTCTTTATTGCATATGTTATTTGTGATGTTGCATGATTTCCGTTGCTAGTGGTTGTTTAGGCCAAGTAGTTGCTAGTGACTCCAAGAGGGAGTGTTTATGCTTGATAGTGGGTTCATGCCTCCTCGTTTCCTTGCTCGAGTCACAAACGTGAAGGGGGGATGTGCTGTTGACAATAGGGAGAAAACATCGTTGAGAGTGCCCGCGTGTATAATCATTGCTTACATTACACACTTTGTTTAATGCAATTATCTGTTGCTTGCAACTTAATACCTAAGGGGGTTCGGATGATAACCTGAGGGTGGACTATTAGTCATAGATGCACATGGATGTCGGTCTTTGTATCTTGTTGTGATGCCCGCACTAAATATCATAGTAATCATCATGTTATATTGTGCACTACGGTGCAACCTTTATTTGTCAATTTCCCAGCTGTAATTTGTTCACCCAACATGTTATTTTTATGGAGAGACACCACTAGTGAACCTATGAACCCCGGTCCATTTTCCACACTGTTAAACAAACCACAACAATTTCCTGCTCTCTCTACTTTGTGCAAGCATACAACTGGTTTCCACACTATACGTCTAATCTTTGTTTTCAGCAAGATCGGTGAGATTCACAACCTCACTGTACCGTTGGGGCAAAGTATTTTGGTTGTGTCGTGTGCAGGTTCCACGTTGTTGCTGACACCGGTGAAGCGCCAGCACCACCGTCAGTGGCATCAACCTTCCGAAGGTCCTCCTTTTCCTACTGGATTGATAACCTTGGTTCTTAACTAAGGGGAAAACTCCTACCGCTGTGCTCATCACACCCTCATCCCAACGACTGCAAGATATGCACCATCACACCCCATGGCGCGGTCAGGGGGCGCTCCGCCATATGGTGTGGGGCCCCTGTGGCCCCCATCTCACACTGGGCATAAAACCCGATTCCCGAATCCCGAACCCGAAAAACCCGAACCCGATCCCGAAAATCCCGAACCCGAGAATCCCGAGTGCTGCATCGGGTAACAGTTTGAAAATCCCGAATTTATTTCACAAAAATTGGGAACCTATTTCTAGCACCCGAAATGCCCGAATATCCCGAAATATATAAGCAGCCCATAAAATACCCTATCTTCTAGTTGAGGCCCAACATAAAATCTCTATTCTTGTGCCTACAAAGGCCCAAGTCAGATAAAACCTAGTCCACCGTCACTACCTTGTCCCGTACTATCCTCATCCCCATTCCCAAGCGACACAGCCGCCACACAACAGGAACACCTCAAGGCCACCATGCGAGACCTGAGACTCCAGGTCTGCTTGTTGTGACCGTCCCGGCCCTGACCTGGAAACCGCCCAATGCCTCTGACTGGTTGTCGCCTCGCCGCCATCAGCCCATGCTGCAACACTACCTGACGTGGTCGTCTGCCACCTGAAGCACGAGCGCAACCATGCGTGCCACTGTTTTGGCCAGTTACAGCACTGCCTGGTCGACTGGTCACAGCCAGAATCCACGAGAGGTCGACGTCCCCAACGCAGCGCACCTTCCTCCTCCATCTTTTGGCTTCAAAACCACCTCGTAGGTGTTGTATTTCGGGAAATTCGGGATTACCCGAACCCGAACCCGAATTTTCGGGAACCCGAAATGTCGGGTGTCAAAAATATTAGGCAAATATCGGGTTTCATTTCTTAAAACCCGAATTATATATTTCCCGAATTTCCCGACCCGATATTTTCGGGTAATCCGAACGCCCAGCCTGACCCCCATCCAGGTCTCCTCCGGACTCCGTGTGCGCGACAGATTTATAAGACCCCCGGTTTTTTAATCGTCCAATTCCGAGAATATTTCAAGAACAACTTTTTTGAAACAAAAAAAGCAAAAAACATGAACTGACTCTATGGCATCTTGTTAATAGGTTAGTCCCAGAATATCGATAAAATGGCATAAAGTGTATAGCAAACATGTAGCAAATAACATGAAAACTACATGGAACATAAGAAATTATGGATACGTTTATGACGTATCAACATCCCCAAGCTTAGTTCCTAATCATCCTCGAGTAGGTAAATGAAAAAACAAATAATTTCCGAGGTGACATGCTACCAACCTAAACTTGATCATCAAAATTGTAAAAGAATATGTAAGCTAAGATCATAGTACTTTAAACACAAGCATGGTAGATATAATTTTAACAATGAAATATAGCAATCACTTTGCATCATGAAAAGTAACACAAATAGAAGATCATTAATAATAATGCATTTAAAAGTTATACGTTTGTTTCTAGCATCAAGAAAACATAGCAAAGTGATATTTCGATTGTCCTTAAGAGTGGGGCAAAACATAAATGACATGACACATTCAAAGTTTAAGAGCATGACTAGAACAAATAATTTGAGAGCAAGTATTAACAAGTTATGAATCAATCAATAATAGTTTTAGGACAAATGGACATTAAACTTAGAATCACAACTATGCTCTCTAAACTGGGCACAAAGTTAGAAGATGGAGACTCCACATAAAAATAAAAGAAAGGCCCTTCACAGAGGGAAGTAGGGAACACTCATGTGCTAGAGCTTTTTTATTTTGATAAACAGGGGTATTGAAAACAATTTTTTAGAGAGGTGTGCATGCTTATGTCAACGAATGGTAAATAGAAAATACAGTACGTCACAAGCCAACTAGACTTCACAAGAGCGGCTCCCATAGAAGGACGCATCTGGGTAGAACGTCATCCCGCTTTCTCTTTTGTTTACACAATTGTGCTTTGACTGATAAATCAGGGGCAAAAATAGTGAAGATAATTTCTTGTATTAAGTTTGGGGCTGGATACCCCGTTGCCAACTCTTCTAGCAATTGGATAAGAGAATGAAGCCACTAGTACAGGGTGTGAAGTCCAATCAACATGTGAGATAAAGATTCTCTATTCGTTTCCTCATGAGCTAAATCAGGAGCACAAAACATGAGAAATTTTCAAGATTTAAAGGTAACACATGAGCAATTTACTTTAGAGTGGCGGTTAAATACCACATGTAGGTAGGTATGGTGGACATATTTGGCATAATTTAGTTTTTCAGAGTTGGATGCACGAGTAGATCTCATACTCAGTACAGGTGGGAGGCTAGCAAAGGCTGGGAGGAGCGACAAATCAAGAGAGCATAATGACCATAATCATGCATAGCGACAAAAACATTATTAATCAAAGCATAAGTGGTATTACAAGTAAAAAACTAAATGATAATAGAGTCTATATGTGACTGGTTTGTAGTCATAAACATGGTGTAAGCATGCGCCAAGTCAACCAAATAAAACATTCAAAGGAGAACACCACAAATTTATGCTTCAATGTGATAAAAATAACTCATGATTCTTTCAATGGCACATTAAGCACTCTCAGCTATTTGAAACAAGTAATGCTACAAAAATAACTACTAGGCTTAGAATTAAAATAACATCTAGCATGACATGAAAAAGTCTAGCCACAGTCTAGACAAGCTTCTTTTTGCACCGTTATAAATTCTACCACATGCAGCAATTTATTTTTCCATCAAGGACCATTGAATATATATATTTTTAGCACAAACTATCCAAATGATACAGCAACTAAGAAAGAGAGTGCTAACATAACTCTACTAAAACTAACAGTTCTTAATAAGAGATGCATGAAAAACAGGAGCTAAAAGGATTGCAACAGCTAGAAGAAAAACTAAGAATACGAGCATAAAGAGTATTCAAATGAAAAAGCGGAGAATGTCAAACAAGAATGCTAGTTTCCAATGATATTTATTTCAGAAAGCAAAACAAAATAAAACAAAACAAAAGAACACGAAAAATAAAGACGCTCCAAGTAAAATTCATATGATGTGACCGAATAAAAATATAGTTTCACTAGAAGTGACCTGATAATTTGTTTATGAAGAAGGGGATGCCTTGGGCATCCACAAGCTTAGACGCTTGAGTCTTCTTAGAATTTTCTGGGATGAACCACGGGGGAATCCCAAGCTTTGGCTTTACACTCTTCTTGATCACATTATATCACCCTCTTCTCTTGACCCTTGAAAACTCCCTTCACGCCACACTGAAAGTAATTCGCATTATAGGGTTAGTGCACAATCAAAAATTCATGTGTTGTGCATGGGCACAAGTTTTATTGATACTTTTAAACATTACATACAGCCACTGTTGTTTCGTGAAGCAAATAAATCCACTCGACATAGTAAAAGAGCGAATGGAAGAAAAATGGCAGGATCTGCCAAAACCAGAATAGTCTGTAATGATGAATTTTTTCGGGGCACTTAAGTTCCTAAAATCGAAAAACATAAAGAAAGAAGAAGTTTCAGAATTATCTAAGGAATAATCGGAAAAAAAATCTGTTTTCTGTGCAGAAATCCAAAACTAACACCACTTTTTGCAAGAAACTTTACTTGGCACAACTAATACATGAAAATAAAGATACAAAGGAGTTTCTACAGAAGTATACAACACCTTGACTCAAAGAAAATAGAGAAAACCAAAGAAAAAAATAAAAACATGGGTTATCTCCCAAAAAGTGCTTTTCTTTAACACCTTTTAGCTAGCCATAGAAAGAAAGAAGATGCTCACATAAGAAATATGAATTAAGAAAAATAGATCATCAAGAAGCAAGTATAAAACCAATTTAAGTCTAACCCACTTCATATGCATAGGAATCTTGTAAAGAAATAAATTAAAGAAGCTCAAACCAGAAATCATGGGAAGGTAGAACAGGAGCAATTTCAAAACTTTCAACAAAAAGAGAGGTGATTTACTAACATGAAAATTCCTACAACCATATTTTCCTATCTCATAATAATTTTCAGTAGCATCATGAACAAATTCAACAACATAATTATCACATAAAGCATGTTTGTCATGGTCTAAAAGCACACAATTCATATCAAGCTAACAAATAGTGGGATCAAAATTAAAAATAAAGACCTCTTCTTTCCCACTTTTAGCAATAGAAAAACAAGATGATTGGTCACTCTTAAAAGGTATGGAACCTATTATAGCAATCCTATTTTTAGTAGCATTATAATTTATAACATCAAGTAACATAGGACCATCATCTAGAGCATTATCATATAAATTTTCTAAACAAACTTCCTCATTATCATGCATATCAATAGTTGGAATAAATAGAGGATTATCATAAGATTTATCAAATTAGCATGGTTTGTAATAAAACAAGGTATGAGTTAAAGAGTTACTATCATTGGGAGGTAGACATGGGTTCCATTCTTCTTCCTCTTGATCATCACTCTCCTGCTCTTTTTCATCCAACGAGCTTCCAGATTCAGCAATTTCTTCTTCCATAGGATCCTGCAAGGCATTAATATCTTCCCTAGGTGGAGAGAATTTATAAAGATATTGAATAATATAGCAATTTCCTTCCTTATAATTATCAAAGAAAAACTCAAGTATATCATAAATCTCATATTTATAAGGTACATCATCAATATTTTCAAGTAAATAAGCAATTTCGAATGCACCCTTCCAAGCAATAAATTCTTCAATTTGTTCCACATCATGAAAGTCATAATTTCTCTTAATATAAGAATATATTGCAACATTACCATTATACTCACATTGAAAAGGGAGGTTTTTATACCTCCTAAAGCAACAAGATTTATCAAAGGAATAAGTAACATTATAAGTAAAGAACAAGTTTCTAGCAATGATAAGCAATTTATTAATGTGTTCCCGTAAGTGTATCCCTTTTTGTGACAAGCGGTGTTCCTTATAATATTTTTGTTGATCTTCCGTGAACCCACCTTGCCAATAATATCTAGTTTCAAAGACATTAACCATTGATAGCAAACATGATAAAGCAAGATTAAAACAGGATAAAAATAACAACTAGAATAAGAACTAGTTTTGTGTGTGTGTGTGTGTTTTTGATATAGAGGAGAAAAAAACAAAATAAAATAAGCAAACCTAAAACAAAGTAAAGAGATTGGAAGTGAGAGACTCCCCTTGTAGAAATCCTCTTTCTCCCCGGCAACGACGCCAGAAAAATGCTTGATGTGTGTGGACACACATTCGTTGGTAAACCCCAAATGCAAGGTGTGAAGAGTGCAGCAGCAAGTTTTCCCTGAGAAAGAAACTAAGGTTGAATCGACCGGTAGAAGAAAGAAGAAACTTTTGAAGGTTGATGCAGTTGATGTTGGCAATGCGCACTACAGATTCAGCAGTAACGTGGAACCTACACAACACAATCAATTCACTTTGCCCCAACGAAGAAGTGACGTTGTCAATCTCACTGGTGTTGCTGAAAACAAAGAGGTTAAACGTATAGTGTGGAAAACAGTAGGAAAATAATGTGAAAACAGTAGTAGCAGTTTGAAAATAGTGATTGCAGTGGTTGTATTATCAGTACGAGGAAAATGGACCGGGGTCCACAGTTCACTGGTGGTGTGTCTCCATAGAAGATAAATAACATGTGTGATGAACAAATTACAGCTATAAGATTGATATATATATTGAACATGCATGACATGATGATTACTATGTGATTCATGCAGGCATTGCAACAAGACTCATAGACCGTTATCCAACTACATCTATGACTAATAATCCACCCTCACAACGTCATCCGACCAATCCTTGGGTATTAAGTTGCAAGAAATAGATAATCGCATTAAGAAAAGTGTATAATGTAAAAATATAAACATCGTTGTTTTCTCCCTAATGGAAACATCACATCCCACATTCGTCATGTTTTTGTTACTCGAGCACAAATGCAAGGGAGGCATGAACCCACTATCGAGCATAAATACTCCCTCTTGAAGTCACTAGCATCTACTTGTCCAGGGCATCTACTAACAACGTAGAGCATGCAAGATCATAAATAACATACACATGAAAATAACATGATAGATTTATAATCAAGAGACATAGCATTCAATATTCATCGGATCCTAGCAAACACAACATGTAGCATTACAACAAGATGATCTTGATCATGTAGGGGAAGCTCACAAAATCTAAACATGAGGCATAAAGAGGAGAAAACAACCATCTAGCTACTTCTATGGACCCGTAGTCCAAGGATGAACTACTCACGCATCATTCCGGAGGTGGGCATGGTGGTGTAGATCCCTCCGGTGATGATTCCCCCTCCCGATAGGTTGCCTGGGAGAGCTCCAGAACACTCATGAAGTAGGATTGACGATGGCGGCGGCCTCGGGTGTTTTTCGTGGAAAAGGCTTATGTTTTTAGGGTTAACCTCCCGAGGGGTATAAATAGGCGAAAGGGAAACGTCGGTGGGTGGCCAGGGGGGCCACACCACCCCATGGTGCGGCCAGGGGGTACGCCGCCCTATGGTGTGGGGTCCCTGTGCCCCCTCCAGGTCTCCTCCGGACTCCGTGTGCGCAACAGATTTCTAAGACTCCCGATTTTTGGACGTCCAATTCCGAGAATATTTCTAGAAAAACTTTTCTGAAACTAAAAACAACAGGAAACAGGAACCGGCTCTGTGTCATATTGTCAATAGGTTAGTCCTAGAAAATCGATAAAAAATGGCATAAAGTGTATAGCAAACATGTAGCAAATAACATGAAAACAACATGGAACATAAGAAATTATGAATACGTTTATGGCGTATCAACGTCCCCAAGCTTAGTTCCTACTCGTCCTCGAGTAGGTAAATGACAAAACAAATAATTTCCTGCTTTTGAATTGGAAAAACAAGGTGTTACAGTCAAGATCACTGTTTGGGATGGTGAGCTTAAGACTTATGACGAGTTGGAGGATGTTTGGATTACTGTTAAAGGAATTCCTCCAAAGTGTTGTGCATGGAAAACGTTTGGTCAGGCTGCCTCGGTTGTGGGTGTCCTGATACAAATCCTTCTAATATGATGGTAGGATCTGGTGGCTGTGAAAGACAAAACAAAAATCCCATCTCAAAGGGCAATTTAAATGAACCAAGCCTTATACTTTTTTAATTCTTCATTGATGATCCTGTTGATGCAAGTCTCTTTGATCCTGGGGATGGTCTTGATACTGGCTTTCCCATCCCTGCAACCTCCAATGTTATGGACACTGATCTCTCCTCTTGTCCTTTGACCTAGCCCCCCTATCCCCTCTCTTGTCCTTCGATCCAATAGTGTTGTTCCACAGACCAACAATGTCAAGAAAGTGATGGAACATGAGTGTGCTAGCTGGCCTGAGATGTCTAAACTCCATCATGTGGGAAGCCCCATTTTCTCTCTTCTTGACAAGATGGACTACAACAAGCTTGATGAAAGTGTTTGGGATTGGGAAGGTCCTTTCAACAAAAAAAATCATGTGGATGTTGAGGAGGTGGAATCTGAATGTATCCTACATGTTAGCAACACTACTATCAACCTGAACTACTACAAGAAGCTATTTTATGATGGTATGAACACAGATGAAGATGATCCTAACTATGAGGAAGAACATCAATGCATAGAGTGCTTGGATGCTGACTCTGTGGCTCAACTATGTGGTGCTAAGAGGACCCTTGTCCCATTTCTCGATGAAGCTTCTCTCCCTCAAAATCCTCCTTAGAACAAGACATCCTAATGGGGTCCTACTGTTACCACAATAAGGAGTGTCGGGAATCACGGGGCTTAGAACATTGTAGAGAAAGCTGAGAAGTACCAAATGAAAAGGAACTTGAAGATTCTTCCAAGTTTCAAAGGTAATTCTTTTGTTATTTTGGATCCTAATGTCCTTAGTGATATGCTAGACTATGTTAATATTGTATGTGGATCCTCTGTTGTTGAGGAATATGAAATAATTGAACAAATCATTGACTCTCAGATTGTTCTCAGTCATAAATTTATTATAGATAGTCCTGTTATTTCCCTTCCTGATAATATTGATCTTGGGTGTACAGAACATTTCCCTATACTTACCCCAGACAAGATTCACCCTGTTGTCCATCAGAATTATAGTTAGCTACTTGACCTTGAATCTGGTATTAAGGACACTCCTTAGACTCTTGTTTCCAACATAAAAAAAAATATGATAGGGGGAATATGGAATAGTAGAGGTATAGGGAGACCTATCCGAAAACAAGACTTAGCTGACTTTATTTTTAAAAACAAGCTATACTTTGTGGTTTTTCAAGAGACTAAGAATATGTCCTTCCCTGACCGTTTCCTTAATTTTATTGTTGTTCCCTGGGAATTTTCCTGGGTAGCTTTGCCTGCTAAAAATACAGCTGGTGCTATTTTGGTAGGGTTTAGGAAAGATAGATTTGAAATCACGAGCCATGTTTTTCATGAGTTTTGTGTTTTTGTGGTGGTTAAAGATTTCAATGAGGAATTTATCTGGCAGTTGGTTAGTGTCTATGGTACCCCTAATGCAGTATTTAAAATGAAATTCATTGCTGAGTTGCATGACATCGTGGAGCACAACTCTGTCCCTACCCTCTTAGGAGGTGATTTCAATTTGGTTAGGGGAGTAGATGAGAATAATAATGGGCAAGTCAATACTAATTGGACAATGTTGTTCAATGATTGGATTAATAAATGGCCCCTGATTGATTTTAAATTTACTAATAGAAGCTACACTTTTTCTAATAACCAAGATAATGCCATCATGGCTACTCTTTATAGGGTGCTAGCTAGTACTAACTGGGAAGCTAGGTTCCCCCTCACTACTTTCAGGGCTCTTCCTAGGCCAGTTAGTGATCATACTCCCTTGATTGTGGACACTTTCTATGGTCTAATTGCACCTCGTAGGTTTTTTAGGTTTGAAAAATGGTGGCTTGAATACCCTGACTTCTATGACTTGGTTTATAGGGTGTAGCTTTCTCCATGCCACATTCTCTCCTCTATTGATAGGTGGCAATTTAAACTTAGACTCCAAAGGAGAAATTGCAAAGGTTGGAGTATCGATGTTGATGTTGTCAATAAGAAAATGAAAGAGGATTTAATCCAAGAATTTGATATCTTGGATATTTTTTTTGAATCTTGTCTACTCTCTAAAGAGGAAAATGAAAGGCTTGATCAAATTAAGATTTACCCGGAAAAAACATCTCAGTTTAGAGGAAACCAAGGTTTGGCAAAGGTCTAGGGATAGCTTTATTAAAGAAGGAGATAGGAACACCTCTTATTTCCATGCCATAGCCAATCAGAGAAGAAGGAAGAACAAAATGTTGTGCTAGATGGTCCTAGTGGACCTGTTGAAAATAACAAAGACATGCTCAAAGTGGCTAGGGACTTTTACAAATCCTTGTTTGCTGTTGTGAATAGACTAAACATGTCCCTTCGACCTGATTTTTGGGATCCTTCTGACGTGGTCTCTTTGGAGGAGAATGATGTTCTTCAAAAACCCTTCTCAATGGAAGAGATTAAAGAGGCTGTTTTTGGGTCCTATTCAAATGGTTCCCCTAGTCCAGACGGCTTCTCTTTCCTCTTTTATCAGAAATTTTGGGACCTCATTAAAAATGACTTTATGGATCTTGTTAAAATAATTTGAGCTAGGAAGGCTAAATGTTGCTAGGCTAAATTATGCTATTGTTACCTTGATTTCTAAGGATCCTCATGCTAGGGAGATGAAGAAGTTCAGACCAATTAGTCTAGGTAACTATAGTCTGAAAATTATTTCCAAAGCCATCACTAATAAGCTGTCCCTAATTGGTAGTAGATCATCTCCAACCACCAGACTGCTTTTATGAAAGGGAGATCCATTCTGGAGAGTGTGGTATCAGCACATGAACTGATTCATGCTGCCCACACTAGCAATGAATCTTCCATTGTACTTAAGCTAGATTATGAAAAGGCTTATGACCGGTTTGACTGGAATTTCTTGGATGAAATGCTTTGTTCAGGAGGTTTTGGCCCCATGTTTAGACAGTGGATCAAAATCTTACTTGTTGCTGACTCTATGTGTGAAAGGGTAAATGATGATAATAGTGCTTATTTTAAAGTAGGTAAAGGACTCAAACAAGGAGACCCTAGTTCTCCTATCCTATTTAATCTAGTAGAATTTTTTTCACAAAAATATTATTTAAAGCATCTGCTGCAGGGTTAATTCAAAATCTCCTCGCTCAGGTGGTTCGAGGGGGTGTTATTAGTCTCCAGTATGCTGATGACACCATTCTTTTCCTTGAGGCCAAAATAGCTTTTGCTAGAAACTTGAAATGGCGTTGCTTTCCTGCTTTGAGAATATGTCATGGATGAGGATTAACTACCACAAAACAGACCCAATGATCATCCGTGTTGAAGATGGCTTGGTCAATATGGTTGCTCAGGTTTTTTGCTGTAAAATTTCAAAATTTCGTTGCAAATACCATGGGGTGCTTTTGCATTTCTCAAAGCTTATCAAAGAAGATCTCCAACCCATTATGGATAGGACGTTTAAACGTTTTGCTGGGTGGAGGGGAAAATTATTGAATTATCATAGTTCTTAAAGCCTGTATTGCTAGTATTCCTATTTATCTATTGTCTGTGATTAAATTTCCCAAATGGGCTATTAAAGCTCTAAATTCCCAAATGGCTCAGATCATGTGGAGTGATACTGTGGGGAATAAAAAATATATCACCTAGAAAATTGGGAGGTAGTCACTATGAAAAACAATACTTTGGGGACGTTGGTGTCCAGAACCTTGGTGATTTCAACTTATGCTTGCTGAATTTATGGATCAAAAGATATCACTCCGATTCTGACAAAATTTGGAAGAAAATTATTGATTTCAAATATAAGACTGACACAAATATCTTTGTTGTTGTTCCTAACATTTGCTCACCTTCTTAGAGAGGTGTGATGTGGCCTGCTAGAGCTCCCAAATGCGGTTTTAGATGGAAAGTGAAAATGGAAGGAAAATTAGGTTTTGGAGTGATGTGTGGATGGGTTCTTGCAGCCTAGCTGTTTGCTTTTGGGATATTTTTGAGATCTCAAATGAACAAGAGATTACAGTAGTTCAGGCCGGCCAGGGGGTGAGCTTATGCTTACATTCAAAAGGAATGTCTCCCATGAGGGTTACCAGCACTGGCTTGAGCTTTGTCAGTTTTGGTGAGCACTATCAACTTAACTAGTGAGGATGGTGAACCTATCAGGATGTTACATTCATCTGGGGTGTATAGTGTGAGGTTATTCTATGCCATAGTTAATGATCATGGGCTTGTGCCTATTCACACCCCAACTGTTTGGAGCTTGAAAGTCCCACCTCATTTAAATATATTTCTCTAGCTGATGGCTAATAATAAGCTACTAACCAGAGATAACTTGGCTAAGAGGAGACCTGTTACTGATGAATCTTGTTTGTTCTGCTCTTAAGGTGAGACCTTCCATCACATGTTCTTTGGGTGTTTTGTGGCTAAAATCGTTTGGTCTGTGATTCCAAACGTGTTAAGTTTGGATGTTGGGAGAGATTTTGAATCTATTGCTAGATGGTGGATCAGTTAAAAGAGAAACTCTCTCACCAACATTGTCTGTATTGTTGCTTTGTGTTCATTATGGAAGCTTCGAAATGATATGTGTTTTTAGGAAAAGACGTGGCCAGTAGTTTAGGACATCTGAAGGAGGATCGAGCAAGAGCTGGAGAAGTGGAAGATCCTTTCAGATGTGTCCATCTCAGCGCTCATCGACAAGAACAATGAGTTGTTGAACAAGATGCGCGGAGAGGTTTTGCGCATCGCCTGGCCTTGATCCCTTGCTTCGGTGATAGCGAGGTTCTATTTCCCAGCTTCGAAGTTGCCCAAGAGTCAACCTGCAAGCATGTGTTGTCCAAGTTTCTGTCTAAATCTGTTGATTAGATCTCTGCTGGTTGTTTGTCTCTGTTGGGCTTGTCCTCTCGCTGTCATCTAGCTAAAAAACTGATTTTGAGTTATCTTAGAGCATCTCTAGCAGTGCCCCTAAACGCTGAAGTTTTCAGTTTGTGTTTTCCTTCATTTTTCCGGTTATGGGACAGGGGATGGTAGCAGAACCCACAAACGAAAACTGAAAATCTAATTTCATTAATTTCGCGCGACGAACACGAGCGATTCCTTGTTGTTCCTCGCACATTTTGCAAACAGAAGCAAAAGATTATACAAAAGCACCCTACATCTACCTAGGGCTTCATCTTCCTCGCCTTCCTCGTCTGCGGCACGACCTTCAGTTGGAGGCGGTGGAGCTGGAGGAGGAGGAGCTTGAGCAGCTGGAGCTGGCAGCGACCTAATCGAACTAAGAAGTAGCAATGGCTTCCCATTGCCGCTTCTTCTTCTGCACCTCCTCGTCTGCGCGCAGGCCGCGCTCCAGCTGCCTGGCATTGTGCGCGTGAGGTCACGCTGGTAGCGGTGGCGCCTGATGGTCTCCCGGCGCTAGTGACGAAGGCTATTCCGGATCCCCAGCTCGAGGAGATCATCCTCCGTCTTGACGAAGGCATGTGGGTCGTTTCCACTGTCGTCGGAGCTTTCCTGGGGCGGGGCATGTTGGAACGCGTAGAGATAAACAAAACTTTTTCCTACGCGGTACTTCCAAGATCTAGCCGAGGTAGAAGGCCACGATGATTACCACTAGACGCGCGGTTGCGGATTATCGATGAAGCGCTTCGGGGCAGTGTAGTCCCACGATCCGATCCAGCCGATCCAATCCCGCGATCGTCGAAGTCCTGAACGTACAACACCTCTGCCGGTATCCACACGTACGAGGAGGAGCTCCGACGGCGGACTGCTAGGTCCGGTGCGATGGCTGGACTGAGTGGGGTTAGGGTTCCCAACGCATGGGAGTGGACTAACGTGCGGTTGGGCAACCTGCGCCCCTCTTTATATAGCGAATGGTAGTGGGCTTCACAACACTTGTGGCCCATTCCCTCTGTGAGTCCGACTCACAAACTCAGTCCATTTCCGGTTCGGGTCCAACCCGACCAATACTTGCTCCCGCTCTTAAGTGTGCGACCCTGCAGGCTCATGGCGACTTGGACACGATTAGAGTCCAACTCTCAATCGATCAATCGGTAGTGGCTCCTAGCAGAACGTGCCGACTCCCAAGTCCCATTGAGTCATGACGACATACCTTTCAATGTGATATTCATCTTAGTCCCTTTTGCCTCACGATATACCTTGTCGAACTATACGCGATTTATCGTCATCCCTTAAATAGTTCGACTCTCTTCTCGGTCCGTGATATATGATTCATCTGACTAACTTTTAGTCAACAGACACAGTTAACACTTAACTGAGTCGCGCATGGCCATGCTTCCCGAATCATATCACTCGAGAGGGCCCAAAGAATATCTCTCCATTCGGAGGGGCAAAATCCCATCTTGATTATCTACATCACGCAGCTTGCTTCTCATTCGACCTGAACTCTGCCTTTATAGCTGCCTTGTCACAAAGCAGCGTTTAACAGAACCTAAGTCGGTGATCCACAACTCGGATTGTGCGACAACCTCAGGTCTAAGGATTACATTGATTGAGACATGCAAATGACGACTTGCTCGTTGCATCTCAATGTGGGTCAGTCCGACTTGCTAAACTCTTTAGCCAAGTCCGTGATCGTTGGAATGGCATCACCATGCCCATGACAAGTGGAACCATGTCATGAGCCAACACTCACATTAGTCTAGGGTGTGTGTCCGGCACAACCTTAATGACCAAGGACAATCTAGTATGAACAACATGAATATATAGTTCCACAATCGAATCACATATTCAATGATATATATCAGATGTTCAAAACAAGGACAATTTAATAACTTTATGAATACATTGGGAATTACATCATCCATGATTGCCTCTAGGGCATATTCCCAACAGTCTCCCACTTTCACTAGAGTCAATCATGTTGGCATCATACGCCTAGGCATCTAATGCCCATACCTCTCGTGTGTGCCTCATGCTTAGGCTGTGGTAGCGCCTTTGTCAACGGATCTGCAATGTTTGCATCCGTGTGTACTTTGCATAACTTGATATCACCTTGTTCGACAAACTGGCGAATGAGGTGGTACCGCATGAGTATATGTTTGTTCTTCTGGTTTTGCCTAGGTTCCTTGGCTTGTGCGATAGCACCATTGTTGTCACAATATACGTCCAAAGGATTGGACGCGCCCTGAACCACACCAAGATCTATCAGGAGGTTCCTGATCCAAACTGCTTCCTTTGCCGCCTCTGAGGCAGCAATATACTCAGCCTCTGTTGTAGATGCAGACACCGTATCTTGCTTGGAACTCTTCCAGCTCACAGCTCCTCCGTTCATTACGAACACGTATCCCGATTGCGAACGAGAATCATCTGAGTCGGTGAGATAACTCGCATCTGTGTAACCCTTTACACTGAATTCCTCATCACCTCCATAAACTAGGAACATTTCCTTAGTCCTTCTTAAGTACTTAAGTATGTTTTTAACCCCTGCCCAGTGGGCTTCGCCAGGGTCAGTCTGGTATCTGCTCGTAAAACTTAGAGCATAGGAAACATCTGGCCTAGTACAAATCATGGCATACATGATGGATCCGATTGCCGAAGCATACGGGATCACACTCATCCGACTTCGCTCATCAGTCGTCGAAGGACACTGAGTCTTGCTAAGTTTTATGCCATGGGACATCGGTAAGAATCCCTTCTTGGACTCTTCCATTTTGAATTTCTTCAAAACTTTGTCCAGATATGTACTCTGACTCAATCCAATGAGCCGCCTTGATCTATCTCTATAGATCCTGATTCCTAATATGTAAGTCGTCTCACCCAAATCCTTCATTGAGAAACTCCTTTCCAATGACTCTTTGGTTTCTTGCAACATCATGACATCATTTCCAATCAGTAATATGTCGTCCACATATAAGATTAGAAAATTTACTTTGCTCCCACTAAACTTCTTGTATAAACAAGAATCATGATCGCTCTTGATGAAGCCAAACGATTTGACTACCTCATCAAAGCGAATGTTCCAACTCCGAGATGCTTGCTTCAACCCATAAATGGATTTCTGAAGTTTGCATACCTTGTCAGCGTTAGCTGGATCGACAAAACCTTCGGGCTGTATCATATACACGTCCTCAGTTAAATTTCCATTAAGGAAAGCCGTCTTGACATCCATCTTCCATATCTCATAGTCAAAATAGGCTGTTATGGCTAACATGATCCGAACTGATTTAAGCATCGCTACGGGCGAGAAAGTCACGTCGTAGTCAACTCCTTGAACCTGTCGGAACCCCTTCGCGACAAGTCGTGCTTTATAGACGGAAATATTTCCATCCATATCAGTTTTCTTCTTAAAGACCCATTTGCACTCGACGGGTCTTGCACCGTCAGGCAGATCAACCAAATTCCAAACTTGGTTTTCATCCATGGACTTTAACTCGGATCTCATGGCTCCAAGCCATGACTCGGAATCAGATCCCACCATCGCTTCCGAATAAGTTGCCGGCTCATTACTGTCTAACAGTAAAACATCACGAGCATTTTGTAATCTGGCAGATCTCCGTGGTTCAGGCGCTGTTACCGGCGCAGGTACCACGACTGGCTCATCCTCCAAGGCGTTTGCCGACTCGCCCCTAGCCGGTTCCTCTCAAATTTCTTCGAGTTGCACTGTGCTCCCACTGACTTCCCGACTAAGAAACTCTTTCTCAAGGAAGACACCATTCCGAGCGACAAACACTTTGCCCTCTTCCCGGTTGTAGAAGTAGTACCCCAAGGTTTCCCTCGGATACCCCACGAAAATACACTTATCCGACTTCGGCATGAGCTTGTCCGACTGAAGTCGCTTGACAAATGCTTCACAACCCCAAATCTTAAGAAAAGACAAACTTGGTTTTTTGCCAGTCCACATCTCATGTGGTGTCTTCTCTACTGACTTTGATGGCACTCTGTTTAGTGTGAACGCTGCAGTTTCTAGACAATAACCCCAAAATGATAAAGGTAGATTTGCCTGACTCATCATTGATCGTACCATGTCCAACAAGGTCCGATTTCTCCGTTCCGATACACCGTTTCTCTGCGGTGTACCTGGCGGAGTGAGTTGAGGAACTATTCCACAACTCTTTAGATGGTCATCAAACTCATGGCTCATGTACTCGCCTCCATGGTCCGACCGTAGAAACTTTATTTTCTTGCCGAGCTGATTCTGTACCTCACTCTGGAATTCCTTGAACTTTTCAAAGGCTTCCGACTTGTGTTTCATTAAATAGATATATCCATACCTACTCAAATCATCAGTGAAGGTAATGAAGTACTCATAACCACCTCTGGCTGTCGTGCTCATTGGACCACATGCATCACTATGTATTAGTTCCAATAAGTCGGACGCACTTTCGCAACTCCTTGCAAAAGGTGTCTTGGTCATTTTGCCTAGTAGGCATGATTCGCATGTCTCGAACGACTCTAAGTCGAACGAAGTTAGAAGTCCATCATCATGGAGCTTCTTCATGCGCTTCCAACTTATATGACCAAGCCGACAATGCCAAAAGTAAGTCATATTCAGATCATTTGGTTTCAACCTTTTAACATTTATATTATAGACTGATTCACTATCAAGATTTAAAATAAATAACCCGTTCTGAACGGGTGCAAAGCCATGAAACATATCTTTCAAATATAAAGAACAACCATTATTCTTAATATTCGACTCATAACCTTGTCTCATCAAACATGAGGCGGAAATAATGTTTCGACTAAGCGCTGGAACATAATAACAATTATTCAGTTCCAATAAAAATCCTGAAGGTAAATGAAGTTGCTTCGTGCCTACTTCCAACGCAGCGACTCTCGCCTTGTTGCCGGCCCGAATGTCAACCTCTCCTCTTGCCATGCTCCTAGTTCTTACCAGTCCCTGCAACGAGTTGCATATGTGAATAACTGATCCGGTATCATATACCCAAGAACTATTAGGCGCATCAGTAAGATAAATGTCTATAACATTGCACACAAGCGTACCTAAGTTGGAAGTCACACCTCCACTCTTGGCTCTGTCAGCCAAATACTTGGTGCAGTTCCTCTTCCAGTGGCCATCCTGCTTGCAATAGAAGCAATTGGCTCCGGCTGTAGGAGAAGGCTTAGTCTTTGAGGAAGCACTCTGGACAGGGCCATGGGCGCTACCTCCTGACTTATCCTTCTTCTTCTTAGTCCAAGAACTCTTCTTGAACTTAGCCTTATTCTGCACCATCAACACTTGACTAGCGCCTTTCTTGATATAAGCCTCTGCCGTTTGAGCATCCCATGTAATTCAGTGATACTCTTATCCATACCATGCATATGGTAGTTCGAGATGAACGGACCATACGCACTAGGAAGAGAGTTAAGAATTATATCAGTAGAGAACTCTTCGTTAATTGGGAAGCCCAGCCGATCCAGAGACTGAATGTAACCAATCATCTTGATTACATGCGGACTCAGTGGATCGCTATCTTTCAGCTTACAGCCCAGCAAAGCTTGAGAGACTTGATACCTCTCGGTCTTTTCCTGAGCCTGGAACATACTTTTGAGGCTTTTGATCATATCGTAGGCCTCAACATTCTCGAACTGCTGCTGCAAGTCCGGTTCCATGTGTGCAAGCATAAGACAGCTAATTTCCGTAGACTCATCTCTAGTCTTACGGTAGGCATTCATGACAGCGACATTCGCATCGTCATCAGGCTCATCTGGAAGTGGAGTTTCTAGAACATGTTTTTCCTTGTCATGCTTGAGGACTATACTCAGATTACGGTACCAGTTGGTGAAATTAGTTCCATTAAGTTTATTTTTCTCTAGGATTGACCTCAACGCAAAAGTGGACAACTAAGGAAGGTTGCTAGGTGCCATTGATCTACAACAGAAAATATGCAAAAACACTTAAGACATGTATTCATAAAAGAGCAGGCATATTAAACGCTTTAATACTTATGCTCCCACTAGAACCAACATCCCTCTGATGTTTGCTAAGTGATTCAAGATCCTAAATAAGCAAGTCGACTAGTGAGGTTTAGCATCACCGCTAGACGTCAAGTGATCTAGGTAGGCAACACCTTGCCAATCGTATCCAATACGACTCCTGTTAGTTGGGTGGCATCACATGCCCCGGCTCCCAACCTACCTCTCCCCGAGCCCCACAACCGTTGTGATGGACTCGTCTAGATTACCAAGTGCTTCCGCTTGTAAGAGTCCGACTCAAACCCACCTAATCGGAAAGAATTGGTAGCACCTCAATTTCATGAGCCCACTACCAAGAATGTCCGACTTGTGATGGTGCAGCACTAGCGGGGCGACCGACTAGACCTTCTTTGAGGGATTAAAATCTACCAACTATCTAAATAGAGGTAAATAGAGACATAACAATAACACAAATAAAGCAATTATAATGTGAAATGGTATGGCTCTCTTCATGGTGATCTCCATCTCCACAAAACTTGTAAGTCGACTCGTGCCAACTCTTGTCACGTGCCATCTTACTCCATGTAGCCGACTTGTACATCGACTTGCATGCCTTCCGGGTTCTCCAACAACCTACACTAGCTAGTAAATGAAAATTTACATAGAGAATCCGACACGCAGGCCGGTATACAATAAAATGACAGCACCTAGGCTCCAGCCGGCTGACAAGAACATGATACGTAGATCATGTATGGATTACACACATCACATGCACATAAGCCATACCATTCACAACTTCCTGCAAAAACAAGTTATGCATAGACGTAATATCTACCGGCGTTGTGAAACTCGTAACGACATCTAAGGCGCTACGACAGGGCGAACCCGGCGGTCCGAACATGGATTTCTTCATCGGATAAAACAATTTTACCCAAATCTGATCCTATTCCGATTCGATCAAACTCTTTGATCTTCGATCACCGCAACTGGATTTATGTGTCACGGTATACCCCGATGGCGGAAACCGACCGGTAGGGGTAAGTTGTTCCACGACCTTAGCAGTATGATCACGGAAACCTGATCATCCATTAACCCCGAGTACGATTGATCCAATCAACCTTGTACAAAACCGATCTATCTCACAGAACGACCACAAAAATAGCACTTAGATCCAATCTAATGCTAACTACATATCATATATGTGCGGATCTCGGGCCTAATACCAGAAGCTACCGCTCTGATACCACTGTTGGAACGCGTAGAGATAAACAAAACTTTTTCCTACGCGGTACTTCAAAGATCTAGCCGAGGTAGAAGGCCACGATGATTACCACTAGACGCGCGGTTGCGGATTATCGATGAATCGCGTCGGGGCAGTGCAGTCCCACGATCCGATCCAGCCGATTCAATCCCGCGATTGTCGAAGTGTTGAACGTACAGCACCTCTGCCGGTATCCACACGTACGAGGAGGAGCTCCGACGGCGGACTGCTAGGTCCGGTGCGATGGCTGGACTGAGTGGGGTTAGGGTTCCCAACGCATGGGAGTGGACTAACGTGCCCGTTGGGCAACCTGCGCCCCTCTTTATATAGCGAATGGTAGTGGGCTTCACAACACTTGTGGCCCATTCCCTCTGTGAGTCTGACTCACAAACTCAGTCCATTTCCGGTTCGGGTCCAACCCGACCAATACTTGCTCCCGCTCTTAAGTGTGCGACCCTGCAGGCTCATGGCGACTTGGACACGATTAGAGTCCGACTCTCAATCGATCAATCGGTAGTGGCTCCTAGCAGAAGGTGCCGACTCCCAAGTCCCATTGAGTCATGACGACATACCTTTCAATGTGATATTCATCTTAGTCCCTTTTGCCTCACGATATACCTTGTCGAACTATACGCGATTTATCGTCATCCCTTAAATAGTTCGACTCTCTTCTCGGTCCATGATATATGATTCATCTGACTAACTTTTAGTCAACAGACACAGTTAACACTTAACTGAGTCGCGCATGGCCATGCTTCCCGAATCATATCACTCGAGAGGGCCCAAAGAATATCTCTCCATTCGGAGGGGCAAAATCCCATCTTGATTATCTACATCACGCAGCTTGCTTCTCATTCGACCCGAACTCTGCCTTTATAGCTGCCTTGTCACAAAGCAGCGTTTAACAGAACCTAAGTCGGTGATCCACAACTCGGATTGTGCGACAACCTCAGGTCTAAGGATTACATTGATTGAGACATGCAAATGACGACTTGCTCGTTGCATCTCAATGTGGGTCAGTCCGACTTGCTAAACTCTTTAGCCAAGTCCGTGATCGTTGGAATGGCATCACCATGCCCATGACAAGTGGAACCATGTCATCAGCCAACACTCACATTAGTCTAGGGTGTGTGTCCAGCACAACCTTAATGACCAAGGACAATCTAGTATGAACAACATGAATATATAGTTCCACAATCGAATCACATATTCAATGATATATATCAGATGTTCAAAATAAGAAAAATTTAATAACTTTATGAATACATTGGGACTTACATCATCCATGATTGCCTCTAGGGCATATTCCCAACCGGGCAGACGTGACGGCGGTGCCTAGGAGACGAGCTGGGCCCAGTGCAGGGCGTGGAGGGGAGCGATTAGCTCCGTTGGCGCCGCGGTGGCGGTCCTCTGTGGCTCCATCGTGCTTCTGGTGCGGTGGCGGGGCTAAATGTGGCGTGAAGTTGTCGCAATCGCTCGCCGGAGCTACGATACGCGACGAGCAATTGCGGCGGCGTGGACTAGGGTTCGTGGAGCGACTGACCCGAGAACGGTTCGGGGACGTGTTGATATAGCGGTCGGCGGGGTGAGGGGCGAGGCGGGGATTTTCGGGCCCCCGAGACGCGTTCTCGGGCAGGCCCAACTTTACGGGCTCTTTAGGGCATGGAAACTGAAACCAACCCGTAAAAGCGCCAGAATTTATCAGTTCCGGCCCTTTTAGGGGTTCTGCTAGAGATGCTCTTAGGAAACTCTGCAACACACACTCAGTGTTGCTCGAATGTTGTAATGATAACGATGTGGCCTGATTTCAGTGAAATCGGGGAGCCTCCCCCTTTAGTCTAAAAAATAAAATTCAAACCCGATAGCTCAGCAACCGATGATTATTTGCCGTTTAAAGTTTTAAACCTTTGTAATTGCTAGTTAAACCCAACATATTTTTTGAGATTGTTAAATCCAACAATTTAGTTATGCATGATGGCTCTCATGCATTCGGGCATCTTAAACATTCGAGTATCTTAAACATTCGAGTATATTGCAAGGTATTTCATGTCATTCGTCGGAGTAGTTTGACAATCATTTCGTGATTCGTGTACGGTAGACACGGTCACTCCGGAAAAAAAAAATTGAGAGAGAGAGAGAGGTCACTCTGCATTTGTTGTGTTTATAAACGCGAATGGTACAACTTGGATCATCCTCGGCAGGTTGTGAAAGCACACTCCTGGCTCCGCCCACCTGTAATTGCAGTGGGTTTACAAACGTGCAACGATTTCCTGTATTTGAGCCGGTGAAATCCCTGCCTCACGCGCGCGCGCGCCATCCTCGGCCGCCCTACTATTCCCGGCGAAGAAGCAGCAGAGCCCCAAGAAACCAATACTGCCCCCGGGAACCATCCACCCCAGCCTCAGGCACGCGCGTCCCCCACGCCGGCCTCCCCGCCACCATGGGCCCTTCTCCCCATTACCTCCTCCTCCTCCTCGCCGTCGCCGTCGTCCTCCCGTTGCCGGCCGCCGGCGAGGGCATGACCGAGGCCGAGGCGCTCATCCACCTCAAGAAGTCCTTCTCCAACTCCTCCTCGGTCTCCTCCTGGCTCATAACCGACAACGACGGCGGCAAGTCCCCCTGCGCGCCCGGCTCGCACGAGTGGCACGGCGTCGTGTGCAGCCGCGGCAAGGTCGCCGGCCTCCGCCTCAGCGGGCTCCAGCTCGGCGGCACCATCGACGTCGACGCGCTCTCAAGCTTCCCCAACCTCCGCTCCGTCTCCTTCGCCAGCAACAACTTCACCGGCCCGCTCCCCAGCTTCCACCGCCTCACGGCGCTCAAGTCCATGTACCTCTCCGACAACAACTTCTCCGGCCCCATCCACGACGAGTTCTTCCCCAACCTCAACCACCTCAAGAAGCTCTGGCTCGACCGCAACGTGCTCGACGGCGCCATCCCAGCGTCCATCGTCCAGGCCGGGGCCCTCATCGAGCTCCACCTGGAGCGCAACGCCTTCTCTGGGGAGCTCCCTCCCGCGCCGCCGCCCTCGCTCAAATTGTTCGATGTCTCCGACAACGATCTGAACGGCGTCGTCCCGGAGGCGTTCCGGCGGTTCGACGCCAGCGCCTTCCGCGGGAATCAGTACCTCTGCTACGCGCCGACCACCGGCCAGCCGTGCAAGGTCACGCCACCGCCCGGGACGTCCGTCCACGGAGTGACCATGGGGCTCTTTGCGGTGCTCGCCGCGTGCGTCGTGTTGGCCGTCGCCTTCTGCACGTGCTGCGGCGGTGGCGGCCACGAAAACGACTACGACCACGCTAACAAGGGCGACACCGAGGACACGCCGCCAGTGTACATGGTGAAGCAGGGATCGTCGTCGAAGCAGAAGCGGAGCTTGTCGTGGCTGGGGAGGAGGCCGGGGTCGTCGAGCGGCGGGCGGCATCGGCGGTCGTCATCGGCCGCGGAGGACGGGGGCGGCGGTGGCGCCGGCGACCTTGTCATCGTCAACGACTGCAAGGGCGTGTTCGGGCTGACGGACCTGATGAAGGCCGCGGCGCAGGTGATCGGCAGCGGCGGCGGCTCGGCGTACAAGGCGGTGATGGCGAGCGGCGTGGCCGTGGTGGTGAAGCGCGCGCGTGAAATGAATCGCGGCACCAGGGACGCCTTCGAGGCTGAGATGAGGCGCCTCGGCGCCATGCGCCACGCCAACCTGCTCACCCCGCTGGCGTATCACTACCGGAGGGATGAGAAGTTGATCGTCACCGAGTACATCCCCAAGGGTAGCCTCCTCTACGTGCTCCACGGCGACCGTGGCTTGGACTACGCCGCGCTCGACTGGCCAGTGCGCCTCAAGGTGGCCGCCGGGATCGCGCGCGGCGCCGCCTTCCTCCACGCGGAGCTCGCCGGCCACGAGGCGCCGCACGGGAACCTCAAGTCAGCGAACGTGCTCCTCGCGCCGGACTTCGAGCCGCTGCTCGTCGACTTCGGATACTCCGGCCTCGTCAACTACACGCAGGAGTCGCCCACGATGACGACCTTCGCACGCCGCGCGCCGGAGTGCGTGGCAGGGCAGCCCGTGACCGCCAAGGCCGACGTGTACTGCCTCGGCGTCGTCCTCCTCGAGCTCCTCACCGGCAAGTTCCCGTCGCAGTACCTCCACAACGCCAAGGGCGGCACGGACCTCGTCATGTGGGCCACCACGGCGAGCGCCGACGGCTACGAGCAAGACCTGTTCGACCCTGCCATCGTCACGACGTCCAAGTTCGCGCTGCCGGACATGAAGCGGCTGATGGAGGTCGCAATGGAGTGCGTCCAGGCGGACCTCGACAGGCGGCCAAACATGAAGCAGGCCGCGGCCAGGGTAGAGGAGGCGGTGGCCACGGCGCAGGCCACGGTGAGGCAGAGGCAGGAGGCCGGCGCCGGCGGGGAGGGCGCGGCCAGCAGAAGCTCGCAGGCCGCGTTCGTGAGAGACGAGTCCATGCAACGGTTCACGAGCGTCGACGAGCGGTAGTCGCGGCGAGGCAGCAACGGTATCTCGTGGGCAGGTGAACAGGGCAGCGAGCTGGGCGGAGTCAAATTTTGCAAGTCGATGCCACTGGTCGTCCCTTTTACCCAGACACTTCTCTGTATTTCACTTAGTCATCTAACTGTACATGTACATATAGCTCCAGAAATGAGCAATCAAAATGTAGAATTGGACACTGCACAATCTTTCAGTTGGTTGATCAATTCAGATTGTCGTACAAGTTCAGATGCATTTTACAAAATATTCAGAGAATACACATTTTGGCAAAAATCATGAGACCGTGATTAATTTTTGTCAAACAGTACGGGTACTCCTTTCGTTTCAAAACATAAAAATGTACTTTAACTGCCCATATTTGAGCTTTGAAAGCAAACTTTTCATACGCTATTTCGTTCATGGTTACAAAACCATAATAAACCAAATATTTGGACAGTCAAAACAACCTTGATACGTTCAAACAGAGGTAGTAGTATTTTTTTTTTTTTGAACAAGAGGAGGCCCCGAGGGACCTAGATGCTGCATTCATATAACTTGGGTGGCAGGTACAAAGTATGCATAGTCCCTTTTGCAACACTCGCCCTGAGAAACCTAAATTTTGAAGATAAGGACAATGCAAAAAGAAAAAGGACCCTAGAACAAGAAGTAGAAACGCAATCAGGTCCCTGGTCCTTCCCACCACCGGTCGCCGGCGACCTCGAAGCGCTGATGCCAAGGTTCGAGAGCGAGGAGCTCGAGTACTCTCCAAAACCGGCGAGGAGCCCTTGCCACCGGCTGTCGAGAGGAAGGCGGGGACAAACCACTTGCCTCCTCATCCACAACGAGCACCGGTACAGGACTCTGCAGACCTCCACCATGGAGGAGTTGTAGGGGCCGCTTTCCCGGCCGAAGATCACGCAGGCGTCAGTCGCCTTCGTGTGATGCGCACAAACAAGCAGCAGGTGGTGGAGCTTGTAACCTGCAGCGAAGACGAAGAAGCACAGAGGAAAACCACCACATCGACGACCTCCGCGACTGTGAGTTCTCTCCACTTCAATCCTCACCGAAGAACAAGCCCCATCAATCTCTGAGATGAGAGATTGACCGTCGAGCTTATGCGGGAGAATGGAGGCGGCGGCACTTGCCCTTCCTTCCTCTGCTGGCTCCAGCCATTGAAGCACTAAGAGAGGAAGCAGAGCGAGCACCAACGCGGCAGGGCGGCTCGGTCGCCACCACCAACGAAACCTCCTCGGTATGCTACCAAACTGCACAGAGGCAAACTGAAAGAAGAACCTACTGCTACTGATGTACATGGGGGGCCGGCACCCTAAGCCATCTCCACACCAACCGGCGACACCGGCGGCGGGAGCGGCCGGCGCAGCGAGCACTCGGCGGTGGACTCTCAAGCAGAAGAGCGGTGGGTGGGAGAGGATAAGACCCGAGGTAGTAGTAGTAGTAGTACTATATATACAAAGAAGCTAATGTTAACTATAATATCAAGAGTTCATCGGCAGGTAATTTTTATTAAACTTTCTGAGACTATTAATAAACTATGAATAATATCTACAAAGTAAAATTCGATGTTCTTACTTTTATGCAGAAAAATAGGAGGCATGGGCCTCTAAAAGCTTGCAACACTTTCTTAGCCCCAAGGCCTACGTGGCATAGTCTTATTTTAGCTAATATTGCCACACTTTTGGCTCTCTTTTTGGCCACTTTTTGTGGCAAGGCAGACATCTTGCAGAATTCACTCTTAGTATGGTGATCATCAAACGTATACCTACAGTATATACCCCCAGAGCAACTTACGTTGTACTTAAGTTTCGCCAAGGAATCCAGAGGTAATTTCTCTCCAACGATTACTATCATTTTATTGACCGTTTCATCAGGAGTGATCTTATTTTCCTGTGAAATAAAATGGTTTGAATTAGCACCCAGAAGCAGGACTGACTGCAAAATTGGATGATAACTGCCAAAGGAACTGCAAAATTACCGAGACAACAGTACCTTCAACTCCTCATAGTGGCGGTAAAGGAATACCCTTTCTAAAAACAATATATTGTCTTGAATTGTCTCAGAGAGAACTCTGAATGAGATCCATGGAGAGGTCCGCCATTCATCAGTTTGGCGCAGTACCTACATAAAGGTCATAGATGTCAGAACAGTGAGAGAATTTTTAGTTTATTATAGTACTATAAGGTGTTCTTTGAAACACAGAAAGGTACAAAGAGCAGTATGGAAAGTGAAATTTTGATATCATTCTCTAGCAAATTGTTTTAAACTAAAAAATGCATCAATAGCGTGCTTGTACCTTTTCGCTCCTGTTGGAAAAGAGTTTTTAAGGCAACTCACAGGTTGGAGAACAGAAATATCAGACTTTCACTTCTTCTGGAGGTGGGCGCAATGATAAGCCCTTCAATCTAAGCAAATACTCTGAAAATATGTGCAGTAAAAGTGGATCACTAAATTACCTCATGTAAATATACATGATCAGATCACTAAACACTCAATGTTACCTTGCACTTATGTAGCAAGCCTGAAACTTATAAGATATCCCAAAGAAATGTGAGTGCCTAGATGTGATGGCCACATCACATAATAGTTTGGGTTTGAGAAATTATCAACGCTAGAATTGTATTTGTGTAGAAACTCCTCCTGTGAACCTGGTTTGACAACTCCTGTGCTGCCCAATATGGCTGCGCACAGCAGCATATACAGTACCCTTTATTTGTCAACATCACAAAACTAAACACTGCAAAATGATGAAATGTTATACACTATCATTGATGTGTAACTAAAGCAGAACATTAAAACTATTTAATGAAACAACAACCTGGTGAAGTCATGGTTTTCAGGTGACAGATAAATGGCAGCCTATTTCAGTCTCATGAGTGATTTTATAGGTGCTAATAAAAGTTATAGCAGCTAAATGAATTTTCAGTTGAACAATCTCTTCTAGGCAGTGGCATAATCATTAACTTGGCAGCAAATATTTGATACAGAACATATAATCTGTAGATAAAAATAACCCGTCAAAGAAAATTACTAGCAGAAATTTTTCTCTAAATTAAACGTACCAAATTGCCAATGATACAGATACCAGTGTGATAATAACTCATCGCCATTTATGTTTATGTTATGGCCTGGTCTGGGGATTGACCCTATAGCTACGGCTATTGCGCTTATCAATTCAAAAATGAAAAAATTCTTATTTTTTGCATATATTCTATTCTTTGAGGTAATCCACCACCATGTGAAAATACACATTTTTTATTCAAAAAATTGTAATATGTTGTATATACTCAAAATCAACACAGTTTTACCAAAATGGGCGCTAAACTATCCTTCCCTAACTTGACATGCTTTCCTTTTGTCCTTTAGGCTGCTGAGGGACAGTGGAGAATAAAACATACAGATATACTCACCAAAGGAAGTTAGGAAGGGGCTACATTGTGCATAATGACGAGAAAAATGAGGCATCCCACTCCAAAGGAAAAAATCCATAGGATCTAGCAGTTCTAACCGGTTTTTATCTTAATACATGTATGTATTATGTAAGTAATTGTGTATGTATGGATGGTTGTAATCTAATTCCGATGTGTAGGATGGGTTGCATGTAATGTCAGGTCCTTAATTTGTTTACTTGGTTGATTTGTGTTGATAGATGACATTTTCATGGTGTGTTTGCAACACCTTGTTAAGAAACAATGGGATAGGATCGTTACCTTACTTGTAGTCGCCTACTAAGCATGTATATGCCCTTAAATTTGCGGATGCAAAAGTAAAGTCGCATGATCCACCGATTCCTGGTGCTTTTAGCTTTGAGTGCATTCAATAAATTCATAAAATTCAGCTCATCATCCCTTCTGCACTGCATCCACGCCTTTTCAGCAATTTTTCTGAGAAAGCACACCAGAATCACATGAAGTGCTCAGCTCGCTTCTGAAACTGAGAACCAGCTGTGACCGGCGCCCTTCCTGACATTGCAGCCATCAAGCCTCTTTCAACACCTCCTTTTTACGCCACATTATGCATACATGTTAGACAACTCTAGTTCCATGACCTTCCCAGCTGACTTTTTCCCCAACTCGACTTCTCCATGTAAGCCGCAAGCACCTAGAAGTGACTCCCATGCCAATGGATCCTTTACCAATCCCATTGCTCGAACCAATGTCTCTGTTTCTTGTAGCCTTCCGGTGTGTCCTAGTAGATCAACCAAAACATTCACAATGCTCTCTCTACGGCTTAACATTGTGATTCTCAACCATCGAGCAGAAAACTGCAAGCCCTTTGTCCACGAGATCCCCCTGGCTACACGCACAAAGGACTGTAAGGAATGTGACACTGTCCAGCCTAAACCCGTCATGAACCATATCTCTGAAGCACATAACAGCCTTCTGAAACCGAGAATCAAACTGGAAGCCCTTCTGATAAACCACATCAGAATGGCAAAATCACATTAAGTGCTCAGCTCGCTTCTGAAACCGAGAACCAGGTGAGACCAGCACCCTTCCTGACATTGCTACCGTCAAGCCTCTCACTCAACACCTCCTTTGCATGCCGTTGGTATTGTTCAGTATGAATGTTGGACAGCAAAACATGAGGCGCATACTTCCATTGCTCTAGTTCCATGACCTTCCCTGCTGACCTCTTCCCCAGCTCGACCTCCATGTAAACCGCAAGCACCTAGAAGTGACTTCCATGCAAAATTGCAAATGGATCCATTTCCAATCCCATTACTCTAATCAATGTCTTTGCTTATTCCAGCATGTCCTAGCAGACCAACCAAGCATGCCCAATGCTATCTCTGGGGCTTTCATGGTGATCCTACCATGGAGCGGAATATAGCAGGCCCTTCATCCACAAGACCCCCTTGGCTACACGCAGAGAGCACTGTGAGGAATATGACCTTCCTGGCCTCACCATGATGCCCATAGCCAACGAGCATAGCTGTCCATGATACCACATCGCGCATCTGCATCACGTGAAACTCAAATCGATCATACCATGAGCTGCGACACTACACTAGAAGTGCATGTCAGGGAGGGTGTTCCCCACAACTGTATTACAGCAGAAACCCAACTTCATGACAGGACAATGCACCATCTTTCCATGCTCAAGAACTGCAAGAGCTGCATGTCGAGGCCCAGATCATCCTCACACAGGCACGCCCTCAAGATACTCGCCAGCGTGAACTTGTTAGCGATGCCCCCAGCCCTGCACATCCTTGCCAGCATGTCCACGGCACGCCGCGTCGATCATGACGTTCCAGCACATGGCACCCAGCTCGGCAATCTATTCAAACGCAGCTGTGATGGTGTCTGTATCCCTTCACAGCCCGTACACACACACCAGAGCGGGTCCCGACGAACGCGTTCGAGCAGAGCCTGAGCCGCACCGCGTGTGAGTGCACCTGCCACAGGAAAGCCATGACTCGCCCCGACGCACTGAGCTGAGAGGGTGGTCCCGTCGGGCCTCAACTGGCGCCATCCTCGCGAATCATGGCGTTAGTACGCACACAAGTGGTCGGCGGCCTTCCTGATATTGCTGCTATCAAGCCTCTCTCTCAACACCTCCTTTTCACGCCATTGACATTGTTCAGCATACATGTTGGACAGCAAAACATAGGGCACATACTTACATGGCTCTAGTTTCATGAAATTCCCTGCTGGACTTCTCCATGGAAATTCCCCAGCTGGACTTCTCCATGTAAAGCGCATTGCACCTAGGAGTGACTCCCGGGCCAATGAATCCATTTCGAACCCCAGTGCTTGCCTCTGCTTCTTTTAATCTTCCGGCATGTCCTAGAAGATCAACCAAATATGCACAATGCTCTCTCTGCAGTTTAATATCGTGATCCTCAACAATGGAGCGGAAAACCACAAGCCCTTCATCCACGAGAACCCCCTGGCTACATGTAGAGAGGAAAGGACTGAGAGAAATGTTACATTGTCCAGCCTAAACATGTCGAACCATTTTCTCTGAAGCGCATAACGGCCTTCCTGACCTCACCATGATTCCCTTAGCCAATGACCGTGTCTGTCCACGACACCACATCACGCATCTGGATCATGAAAAACACAAACCGGGCATCCGAAGAGCCGCCACACTTGAAGTGCCTGTCAAGGACGGTGTTCTCGACAATTGTATTGTATCAGAGCAGAAACCCGACTTCATGACACCACAACGCACCATCTTTCCATGCTCAAGACCCGCAAGAGCGCCGAATGCAGAGAGCACACTAGTGAAGCAGTAGTCTTTCTCCCTTTCCCCAACCCTCACCATTTCTTTGTACAAGCTCACTGCTTCCACAACAATGCCATTCTAAACCAACCCGGCAATGTCGTCCAAGTGATTATGTTCGACTCTGAGATCCTGTCGAGGACTTTGACAGCTGAACTCATCCCTCCGCTGCATCTCAGGTACATGGTGATTAGAGCATTGCACGCCGAGGCCCAGATTGTCCTCGCACCAATACGTCTTCAAGACCCTCACCATCCTGAACGAGTTCACTGGTGCCGCCGGCAGCATGTCCACGGCACAGCAAGGAGCGCCAAGAGGGTGGTCCCGTCGGGATTCATGCTTCCGCCGCGCGCGTTCAGCGGCCGAGAGGGAGATGCGCACGATGAGGGTGTTGTAGGAGACGGAGTCCGCTCGCACATTCCGTCGAACAGCCTGTGGGCGAGCACGGGCGCCCCGCCGCGGGAGAAGAGGCCGAGCAGCCTGTTCCATAGGTAGGTGGCGGAGGAAGAGGAGAAGGCCTCGAGTCGCACAACCGGCGCCTGTCACCAGCGGGTCTGGTTTTCGCAAGGATACCATGCTATATTCCCTCTCCACTGTGACTAGTACAATAGATTTGGGGGTCTGGCGAACCCTGCAGTGAAGCATGCCTAATCAAAGTGTTAGGGGGGTTGCTGTTGAGCAGGATAATCGTGAGAGTGGGCGGGGCACTCCGCGTGCTGTCCAGTTTAGGGAAAATCAAAATCAAGTTGTTGAGCTCGATTCCGTTAGCAATCTATGCGGAGCTAATCATGATGTGAACCTCATCAATTCTGAATCTAGACCTTGGGAGCTGGCAGCTCCCTTTGTGGGCGCAGCGACACCCAATGGTGACTTCTTTGTGATTCCAGACATCATGATTCCTGCACCCAACAAGAAGATGCATCAAGCTATTGTAGAGGTTATCCAAGGAAATGTTTCTGCGCGGCAGATTGAAGAGGAGTTTACTCAATGGGCTGGCCATAGGTGCACCTGGAGGTGGTACGCCAAGCAAATGGCTGCCAACAGGTACCTGATGCGCTTCCCTAGCTCTAGGGATGTGGACGCATGGATACATTTTGGGCAAATTAACATGAGAACGCTTCCTTCGGTGGTCCTTCAGATCGAGAATTGGATTCCTGGGTACGGGGCTGTTGCTGAATTGGACATGTCCTGGTTCCAGGTGCGTGGAATACCTTTGGAGAACAGGAACTGTCCAACTGCCTCCTATGCAGGCAGTTTGGTGGGCAGGACCTTGTCTGTTGATAGGTTAAGCATGAACAATGTTGATTATGTGCGTATTTTGATTGGAAATCTTGATGTTTCTCTTGTCCCACCAGTGGTGCCTAATGTTAATATTGGGGGGGAGGCTTTCTATGATATTGAATTCACCAGGGAGATAGTATGTGGAAAGCTGGATAAGGACAAGACTCGGGTTCACGTTGAACATACTGGGCAGAATCTTCCTGAGGGTGGGGGTGATTTTAATCATACCCCCAAGAAGCAAAAGACTGATGGTGGTGCTGCTGCTGCTGGGGAGAGGAATGGACCTCACAATGCTATTCAAGGAGGTTTTATGCGTGATGCTAGAACTTCATACATGCAAACTGATGCTGGGAAGAAGATAAGCAAGCAAGGTGTGGAGGAGGATGTTTGCAGCAAAGGTAAGAGGAAAATGACTGAACCTGAACCCGAGGAGGAGGAGAGTGATGAAGATGAGTTCACTGAGAGTGTGCAAAAATTAGGTTACAACTATGTTGTTGTCCCTGTGATGACACAGGTGGGGGTGGGTTCCTCTAGAGCCCCTCAGAGACCTCACCCAGCTGTGGATTTTTATGCCCAATACCTAGCATATCTTAAGACACCTAGGATCATTGCTGGTGTTGTGGAAAATCCTGATGAGCCACTTAAGATGGAACTTTCTTATGAAGAGTTCTTGAAGAGGTTACTGGAGACAAACAGTGACAAGAAGATGGAGTGGAGGAAACATTTGCAGAACCTGCCTGGGGTAGAGAAGGACCCTGTAGTGGAATCCCCATTGATGTCTAGCCATGATAATGATGACAGTGTGGAGGCAATGTCAGAGGAGATTATGTCTGCGGATTCTGCTGATTGCACACAGGTGCTGCACTCAAAAGTGGTGATTATTGAAGTTTTCTCTAGTCCTGAGGAGAAAGAAGATGCACA
Source organism: Alopecurus myosuroides (assembly GCA_028641055.1). Classification (NCBI taxonomy): domain Eukaryota; kingdom Viridiplantae; phylum Streptophyta; class Magnoliopsida; order Poales; family Poaceae; genus Alopecurus; species Alopecurus myosuroides. The sequence goes on from CM054057.1 coordinate 678,645,646, forward strand.
ATCCAAAACCAGGCAAAACTTGCCCTTCATCCCAACTCCTGATCAGCCACTACCCTCAAGGGGGAGTGCTAGACTACAAGCAGACTCAAAGATTAATGTTAATGCTGTCAAGAAAGCTATGGCACATCTGGAGGCTAGGGACAATCCTGAAGGTAACAAACCTATCTCCTCTGTTAATGCTTTTTCTGTGTTAGATGATGAGTATATTCTTGATAAAGCTCTAGAAATTGGGATTAATGTGTCTACTTTGTATTTTCAATCCATTAATTTGCTTAAAGATCTGGAGGTAGCTAGAATTGTTGTAGTTAATCAAAAAGATAGGGTGGTTAAGGAAGCTGTGTGCAATGAGAATACTCCTAGTAAAAGTGTTAAGGAAAATCTGGAAGATGGTGTAGAGGTAAAATCTCCTACTCAGCATCTTGAGGCTGATGACGATGGCTTTGTTACTGTTAGGTCTAAGAAGTCTATAAAACAGGCTAAAAAAATTCTGCTATCAAGAATTCTAATCAGGGAGTGTCCCTTGGTGGCACAAGAATCCCTTCTAGGGTCAGTGCCAATCACCCTTGGAGTGATGTGGTATCTGTACCAAGAACAAGGAGCAGGACTAATAAAAGTTAAATGATTGGGGCCTTGTTAAATAGCAGAGAGGTAGGGGAAAAATGTTTTTCTTTTTCTCTTAGGGATCTAATCAGTGAACATCATCTTGACTTCATTGGTTTACAGGAAACAACGAGGAAAAATATTGATAAATCCCTTTGGAGAAAATTTGATCCTGATAAATCCTTTACCTGGCACTGGCCCCCCTCTGTAGGCAGGTCTGGAGGTATTCTTTGTGGTATCAGGAGTGATAGATTTGATGTTATAGAAACTAAAGTGTGTAGGTTTCATGTGTTAGTTGTTGTTTTGGACAGAAAACTGAACAAGAAAATTTGTTTGACTGTGGTTTATGGTGCTGCTCAGGATGAATTTAAAACAATGTTTTTGGATGCCTTAGAGAATATTTGCTCTAATCTTGAGTTGTCTACTATTATTGGTGGGGATTTTAATATTCTTAGGTTTGAAAATGAGAAGAATAAAGGAGGGGGAGTCATTATATTTGCACACAGGTTTAATCAAATCATCTTCTCTTATGGGCTTAGAGAAGTGGATATGTCTGGTGGACAGTTTACTGGGTCCAATGGTCATTCTGACCCTACCTTGGAAAAATTGGATAGAGTACTCATGAACAATGAGTGGGAAAATTGTTTTCCCCTAATTCATGTCAAGAAGATTCCTAGATTTCTATCTGATCACAACCCTTTGGTGTTAGATACTGGAGAGGGTTTTGTTAACAAGGTAAAGGAGTTTAGGTTTGAAAAATCCTGGATTGATCACCCTGAGTTCCAGGACAGAGTTAAATTTGCCTGGAACTCCTCTGTGGTGGGAGTGGATAGTGTATCTATTATTCAAAATAAGATTAAAAAGGTTAAAAACTCCCTTAAGGGGTGGGGAGCAAATGTTAGAGGTGACTCTATTGCTAGGAAAAAAGATCTACTAGCTGAGTTGGCAAATCTTGAGCAGATAGAAGAAAATCAGATGCTTTCAAGGGAGCAGTACATTAGGAAGGGGGCTGTGCAGGAGGAAATTATGTCCATTCTGGAAGAAGAAGAAAAATATTGGTTTAGTAGGTCAAGTGAAAAATGGTTACTACAGGGGGATCTTAACACTGCCTATTTTCATAGAATTGCAAATGGGAGGAAGAGGAAGAGTACAATGTACTCCTTGTCTCATGTTGGTGTTGAAATACAGGGGACCATGGCCCTTTTGTGCCATGCAACTGAGTATTATAAATCTTTGTTTGGTTATGGACCTAAATGTGAGATTAGTTTGTCAGATGATGTTTGGAGTGTAGATGATAAGCTTTCTGTGGAGGATGTGCAAATTTTAGATGTTCCTTTTTCTGAGCAAGAAGTCAGCCATAGATAGTATGGAAAAGAACAAAGCCCCTGGACCTGATGGAATTCCTATTGAATTCTATCAGGCATGCTGGCCTCTGGTTAAAAAAGAGATAATGCAACTTTTTTGGGATTGGTATGAGGGAAACCTTCCTTTGTATAGATTGAACTTTGGTTTGATTATTTTACTTCAAAAAACACCTGATGCAGATGTCATTCAAAAATATAGACCTATCTGTTTGTTGCAAGTTCTGTACAAGATTCTCACTAAAGTGATAACCTGTAGACTTGAACTTTTTATGTCAAAAATCATTTCACCTTGTCAAAATGCTTTTATTAAAGGTAGGAATATTATGGATGGTATTTTATCTTTGCATGAGATCTTGCATGAGTCCAGGAGGAAAAATCAGCAGGGGGTTGTCCTCAAACTGAATTTTGAAAAAGCATATGATAAGGTGGATTGGGAGTTCTTGCTAAATTGTGTTTCTCAGAAAGGTTTTAATCATAGATGGAAGAGGATTATTAAGGACATAGTTCAGAATGGCACCTTATGTGTCAAGATTAATGATACCAGCGGAAAAGATTTTCCTAGTCATAGAGGGGTTAGGCAGGGGGATCCTCTCTCACCCTTCCTGTTTAATTTGGTAGCTGAAAATCTAACAAAAATGCCAACAGGCTGGTTTTGGTGGGTTTGGTTCCCCATTTGATAAATTTGGGGGTTGCTATTCTACAATATGCTGAAGATACTATCCTTTTGATTCAGGATGTTAAGGAACAGGCAATTCATTTGAAACTAATTCTTTTTATTTTTGAGGCTATGTCTGGTTTGAAAATTAATTTTGAGAAAAGTGAGGTGATGATGGTTCTTAAAGATGATGTTAAAAATCTAGAATATGCTGATATGTTTGGTTGTCAACTGGGCAGCTGATGCATGTAAAATGCATAGATGATTTTTGCATATTTTCACATGGTTTTCTATTACATATTGCATCATATAAGGGTATAATTCAATGTTTTATAGTATTTTGGGGTTAAATTACAAAGTCCCCCAACTTTTATGGAATTAACCCTGTCTGTCAGAAACCCGGTTTTCTATATTTTTGACGTTTCAGGGGGCAAACTTCCGCGAAATCACCTGAAAATCTGCGGGGGTCATTTTCTTGGAAGGAGAAGACTTGCGGGCGAAGGATCCACGAGAATTGGGCAAGGAGGCCCAAAAGAGGACCCTCCACGCGGCCAGATTCCTTGAACGCATGAGAGGTCCCCTTTTGGCCCCTGTGGCCCCAATTCCTTCCATCTTCGACTTAGCGACTCCGTCTTGACCTAAAACCGACTATAAAAGGGTCCCCCGTACCCTTACGGAGAGGAGCGCCGCCGAAACACCGAAACACCGAAACAGAGACCAGAAGTTCCAGATTGGAGGGGGAAAACTCCGGCGGGGCGCCGCCGGTGTGATCTCCTACCCCTCCAACGTCATCTCCATCGACATCTCCATGAAGAGGGAGTAGTCCACCCCAGGGCTATGGGTTTGTGGAAGTAGCACTTGTATCTCTCTCTCTATGTGCTTCACTAATTAGATCCGTATGAGCTGCCTCACATGATTACGGGCACCGTTGTAATTCCTATGTGGTGGATCTTTTCTATGAGTTATTGAATCTGAGATTGCAATTGTTTCTCTTGAGTTATTTGAGTATATGTATCTTATGTACCCCATTCTTATTTGCTAGCTTTGATCAATCTAGTTCTTGAGAGCGTGTGTGGTGTGATGGGTGCATTAGTTGGAGTAACGGGGGGTGGGGTAGTGCTATGAAAGTGACAGAAGTTCAGCGATCCACTTAGGTTTTGTTAAACCTTTCTTAGTTACCTCACTAGGGATAAAAAGGAGTACCTTGTTACCGGGGATTGAAGTGACACTAATCAATCTCCATGACTAGATCTAGCAAGTTCTTACTTCAACTTCATGTCACATTGCTTAAAGCTATACTCTGGTTTTTCCTTAATTATCGAGGTGTTATGATTTATTTCGCATCTTGGTGGAGTATAAGAGGGATCAATATGACCGTAGAGATCTCTATGCTAGGACGTGATGCCCATATGAAAGTACTCAATGTTAAACATGTTATTGTAATCTCACATGTAATTCTTTATGTCCACCGTCTACCACTTTATTTGAGAGAATGCAAGTGTGAAACCATGAACCCCGGTCCTATTTTAATTATAAGAAAACACTCTAGTTACTTTGCTGCAATTTACTTTACTTGCACTTTACTTTACTTGCATCTCCAATTCGAATTTACATTATCTCCATCACCACTTGCATCACAAAAATACAAAAACAATCCATTGCATATGTATTTTCTCATTTGCATTTAGTAGTAGATTTAATTATTGCACATTTACTTTCAATTTTGCATTGCAATTTAGAAGTCTCACACCTTGTGCTTGACAACCACTTGGTGAGGTTGAGGGCACAAAGTTATCTACTTGTTTGCAGGAACCTGGAGGAAGCTTGGAAGACAACTGCTAAAATACTGGCTCCCCAAGAGTTCGATATAAACCCTCGAGTCACCCTCGTGGGGAAGAAGGCTTGCCACTAGCTACACACTTTGCACTTGGAGTCTCAACCTAGCCATCAAGCGTTTTTCTGGCGCCGTTGCCGGGGAGCCATAGGTGAAGGAGTTGTCCAAGGGAGCTCAAAGAAGTCTTCATCACCAACAAGGTGTGCAAACACCTAAGCTTGGGGAGGTTGCAACTACGTGAGTACCGTCATTTCTATCTCCACCTTCTTTCAAGTAGATTGTTTTGTTTCTTGTTTTGTTTTTGTTTTTGTTTTGTTTTTGTTCTTGTTTTTGTTTTGTCTTGCATATTTTATTTTAGTTTGCATTTTAGTTTTGCATTTAGTTATCTAGTTTATTTTAGTATTTCGAATTTGCCTAGTTACTTTACTTTTCAGTTTTGCAAAAAATTAAAAACTACATATAAACTGTTAAAATGGGTGATAGAACTAAATTAAGTGACTACACAAATACACCCAATGACCAATTCATTGCTAGGCCAATTACTACACCTGAAATACAAGCTGAAAGCTATGAAGTAAGTCCTAGTTTATTGAATTTAATTACTAGAGAGCAATTTGGTGGTAGTGCTATGGAGGATGCCTCTATGCATCTTCATGATTTCATGGAAATATGTGATATGCAAAAATTTAAAAATGTGGAAAGTAGTGTTTTAAAACTGAAATTATTTTCTTTTTCACTTAGAGGAAAGGATAAAGAATGGTTACTTTCACTACCTACAGCTAGTATAAAGTCTTGGGGTGATTTAAAAGAAGCTTTCATTAAGAAATATTATCCTCCCGTTAAAATTTTGCAAAATAGGAATAATATCCTCTCATTTAGGCAAAATGATAATGAACATGTAGCCATGGCATGGGATAGAATTAAATTAATGATTAGAACATGCCCATCACATGGAGTAAATGAATGGACCATACTACACTCTTTTTATAATGGTCTAAACTACATGTCTAGAAATATACTTGATTCTGCTGCTGGAGGTGCCTTTATGAGTAAAACTGTAGGTGAGGCTAAGAGCATATTAGAAAGCATATTGCAAAATTATAGTCAATGGAATACTGAAATAGCACCCAATCCCACTAAGAAAATAAACTCAATTGAAGAAACCAATGATTTGTCTTCTAAAATGGACAATATTCTTGCTTTTATTAATAAACAAAATATGGAGAATGTGCCTTTGCAGGAGCTAGTTGGTAGTAATTCTGAAAGTGTGGATGTTAATTTTGTTAGGAATTATGGTAGCAATGGTTTTGGTAATGCTTACAATTCATATAGTAAACCTCCTTATGTGCCAAATAAACCTTTTGTTCCATATCCTAATGCTAATGAAAATAAGTGGAAGCCTTCTAGTGAAATTTCTGAATCTAATAAATTGCTTATGGAACAAGTTGCTAGTCACAATGCTATTATACATGAGTTAAATAAGTCTATTGCATCCATTAGTAGTGATATTAAAGGATTGCAACTTCAATCTTCGAATTTAGATAAAGCATTGTCAAAATTAGCTGATAATTAAGCAACTCTATTAAGCATGTCAACAGGAAAGCCACAAGCACAACCTAGTGTAGGAATGAATTCTATTACTATTGCTGCTCCTATTATTGAAAATATTGATCATATTGCTGAGAATACAAGTGAGCATGTCCCTACTAGCTTAGAAGAAATTTTGAATGAAATAGTGAAGTACCCTTAATATTTACTTCCATATATGTCTTATCTTGCTAGCAAAGATGAAATTAGTCCTCATGAATCAAGACTGCTAGCTAAATTAGAGAGTAAAGTAGAGAAAATTATGATGCTTACTGAAATTAAGGATCCATTGCTTGATTTAGAAAAAAGTAGCTTGCAAGAACTTATTGCTACTCTACAAAAAATTGCTAGTGATCCCACTATAAATGTTAATCAATCTGGCTTTGGATCTTATATTGCTAATCATGTCTTGCAAGAAAGAATTGCTAGGTACAAGAATGAGGCCATGATACCTCCTAAGCTTGGGGATGCATGGATCCCCAAGGTGCTAGTTTCAATTGGAAAAGAAATTCACCATGCTATGTTAGATCTAGGTTCTAGTGTATCGGTACTCTCTAAAGAATTATATGAATTGCTAGAACTAGAAAATTTAGAAAAGTGCTCAAGTGAATTTGTACTTGCTGATAACTCTACTAAGCATGTTTTAGGACAAGTAAAAGATGTTATGACTTAATTGCACATGACTTTCGTACCCGTTGATTTTATTATTATGGATATGGGGGATAAATCCCCTAGACCTATTATTTTGGGTAGACCTTTTCTTCGTACTACAGGTGCAATCATAGACTCCAAGGAAGGGAATGTCAAGTTTCAGTTCCCTCACAAGAAAAGCATGGAGCACTTCCCAAGGAAGAGGGGCACGCTGAAGAACAAGCTCCCTCATGAGCTTTATCCCTCTTGATTATCAAGTAAGTAAAGCCTAACTATATGGCTATAAAGAAAGCGCTTTACGGGAGGCAACCCGGTTGTTTTTGTTTGGATTTTCCTAGTGTACTCTTGCTGTCTCAAGAGATTAGTTTTTTTTGTTTTAATTCTGTAGTTTTCAATAAAGAGTCAAGTCAAACCCATTTGGACTTATAAGTTGCTATCCTAGTGCATGAAATTTCTGTTTCAGCACGAGTCTGCTCACCGTATGATTTTACGTTTTTTATTGGTATGTCGTATTGAGCTAATTTTTTAGTATGTTCTGCAACTTTTCATCCTCTGTAAGCAAAACAATTGGCTTAATTTTTTGACGAGTCTAGCTTAGGGAAAAACGTTCGTTTTGCTGCTGCTGCTTTTCTGGACAGATTCTGTCTTCTTTTGTTTTATGCACTCTTTGGGTTTGGGAATCGAATTTCCATGATTATTTCAAGAAAGAGAGTGAACATAAAACATAATGAACCTTATTGTCTATCTAATGGAGTATTTGATTTGGAATTTTGCACAGCAAGAATTTGATTTGTTTGTCCTTGCTAATCTCACCCCACAGAAAAAGAATGGGAGAAACATGTTTTGTGAAGTTTTTTCACAGGGAATAGAGGAGCTGCGCCTCAAGACATCCAAGAATGGTGAAAGCCATAATCTTGGGGATGTGATGAACACCCCACTGGAGCTACACTATTTTGGTTAGCACACGTCTACTTTCTGTTTTTCTAAGCAAAGCATTTATCGTAGAGACTTGAAGCGTCTAGTTTTTGTTTTTATTTTTGTTTGATAAGACCACCACCATCATTTTATATGAGATTGAGCTACTGGAGTTTGGGGTTGGAATGTATTGGATGCTAGTATTATGTCTTGGAATAGGGATGCCATGGTTGATTTGAAGAGCTACATATGTTTGCATGATTTATAGGCTTTTTATGTGTAGAAATTTGCAATAATGTTGTCTTGAGCTATCTCTTATTCATGTCCTTGAGGTTAATTGATGGTTTATTTAGTTTTTCATGAAATGAGTAGTTCTATGGACATATGCATGCATAGTAGCTGGTCAACTATCTCCCTCTTGCTAGCCCAAAAATTTAAAAATTCCAACAAGTAAAAACTTGTTTCCAACACTCCTTAGCCAGGTATTTCCAGTGAGTCCACCATATCTTCCCATTAGCTTCATTGCTATTCCGAGTATGTTCACCATGTTATTGTGTTATTTATGTTCTAAATTAAGATATTCACTTTATTAATTGTCATGGGTTGAACTTGGGATAGGATTCTCACGAACTTTTGAAGGCACACTTTACTTTTTATGCATCTAATAAACATGACCCAATAATGGGAGCCACAAGTTTTGCGTTTGACAAGTGTGTGGTTGGGAGCTAGCTATAAACGTGTATCACCGGAAAGCTTTCAACATTTCACAAAAAATTTACATTTGGTTGATATCATGTACTTTTGTTTTTGGACTCCTGCCATGCCGAGATGAAATAGAGGAATAGTAAGTTTGATGAGTAAGTATCTATATGACTAGAGAAACGCATTGGGCCGCTAACCCAAGCCATGCTTTATCATGGTGGAAATTTACTTACAGCTTGAGTGACTCTACAACACATCCTATAATAAAATAAGAAGCTATGCATAATAGTGAATGAAAATAAAAAGGATGATGAGTCTACTCCGTTTGTTCATCTTGTCATTGTAACATGGGCTTGTTTCCATGTCATGGGGCAAGAGGTACCTCTTTGCGGTTCTCTATGATGTCATTAATACTTATTATGATTGTACAAAGCTTATTAGGAATCTTAAGTTGAGTAATCATGGAGTAGGTTTTCACACTCACGGGGCATGAGGCTTTGAACCACCTTGTCATTCTCATTACTTCAATACTCACAATTTTAAGATGCTAGTGATAAAGGGGCAATGAGAGTCCTAGATCAATGGATACCACATTTCAATTAGTAATTTTAGTTGATTAATTTAGAGGCTAAATAAGACTTGATCATGTTTTACCTCTACTCAATTTTCTCCAAAGTGTCCACCATATTTTCTCTCCATTTGCTATTCTTTGACCAATATAGGATTTTATTTTTCATTTTGTGTATGCATTTGGTCCATAGTGCTTTTATTTCATTATACACTTTGTGAACTTTCATGAAGCATCTTTGCTTGGATATTTGATATTTCTTACAACATGAATTCTATATTGCTACTCATTTCTAGTATTAATCATTTGATTATATGTAGCATGAATAATCCTCCTTGATATCGCATGATTGTTTCAATATGCAAAACCCGACTTAGTTTTATCACCTTCATACTCGAGGACGAGCATGGGTTAAGCTTGGGGATGTTGATGCATGTAAAATGCATAGATGAATTTTGCATATTGTCACATGGTTTTCTATTACATATTGCATCATATAAGGGTATAATTCAATGTTTTATAGTATTTTGGGGTTAAATTACAAAGTCCCCCAACTTTTATGGAATTAACCCTGCCTGTCAGAAACCCGGTTTTCTATATTTTTGACGTTTCAGGGGGCAAACTTCCGCGAAATCACCTGAAAATCTGTGGGGGTCATTTTCTTGGAAGGAGAAGACTTGCGGGCGAAGGATCCACGAGAATTGGGCAAGGAGGCCCAAAAGAGGACCCTCCACGCGGCCAGATTCCTTGGCCGCGTGAGAGGCCCCCTTTTGGCCCCTTTGGCCCCAATTCCTTCCATCTTCGACTTACCGACTCCGTCTTGACCTAAAACCGACTATAAAAAGGGTCCCCCGTACCCTTACGGAGAGGAGCGCCGCCGAAACACCGAAACACCGAAACAGAGACCAGAAGTTCCAGATTGGAGGGGGAAAACTCCGGCGGGGCACCGCCGGTGTGATCTCCTACCCCTCCAACGTCATCTCCATCGACATCTCCATGAAGAGGGAGTAGTCCACCCCAGGGCTATGGGTTTGTGGAAGTAGCACTTGTATCTCTCTCTCTATGTGCTTCACTAATTAGATCCGTATGAGCTACCTCACATGATTACGAGCACCGTTGTAATTCCTATGTGGTGGATCTTTTTTATGAGTTATTGAATCTGAGATTGCAATTGTTTCTCTTGAGTTATTTGAGTAGATGTATCTTATGTACCCCGTTCTTATTTGCTAGCTTTGATCAATCTAGTTCTTGAGAGCGTGTGTGGGGTGATGGGTGCATTAGTTGGAGTAACGGGGGGGGTGGCTAGTGCTATGAAAGTGACAGAAGTTCAGCGATCCACTTAGGTTTTGTTAAACCTTTCTTAGTTACCTCACTAGGGATAAAAAGGAGTACCTTGTTACCGGGGATTTGAAGTGACACTAATCAATCTCCATGACTAGATCTAGCAAGTTCTTACTTCAACTTCATGTCACATTGCTTAAAGCTATACTCTGGTTTTTCCTTAATTATCGAGGTGTTATGATTTATTTCGCATCTTGGTGGAGTATAAGAGGGATCAATATGACCGTAGAGATCTCTATGCTAGGACGTGATGCCCATATGAAAGTACTCAATGTTAAACATGTTATTGTAATCTCACATGTAATTCTTTATGTCCACCATCTACCACTTTATTTGAGAGAATGCAAGTGTGAAACCATGAACCCCGGTCCTATTTTAATTATAAGAAAACACTCTAGTTACTTTGCTGCAATTTACTTTACTTGCACTTTACTTTACTTACATCTCCAATTCGAATTTACATTATCTCCATCACCACTTGCATCACAAAAATATAAAAACAATCCATTGCATATTTATTTTCTCATTTGCATTTAGGAGTAGATTTAATTATTGCACATTTATTTTCAGTTTTGCATTGCAATTTAGAAGTCTCACACCTTGTGCTTGACAACCACTTGGTGAGGTTGAGGGCACAAAATTCTCTACTTGTTTGTAGGATCCTGGAGGAAGCTTGAAAGACAATTGCTGAAATACTGGCTCCCCAAGAGTTCGATATAAACCCTCGAGTCACCCTCGTGGGGAAGAAGGCTTGCCACTAGCTACACACTCTGCACTTGGAGTCTCAACCTAGCCATCAGCAGCTGGCCAATTAAATACCTGGGAGTCCATGTCTGTGGCTCTAGGTTGAAAGTGGTAGAGCTAAATGGTGTGGCAGATAAACTTAAAAAGAAGTTGGATGGTTGGGTAGGGAATAATTCTTCAATTGGGGGAAGACTCACTCTGATTCAATCCTCCCTGGGGGGGCTGCTATCTATTTGATGTCTATGTATTTGTTGCCTGTGTCCAACCTGGAGCTTATGACAAAAATAATTAGGAGGTTTTTTTTTGGGCAAGGGACTGGGGTTAAGAAGAAGTAGTACATGGTTAAATGGAATGCAGTGTGTAGACCAAGGAAAAAAGGGGGCTTTTGTATTAAAAATCTAAAGATTCACAATATTTGCTTGCTGTGCAAATGGTGGTGGAGGTTGGAATGTGAGGATGGAATGTGGCAAAAATTGGTTTGCATAAGTATAATATAGATAAAGGGATTTGGGTAATTAAACCAAAACAAGGTGATTCCCCTGTGTGGAAGGACCTTTTGAAAGTAAGGAAGTTTTATCTTTTGGGCAGAAAGATGTGTGTGGTTGGGGGTAATGAAACTAATTTTTGGCAGGATGCTTGGCTTGGAGAGTCTCCTCTGTGTAGTGTTTTCCCTATGCTTTTTGAAATTTGTGATCAACAGGAGCTAACTGTGAAGGAAATGCATAATATTGGGCGGGCCTTTTCCTTTAGAAGATGGCTAACACCAGTTCTGCAACAGCAGGCAAGGGAGCTAAGGAGTGCTTTGAGCACTGTAGCTTTGGGGACTGGAAAGGATATACCAAAATGGAAATATAATAAGAATGGGATTTTCTCTGTAAAATCTTTATATAACAAGTTATCTTCCTTTGGACCGGATAGATCTTTTAAGCATCTGTGGAAAGCTAAGATCCCACTTAAAACTAAGATTTGGCTATGGCCTATTTGGCATAATGCTATTGCCACTAAAGATAATATGTTGAAACGAAATTGGGTTGGAAGTCCTATTTGTAGGTTCTGTCATCTGAATGAGTCTATTAGTCATTTGTTCTTTGAGTGCCCTGCTGCTAGTTTTGTTTGGAGTTCGGTGTGTGCAGCTATTGGTGCAATTGCTAGACCCACTGGATTTACTCATTATTTTTTGTGGATAAACAGTTTTTTCCCTGGGAAAACTAATTTGCATGTAGTTGGGATTGCTGCTCTCTGCTGGGCTATCTGGAAATTGCGGAACAGGGCTTGTTTCGAGGGCAAGACTATATCATCTCCTGTTGAGATGGTGTGTTACATGTGTGTTTTTCTTCGTTATTGGGCAGGTTTACCGGTTGAAGCAGACAAGAACTTGCTGGAAGAGGGAGCTGCGATGATTCAAGATGCAGCAGTGAGGGCTTATGCATCAACTGTTTCTCCGATGCGTGATGAAGCTGATGGAGGTGGTGCTGCTGACGCTGTTGAGGATGAATCCAACTGATGAAGCGTCTTTCCTTGCTTAATGGTGATGCAGTCCGGCTACGTTTCAAGTTTGTGGGTTGTGGTCTTGTTAAACTTGTATTCAGGCCTTTTGGTCCTTGCTCGGTTTCGTGGTTCCAGGTTTGGTTCCTGGTAGACTAATTCCTAGAATGTTCGGTGCGATCTGGTGATGCTACTTTAGTTTCTTTTCGTTGGATGTTTTTGTACATAAGACCTCTGTTGGGGAAAATGATATTGGGGCCATTGCAACTGTAAGCACGTTTTTTCAGGGGAATATTCTGAATTTCTTTTGGCAGCTTCCCATTAAATTTGTACCTTCAATCAGTAATAAAAAAAAAATTGTGAAGAGGGCTACTGGAACAAAGGACGAAAATTGTGTTTCATAATGTTGCTGGAATGAAACGAAACATGTAAATGTGTATACAATGCCAATGAAGTAATTAATGGAAAACATTCGGACGTCACCTCCCCAGTCTTTTTCTATCACCCTGAAACATTCACGCGAGATAAATAAATTAGTTGATGCATCAGAAAAGGATATAATAATAACAATTTGGAGGTTTCCCATACTTGTAATCATAAAAAAAAAAGATCCTGCCGGCCAAAAGATACTACTTAATTTCTAAACATAAACAAAATATTGGGAGAAGTAAGAACATGACATGGTAAGACATAATGTCATAAAAAACTTCGGAAACAGATGAAAAGAAAACAAACTTAGACCAAACCTAATTGTTCAAACGTCTTAACTCTGTAGCATTGAGCATACAAATATAGGTATCTTAGCAGACTGGGGCCCTTTAAGATAAAGCCTAGTTAGTCTTTGGCGAAGCATGCCCAAGCATAATGACAACATTTACATTTTGTTCGCACATATCTTAAACAATCCCTTCAATATTCGGATGAAAGATCTATAAAGTTACCAATCTGAGCGTCTTTTTTTGGGTATGCCGCTCCGCGAGCAAGGAGCGCACTGGATTGTGCCTTTACTGTAACAACTTTTGATTTGCTGTAAAAAAGTTGTTATCTATAATTTATTTTTACCATTTTTATTTATTTTTCTTTGTCGTGCATATCTGGACAAGAACTATCAGTGTGTGAACCACTTGGTTCAAAAATACAGCACAAGAAATGGAGATTTGAACGCATAAAGGTAAGTATGGATTCTGACAAAAATAATCGGAGTTAAAGATTGCAGCAAATACGGAAAGACATTATGACGGTAGATACTTCTGTTTACTGCCAACTGGAAAATATATGAAGCGGTTTTTCGACGTTCAAATGCCCACACGAGGTCTTCTAGTGCATTTACAAAATTCAGAGCAGCGGAATCTTCTAGTGTCTCGAGTTCTTCTAGAAAAATGTCAACGTCAGTTAACACAGATGAAGTCCTCGCAGTCAGGAGCCTGCAAAATATGTAAGAAGTTATAGCCAAATTTAGCATGTGAAGTATGCCCATCATCGTGAACATAGTCAAGTATGGTGTCAACTTAATGGGAAGGTCAAATTCACAATCCAGTAAGGAGTTCATGAGAAGAATGACATCATCAGTTTGCTCGCACAAACTAGTGGCCCTGATGAAACATGTCCAAACTTGATGATCTGGTTTTATACCATCTGTTCTCATTTCCAACAATTTTGCGATGGCAAGATTGTAGTCACCATTTTTCAAGTAAGCATAAAAGACAGTACTGTATGGTAAAGTGGTGACTTCCAAACTGGAGACTTCAGGCTGTTCAGTACTCTCTCAGCTTCGTCTGGGTGCCCTGCAGTCCCATAAGAAGTCATGAGGATGTGCACAGTGGAAACTGTCGATGTCGTCATCTTTCATCGCTGCTAGTAGTTGCTCGGCTTTGGAATGGTCGCAGGCATCCCTGTACATTTTCATCATCGTGTGATATAAAGATCGATCTAATCGGTAACCCTTTGATCTTATTGCTCCCAGAGTTTTGCTTTTCCAGATGCCAAGAGCAGGCTTTTATAAGATTCCAACCTGGGTGTCAAACCTCGTTTACCCATCTCATTCAAGAGAGTGAAACCTTCTTCAGGCCTCAAGTTTCTACTATACATGACTATCAATGTATCCTCATCAGGCTCTAAGACAGCTTCTACTTGTCAAAGTTTCCGTTCCCAGTATGCATCAAAAGAAGGGTATTAAGTATGACTAGATCTGGCTTCAATCCTGCTCCGTCCATCTCCGCAACCATCAATTCAACATCCCTGAATCGTTTATTACGGCAGAGCAAGGAAATCATACTTCTGTAGATGTGCAAATTTGGCAGGTATCCTGCTTCCTTCATTCCATTATATATTTGGAATGCAGCCTATAGCCCTCATCTCATCATACATACCAAGTTCCAAAGTCAAGCCTGACCATCTTTCCATACATATGAATCATGGTGTTGTAAGTGATTACATCCTTCCTGAACCCAGCCTTAACCAATTCCTCAGACACACGCTCCACTGCGTTGACATCTCTTTCCTTTGCAAAATCATAAAGCAGAGAATTATAAGTTACTGCATCCGGCTTCAAACCCTTGGCTACCAGCTCCGAAAACATCTGCTCGGCCTCCAGTGAACTCTGCACTCTGAATCTGCTGGGCCATGAACTGACACAATGGCCACAAATCTGGCCGACACTCTGAATCAAGCATCTGTTTAAACACCGCCACCACATCATCCAGAACGGAACCTTGCGAGCAAGCATTGAAAGGAGGCGCCAGGGGCCTCAACCCACCACGAGCCACTCGAAGGCGTCGTAAGTGATAACATCAGGCCTCAGCCCAGCCTGCCGTACTTGGAACAGGAGATGAAAGGCGGCGCCAGGGGCTAAGCTCTCAGACTTGGCCCTGGAATTAATCAGCGTGTTGAAGCTAACGAGGTTCCGGCTTGATCCCCTGGCCGCGCATTGCGTCAAGCAGCTGCCGGACGTGGTCGAAACGGCCGGAGCGGGCGTACACGCCCATCATGGCGTTGAAGACCTGCGCGGTGGCACAGTCGCCTAGGAAGCAGAGGAAGACCTCATCGGCGAGCTCGTCCTGGCGATCGTGGCCGAGGACTCCGAGGACGACGGCGACGACGCGGGGGGCGGGCCGGCGGTGCCGCTCACCACGAGCCACTCGAAGGCGTCGAGCGCGCGGCGCCAGGAGGGCAGGAGGCCGCGCCCACGGCGCGCTCGACGTAGGACGTAGGCGAGCTCGTCGGGGGGAACTCACGCAGTCACGCTTCGTCGAGCACCTCCGCGACGGGCGCTCCGGGAGCGGGAGGAAGCACTCGGAGGCGGTCCGCCAGTTCCGCGCCCAGCACAGCGCGAGCTTGCTCAGCTTCTTCACCCTCGCGCGGGGTCTTTTTTTTTTTTTAACAACCGTAAACACCTGTCGAATTGAGTAACTAGCGGTGCACCTGGACCTATACTTCTTTCGGGCACATCATATGTGCTTCATTCGTTAAAATTACCCGTCCTCGGAACAGGGCAGAGGTCGACAATCAGAGTTCGAATCCTGTCGAGAAGCAATTTTATTTCTTCTATAAAAGTAAATCCTGGGTGCTAGTGTTCATGGGTCTCATTTTTTTACCCTTATAAAAAAAAGTACCCATCCTAACATTTTCGGGGTAGGGGCGGAACTAAAACTTGGTTGTTTTAATATACTCTATCCGTCTCAAATTAATTGTTATGAATTTATCAAAATTATAAATGTACTTAGACATAATTTAGTGCATCGATACATCTATCGTTGACCCGGCTTAGTAAAGAATTGAATATATCTTTAAACACCATGAGTAATGTAAATCCAAAAAATGGTCCCCATGTCAACCAAGACCAAAAATATACATCACGTATGTAAAACTAAAGATTATTGAGTAGTTATTAGTAATATTATATATCTCGAATTGGTCAAATCAATGATGTGTGTGTACGAACCGCGATGGTGTGGCGTATTCTCGCGACCCGGAGCCACAAGGATTGAAATCGATAAAGATCGAATTAAAAATCAATATTGTAAGAATTTAGGAGAAAATTTACGGATCTCACAAATAGAAAAAGTGCAAAAAGTTTACTTGTAACGACGGCTGCCTAGGGACGATTAAAGTAACTGATAATATGTGGCGCGACGGCCTGCCGACCAAGGGACAGGATCACTGTAATGCCACGTAGTTATATGATACAAAAGGGTAGATGTAGGACTATATGTATATTTGCATTTGATCCATCTTTTGCAAAATCAGGATAAATTTAGCGCTTTTTGCGAAAAAGACGGTGAAGTTGAGATGATGCTGATGATCTCGAAACAAGTCGTGGACATTCATCGATACTACTTGAACTATCCTCGAATCACCTATTTTAGGTCGAGGAACCTTTTCAAGTCAATTTGCGGAATTTAAACTCAAATTAGGAATTCAAGTCATTTGTAAATCTTAATGAGTTGAGCTATGTCGCAAAACATCTATTTTTATCTTATTCTTAACATTAGAAATCAAATTTTAAAATGTGACATTCAAAATTCAACACATTAGAAATCAAATTTTAAAATGTGACATTCAAAATTCAAACATGAGATTTGAATTCAATTACAATTCAAAATGATCAACTCATATTTCAAAGGAACAATACATTGATTTATCAATGGAGCTTCATCAAGAATACTATTACGCAAAGTATTTCAAATACATATTTGAATTCATTCAAATTTCACACATGTAATTACAAGGCTGATAAAGGAAGTGAAATCTTTATTTCATCACTCACAATAGAAATGACAATTATAGTGTTAATTACAAAGCCAACTTGGTCAAAACAGAAATAACAAGTTGTACTAAACCTACACTAAGGGTAGCTAAGCTTATGATCTTCAACTTGATGCTTCACACCTGCAAAACAGACACAAAGACAAAAGAAATTGGTTTGGGGGTTAGATTAAAATGTTTGTCTCGCTAATATGAGGCAGTTTGTTGTCTAAATCAAGAGAAGTTCTGTAAGGACCCCAGACCGGCAGTCTGAAACCCTCCGTATGCATACATTCACGATCCCAGAAAGATCAGTCGTGAACAACATACAAAGTTGGCACACAGAAATACATCATCCATTACACGAATACATAAAGGTATTACAAAAATGATCACATGATCAAGTCTAACACCACTGCCACAAGGGCAGGCAACTTAACAAACACAGCGGAAGACAATTAAAAACACAACGTAGTTGAGCCCAAGTCACGCCTTAACCTACAGGCTGCTGACCCGGAGACGATCCTAGTTCGCAAAGCCGTCAACTCCGTACTTCTCTTCATAGATCTCCTTCGGAGGCTCCTTCTCAAAGTCTGGCAAGTAGATACCAGGGGCGAAACCATAATGAGTACATTTGAATGTACTCAGCAAGACATCCATCATGTCACTTACTAAACATGCAAATATGCTTATATGGTGGAATAGGTAGGCTATAAATAGGGTTCACTACCAATGGTGTTCATATATGATGACACCACAGTTGCAGTCAAGTTTATCTGCATCTTCGTTGAAGAAGATACTTCAGAAGAAAATAAAATAAAATAGTTTTATTTCTCTTGTAGATCTCACATGTACAAGAGGTTTTGTAAAGTTTTTGTTAAAGAATATTTTCTCTTTGCAAAAAACTTCTTGGAATCAGTTTCCAGAATTCTTGCTTAGAGTAGAAAAGGTTTTCTTGGCAAAACATTTTGTTTTGTATATCAGCATCTGGCTTTTCATCATCGACGATACCTCCACGGTATAAGTTTCCATTCCTTTCCGAACTTCACAAGTTCAACACTTCCTTTCCAAAATTTCCCTTTCAAAAACTTCCTTTTTGAAAACATTGACACAATGCTAGCTACATGGCCATTCAACTGTCCATATCTGAGGACGCGGCTTCTTCGAAAAAGTTGTACTCTGCAGAGGTGTACACATCCACCAGATCCAGTACACCTCCCGTGAACAATCACGGACTGTAACAACAGTATGTAAACATCAGGTATCTGATCATAACCATCCACTATGTTCAAGCTAGAATGTGTCTATCTCTCAGTTGAGTTTTTACCACATCCCCGGCACCGAGCTAATCCCCGCCAAGCCAGGATGCCTCAACTGATGCATCCGGAGGGAAAATTAATCCCACACTTTATATGTCTCCACGACATTCGGTTCAGAGGATCGCATCCCCTATAGCACATTGATATAGCACACACTAAATAAGAACAAACTTCAAGTTAAGCCCCTTGCCCATGTTGGGGTAGGGTGGCAGTACGGTAAAGGTTGTCCGGCGAAGACTAGGTTATGTGTCATTTTTGAAAACACCACTTTCTCAAAAATGACCACTTCCACATTTCTCCGGAGAACAAGGATCCGCCTTTTCTCCGGGTTTTCCGTAAAGCCTTTGTTTTGTAGAATCACAATTTTAGGGTGTCCACTTGGGGACTAGTATATTTGAGGTAATAAATACCATATGGTGGCTTATGGGCTTGGTATTACCAAGTTTAACTACTGGCATGATAGTAACCTATATATAGTATAGTAGTAATTCCCACATCAAATAGTTTTGATAATCAAGTTTTTTAAAACTTCAGAGGTAAAACATGCATGATAGATAATGATAAGTATTGTATCAGCAAGCATCAGGATGGCTTGCCTGGTATCTCCTTGTGTCCCTGGTTTTGGAGTGACTGGAACTTGAAACAGCTTCACGACACTTCCTTCCTCTTCGTTTTCTAACGTCGTAAAGAGAATAAAGGACACACATTCAGAACCAATCAAGGCAAGAAACAATGCATAACCATACATACAGCAAGGAAACTAATAATAACCAATCACACAATTATTAATGGAGCAAACAATCAAACCAACACACTTGGCAGAAATGCCATTTAATAAGACAGTTTAAGGTTGGAGGAACATATCTCACAACCTTAATATCATGGATTCAGTGGGTGTGCCACTCTCATACCAAGATATTAATAAGCCTAAAATGAACCTAGTTTCACAAGGGTGAGACTATTAAAAGTATATAAACATGCACAAAAAAATTATGGCAATGGGTCTATCAACCAAACCACAAAAAGAAGAAGGTAGCTATCCTATTAAGCCTAAATTCACATCAAGAATGAATAAGACACATGATTTGCAAAAGTTAGTTTTACAAATCAGTGAGCCTACATAAGTGTAACAAGGTAATAGACTCATCACAAAACACACAATTCTCATAGTGAGAACAATAGAAACAATGACTAAAAAGGAGGAATCCTATAGACATGCTTCTACTAAGGTTTGCTATGCAAGCAAGCATAATAAGTAAAGTACTAAAATGCAAACAAGGAACCATGTTATCATAAATGGGAATGAAAACATGTCCTCATGCAAGGATACACAAATATCTACCAAACACAAGTTGGCAGGAAAATAATTTAACACAAAAACTGCTAAGGAAAATAGTACTACTTAAACATGAAGAATCAATGGATGCATTTCAATCAAGTAATTGAAATACAACCAGAGGTCCATGTCACAAAAACAGGAGTGAAAAACATCTATACTTTCTATAACAAAAATATCCCATTTAACAAAACAATGCATCAATTTGCAGGGCAACTCCTACACACTAGTGGTATAAAAAGGGTAGTACTTAGAGGAATCAATCAACACTCCAAAGATTGATTTTTCCTAGCAAGACACATGATTACAACCACTTTACAAACAGAAGCACACCCATTTTTGTTTAGCACAAAAATTCCCAAAGCAAAAATACTAGGCACTCAATAGTTATAGAACTAAATAAAAAGAAACACATCTAGTGTGGGAAATAATGTTTCCACCAAAATGCAATGACACCAGTGGGTGTTCCACTAGAATAACAAAGCATTAAGAGGTCACAAGGCCTCTGGTCACACTTGCTAAAAATTAACAAAAGACTAAACTAGCATCTAGTGCATTAACCATACTAGTAGAAAATATTGGGATGCAAAAAATAAGCAAGGTAATGCTACTCATGCTATTGTTTTCACACAAGTGAAAACTCTAGGGGTAAAGTACTCATAAGAATATAATCATAATGCTACTGGTCCTATGGAGACAACACAAAAATATGTGGCTACACCACCACAAATTATTATGTCAAAAATTCTACATATGAGAGAATTTTTCAATAACATTCTCATAGTCATGACAAAGCTACTCATGCTTTTCTACCAAATAAAATGCACTATAGCAGAGGTGATAACAACACAATATAAGTACCAACATGGTACTGGATCTAATATATCAACACAACAATTCAATCACTTGCACACAATTTAATCAATCAAAAATTTTATGCAAGTAATAACTAGAGGTAAAACATATTCTATTCCCATAATTCATATTTCTTCTCAACTCAAGTCCACACAATCTAACATGCTAAAATAGTTAAGTAACACTTAGAAAACAAGTTCACACAACTTATACATGCTAGAAAACAATATTTCAACACAAAAATATATTCACACAATTTAATTACTGAAAATGCCAAAATGGCAGAAACAGGTGAAACAAAGATCTGTCCACCAAATTTTCTAGGATGGCCTAAAAATTAAACCCAGTTAGGTTTGGATAGCCCTAAACATATACAATACCATACAGTTGAGTTTGCATCAAAAATCATTTTTAATTATTTTATAAAAATCACCAAAGTGCTCACTGGTGTTTTACCAAATTGCATGCCATTTCAAAAATACAATGAATTTGGAAGCAAGGTTAATTGCTACTGTTAGGTAATTTCAAGGGATTTCCAATGCAATTGGCCTCACTTCATTCTGAGTTGTGAAATAAAAATGGTGCTCATTTTGGTGTTTCTGGTACCTGTTGCCAAATCATTTTTCATTGCAAAAATATCCATCAAAATGTAGATCTACAAGTTGGAGATGGTTTATATTTAGTTTATATACCACTGTGAATTTTGGTTTGGTCAAATTCACCTTTTAGGTTGCCTTTTAGACCCTAAAGTAAACATACAACAATCTGTAAAAATAAAAATGGAAAAAGAAATGTTGTTGGGCCAGATCTGCAAAAGGGCCGGTCAGAACACTTTCTACCGCGGCAGCTCCCAGCCAAAGCCGCTGACCTGCGGGCCAGTAGGCCACGCGGGCAGCCACGCGGGCCAGCGCGGCTCCACCTGCCAGTTTACCAGCCCAGCGCGGGTCCAGGGCGGCTGACGCGATCGTGACGCCCTCGCGACGTCATCGCCGGCGGGGAACTGCTCCGGCGAGCTCGCAACCTGCGATTCCGGCCACCAAAACACGATTAAAACACATACAAACATTGCTCTCGTCGCGGGGAAGCTAAAGATGGCGGCCTCGTTTCCAGGGAAGGCCCCGGAGAGCGGCGGCGACGGTGGCGCGGCGGCGGCCGGACGCGTCCACGGCGCGGCGGCGAAATACGCGGAGAGGGAGAGGGAAAAGGGCACCGGGGGACTCGCACGCTCACCGTGAACTCAAGGGAATGCTCGGTGACGGAGGAAGAAGCTCGAGGCAACGGCGATTCGTCGCCGGAGCTCGTCGGGGGGCGAAAAGGAACTTGACGGCGCGGGCACCTCGCGTCCTTCCGCCCTGATTCCTCAGGCACACGTGCTCAACACGTCGAGGCGGAGCTAAAGGCCTACACGGCGGCCGGCGGCGTGCTCTCTACCGGCTGGAACGACGGCGACGTGTAGGGCTAGGGTTTCGGTTTTGATCTTTTTGAAGAGAGAGAGAGGGAGAGCAAGCTTGAGGGGGAGAGAGGAGCATGTGAGGGTTCAGAGGTGCACATGGGGGGCCTCTTATCCTCCTTGATGCCTTCTAATCGAAGCAAATGCTAGGTGTTCTGTAACTACAGAGAGCTAGAGGTAGGAGATGACTTGGATTACTTTTAGGTCCCTGCAATTTTACAAATAGGTCCTTTCTTACTCTGTAAAATGTGATTTTGACCAAGCAAACAAAGTCAACATTTAATTTCCTTTTGCCCAAAATTCTTATTAGTTGAGATGTACAACATATGTGAAAATTGGCTCAATTAGATAAACTTTATAATTCAAAGTTGTTCAAATTTGAATTCTTACACAAATGGATATTGAATTTATTAACCTACTTAGGAGCTTCCAAAAATGATAATTTTTGGCACACGTTCCTTATTTGATGTGTTACTTATGTGGTAGAAAATTCAAGTCATTTTGAGTTACTTCATAGAACAAACTTGTTCAAATTTCAAAAAGGTGCTGTCAAGAAAACAGGGGTTTTTGGCAACTTAAATTATTCAAAAACTTGTGCCCTTTTGGTTTCCATCCTTATTTATGATATAGAGCATGTGGTATTTATTTCATGGTATTTGGAAAAAGTTTGTAGAACAAACTTGTTCAAAATCCCAAATGTTTCTGTGGAGAAAATTCATGTTTTCAGGGCTTTAATGGATTCAATTCTTGGTATCCTCTTGTGTGTGTTCCTTATTTGATATAAGGAAGCAATGGTATCAATTTTAGATCATTTGAATCAAGTTTCCAATAGTAACTTGTTTTAGTTTTCTGTTTCTAGAAATATTGGAATTTCAATTTAATAAGGCATTTGGCTTTTCTTTAATAATGTTTTGCCAAAATATTTATATGACTTGAGATAGCAAGTCAATGATCTCCAATACTTTTGTTTTTAAGTTTGCAAGGTTGGAAAAACATTTGATAATATTTTGGTGAAGCATCTAAGAATGCCTCTTTTTCTGATAATCTTTTTAGGGAAATTTATTAAGTGTTTCCTTCTTCTTAATTTGGGTCTTGGAATAATATTCAACAAGTATTGGATTCATAAGATGTTTTTGGAAAACTCTTTGATCAATATTTTCTTTAGAAATTGCCAAAGTCATTGGAACAATATGTTGAATATTTTGTTTTCAATTTCTTAGCCATGTAAGTTTATATAATTTGTTTGTTTAGTTGCACTCAAACAAATACAATCCAAGTTTAATTGTCACAAACAAAGTTTAATTGTCAAGCAATTAGCAAAACAATTGTGTTAACAGGTATTCCAAAATTGGGATGTGACAGGTCTTCCCCCCTTAAAAAGAATCTCGTCCCCGAGATTCGCAAGCGAGGACTAAGGGAGGGCCAACAAACACAATGTTAGTGTTGGAGTGCAGGTGCTTCCCCCCTTTGACTTTTCTTCGGAGGCGGGGTACTTCCCTAAATTAGCAAATTCATTTTAAAAAAGTACACCAGTACTGTTTTAGGTCCAAAACTTTTTTTTTCCTTGTTTGAACAAAAATTAAGGTTAGTGCAGAACTACCTGGAAACGTACCGTCAATTATTACATGAGTTCTTAGCTATATCCCACATATTACATACCACATATGGAGTGGTGTACCACTCTCATAACAAGGTATATAAGAAGCTAAAAATATAGCTTGTGGGTGCAAAGGTTAGGTTGCTAAGGTAAAACAAACAGACAGAATAATACCCATGGCAGTGGGCATTACTCACCACAAGCAACTACCACTTAATGTGTTCATGATTTTAGTTGGATATTTTAGTTTCATAAGATACTCTTAAGCACAATCATAACACAAGTATAAATTCATGCTAAGGTAAAACATTTAAACAACATCCAATAAGCAAGCAAACAACACCACAGATGAATAGACTATTTATTCACTAGGTTATTGTTTACTAGAGGTTTTGGAATCCATCAATCATGAACAATTAGCAAACAACCAGTAGCTAAAAACCAATGAATTCAATCATAAAGATACTCTAAAATACCATCTTCACACAAGATAAAAACTCCTATTACACAGGCATAAAAAAATAGGACTGCACAAATAACACACTAGTATGAAAAATCTACACCAGCATGCTATAAGAGATAATCATATCCTATAACCATAGAACATGTAACTAAATAATTCATGGCATGATAACAGAAGTAATAACTTCCTAAACATGCTATATCCACACATATACTCATAAAATAAAAAGAGTGTAATACTAGAGCAAAAATCACCCTTTTCTTGTGGCGAAACTAGTTTCACTCTAGAGAAACAAACAATGCTATCATGATGTTTAAACTTAAACAAGCAAGTCATGAACATAAATGTACCTAATAAAAGTACACAAAACTTACTCCTGTTAGTAAGCACAAACATCAAAACAATCCCATGAAACAACTATTAAACATGCAGAAATTTCTGCTAGCAATTTCTGTTTTCTTTAACCAGTTACTAGCAAACCAGCAAGGTATAACTCACACAACCAGTAGCTATGCAATTAATGAAAAGTTATCTAAACCTTTTCAAAAATCCATACACTCAAAATAAAATTATTCACAAACAACCTACCAATCAAGAGGAATTTATTTTATTTGCGAACAATTTAATTTTAGCACATGATAGTGAAACATTTCTTAACATGATACCCCTAAGGAATATTATGCTAACAAAAGGATCACACCTAAACATGTTAGTATTTACTAATAAGAAATAAACTTCTCACTTGCATAAGTGAAAAGAAACAATTATATTTTTCCATGGTGGAAAATAGAAATCAATCACATATTGAAACATGCTATTTTCACACATGTGTATGGTTGGGGATTTTCATCCTCAAGCCAAAATACAATGGGACCAGTGGGATATGGCCTACTAATACCAAGGCAAAAATAGGTAGTAAGCCTCTGGTTACTCATGAAAAACTTTGCATACCAGATAAAAATATAAGGCTATTTAATCTAGTGAAGCATACTAGTGCATATTGATAGCAATGCTTACACATGCTTTACTATTAAAAGACATGCAAGCTAATCATAGGTACAAGCATCAAAATAACAGTACCTAAATGGTACTGGACTCAAGGAAAAACATAGCACAAAATCTACTAAGAAAGTATACACAGATCTAGTTCTCACAATACTTCCAATTAATAAACTAGAAGGTGACAAATGTTATTTCATTTTTATTCGAGTTTTCAATCATGCACACACTTTCTAGGGTAGATTTATAGTAAGAAAACAACATAATAACAAGTCCTAACAACTCCATATAAGTTAGGAAGCAAGATTGAATAAAACACAAATTTATTTCAATCAAGAGCACACAAAGAAACAAAAATAGGAAAACTGCTGTTTCCTAGATCTATCATATCCATTCCATCGTTCACTTAATTTCTAAACTCCGAATATCATAGTACCTACCACGTCTATTAAGATTTGGTTTCCAAAGTAGATACACCCGATATCCTATTGACTAGTAAACGAATAGGTCATCATCTTATTTTCTCGTGACTTCTCCTTTTTACCAACTAGATTAAAAGGTGTCCTAAGTCACTTAATTCTCTGGGTTTAGAAAGAGTTGTCAGTAGTTCGCATGCTTTGGTTAGGTGTCAACCTAAGATTAGGCAAAGCATGTTAGTCTTGTTAGCTTTCTATTTTAATCATGTTTGTTCGACAAGTTACGACTAGCGTCATCGTACGTCGAATATTGAATTGTGCTCTTTTGATTGGTTTTTGAGGGGGTTGCGCATCATGGCATGTGAAGACTTCTTTTTCACCTTTCTCCCGAGGAGGGAGGTATATAAATTTTAAAAAGGGGTTTTCTCTTGTTTGGTATTTTAAAAGGGAACTTTAAAAAAATGCATCGTTTACCCAACAGGGCAAAACGAGTCTTTTGCAAACAGACAAACATAGAGGTTTTTGGTCAGTAGTGGTTGGTGCATTCACGCCTTTCCTCTTTGAGGGTTGTAGTTATTGGAGCTTTAACTGTTGGAGTGCAGCATTGGTAGCAACGCTAGCAGCTCGTGTGGCTTGATGGTCCTCTATTTAGGCACAACGGTGCTTTCATTAATTGTGGGGGAGATGGTGGTGGTTCACGACGGGTCGCATTATGAAGCGAAAACAAGTATAAGTCTAAACAACAAATTCTTGTTTTTGAATGCTATACAAACATTTTTTCTTGCAGAAATTTAACACGAGGCGATTCAAAAACAAGAGCGGGGCAAGCACAAATCTGCAAATTTTGAGCACCCCACAAACATATAGAAGTCTAGATAAACCAAAATTGTACACCACACAATAGCACAAAGTCCTACGGACACACATAAGCAAGCCAAAACACACAAGCAAGGCTCCATTGGAGCTACGTCGGGGGATGATCCAAAATCCTAGAAGTGGCTGAAGAACTATATCTACTTCTGACCATCATCACTGTAGAGCTAGGCAATTATTTTGGTCTTCTCGGGACATCGGCAAGTATAAAAGTTTTCGTATGAAAACAAGATAAATAGAAGTAAAGTTTTGATAAAACTTTATGCAACAATCTGTTTTTGAAACTCCAACTATTTTCTGGACAGAAAACTTCAAAGACGAGAGATGTTTCAAAAACAGAGCGGAGCAGTTGCAAACAAGTAAGAAATAAACTCTTAACCGAGAGAGATACCAATTCTGTAAGGCCCGCCCTTCGAACCACTCTTCAAGGACGCCCTTGATATGCATTTAGAATCTTTTGAAAAGATAAAAAGGAGGGAAAATATACTAAAATTCCATTAGACAAAAATGATTTAGATTGTAACTAGGTTTTTACTCAAAAATAATTTTCTTTCCTATCTGACGTCCATGCTAAATCTCCTAAGGTCAGGATGGCTCTGATACCAACTCTGTAAGGACCCCAGACCGGCAGTCTGAAACCCTCCGTATGCATACATTCACGATCCCAGAAAGATCAGTCGTGAACAACATACAAAGTTGGCACACAGAAATACATCATCCATTACACGAATACATAAAGGTATTACAAAAATGATCACATGATCAAGTCTAACACCACTGCCACAAGGGCAGGCAACTTAACAAACACAGCGGAAGACAATTAAAAACACAACGTAGTTGAGCCCAAGTCACGCCTTAACCTACAGGCTGCTGACCCGGAGACGATCCTAGTTCGCAAAGCCGTCAACTCCGTACTTCTCTTCATAGATCTCCTTCGGAGGCTCCTTCTCAAAGTCTGGCAAGTAGATACCAGGGGCGAAACCATAATGAGTACATTTGAATGTACTCAGCAAGACATCCATCATGTCACTTACTAAACATGCAAATATGCTTATATGGTGGAATAGGTAGGCTATAAATAGGGTTCACTACCAATGGTGTTCATATGATGACACCACAGTTGCAGTCAAGTTTATCTGCATCTTCGTTGAAGAAGATACTTCAGAAGAAAATAAAATAATATAGTTTTATTTCTCTTGTAGATCTCACATGTACAAGAGGTTTTGTAAAGTTTTGTTAAAGAATATTTTCTCTTTGCAAAACTTCTTGGAATCAGTTTCCAGAATTCTTGCTTAGAGAAAAAGGTTTTCTTGGCAAAACATTTTGTTTTGTATATCAGCATCTGGCTTTTCATCATCGACGATACCTCCACGGTATAAGTTTCCATTCCTTTCCGAACTTCACAAGTTCAACACTTCCTTTCCAAAATTTCCCTTTCAAAAACTTCCTTTTTGAAAACATTGACACAATGCTAGCTACATGGCCATTCAACTGTCCATATCCGAGGACGCGGCTTCTTCGAAAAAGTTGTACTCTGCAGAGGTGTACACATCCACCAGATCCAGTACACCTCCCGTGAACAATCACGGACTGTAACAACAGTATGTAAACATCAGGTATCTGATCATAACCATCCACTATGTTCAAGCTAGAATGTGTCTATCTCTCAGTTGAGTTTTACCACATCCCCGGCACCGAGCTAATCCCCGCCAAGCCAGGATGCCTCAACTGATGCATCCGGAGGGAAAATTAATCCCACACTTTATATGTCTCCACGA
The DNA here is from genome assembly GCA_028641055.1 of Alopecurus myosuroides. Lineage (NCBI taxonomy): Eukaryota > Viridiplantae > Streptophyta > Magnoliopsida > Poales > Poaceae > Alopecurus > Alopecurus myosuroides. Next base: position 678,673,921 of record CM054057.1, read on the forward strand.
CATTCGGTTCAGAGGATCGCATCCCCTATAGCACATTGAGATAGCACACACTAATAAGAACAAACTTCAAGTTAAGCCCCTTGCCCATGTTGGGGTAGGGTGGCAGTACGGTAAAGGTTGTCCGGCGAAGACTAGGTTATGTGTCATTTTTGAAAACACCACTTTCTCAAAAATGACCACTTCCACATTTCTCCGGAGAACAAGGATCCGCCTTTTCTCCGGGTTTTTCCGTAAAGCCTTTGTTTTGTAGAATCACAATTTTAGGGTGTCCACTTAGGGACTAGTATATTTGATGGTAATAAATACCATATGGTGGCTTATGGTCTTGGTATTACCAAGTTTAACTACTGGCATGATAGTAACCTATATATAGTATAGTAGTAATTCCCACATCAAAAATAGTTTTGATAATCAAGTTCTTTAAAACTTCAGAGGTAAAACATGCATGATAGATAATGATAAGTATTGTATCAGCAAGCATCAGGATGGCTTGCCTGGTATCTCCTTGTGTCCCTGGTTTTGGAGTGACTGGAACTTGAAACAGAGCTTCACGACACTTCCTTCCTCTTCGTTTTCTAACGTCGTAAAGAGAATAAAGGACACACATTCAGAACCAATCAAGGCAAGCAACAATGCATAACCATACATACAGCAAGGAAACTAATAATAACCAATCACACAATTATTAATGGAGCAAACAATCAAACCAACACACTTGGCAGAAATGCCATTTAATAAGACAGTTTAAGGTTGGAGGAACATATCTCACAACCTTAATATCATGGATTCAGTGGGTGTGCCACTCTCATACCAAGATATTAATAAGCCTAAAATGAACCTAGTTTCACAAGGGTGAGACTATTAAAAGTATATAAAACATGCACAAAAATAATTATGGCAATGGGTCTATCAACCAAACCACAAAAAGAAGAAGGTAGCTATCCTACTAAGCCTAAATTCACATCAAGAATGAATAAGACACATGATTTGCAAAAGTTACTTTTACAAATCAGTGAGCCTACATAAGTGTAACAAGGTAATAGACTCATCACAAAACACACAATTCTCATAGTGAGAACAATAGAAACAATGACTAAAAAGGAGGAATCCTATAGACATGCTTCTACTAAGGGTTTGCTATGCAAGCAAGCATAATAAGTAAAGTACTAAAATGCAAACAAGGAACCATGTTATCATAATGGGAATGAAAACATGTCCTCATGCAAGGATACACAAATATCTACCAAATACAAGTTGGCAGGAAAAATAATTTAACACAAAAACTGCTAAGGAAACTAGTACTACTTAAACATGAAGAATCAATGGATGCATTTCAATCAAGTAATTGAAATACAACCAGAGGGTCCATGTCACAAAAACAGGAGTGAAAAACATCTATACTTTCTATAACAAAAATATCCCATTTAACAAAACAATGCATCAATTTGCAGGGCAACTCCTACACACTAGTGGTAATAAAAAGGGCAGTACTTAGAGGAATCAATCAACACTCCAAAGATGGATTTTTCCTAGCAAGCCACACATGATTACAACCACTTACAAACAGAAGCACACCCATTTTTGTTTAGCACAAAAATTCCCAAAGCAAAAATACTAGGCACTCAATAGTTATAGAACTAAATAAAAGAAACACATCTAGTGTGGGGGAAATAATGTTTCCACCAAAAATGCAATGACACCAGTGGGTGTTCCACTAGAATAACAAAGCATTAAGAGGTCACAAGGCCTCTGGTCACACTTGCTAAAAATTAACAAAAGACTAAACTAGCATCTAGTGCATTAACCATACTAGTAGAAAATATTGGGATGCAAAAATAAGCAAGGTAATGCTACTCATGCTATTGTTTTCACACAAGTGAAAACTCTAGGGGTCAAGTACTCATAAGAATATAATCATAATGCTACTGGTCCTATGGAGACAACACAAAAATATGTGGCTACACCACCACAAATTATTATGTCAAAAATTCTACATATGAGAGAATTTTTCAATAACATTCTCATAGTCATGACAAAGCTACTCATGCTTTTCTACCAAATAAAATGCACTATAGCAGAGGTGATAACAACACAATATAAGTACCAACATGGTACTGGATCTAATATATCAACACAACAATTCAATCACTTGCACACAATTTAATCAATCAAAAAATTTATGCAAGTAATAACTAGAGGTAAAACATATTCTATTCCCATAATTCATATTTCTTCTCAACTCAAGTCCACACAATCTAACATGCTAAAATAGTTAAGTAACACTTAGAAAACAAGTTCACACAACTTATACATGCTAGAAAACAATATTTTAACACAAAAATATATTCACACAATTTAATTACTGAAAATGCCAAAATGGCAGAAACAGGTGAAACAAAGATCTGTCCACCAAATTTTCTATGATGGCCTAAAAATTAAACCCAGCTAGGTTTGGATAGCCCTAAACATATACAAGACCATCCAGTTGAGTGTGCATCAAAAATCATTTTTAATTATTTTATAAAAATCACCAAAGTGCTCACTGGTGTTTTACCAAATTGCATGCCATTTCAAACATACAATGAATTTGGAAGCAAGGTTAATTGCTACTGTTAGGTAATTTCAAGGGCTTTCCAATGCAATTGGCCTCACTTCATTCTGAGTTGTTAAATAAAAATGGTGCTCATTTTGGTGTTTCTGGTACCTGTTGCCAAATCATTTTTCATTGCAAAAATATCCATCAAAATGTAGATCTACAAGTTGGAGATGGTTTAGATTTAGTTTATATACCACTGTGAATTTTGTTTTGGTCAAATTCACCTTTTAGGTTGCCTTTTAGACCCTAAAGTAAACATACAACAATCTGTAAAAATAAAAATGGAAAAAGAAATGTTGTTGGGCCAGATCTGCAAAAGGGCCGGTCAGAACACTTTCTACCGCGGCAGATCCCAGACAAAGCCGCTGACCTGCGGGCCAGTAGGCCACGCGGGCAGCCACGCGGGCCAGCGCGGCTCCACCTGCCAGTTTGACCAGCCCAGCGCGGGTCCAGGGCGGCTGACGCGATCGTGACGCCCTCGCGACGTCATCGCCGGCGGGGAACTGCTCCGGCGAGCTCGCAACCTGCGATTCCGGCCACCAAAACACGATTAAAACACATACAAACATTGCTCTCATCGCGGGGAAGCTAAAGATGGCGGCCTCGTTTCCAGGGAAGGCCCCGGAGAGCGGCGGCGACGGTGGCGCGGCGGCGGCCGGACGCGTCCACGGCGCGGCTGCGAAATACGCGGAGAGGGAGAGGGAAAAGGGCACCGGGGGACTCGCACGCTCACCGTGAACTCAATGGAATGCTCGGTGACGGAGGAAGAAGCTCGAGGCAACGGCGATTCGTCGCTGGAGCTCGTCGGGGGGCGAAAAGGAACTTGACGGCGCGGACACCTCGCGTCCTTCCGCCCTGATTCCTCAGGCACACGTGCTCAACACATCGAGGCGGAGCTAAAGGCCTACACGGCGGCCGGCGGCGTGCTCTCTACCGGCTGGAACGACGGCGACGTGTAGGGCTAGGGTTTCGGTTTTGATCTTTTTGAAGAGAGAGAGAGAGGGAGAGCAAGCTTGAGGGGGAGAGAGGAGCATGTGAGGGTTCAGAGGTGCACATGGGGGACCTCTTATCCACCTTGATGCCTTCTAATCGAAGCAAATGCTAGGTGTTCTGTAACTACAGAGAGCTAGAGGTAGGAGATGACTTGGATTACTTTTAGGTCCCTGCAATTTTACAAAAAGGTCCTTTCTTACTCTGTAAAATGTGATTTTCACCAAGCAAACAAAGTCAACATTTAATTTCCTTTTGCCCAAAATTCTTATTAGTTGAGATGTACAACATATGTGAAAATTGGCTCAATTAGATAAACTTTATAATTCAAAGTTGTTCAAATTTGAATTCTTACACAAATGGACATTGAATTTATTAACCTACTTAGGAGCTTCCAAAAATGATAATTTTTGGCACACATTCCTTATTTGATGTGTTACTTATGTGGTAGAACATTCAAGTCATTTTGAGTTACTTCATAGAACAAACTTGTTCAAATTTCAAAAAGGTGCTGTCAAGAAAACAGGGGTTTTTGGCAACTTAAATTATTCAAAAACTTGTGCCCTTTTGGTTTCCATCCTTATTTATGATATAGAGCATTTGGTATTTATTTCATGGTATTTTGAAAAAGTTTGTAGAACAAACTTGTTCAAAATCCCAAATGTTTCTGTGGAGAAAATTCATGTTTTCAGGGCTTTAATGGATTCAATTCTTGGTCTCCTCTTGTGTGTGTTCCTTATTTGATATAAGGAAGCAATGGTATCAATTTCAGTTCATTTGAATCAAGTTTCCAATAGTAACTTGTTTTAGTTTTCTGTTTCTAGAAATATTGGAATTTCAATTTAATAAGGCATTTGGCTTTTCTTTAATAATGTTTTGCCAAAATATTTATATGACTTGAGATAGCAAGTCAATGCTCTCCAATACTTTTGTTTTTAAGTTTGTAAGGTTGGAAAAACATTTGATAATATTTTGGTGAAGCATCTAAGAATGCCTCTTTTTCTGATAATCTTTTTAGGGAAATTTATTAAGTGTTTCCTTCTTCTTAATTTGGGTCTTGGAATAATATTCAAAAAGTATTGGATTCATAAGATGTTTTTGGAAAACTCTTTGATCAATATTTGCTTTAGAAAATATTGCCAAAGTCATTGGAACAATATGTTGAATATTTTGTTTTCAATTTCTTAGCCATGTAAGTTTATATAATTTGTTTGTTTAGTTGCACTCAAACAAATACAATCCAAGTTTAATTGTCACAAACAAAGTTTAATTGTCAAGCAATTAGCAAAACAATTGTGTTAACAGGTATTCCAAAATTGGGATGTGACAAGTTCTCAATAGGATTAATTCCTAGCCAGGAACCCAAAAACAAGGTAAATGGCATTTTCAAATCCTTTTGAACCAAAAGTAAGGGACATGTCATGCTTTACAGTTAACCAAAGGGACAAGAGACAAAGAACTAATGAGCTCAAGTTTTCTAAAGCCAACAAGTTACAAACATGTCATGATCTTGCTTCCATTACAAATCCCATAGAAAATCCTAAAAAGGTCTCTACATTGCATTGGATTCATAAGAAGTTAAAAGCCAACAACAAATAACATGATTGGTAAGAAATAACCAACCAGGTTCAGGAATTCTAGCAAAAAATCAAACTAACAGAGTGGACAAGGCTAAACAAAGCAAAACACTAAACCATACAAACCTTGAGCCAATAGCAATAAGCATCCCAAGAAATGTTGTAGTGATGCTACCAATCAGCCTAAGGAGAGTTGCACCAATGAATCAAAGTAGCTCAACAAGATTGCCTCACTTGCAAGCAAAGCACCCAAATATTTACATTGCAGCCACAACTAAGGGGATGCATTGCCAAGATTGTAATTTGAACCCTAGGGTCCCAACTGCAAGCAACACACTCACCAAATGCATGCCTATAGGTTTTAACACCTCAATACCTCACTAGACATTATAAACACCACATCCAGCCGCACATCCAAATTCACCAGCCATTGTTCATCACAAGAACACGAGAAGTATCACTTGATCAGTATGCAACTAAAAAAATACACACTAGGATTACTGAAGTAGAAAGGAAGAGAAGATTAAGCCACAAGAAGAAGGTTGTTCATCCTCTAGAAGACAAAGCAGCACGGTAACAGAAGATTATGCCTAGCTAGTGAGGGAGAGATTATAAGCACAAGTGCAGGTTACTGCTAACTTTTCTTAGCATGCAAACTATGAGCTACACAAGTTTCCACAAGTGATTTGAGGGGTTATAAGAAGAGAATTACACAAGACGTGTTCTTAAAAGAGAAATGATATTAATGGATTGTCTGTAGGGACCATGGGAGGGTGTTAATATATATTATTCACAGGATTTCCCAAGCCAATAATGTCATCTCCCAAGAGAACTTTGGTCACGCTACAGATTGCGTGACCACATATGTTACAACATGGTAAAAGCACATGAAAGAATTAAGAACATGATATGGAATCACTGTGCACTCTCCAAACAGGCAACAAAGTGTTCCATATACTAAACCTAATGCACAAGTGCATAATACATAGCACAAGGCTTTATTACAAAAATCTAATATAGGGTAAAACACACTAAGCACTAAAATGAACTGAAGAAAACTAAAGAATAGCTTCCCGCAAAAGAGATCGCATGCTCTGGTATCCATACAAATACCAGAAGCCATTCCAGACGACTGAGGAGGTCATAAAAATATCTACACCATTCACCTCCTAGTTGAATTTTTTACTAAAGATGGATTACTCTCTATAATCAACATGCAAAGAGGATAAAGGGGCGATCTGGCATCTTTATCACAATCCTAGAGCACTAGAAACCCTAGGATACCGTCGAGCTCATTGAAGTAACCTAAATAAGGACAATCACTAGTTTAACTACATGTCTAAACCTAGATACTATGTAGCTAGAACAGTTCATCCACATTCGGGTAGTTTGAATCTTGGACAACGACCATGATCGTAGCTCCGAGGTGATAGCGCAATGCATGTACTACCTCTTGAGGGGATCGATGGTGTACGTTCTTGCATCTCCACGACACCCGTGCCCGTGGAGACATGAGCAGCCGCATCGTACACATGCGGCTTCCATGGAGGGTAAGAGGCGCGCACCAGCAGCACCACCACATTGTACACACGCACGGTGAAGCGGCCGACGACCGAAGCATCGCCAAGTCTTTGCATCATTTGAAATCCTGACCCTAGCGTGGTTGCGTGAGGAGCTCAGCGAGAGGGAAAATCAGATTGCGCAGGGTCTGTTAGTGGAGAATCGAGTGGGGATTCAGATGGTGATGCATGACGGCGGCTAAATGGGCCAGAGTAGCACAGCGAAGGTGGGGACGACCACGATCGCCAAAGGGAGTGCAAGAGAGGTGGGGAATGGTGAGTAGAGAGAGACGACTGAGTCAATGCGCGGGATTGGGTCTGGTTCGACCTAGCACCCTTGTGCGCGAGCGAGTGAGTAGGTTTCGACAGAGTGGGTCAAAACGACCAAGGGGTATTTTGGTAATTTACCAATTCACTTCTTAAATAAAAATTCAAATAATTCATAAAACCTTCAAACAAATTCCTAAAAATCAGCTAAAAATAAGTCTAAATGTCTAAAATTGGTTTGGTTTTAAAGAGTAATTTTTATTATAGTTTTTTATGGTTTTACCTCGTGGTAAAAATTGTAGAGGGAATATTATAAGAATATAATTTAGTATCGACAAAACTTCCTAAGTAGAAACAATCTTTTTTTAAATGGAATAAATCCTTATAAATAAGGTCTATGTTTTAAAAATTCAAAAGTACGTTTATAAATTTACTTTAAAAAATAGTCACAAAGTAAAAAAAAATTGAAATTCCTCTATTAAAATGCAAAGGTGATTATCTTCTTAAGGAAAATACTATGATCCAAAATATTCAGAAATATTCCAAAATAAAATGTTTGTTTGGTTCAAACTCATATTTCCTAAATTCTTAGGAATAATCAAAGTTTCAAATAAAATTCAATACTCAAATAAACCAGAGATTGACCCAAACCCTAGGTTTTCAATAGCATAAATCATTTCATGATAATAGCATGTAATTTGGATCTTAAACATTGTCTTACATAGACAATGGTGCTTCTGCAGAACGCGAGGGTCATGAACCACTGAAAGCTTTATACTGCACTACTTGTCCGTCTCAAGGTAAGTTCATACTTGCATGACTACTTGAAGTGTTTTTATAAAATTATTTTATAATTTATACATCTCATAACATGCATTCAAATCAAATACTACTCGAATGATGTGAATTGCAATATAATATGTTTGTGGATGATGGAACCATTGAATAATTGATGTGGTGGAGGTTGCATTGTACGGGAAAGTATTACATAGGAGGAATAAACAACTATCGACAGTCACCTTCATGTCTTATCAACAATGTAAACCAACAAACCTACTATGGATGGACAAGTCATAGGTTCTTTACACATTCGCATATCCATGGTAGGCTGACCCCGTTGTGTTTGGCGAGACCTACCAACATCGTGTAAGCATAGATAATACTTACCCCAATCTTGGTGGGGGCTCGGAAGCTCGAAAGTTGTGGTGTGTCGTGTTATGATGTCTAGATTGTATCACAGGCCGAAACCGGTGAAATTAAGAGTTGGGAGGATGTGACTATAGCGTGGAAGCGCTCTGCATGAATGGGATAGAGCACATACGGATAGAGAAACAAGGATGTAGCGGGTGTTAAATAAAGTGGCACACCTCTACAGAGGGGAAACAGAAATTGTGCAAGCTACATCCTTGTTTCAGGAGGGAACTATGTGACGCCCCGAGATCGGGCACTATGCAGATTTCAGCATTCCCGCCAAATCCGCATAATAACCGATTCCAGGTTGCCACTTATGATAACATTACAACAGTTCACGAATAATCCACAGTTACAACAGAAACAGATAGATACAAGATGACTCAAACGAGCCAGGGATACAACTGATACAATACAAAGATCCAAATAACAGCGGAAGAAACAACATATCGTCCGTCTACGGACAAGATCCAAACTGGACTAAGAGTCCTGAAGATAACCGAGAGCGTCCAATCCCTGCCCAGGCCAAGCCGGAGGGATTCCCAAGCTAACGTCGTCGGACTTCAAACCTGTTGACTGCAATTTGGAATTTGCAGCCACGAAAGAGATTCGTGGGTCAGTACGGTTAAGTACTGGCAAGGGGGATAAAACCCATACTCACAAGTTACCGGCGTAGCCAGTCATCACAAGATACAAATACTTTAGGATCAACGGAAAGGAAGGGTTATGGCAAATAAGCGACAGCAGGCTGCACTAACCAACTACAGAGAGATACTACCACTTCCGGCTAACAGAAAGAAGATAAGATCGAGTATTGTAACCAACTGAAAATAACTCCAAACAAACCCATCCTGGATCTCGCCCCTTTATCCAAAGAAGCAATCCGAGGATAACTCACACAGTTGAATTAATGATGGTTCAGATTATTGTGTCAATAAGCCTATTACTAGTCAAGTTGTTAATCATTGGGTGAAAGATTGTTAATCATTAGGTTTAAGTTGTCCTGAGTACTTGTTAGCCAGTACTTTCACCAAGTAATCCATAACCGCGGAAAACACGGCTTCTCGAGAAGATTATCCCTGCAGGGTTGCACCAATTTAGCCGTACACGTATGAATAACCCGCCAGATGGAACGGCCGTTCCACCAAGCGGGGCACTCAACACAACCCAACCCTTCTTCGCATCAAGCCCAAAGCACCACGTGTTGTGCGTGCGCGGCTAATCGAGCCCCCGAAGAAAAGGGGACCCTCATAGCACTGGAAGACCACGCCGCCCTAAATGCCGACTACGAAAGTTCCACCCGGGTACCAAGGGCTCGCAAGATCATGCATGCAGCAAATGGAACACCCGAACTAAATGTGGCGATTTGGACGAGATGCGAATCGAGTCAAGTTGAGGGGGGCGCCCATACTCGCTTCCCACATGCGGGTAGTGCGCTCATCATGGATCAGTAGACAAGACCCTTTTCCTATTAGGGTCGACACTAGCAGGCCTCAAAACCACCCTAGGCCTCCTGCCGGTGCCTTATCATCAAATGTATTATTAACAATAACATTAACATGATTGATTGATTAAACATCGAGCCCCCAGAACATAATAGAAGTAGCAACAGAAAGTAACGGGTAACAGACTCGAGCAAAACAACCCTAAGCATGATAGTAAGACACGGGCAACAAACAATGGTTATAGGTATGGAGGTGAGGCAATATCAGGGTTAAAGGATTCATGTGATAGGTTCGTAACAGAAACAACTACTACTAGGGCTAGCAGAAAAGAACAACGGAAAGTATCGGTAACAAGTGATGAAAGGCAGCCATTTGGCAGCAAGTGAGTATACTTGCCTGAGATCCCGCAAGGTAGCAGAACTTGTCGTTGCTCACATCATCTCAACGTCCTATCCGGGAAGAAGCAACGAACCTCGAACAAACACCGGATGCAACAATTACTACTACGGCAAAAGATCCAGCATGATCAAGATATGGATGCATGACAATTTAATGGATGCATAGAAATAAACTAGTTGACAAGATAAACAAATTTAAATGGACCCATATGCAGTGTGAGTTGCATATGGATGCACATGTTAAGGTTGAAGCAATGATCTACAATTAGTTAACATGTGTAAGTGGTTTATCATGATGCAGGCATGATGAAAGCAATAATGAACAACAATAGATGCAAAGGAAAAGGAAATTACCAAGTGTGGGATTTTATTTGTCATGTTAATAATTTTTGGTTCCTTATTGATGTCACACAAGTAATTGTTGTTTTCATCAGGTTAAGGTGTTCAAAACAAATAACAAAGTTTATTTTTGGAAAGAACATCAAATTTTGGTTGGATTACATGTTTCAAATGTTGAATTTGGAATTAGGATGTATTTACTATGAATTAAACAATATTAAACAAGTTTTAGTTGAATTTAAAACAAGTTTGAATATTATTTGAATTTTATTTGTTCAAATCATAAATTCAAATTCACATTTGAAAACTTCACACTTTGATGGTTTGAAAACATATTTTGCAGGTTCAAAAATATTTTATTTTGAGCAAGTTATGATTTTATCAAATTTAAATGAATTAAACAAGTATTAAATTATTGAGGCAATTTAAATTATTCAAACAATGAAACAAATTTTATATTTGAATAGGATATTCAAAATGGTATGAAAAACATATTTAGTTTGTCTTATTTGGAATTAGTATGAATTATTTATGAATTATTGCAAATTACATTTGACTTATTCAAATTTGAATTTTAAATGCATTTGGAATTTTCAAAGTAGTGAACAAATGGATTATTTGAAAAGATTATTTGATTTGGATCAGAAAACATGTAGAACTTGTATTTATTGGGCTTATATATTAAAAGATATTAAAGTTTAAAGTTTAAGTTTTAAATCTGTTATTTAAATTTGATTTGGGAATTAAAAGGAATTTGCGCAGACACTTGTTGTACCTAGCTGCAAACTACACACAGTCGCTGTCCAGTGGGGTCTAGCCAGCGTGGCGGGAGCGAATGCTTGCGTGGCAGAGGGAGCCACTGCCAGGTGGGGCCGCGCGCGCGATGGAAAATAATCGAAAAAAGGGGTGCGGCCGCTAGGTTTCGAACCCAGGGCGCTAGCGCTGCGCGGACGGGATGGAACCAGTGCGGTGATCGTGTGGTTGTGATAGGAAGAGGGACTGACAGAGGAAATAGCTACTCGGCAGCGTTAACTGAATTTCGAACGCAGTTTCTGAACCGGACGGGAACCAGCAGCGATCGGAGAGCAACAACCACGACGGCCTCGACTAGCGACGGATCCGGCGAACAGGAGGCAGTGGACACACGCGGTACTCACGCACGCCAGTAGGGAGCAGAGGGAGAGGGGAAACGAGGAAGGGTGGGCGCTCACCGGGCTGGCGTCGAGCTGCTGTCGACGCTGTCGACTGACAGTGGCGAGGAAGAAAGTCCGGCGACGGCGCGGCCACCCCGGGGGCTCCCGGCAGCGGGCGAGGGGACGGCGAGCCTCAGGGGACCTCCACGTTTCCATTCCCATCACCAGCTGCTCCTCGAGGTGCCCAGGTTGTCGCCGCGGTGAGGAGGCAGGTGGTGGTCTGACGGTGGCTAGGTGTTGCAGGTTCAGAAGACAGACAAGCAGAGGGTGGGAGGTAGAGAGAACGGCGGCGCAGGAGGAAGGGGACTAGGGTTAGGCTAGGCTAGAGGGTAGGGTTGGCGTTTTAAGGTGGCTTGAGATGGGTACGGCAGTGATCGGAGCGGAGGAGGGAGAGATCAGAGGGTGGAGGGGGAATCGTACAATGCTGACGTGAGGAAGAAGACAGCGACAGGAAGAGGGGGTGGGCCAGAAAGAAAAGAGGTGGGCTTGGGTGGAGAAGAGAAAGGAAAGGGGTGGGATGGCTGGTTATGGGCTGTGTTTTCTCCCCCCTCCAACCCATTTTTTTTTTACAATTTCTGTTGTTTTATATTTTTTTTTTGTAGAAAACCAAATGGAAGAAAAGATGGTTTTTAGGTTAATAGAAATTTTAGAAAAAGTAGTGTTAGCTAGTTAGGTTAAAAGAAAACAAATGCCAAGTTTGGTTTTCAGAAAGTTTGAATTTTTGCTTGCTGTTTGTGTTTAAACCAAAATTTAAATGAATTTTTATATTAGGTAAACATTATGAAAACAAATCCTTTTAATAGGGTGGCCCTATGGTTAAGGTGATTAAAGTGAGTTTGATTGGTTTTGGAGATTTGTTATAAACTCAAGTTGATTGATGTTTTGAAGATTTGATTTGAACTTGGAATCATTTGTTATTTAATATAGAAAACAACAACCTAATAGGGTGCACCTTATTGATTAAATAGAACAATGTGATTATAAATTGTTTGGTGCTTTTATAACTTTCAAATGAGGTGCTGATTTGTAGATTTTATTTGAGTTTGAAAAGATTTGGAATTAATTGATTGAATTAATGGTTTGACTAAAACCAACAATTTAAATGAGTGATTTGATTTGAATTTTTGAATTAGCCACTAGGGTTTTTAATAACAGGGAACATTTTATTAACAAGCAAGTTGATTAAAACAGATTCAACCAGTGAAAACCAATTGAGTGGTTTAGTTTGAAATTTTGAAATTGGAAATTTTGAGCAGGGGGTGAAAGTTTAAATTGTTTTGAATTTTCAGTTGTGATGCAAACATGGTGCAATGCAATGTGATGCATATGATGCAAGCAAAACAAACAGGTAACACCCCAGGTGTTACAAACTACAATCACAACCGGAAAGTAATCATAAGGATTCTAGGACCCGGCGGGATTGATGGACATAGATTTTCAAAAATTAAAATTTGATCTTTGAAGAAATGTTTTCCAAAACCTGCATTACGCCTGCAACCTGTGGTCGGGGCAGTAGATAGAGCATCAAACACCTACCACGTTACTTTACTCACCCTTTCCCATTTTAACCCCTTACTTAGACTTTGAAGACGTCCCGGAGGACCACAACGAAGTCTACAACGACGAAGAGATCTAATACGAGGAGCCAGACTTGTCAGGTGTCGACTACCTGATAGCCTATAGAGCAGATGAGGATGAAGACGAGAAATAGACCCTAGAAAACCCTATAGGAACTGAACTGAGCAACGCTAGGATACTACATAGTTTGCCGAGCTTTCATGGTTCTAAGTTTACTTCTATCTTTGAGATCGAGGTTGACACACGTCCATATCGCACTACTCAAGCTGCCTCCGATAGAGTAGGAAGATGTTGAACTCTTTATTCACTTTTGACTTGTAATAATAAGCAGTGTGTAATATTTAGACCAGTAATGTTGCTATCAAAATACTCCGGGGATGTAATATTTACAGATAAGTCATTTCTGCTTGGTTTCGCAATGGGAATTTAAAAAAATTGTCATGCATACTACGCAACCGGAAAGATCTATCTATGAAGATACAAGCAAATAAAGATTCCAAGATCAAGTTCTCGGGATCGTGTACCAGACACCATAGAAGCGGAAGAGGTGCTGGTGACGATGTTGATGAAGCATGTTGAAGATCCTCACGTGCAAGCCTGTGGGCGAGGATGTTGCAGACTCCCCGTCTTCAGCACCTTGATTCATCAGAGTGAGGGTCCCACATGTTACCCCTCTGAGAGTATGCACACATACGTCGGGACCAGTTCTGCAGTGCTTTGCCGTCTAGGACTCAACGGCGCAGGTGTATATGAAGTTGGAGTTCTCAACACATGTGTGTGTGTGTGTGAGAGAGAGAGCGAGAGGTAATTAGAAGTTAGATCTTATTGGGAGAGGACTCCTCAAAACCTCAACTATAAGAATCTCTAATTAAATTAAAGGGGTTCTAATTGTCAGTTCTAATTACACCCTCTAATTCTACTAGAGAGAGAGAGAGAGAGAGAGAGAGAGAGAGAGAGAGAGGCTCGAGAGCCAATTGTGTGTTTTGCATCGAACCTTGGGATCCTTCAAATATGTGGATGAGGAGGAGACCTTACTTGGGGGGAAGGTGTACTCCCCTCAACCACAAGGGTGCGAGCCAACCTACAAGGGTGGCCGCACCCGCCTCCTTGTGTAACTCGGATTGGAATCCCTTGTGGAGTCCAATTCCACCTCCATTTTTTCTTTTTTTCTTTTCCCTTTTATTTTCTCCTTTTTCTCTCCAATTAAATCTTTCTTTTTTCTTTTTCCCTTTTATTTTATCCTTTTTCTCTCCAATGAAATCTGGGGAAAATACAAGGAGGATGGTGCGCCATGTGTGGTGCTCTGGGGCCCACCTGGTAGCTCCCAAAAATTGGTTGCGGCCATGAGGGGCATTCCTGCCCAACCCCATAGCACCCCTCTTAGAAATTGACCAAAACTCTTCCAAAACCTTATGATACCTATAGATGAAATCATCGATCTTAGCTAAGGATGCCAGGAATATATTTACGACATCCCGGAACATCTCATGTCACTTAGCTCATGCTCCGTAAAACGTGCAACGTCTTTTTCTCCCTCAGAAAAACTCCGGAATAATTCCGGCAGAAATAGGAACTTTTTATATTCCTTTGGGACATCCAATGCCCTCATTATAAATTCTCTCCCGATATATAAAACATGTATATCACGCAGAAACGCCATTCCGATGATACTCCTTATTGATCCGTACCTACCGATATACACATAAACCAGCCCTAACTTAAGTGTGTTCTCTCTAAAGATTCAATAGCGTGTAAGCATGAAACTAAAAAATCTTTCCTTTGCAATCATTAATAGGAGACCATGGACGCCCATATTGACTCCCACATACTATACGAATAAAATGTTGAACATGTTGGCTATTATAAAATATTCTCATTACTCACAATACCAAACTTACGCGAGACTATTGTCGTGAAACAATCTTTGGTTCACAATAACTTTATATATCTCGTTAATCGGTAAGCTTCCTTTTACTCATTACTGTATTATGATATCCCACATGATGTATCATCATGCATTGTCTGCAGAGCGTATGTATATCAAGAACACTAAGTGGGCCTAGGTTTGTACCTCTCCTTTTACGGAGGAGCAATTCCCATCCCAGAACATCAACATAATATACTCATTTAGAATTACCCAGTGGCTAATGTTATGTTCACTCAGTTTAGGTGCAACGCTAGATAGTACTAAAGTAACACCTCTTGAATATACAATCCTGATAACCTCATGGTCAAAGGATACGTTGTAATATAATCATTTTATGATATGTCCCTAAGGACAAAGTTGTCTTGATGGAATCTCTTAGCATATCAACTATTAGGGTATACCTAGCCATAGTGTTCCCTTCAAACAATATGCTATTCATTGATGTTGACATAAACAATATCCATGACTAGGAAAACACGGTCATCGAGAATCCAATGTATTAGTCATAAAAGTCAAGAGTAGGGTTTCATACTTTGTTCATATTAGTACAAATGAGAGTGAGTTTTCCTCTAAATATCATATTCAGGAGCCACGTCACTTATAGCATAGTAATATGAATCATAATTCTGAAACATATGTACAAATATTATTGCCTTTGGAGCATATATCCAATAGTCTCCCACTTGCACAACTAGCAATAAACCATTTGTACAAGATCATCAAACTTCTAGAAGATGTAAGTGAATATTTTCACATCCACATTTTAGATCTTTGATGTAGGGGGGAAAACACAAATTTAGGACCAACAAAAACTTTCATGTTCATCCTATTCCTCTCTGGAAATGTAACCCCTTATGTGAACCTCTATGTTGGCTATGATAATAAATGGTGGAATGTTGTGATCTTTGTTTCCTTGTCATCTAAATCATATTTTTAATCTTGTATTTCATCACCCAAAAGAGAGAAACAAAAATCCCTTGAGAACCCTAAAGAAAAACATGAGTTTTCCATTTCTATTTTTAGTTATTTTCTTCCATTTTGATCATCTCCTATACCTATGTATCCCACCTCAAAACTTTGTTTTCTTTGGATTTCATCCATCCTTGAGTTATGGTCTTGCTCACCATGGTCAAAGAAACAACTTTGGTAAAATGGAACCACTGTTTTCAAGTGTGTTTTTCTGCCTAGTTTATAAAACAGGATTTCTAAAAAGGAGTTATGCTCTTTTCGGCGCTCTTGCGTTCTGCCAGAGAGGAAAGAGGAGATCCAGAACTCACTCGTCTCTCTCTCACCTTGCTCCATTTTTTCATCCACATCTATCCCTTGCCGAGGAGAGTTTTTCTGACATCTTGTCGCGGTGGTTTGCATGCAGGAGCAGCGCTGCTGAGCTCGACGTCGCCGGGAACATCTCGGTGCGCGTTGGACCCAGTGGATATGTTGTTGTTGCTGCACCAACCCTGCTTCCTCGACATCCCTCTTCATCCCCGACTTCGACGCACACGCCAGATCGAGCCCTAGGTGATCCCCTGCCCGTGCATGCAGTAGCTAGGGATCACCGGCGTGGTGGCCACGTCGCGAGGAAGGAGATGAACGTGTGCCGTTCATCTCTGGATCCACGGACCCCTTTGAAACATGCTTGATCTGTTGTGCGCCGTTGGATCTTGATCGATCGGTCGCTTACCGCTTCGCTCACGCGCGAACGCGCACTGGGCCGGCCCAGAGCCGCCCGCCAGTCACAGGCTGGAATGGCCCGTGGAGCCTGTTCTGTGGATTTTTATTCCATTTATGTTTGTCGAAAAATCATCCAATCACTTTAAATCGAGATAAAATGCTAAAACGACAGATCTTGCCACACCCTAATTACCTAAGGTACATGCATATTTTCTTAACCACATGCAAGTGGTAGATCTGAGTTTACACCTCTGGATAATCCTAGAAAATTCCCAAACACAACATTTCTGAAAAAGAAAATATTGAATATCTTTTGTTCTAGGAATCCAATGGCGATGAGGTTAATTTCTTTGGATGGATCTTGTCAATACCTAACTAAATAATTTTTCCTCACATGCACTTGAATTCCTGATGGTGCAGATCGTGCACTCGTTGGGAGACCCCAAGAGGAGGGTGTGACGAGCACATCGGTAGGAGTTTCCCCCTTAGTTAAGAACCAAGGTTATCAATCCAGTAGGAGAAAGAAGACCTTCGGAAGGTTGATGCCACTTACGGTGGTGATGGCGCTTCACCAGTGTCAGCAACAACGTGGAACCTGCACAAAACACAACCAAAATCTTTGCCCAACGGTACAGTGAGGTTATCAATCTCACCGGTTATCATCCGAACCCCCTTAGGTATTAAGTTGCAAGCAACAGATAACTGCATTAAACAATGTGTGTAATGTAGGCAATGCTTGTACACGCGGGCACTCACAGCGTTGTTTTCTCCCTAGTGGCAACATCACATCCTCCCCCGTCACGTTTGTGTCACTCGAGCATAGGCAAAAAGGAGACATGAACCCACTATCTAGCATAAATACTCCCTCTTGGAGTCACTAGCAACTACTTGGCCAGAGGAACCACTAGCAATGGAAAGCATGCAAAATCACAAATAACATATGCAATAAAGACTATAATCAACTTAGCATGAGTTCAATATTCATCGGATCCCAGCAAACACATCATATAGAGTTACATAAGATCAATCTCGATCATGATAGGCAGCTCACGAAATCTAAACATGGAGGCATATGAGGAGGAGACAACCATCTAGCTACTGCTATGGACCCGTAGTCCAGGGATGAACTACGCACGCATCACTCCAGAGGCGGGCATGGTGATGTAGAACCCTAATCTAGGGTTGACGACGATGGCGACTGCGGAACTTTTCGGGGATTTTTTATGAGGTGTTTAGAGTTTTCCATCCGGGGGAAATAAATAGGCGAAAGGGAAAAGTGGTGGAGGCATGGGGTCCCCACACCCATAGCTGGCGCGGCCAGAGGGGACCGCGCCACCCTATGGTGTGCCCCCTCGTTCCCGTCTACGACACTCCTTTGGTGTTCTGGATGCTTCCGGGGAAAGTAGGCACTTCGGGCTTTGTGGGGTCCAATTTCGATAATGTTTCCAGAACAACTTTTCTGAAACCAGAAACAGCAGAAAACAGGGAACTGGCACTTGGCATCTTGTTAATAGGTTAGTCTCGTAAAACGTATAAAAATGCTATAAATAAGGGAGAAAACATGTAGCAATTGGCATAATATGATCATGGAGCATCAGAAATTATAGATATGTTGGAGACGTATCAAGCATCCCTAAGCTTAGTTCCTACTCGCCCTCGAGTAGGTAAACGATAAAACAATAATTTCTGAGGTGACATGCTACTATCATAAACTTGATCATTATAATGTAAAAGCATATCTATGCTGAGATCATAGAACTTCAAACACAAACATGATAAATAGAACTTTATTAATAAAGCATAGAAATCACTTTGCATCATGAATAGTATCTTAAATAAAGGATCATGGATAATAATGCAAAGAAAGCATGGCAAAGTGGTATTTCTCTAGTCCTTAAGAGTGGGACAAAACATAAATGACAGGACACTTTCAAAGTTCATGAGGAAGACCAGAACAAATAATTTAACAACAAATGATATCACATCATGAAGTAATTATTGATGTTTATGGGACAAATACACATAGAACTCAGAATGGCAAAAATGCTATCTCAACTGTGCACAAAGTTAGAAGATGAAGACTCAACATAAAAGTAAAAGAAAGGCCCTTCGCAGAGGGAAGCAGGGGTCACTCATGTGCTAGAGCTTTTTATTTTATTAAATAGAGGTATTAAAAGTTTTTTTAAGAGAGATGTATGCTTATGTCAACAAATGGTAAACATACAATACAGTATGTCACAAGCCAACTGGATTCACAAGAGCGGCTCCCATGGTGAAACACGCAACTGGTGTAGAAGGTCATCCCTCTTTCTCATTTGTTTACACAATTATGCTTTGACTGATAAATCAGAGGCAAAAATAGTGAAGAGAATTTGTTTGTATTAATTTGGGGCTGGGCACCCTGTTGCCAGCTCTTCTATCATTTGGATAAGCAATGAAGCCACTAGTCTAGGGTGTGAAATACAATCAACAAGTGAGATAAAGATTCTCTATTGACGTCTTCATGAGCAAAAACAAGAACACAAAACATGAGTAATTTTGAAGGTTTTAAAGGTAACACATGAGCAATTTACTTGGAGTGGCAGTGAAATACCACATGTAGGTACGTATGGTGTACACAATGGGAAAACTTTGGTTTAAGGAGTTCGGATGCACGAGTAGAATTCCATACTCAGTACAGGTGGAGGCTAGCAAAAGACTAGGAGCGACAAATCAAGAGAGCATAAGAGCCATAATCATGCACAACGACATAACCATCATTAATTAAAGCATAAGAGGTATCACAAGTTCAAAAACTAAGTGGTCATGGAGGCTATTCGTGACTGGTTTTTATTCATAAACATGGTGTGAGCATGCGCCAAGTCAACCAAATAAAACATTCGAAAGAGAATACCATATATTGATGCTTTACTATGACAAGAACAACTCGTGGATCTTTCAAGACATATTAAACACTCTCAGATATTTAAGGCTATTCATGCTACTCAATAACCACAAGGCTTTAAAAATAAAATAACATTTTGCATGGCATGAAAAAGTTCTAGCCACAGTCTATACAAGCTTCTACTAGTACTGTTATAAATTCTACATCAAGCAGCAGTTTTCTTTTCCCAACAAGCACCATACAAGATATGTTTTAACAAAAATACTATTTATGATACAGAAAGAAAACATGAGAGTACTCATATAATACTACTAAAACTAACAGCTCTGATAAGTGATGCATGCAAAATAGGAGCTAAATAAATGCAGCAGCCAGACAGAGACTAAGAATACAACGCATTCTCATGAAAAAGCAGAGCGTGTCACTCTCCAATAAAAGAATGCTGGGGTCCAACCAAGATTATTGTAAAAATAAAAACAAACAGAAAGCAAAAAATAAAAGACGCTCCAAGTAAAGCACATAAGGTGTGACCGAATAAAAATATAGTTTCACTAGAAGTGACCTGATAATTTGTTGATGAAGAAGGGGATGTCTTGGGCATCCCCAAGCTTAGACGTTGGAGTCTTCTTGGAATTTGCTGGAATGTACCACCGGGTCATCCCCAAGCTTAGTATTTTCACTCTTCTTGATCACATCATATCATCCTCTTCTCTTGACCCTTGAAAACTTCCTTCACACCAAAATTTTCATAATCTTCATTAGCAACGTTAGTGCAATCAAAATAATAAATTCACATGGTTCAGGTTCAACACAAGCCTAGGCCTCCAAAAAATTAGCTACTGTCATAACTTTCTTTTAAAATCTTTTTCTCAAAAGAACACGAAAAGAAAGAGATTAAGATGCAAATGCAATAATTGGCAGAAATCTGTCAAAACATAACAGCAGGCAGAGATCGATTTTTTCGAAAATCTTCTGTTGCTCAATTAAAAAAGTGGTCACCTAAGAAAACTTGCGTATATATCCCAGGATTAAGCACAAAAAAAACAGGTCATTTTGAATTTTCTGTGATTTTTTACGTATTTAACAGTGGACAGCAGAAATCTGTTTCCTGCGCAGAAATCCGAAATATAGTCTCAACTTTCCACTGGAGGCTTTACTTATCTCAACAAAAACACAAAAGAAAATATAGAGAGGGTTTTCTAAGGAAATAGAAAACACGCAGGTGCAAAGCACCCAAAAGAAAACAAAGGAAAACAGGTTGAAAACAGAGAAATAAAACGGGTTGTCTCCCGGTAGCGCTTTTCTTTAACGCCTTTCAGCTAGGCATAGAAAGCCACTCAAGTATTTTCAAGTGAATAAGCATCAAAATTAAGATTATAAATCTCCTCAACAATGAATGGCATTTCATCTAGAGAAGTTTTAGATGTCCCTTTATCAGTACTTTAGGCACACTACTTTCATCAAATGGATTTGCAGGAACAATCCAATCAAAATTCTTTTCTAGTGTTTCATGCATTCCCACCAATTTAAAGGGTATTGGTATTTTAATTTCCTTACCGTTTGCTTTACCCAGTGTGCTATTAACATCTACACATGAGCCTGACATCTCAAATCGATTAAAAACTTTTCTAGCCTCAATGGCAACATCACCAAATACTTTAAACAAAGTTTCCAGGATAAACTCTCTTTTTTCGCTATACTTAATGTTATAAAGGTTGATAAACATTTATTGTATTATGGGATTAAGGTTAACAAACCTAGCTTCCAGCATACGAACTAGATATGCTGCAGCGGTTTCATAATCTAGAGCAAGTTCAGCTAAGGATCTATCCTCAAATTCTTCGTGCTTACTAACATAATTAAAGAATTCTCCAATATTATTTTTCCCAATTATATCACCGCTACCTATTGGTTCGTCTTTCAAGGTAAACTTGGGTAGAATCATGATTATAGATTAAACTAAGAGCAGCAAAAGCAAAAATAACAGCAAGCAAATAAATAACAACTATATAGTAAACTAATTTTTTGTGTTTTTAATATAGAGAAGTAAAACAAGACAATAAAAAAATAAAGAGGTTGAGAGTGAGATATTCCCCTTGCCAGAAGACTTCCTTCGCCCACGCAACAGCGCCAGGAAAAGTCCTTGATGGTGCAGATCGTGCACTCGCTGGGAGACCCCAAGAGGAGGGTGTGATGAGCATAGGAGTAGGAGTTTTCCCCTTAGTTAAGAACCAAGGTTATCAATCCAGTAGGAGAAAGTGGACCTTCGGAAGGTTGATGCCACTGACAGTGGTGATGGCGCTTCACCGGTGTCAGCAACAACATGGAACCTGTAGACAACACAACCAAAATACTTTGCCCCAATGGTACAGTGAGGTTATCAATCTCACCGGTCTTGGTGAAAACAAAGATTAGACGTATATTGTGGAAAACAGTGTATGTTAGCAGTAAGTAAAGAAAGCAGAAATTGTTGTGGTTTGTTTAACAGTGTGGAAAATGGACCGGGGTTCATAGGTTCACTAGTGGTGTCTCTCCATAAAGATAACATGCTGGGTGAACAAAGTACAGGTGGGCAATTGGAAAATAGAGGTTGCACCGTAATGCACATTATAACATGATGACTCTTATGATATTTAGTATGGGCATTACAACAAAATACATAGACCGAAATTCATCTACATCTATGACTTATAATCCACCCTCGGGTTACATCTGAACCCCCTTAGGTATTAAGTTGCAAGCAACAGATAACGGCATTAAACAATGTGTGTAATGTAAGCAATGCTTGTACACGCGGGCACTCACACCGCTGTTTTCTCCCTAGTGCCAACATCACATCCTCCCCCGTCACTTTTCTGTCACTCGAGCATAGGAGAAAAGGATACATGGACTCACTATCTAGCATAAATACTCCCTCTTGGAGTCACTAGCAACTACTTGGGTAGAGAAACCACTAGCAACGGAAAGCATGTAAGATCACAAATAATATATGCAATAAAGACTACAATCAACTTGGCATAAGTTCAATATTCATCGGATCCCAGCAAACACATCTTATACAATTACATAAGATCAAGCTCAATCATGATAGGCAGCTCACGAGATCTAAACATGGAGGCATATGAGGAGGAGACAACAATCTAGCTACTGTTATGAACCCGTAGTCCATGGATGAACTACTCACGCATCACTCTGGAGGAAGTCATGGTGATGTAGAAGCCTCCGGTGATGATTTCCTCTACGGCAGGGTGTCGAGAGACAACGCTAGAAACCCCTGATCTAGGGTTGATGACGACGGCGGCTGCGGAACTTTTCAGGGATTTTTGATCAGGTGTTTAGGGTTTTCCATCCGAGGGGGAATAAATAGGGGGCATGCATGTGTAGTTGATTGTAGTTTAATTTCTAGATGCTTGATTGATGTAGAGTACTTGAGTGCTATCATTTTTGGATGGTGTACTTGAGTAGATGCTTGTTGTATGTGTGCTATATTATCTCATGCTTGACTTTGTTGTGTACTGATTGGGTGCTTTTCTTTTTTACTTTTTACGACGTTAGATAACGAAGAAGCTATTACTCCGGAAGTGGTATTATGTAACTCTTGTTTATTTCAAGAATGTGATCAAGACCAGAGCCAAGGCAAGCCACTCTAAATGCTTGCTTATTGTTTACTTATCATTATCTATCATGTATGTTTTACTTCTGAAGTTTTACAGAAGTTTGATTCAAAAATTGTTTCCGTAAGTGGACTATACCACTACTTATATTATGTATCTAATATGCTATAGCCACTACAAAATATTGGTGTTACCAAGCCTCTTAGACATTTTAGTATCTTCACTTAATCAACTTAAGTCCCTTAGTGGACATAATTAACTTGGTGTTTTTGGAAAACAAAAATCTTTTGAAAAACCCCGAGGAAAGGTGGGACCTTGACCAAGGGAGGTATGTGAAGGAGGAATTGTTTTCAACTTGTTTTTCCAAAATGACACATAACCTAGTCTTCGTCGGACAACCAAGCCGTGCTGCCACATTACCTCAATATGGGAACGGGGTCTAGCTAGAAGCTTGTCAGTGTTAGTCTATGTCCACCTCAAAGTGATATAGGGGTTAGAGTCCCCTGAATCGAATTGTCGCCAGGAGGGAGAAACGGGGCATTCAGAGTGTGGGATTAAGTTCATCACCGGTTGCAACAGTTGGGTCTCCTTCCATGGCAGTGTGTTGTAAGGGGAAACCGGATCGATACGGCTGACCTACTCGGTGCCTGGGAGAGCAAACCCAGTTGAAGAGGTAGCCACTTACTAGCGCTTGCATACTGGATAGTTAGGATCAATTATCTGATGTTCGCATACTGTTGCGGGAAGTCCGTGGTTATTCACGGTGGATGTACTGGATCTTGTGGATTGTGTACACCTCTACAGAGTAAAACTATTCAGAATAGCCACGTTCTCGGATATGGATAGTTGAATGTCGATGTAGCTAGCATTGTTTCAATGTTTTCAAAAAGCTTTAAAAATGTTGAGGAGTTGTACCTGGCAGGTACCGGAAAGGGAATGATTGTACCTTTGAGGTACCGGAGGAATGATGACCTTGAAGATGTGATCTTTCAAGAAGTTTTGTAAAGAAAAATGTTTTCTTTATTTAGAATGCTTTATCAAAACCTTGTGGACATGCAATATCTACAAGAGAAATAAAATATATTTTGAAGTATCTTCTTCAACAAAAGCAACTAAAATTTGTACAACCATGATGGGTCTTCTTTTCATCATGGATAGTCCAGCCCTAAATATAGCCTTCCTACATTGCATACTTGCTTTGGTTAATGTTTTATTTAGGGTGTCTTGCGACTACAATCCAATGTACTCATAATGGTTTCGTCCCTGGCTATTGTCTTGATCAGACTGTCAGGAGCTTCCTCAGGAGGATACCTTTGAGGAGGAGTACTATGACGATCCCGCGTACTAGGCACGTCTCCCGATCAGCATCCTGTGGTGCTAAGGAGTTGACATGGGTTCTACTCATTGTGTTTGCTTCCGCTAATAAAGTAGTTGTAATGTGTGGTTGCCGCTGCCCTGCGCGGCTGTTGTCTCAGACTTGGTCGATAGACCATTTGTCTAAGACTTTGTATTCATGTAATCGATGTGAACTCTGATGTACCTCTCTAAATATGTTGCTCATGACTGTCGATCTGGGATCATGAGTGTATGCATATTGGCGGTCTCAGACATCTAGTCTGGGGTCCCCACAAATACTCATGCAAACACTAAGTTATAGACCTTTCTCATCAACCCCTTTTGAGGTTGTATGAACCATATGTATTATGAAGAAAATCTTTGTATCATAATACCCCTTGATCATACGATCAACTGCAGTCTAGGCCTTTCTAGGTGAAACTTTGGAGTTTCAACTAAGAATACAGTTTCATCGTTTATCACAGATCATCCTGCATCATTTGTGAAAGCCCACACCTAGTCCATATAATAAACTGGTAGCCAAAGGCTAGAATTATTTCAACTTCTACCCTTTAGTGCTATTGTTGTATTGTCCGTAAACCATGATCAAAATTAATTCAGTATTTTAACCCCTTCCTACTCATATAATTACAAATTATATATCTTAACCCTTGGTTAATACTTATCACATAAGTACCATTTTATTTGGACTTATCTCATTATTTATGTAATGTAACTCTTACATTACAACCATATTCTCCTAAACTTTGAAGAAACATCTTCAAAATACTTTATGTAGAATACTCGTAATAATTTGGAGTTTCATAGAACTTGTGCCAAATTCAACTTCTCCAACAATTATTATTTTACATGTGTTGACAGAATGCATGGTTTGAGAAATTTCTACTATGATCATAATGACAAATCATTTGATCATGCTCTAAATTGTTATAGAACTTTGGGCCATGAACTTCAAATCTCTTATTCTTCTCAGAACCTAGTTATCTTTAAGTTTAAAAAATTTCATTTGAAACTTTAATGGATTTTTCTTTGATAGTATTATATCAATTCACACTTAGGATTTAATCCTTTCTGAATCAATAACCTTGCTATCACATGTATATTAGAAAGTAATCTTTTCAATGATACATATTTTGTGTCAAAAATATCCTTTCAATAATTTCTAATTATTTAGACACCATCAAATAGCTCCCACTGTCTTTAAAGAAAAAAATACTTCCATAATTTTCCATGAAGTCAAAAGAACTCTTGTTTTACTTCATAAATTACATTGCCGCTCCAAATGTATTTACACCAACTGGATTTTATTCGTATAAATGAATTGGCCCTTGTATAGTTAGTACTTAGTACACAAACTTGATAGATCTTTCCTTCGGAGGAATTTTTTTTGTTAATTTCTCACAAAGACTTATTATATAAATCGATAAATCTTTGCCACAGATCATTATCTTTATTACTCAACTCTTGATTTTTTCATAAAACCATTTAAGACAAAACAAGATTTATGAATAGGTAACTCAAATAGGAATTCCTTTAAAAAATTAACTTGAAATGCTATAAAATACTTTTGACTTTAAGTCATTTGTATATTTCATCATTTTACTATCTTTATTAATTACATGCACATTTGTTTTTCAAGTTACCTTGAATATTTTAAGTGCATACTTGGTTAAGTGTTTTTCATGGTAAGCCGCCATGCCTTTCAAACACAATGGTCCTTGGTATTACTCTAAAAGAATTGTCAATTGGAGTTGCTTCCGCTTGCACAAATGTTTTAACTATTTCTGGAAATTCAATAATCCCTTCAACAAACACCATCCGTCCACTAAATTCAACAATGAATGAATTCTTAAGGATCACAAATCTTCTAGTAACATAACTTTTTTTTACTTATGTGGTGGTTTTAGAAGAGGATTTCCATTGTCAAATTGGAAAACCAACGCATGATTACTTTATTCCTTCATCTTAGGATCGAGTTCCAACATTTGAAAAATTCTTAGATTCTAAGGAAAATGTGACTCTTTATAGTTTATCTTTCAAAATAATTACACATAGTAAAGAAAATAATTTTGTGTTAAAAGTCTAAATTAAGTTACTATACTATTTCATGGGTACTGACAGATACTCCTTGCAAAAGAATTTTTCTTGAGGGCGTCACGGCTGAGGGATCCCTCCATGTCTCGTGCGCGCGGGCGCTGGATGCGTGTGGGCACAGCGCACGGCTGCTCACAGCGTGCCACTTGTCACGCAGGGAGATCGTCCCATAGCGTGAGAGGTGGGAGAGGAGGGTATTGTGAGCTTTTCCCTCTTTTTTGGTTGATGCGAATACGAAAAAAGAACTATATTTCAAACCGCGCGTCAGAATTAAAATCTGTTTTCACGGTTGAGCTAGTCATGCCGAGTTACAAAACTAGATCTCATATTGATATCTTTAGACGAATTTCTTTTGCACTGCGTGGAGTGTATATGTTCCACTGCCTAATGTTTGGGCACCATATACCCTTTTTGTGTTTGGAATTGCACTGCCCAGTAGTGCACTACCTTCTGTTTGACATTGCACTACACGGATATGCACTGCCTTCTAGTGCGCAGTGCACTAGCCGGCACTGCACTGTCTTCTGCTGCAGATTGCACTGCCGGTATTTGCTCTGCCTTCTGCTCCATAGTGCACTGCCGGTATTTGCACTGCCTTCTGCTGCACAATGCACACCTGATACGCCATAAACGTATCCATAATTTCTGATGTGCCATGTTATTTTCATGCCACATGCTACATGTTTCCTTTACACTTTATGCTATTTTTATTGATTTCCTGATACTAACCTATTGATAAGATGCCACAGAGCCAGTTCCTGTTTTCTGCCCTTTTTTTTCAGAAAAGTTGTTTGATACGTCATAAACGTATCCTTAATTTCTGATGTTCCATGTTGTTTTCATGTTTTCTATACACTTTATGTCATTTTTATCGATTTCCTGGACTAACCTATTGACAAGATGCCATAGGGCCAGTTCCCTGTTTTCTTCTGTTTTTAGTTTCAGAAAAGTTGTTCTGAAAATATTCTCGGAATTGGAAAATTCGAAGCCCGGAACTCTTAGAAATCCCGAAGGTTCCACGGAGTCCCGAAGAGGCCCGGAGGGGGCTACAGGGGGGCACGCCATAGGACGGCACCCCCTGGCCGCGCCGTGGGGTGGTGTGGGACCCTCGGGCATCCATCGCCATCACCCTTTCGCCTATTTAATCCCCCCGATATGTGAACCCTAAAGATATACCACTTTTTCCCGAGAAACACCCGAGGCCGCCGTCATCGTCAACCCGAGATCGGGAGGGTTCTTGAGCTCTCCCAGGTACCCTGTCGGGAGGGAAATTCATCACCAGAGGGGTTTACACCACCATGCCCGCCTCCGGAGTGATGCGTGAGTAGTCATCCCTGGACTACGGTTCCATAGAAGTAGCTAGATGGTTGTCTTCTCCACTTTATGCCTCATGTTTAGATCTCGTGAGCTCCCTCACATGATCAAGATCATCTTATTGTAATGCTACATGTTGTGTTTGCTGGGATCCGATGAATGTTGAATGCTATGTCTTCTAATTATCAATCTATCATGTTATCTTCATGCATATGTTATTTATGATCTTGCATGCTCTCCGTTATTAGTAGATGCTCTGACCAAGTAGATGCTAGTGACTCCAAGAGGGAGTATTTATGCTCGATAGTGGGTTCATGCCTCCTTTGCATCTGTGCTCGAGTGACAGAAATGTGACAGATGGAGGATGTGTTGTTTCCATTAGGGAGAAAACAACCATGTTTACTTCATTTACATTGTTTACATTACACAATTTTCTTATTGTGATTATCTGTTGCTTGCAACTTAATACCCAACGTTTGTTCGGATGATATTCGGAGGGTGGATAAATAGTCATAGATGAAGTTGGATGATGGTCTATGTATTTTGTTGTAATGCTCGCATGAATCACATATTAATATTTATGTCTTGCATATGCACTATGGTGCAGCCTAAATTTCTATCAATTGCCCATCTACAATTCGTTCACCACACATGTTATTTCTTTTTTATGGAGAGACACCACTAGTGAATTGTGGACCCCGGTACATTTTCTCATACTGATAATACAACCACTGCAATTAATGCTTTCACACTGCTGCTATTGTTCTCATACTGTTTTCCACACCATACGTTTAACCTCTTTATGTTCAGCAAAACCGGTGAGATTGACAACGTCACTGCTTCATTGGAGCAAAGTGATTTGATTGTGTTGGATAGGTTCCACGTTGCTGCTGAACCGGTCATATCCCACAAGTATAGGGGATCGTGTGTAGCCTTTTCGATAAGTAAGAGTGTCGAACCCAACAAGGAGCTAAAGGTAGGATAAATATTCTCTCAAGTTCAATCAACCACTAGTACAACTCTACACACACTAAACATTTGCATTATCTAGAAAATAAAACTAGAGCAATAATGTGGGTATGAGAGATAGCTTTTCAAGATAATAAATACAAGAACGTAAATTTTAGTGCTGCGGTAATAAAATATACTAAGTAACCATAAACTAATAGTACCATGAGTGTGGAAAAGTGGTCATAATTGTGGTGGCTTTGTCCAACATTAATTAGTGAAGATATCAGGTTCATTGTCTTTGATGCAGTTTTCTATGTGGGAGAGGCAAAGCTAACAAGCTCTCACTATCCAATGATTGCAACTACTTATGATTGGAACTCTAGCAAACATCCGTAACTACTAGAAGATACATTAAGCTAAAAATACCCAACCATAGCCTTAAGTTAATGGTCCTCTTACTCCCATACGTGCAACTAACCGGTTTGAGTCCTTAGGTTTCTGTCACTCCGGCTGAACTACGCCCCTTCCTTTGCACATAATCCAAGCACGCACAAATATAATGGAAACCAAAGTACAGTACCATATCAACATACAACTCTAATGAACCAAAGATATTCAACCAAGCAATCAAAAGACAAATAAACTACACAAACATGACATAGATCATAGGATAAATATTATATCATCAAACACCATGTTTACATAAGAAGGTACAGAGGTTTGTGGGAGGATGAACCATTGAATACAAGGAGGAGATGATGATGAAGGTGTTGGTGAAGGCGGTATCATGGCGGAGAGGATGGAGAAGGGGCAGTACGTGAGGTGCAGGGCGGTGCCGGCGTCCGTCGACGGCGCAGGGGGCTCCTCCTGTGCTGGTCGGACATCATGGGGGAGCGCCGCCCTTAGCCCCCTTACTCCATGGCTTCTTGGTGCTGTAGATGAACCCTCCCCCCCCCCATAGATATGAGACCATGGGGGAGGCAAAATTCGTGGCTTTTGGTGGCTGCCCAAGAATTAGGGTTTTCCTCTCCTTATATGTGATGGGACAATGCTCCCCAGCCCTTCGATGGATGGCCCCTTGATCCAAAGGATCTTGGGCACCTCTAGAACCTTCCTAGAGACCCCTCTCAGCCCCAAAATTATGTCTTGCGCGAATCCATTCAATATGGTAAGAGTTGGACTCAATCCCGTCACCGATTCCCGTAAACCCGTAATCAGATATATATCCTCCAGTAAAATGGGTCCACAGGTCGCATATGAACTCGGATTGGGATGTTCTTGGGCTTACATGAAAGGTATGGAAATGGCCAACAACTTTGTAGGCAATTTTATCTTCAGTTGATGTTGTCTTTGGGGGTAAAACAAATGATCTCCAAAAACTTTTAGTGGACCTATTTCAGGAAAGTCAGAGTCCTTTTCCAATAAGTCTCCTTTTGTGTTTTCTTGTTAATTCCTACACATCAAAGAGTAAAACAAGAAAATTGTGAACTCCTGAAACTATTAATAGGTTAGTCCAAATAAATCATAAACTTTATATAAAAACAAGTGTCAAAAGCATAATATTAGCATGAAACAATCAAAAATTATAGATACGTTATGGACGTATCAACATCCCAAGCTTAATTCCTGTTCGTCCTCGAGTAGGTAAATGATAGTAAAGTTATTTTGATTGTAAATGCTATGATAAGGTCCTTAACAATTGCATGATGTATGGATAGTCAAACTTAGCTATCATGTTACCTAATGAAAAGTATCAATGAAATAAGAGTTCATAACATGAAATTTATAAACATCAACAAGATTGTAATGATCGTAATAAAACATGGTAGAGTGGTATCTCGCTTTCCCTTAATTCTGGAGCAAAACATAAATGCCAGGGCACCTCTGAAATTCAAGGGAATACTAGAAGTAAAGATATCAAAGATACAAGTATCAAAGTTAGGCTTAAATTTATGTTGAAATTTCTGAAGTTGCACTTCTTTTGTCTTCCTATGCTAGCCACTTTGTGTTTATTGACTTGTTTTTCTACAAGATTATTTTTCATAGGAAGTGGGTTAGACTTAAATTTGCTTCATATTTGCTTGTTGCTTCTATGTTTTTCTTCAATTCATATTTCTTATGTGAGCATCTTCTCAAATTATCATGCCTAGCTAAAAGGCGTTAAAGAAAAGCACTTCTTGGGAGATAACCCATGTTTTCATTTTTTGCTTTGTTTTTCTCTGTTTTCTTTGAGTCAAGGGGTTGTATACTTATGTAGAAAATCCTTTGTATCTTTATTTCCATGTATTAGTTGTGCCAAGTAAAGTTTCTAGTGAAAAGTGGAGTTGGTTTTTGATTTCTGCGCAGAAAACAGATTTCTGCTGTCCACCGTAAAAAAATCGTATAATTCACAGAAAGAACGAAATGACCTAAAACTTTTTGTTATTCTTTAGCTAATTCCGAAACATTTTTGTTATTTAATTTTTTTTATTTGAGAAACTTAAGTGCCCCAAAAAAATTCGTCATTACAGACTGTTCAGGTTTTGGCAGGTTCTGCCATTTTTCTTGCATTTGCTATTTTAAGATGTCAACTGGATTGCTTTGCTTCACGAAACATCAGTGGCAGTAGAAAATGTTTAAAATCATCAATAGCACTTGTGTCCATACAGAACCCATAAATTTTTATTTTTTCACTAACCCTCTAATGTGAATTACTCTTTGAGTGTGGTGTGAAGAAAGTTTTCAAGGGTCAAGAGAAGAGGGTGATATAATGTCATCAAGAAGAGTGCAAGGTCAAAGCTTGGGGATGCCCCCGTGGTTCATCCCAGAAAATTCTAAGAAGAATCAAGCATCAAAGCTTGGGGATGCCCAAGGCATCCCCTTGTTCATCAACAAATTATCAGGTCACTTCTAGTGAAAATATATTTTTATTCGGTCACATCATATGAAATTTACGTGGAGCGTCTTTTATTTTTCGTTATGTTTTCTTTTGTTTCCATTCTGCGATAAACTTAGTTGGAACTTATCATTCTTGTGTGGGAGAGAGACACGCTCCGTTTTCATTGCTTAGAACACTCTAGTTTTAATTCTTATTGTTCTGTGAGTGTTCACCTTTTGCTAGTACTGCGTTTAGCCCCTGTTTTCATGCATCTCTTACTAAAAGTTGTTAGTTTTAGTAGAGTAGTGTTAATACTCTCTTGTTTCATTGCTATATCTCTTGGATTTTTTTTGTTGTTTGTTACTTGATGGAAATATAAAATTCTACATGTGGTAGATGGTATAACGGGAAAAACTTGCATATTCTTTTAGATCACTAAACTATTTCACTTGATTATTTGTTGTTGTTTTGAGATGTAAATATGCTTACTGGTAAACTTGTTGGTTTAGTAAAGTAAAAAAAATTAATGGTTGGTCTAAAAGCTTGAAACTGTGCCACACTCAAATAACCAGTTGATAGGATAATGGTATATGACTTCCTTTGCTGATAGCAATCGTAATGTATTTTTGTTACGCGCTACGGTCGGGGTTGCTAATAGTGACTTGTCACTGCCACAAACCCTCTTGGAGTGATTTTCATTATGCCTTGTAAAATCATAATTTTAGTTGTAATCTTTTAACTTGTGAGTTCTATGTTACGGTTTTCTGGTACTTCCACCATCCATATTTGCTAGCCTCTTCGGTACTGTGCATTGCTCATTCTCACATTGAGAGTTGGTGCAAACTTTGCCAGTGCATCCAAATCCCGTGGGAGAACTTTGTTCTTCTACACATGCAAAAAAATTATCTTCCTCATAACATCCACCATACCTACCTACCATGGCATTTCCGTACCCATTCCAAGATATATTGCCATACAACATCCATAATCATTATGTTACTTGTCATGCTTCTTTGTTATTTTGCATACTGCTATACTGGCAGGAGAAATTAGTTTTATTTACATCAGAGATATTTCAATTTGAGTTATGAGTACAAAAATTGTGATGATTCATTGTAAAATAGAATGTTGCCCCTACCAGTGAGGTTATATATAAAAAAATGAGAAAAAGCCCAAAAAAAGATAAAGGCAAAAAGAGAGGGGGCAACATTACTATCATTTATTCCACACTAGTTCTTGGTTAGCATCATTACTTCAGTTTGGAGAGAGTTTTCATATTATAACTTGCATAACTATGTGGGGAACTTACATTATAGAACTTGGCTTGTATATTCCAATGATGAGCCTCCTCAAAAGTGCTCTAGGTCTTCGTGAGCAAGCAAGTTGGATGCATCCCTACTAGTTCCATTGAGAGCTTTCGTACACTTATAGGTCTATGTGCATCCGTTATGTGGCAATCACTACTCCTTGCATAACTGCGATTATAAGACTTCCTCTTGTCTATTGATCACTTTCAGTTGTGTGAGACTTTCTTCATTGACCATCCAAACCCCACATAATGTTCTTTTAGCCATAACATCCTTGTGCCAGGGACCAATACAGAACGCTTGCTTGTTTTGAGTGCACAAAATATTTGAATGATTTTCCTACGTGCATATTGTTGTCACAATGTCACTTGACTTGATCCTAACAGGAGTTGTTGTGAGAGTTTGATGCCTTGGATGATTATATTATTGTTCTTGAAGCTTAAAACATCTTTAATAAACCATTGCACGATCGATTGTCTTTCAGTATTGATGCATTGAAAAGTTTTACTTTGTTATTCCTAATGGTTTATACATTATTCTATTTGATATCAACTATAAACCACAACCTTTATTCATTTGATCCTATTTTACATGCTTTAGATTACTATGATGATCAAGTTTATGTTGGTAGCATGTCACCTTAGAAATTATTTGTTTTTATCATTTACCTACTCGAGGACGAGTAGGAACTAAGCTTGGGGATGTTGATACGTCATAAACGTATCCATAATTTCTGATATTGCATGTTGTTTTCATACTATATGCTACATGTTTCCTATACACTTTATGCCATTTTTATCATTTTTTGGGACTAACCTATTGACAAGATGCCATAGAGTGAGTTCATGTTTTCTGCTGTTTTTAGTTTCAGAAAAGTTATTCTGGAAATATTCTCGGAATTGGACGATTCGAAGCCTAGAAGTCTTAGAATTCCCGGAGGATCCATGAAGTACAAAAGAGACCAGGAGAGGGGCAGAGGGGTGCCCACACCATGGGTGGGCGCGGGTCCCCCTGGCCGCGCCCAGGGGTGGTGTGGCCCCCTGGCTGCCCACCGCCATCGCCCTTTTGCCTATATATACCCCCTGATGGATAAAACCTAAGAAGACCAGCCTTTTTCCACGAAAAGTTCTGTAGCTCCGCCACCGCCGCCGACAAGTTTTGGAGGACAGAAATCTCTGTTCCGGCACCCTACCGGGACAGGGAAGTGCCTCCGGAACCATCTCCATTGACTCCACCGCCATATTCATCGCCGTTGTTGTCTCCTATGATGAGGAGGGAGTAGTTCTCCCTCGGGGCTGAGGGCTCTACCGGTAGCTATGTGTTTCATCTCTCTCTCCCATGGTGTGATCCTTATGTGATAATGAGATTTGTAATCTAGTTGAATACGTAGATGTTACTCTTCACCTGTTATGCTACTCAAGTGGTTTTGTTATGAAATCTCCATAAACACTTTGATCACGGTGTAAAGGTGATAGTGTGTGCACCGTGTGATTTAGCATGATATATATCTTGTGTTGGATGACCCTATGAAATTGTGGTGTTTGTCTAGTACCTTCTAGGGCGCTCATAGTGACAGAGTGGGGTTAACTAGACATGGGAATGCGACTTTGAGGGGTGCTGTTACAGCCCTACGCAATGAATTGGTGTTTTTTATTCGACCGGAGAGTGGTTTGGAGTAGCATAGTGAAGAGAGATATTTATGCATTCACTTATGTTATTATTGTTGAGAGTCTTCACTAGGCCATGTTTCTAAGCATTGAAACACCGTTTACATTAACCTCTGCTACATGTTTGCTTGCTGCCATTTTTATTTCAGATTGCTATTATCACTTATAACCGTTCATATTACTTGTATTTCACTCTCTGTTCGCCGAACTAGTGCACCTATAAAACTGACAATTGTATTAGGTGTGTTGGGGACACAAGAGACTTCTTGTATCGTAATTGCTGGGTTGCTTGAGAGGGATACCTTTGACCTCTTCCTCCCTGAGTTCGATAAACCTTGGGTGATCCACTTAAGGGAAACTTGCTGTTGTTCTACAAACCTCTGCACTTGGAGGCCCAACACTATCTACAAGAATAGAAGCGTGCATAGACATCAGGGACATAAGTTTGACTTATGACCATGTGGATAGGATACAATAAATCCTGCATGTAAACATCAATAATATTCACACTCTAAAAGTTAAATGATTCGTAACAATCATTTTTGTAACAAGCTATATTCATGTACTTGTCATGGAATTGAGATACAAGGTTTGGAAAGCATCCAAAAAGTTGAGGAATTATTCTACAACTTTAATCACTAGGAACACCATGAGTTTATAGAGTGTCCAAGTAATATAATCCAACCTTGTTCAATAGGAAGGATTAAGGATGTTAAAATTCCATTACATGTTTCATAAGTCATGATTTAGAAAATAATGCTTTTAAGTGAAAAAATAAAGCCATCTAAATTTCATTTCTGAGAAATCACACAAATGATTCATTGCTTCTTAAATAGCTATCCCAAGAATAGGGAATTCTTCCCATCACCAAGGACAAAGTTCTTCTTAGGGGTGTTCTGGAGAAATTACTTCTTCAAAATTTCAGTGGGATGACAGTGCAGTTCGACGAGATTAGATCTTCATAATCATTTTAGAGTGGCGCATCACCAAAAGTAATTTTGGTGATTGCCATTATGAATGATACAGAAGTATTTACATGTGATGTAAAACTTTGATCAAGCTTAGTAACTGAACCAAGTAAATCATAATAACATTGTTCTAGAATAATGATATTATGATTTAAGAGAAGCAGTGATAGACCCTAACTACAAATATATGGCTATACGCCATGAAATCTTGATGGACTCCATAAACAGAAAGTCAATTTTGGAACTTGGTATCGGATTTTGTTTTTGTGCTCTCTAATAGGGGCATAGAGCCTACCTTTTGTTAATGGATTTGTAAATAAAATGGATGGAAACATCCATGATCTTGACTTGTTTACAAGTTCAAGGAAATTACTACAATGATATTTAATCTCTCATAGCATGGGTCTTAATTTTACACGGATTATGCTGGCAAGCATTGCATAACTTTTCTACAAGATATTGCAAGTGAGAATATTCAATCAAGAATATGCTATAAGGGAATGCAAATTTTAGTTATCCATTCTTGGAACTAAAAGAAGGCATTAAGGAGTTGAGATATTCACCTAGATGAAATGATCAAAGTGGTTGACATCATCAAGGATGGTGAAGAGGCTTGAGGACTCAAGAAAGTCAGTGGGAGAGTTAAACAATATTTCTAATACTTTATGTGAACAACGTATAGTTAGTTGGAAATATTGTTGACATGCTATAAGGTTTCATATAAATTATGTTTCATGAAATATTAAAGGAAATGAAGTATAAGTATTGCCACTTTGGAAGTGGTTCAATGATAACGTTTGAGCGGAAAGTTCGTGGTAGAACTTGTCTACATGGACAAAGTATGGTTCTGATGTTCCATTACTTGTCTGTGTTGGATCAAACAAGCTAAACTCATGGAGCTAAATTGTTCGAAAAACAATTAGCATCCTGGTGCAAACCAAGGGAAGATTTATTTGGAAATATAATACTTATACAAAGCATTTCTATTCATAGTGACTATAAATAGAGACATATGATAGGAGATACGTATGAATGATTAGATGAGTCATGTATGCCATAATATGTACAGAAATCATATATGAATTATCTTCTAAGTGTTATGAACATAAATATGATCATGTTGATAATCAAGGAGAATATAACATTGTCGAATATAAGGTACACTTCACAATTGTGATAAATGCATAAACTACTTAATGTACATTATTGCACTAATAAAAGGTTTGTTGTGTAGTCACAAAGTCAATCAACTTAGTGACAATAAGGTGGCATAGTGGGATGGAAGAAATTCCATGATTAAACTTGGATGGTAAATCTGAAATTTAACACTCTAATAGAATCTATAACAATAGCGGTAAGATGTGATACACTTTGGAAGTGTAAAGATTCAATGTTTTGATCTAAACTCTTCACAGAATTGGATATGTTACTTTACAAATAAAACAACAATGTTGTGAACAACAAACTGTAACATCCCAGTGTTGGGAAGGTTATAATGATCAAAATATAATATGTGCATTTGCAAAGCATGCATCTAAAAATACGGGAAATTTTGGCGCGAAAATTCAACCGAATCAAAGTGACCAATGTTTCCCTTGACATGATGAAATAGGTGTAGATCATCTATTCGAGAGTACATTTGGAGTTAACTTCATAAGATGTATCTTACAAACCTAATCATTTGATAATACAAACCAGAATTGGTGATGACCAACACTAACTCTCAACAACCCTAACCTGAAGTCTTTAAGTGACTTGGGAGAATCCAACTAGGTGCATAGAGTCCAAAGAGGGGTGAGAATCCAAACTACATACTTTATGACTGCGTGATTGAATAATCTCACTAACACATATTTTATGTTCTCTAAAACAGGAACTACTTGAGTTTATCAATCAATTCACATAACACCTTTATAAATTATCACACAACTATTAAGTAAGCCTTTATAAGGGAATAACAAAGGTTCAATAGAACACAAATGATAATAACAAGCATGAATTCAAACCCCACAAGTGGGAAATGACTTAATTATTATTAATAACGTATTTATGGAATATGTACATATCTCAAAGTAATAAAGAGAAGAATATAAAGTAACAACATGACACTCTGAGAAACCAACTAACAACTATGATTTAAATCAATAAACCCCGATAGCCTTCATATGCTCATTTTCTCATTCATCCTATACAAGTGAGCATATGAGATATCAACACATCAATGGACCATTTTGATCAACTTACTATCTTAAGTCATCATTCCATAAGCACTCCACACTTCTATTCAAATCAACATTCAACAACTAAAGTATCTTTGGATACAACTAATGAATAACAACAAGTTATAACATCTATTAGAGGAATTGAATTGATAGCTAAGTAAAACCAATAATATGTGAAATAAGTACATATCTTATGGAAAATAAAATGAGAAGCATATGGAAGGAGAATAAAAGCTCAACTAACTCTTAATCTAGATCTTTCTACCTTGTCTAAACCATCATGTTACTTTGTCTATACTATCTTATTTTCTTGTTTCCCAATCTTCTCTAAGTCATTCTGCAAGAGAAGCAACCAAAAAGAAAGGAGGAACTACCAAAAGAAGATCTTCAAAAGGATTCTTTAGATTGTCCTAGAAGTGCTAACTCAATCTATCCTAGAGAATTTGGAAAATCGTACACCAATATCTATTCTTATTAAACTATCTAGAAACAATGTGGTATTCCTATGTTGGTGTTATATAGAAGTAGTTTGGTAACAAGTTTGCAACCTTGTTAACAGATCACTTTTGTAGGCTCTAACAATTGAGTGTCATATACAAATAAACATAAGGTTTGATGACCTTGTACTTCTCATCCATTTGGATATGAAAAGTAATTTGGGGGCAAGCCTTGTAACCTTGTCAACAAATTCTTCTTATATTCATAGGGAAAATTGATGTTATAAAATACACCTACATTCTGTTATATGTGCAAACATAATCCATACAAGGAGAAGAATAACAAGGAGGAAATAATAAACCACATTATAACTTAAGCAACACATTCAAGTTCTAAGTAAGAAGGAAACAAAGATAAAGAAGAAAACAAGTAACATGTTGAAAACCAAGTGTTCGGTGTTATATAAGAATAATTTGGATACAAGGTCAGGCAACCCTTGTGAACAGATTATTCGTGTAAGCATTAAACAATTGAGTTTGAGTAATATAATCTTTATCATAATGGAATCCAACATAAGAATGAAATTTTTATTGAATCAAGTGAGTGCATTTCACCAGGAGATGAAAATTGCTACTTAAGTTAGTATCTGGGAACCAGCCCAGATATCCTATAGGCTCTAGTGGTGAAATTCCAAAGTCAAGAGACCAACAAGGGAGAGAAAACACTTAGGTAGTGACGCATGTAAAATGCATACATGAACTTTGCATGTTATTACTTGTTTTTCCTACATATTAGCAACTTATATTCATGTTTTATAATGATTTGGGGGATTTTCTGAACAATCCCCCTTCTTTTGGTTCTAACCCTGTTTTTCCAGAAATCGTACTTTTTAGTGTTTCAGACTTTCCGGGAGCTTCGGGACTCCAAAAAGGGCAAGGCCAAAGAGCACGGTTCAGAATTTTCGATACGAAGACCATGGGACAAAGTAGAGGGCCAAAAGGCCAACGAGGTGGAAAAGAGGACCCTCCACGCGGCTAGATTCCTTGGCCGCGTGTGGGGCCCCCTTTTTGCCCCCGTGGCTCCGATGTCGTCGATCTTTCTTCTTCCGAGTGTCTCGTGACCTAAAAACGACTATATAAAGGGTCCCCTGGCCTTTTCGAGGAGGGGGCGGCGCCGAGAGATGAAACCACAAAACAGAGAGACAGAAGGCTGCCGCCGGAGAAGATCGGAGGGGGGAAACGCCGCCGGGATCACCCCTGGAGGGCTCCACCCCCCTCCGGCGTGTTCATCATCAACACCTACAGCAAGATCAGCTCCATCGCTCCGCTGTAATCTCTTGGCAAACACGATGTATGATGGAATACTATATTCCCTTGATGTATTGTGTCTCCCCGTCTATGTTTGAGTAGTGAATTGTTCTTGGCAATGGTGAAATAGTTCGTTGATTGGTTGCATACAAGTTTGTTATCTTCTATGATTGTCTTTATGTACAATATATGAGTGCATGCATATGTTGGGGAATGCATGTAAGGTGATCACCGGTAGCATAATGGAGTGGGTGACTTGGAGTGACAGTAACCTGAGACCGAGCCACAAAGTTAAGTTATTGGGGGATATATATAGGGGACCTTAGAACGTAAGGGTATGGTGGGACTTTATGTCTTAATCAATCTTGTGCAGTCATTTACTTGGCCACATGATCCATCATAAGGGGTTGTAGATCATTTACTTGACTATACCTATTCATGGCTCCTTCCTAGAAGAAACAACTAAGACTAAAACATGTGCTTCACTAATTGTGACAACCACACGAACAAAACACCTATTGCTAGAACACTTGCTCCCTTGAGATACTTGAGATATTTGCTGCTTGCTACTTGTGAAACTTGCTTAGAAACTTGCTTTGGAAACTTGCTCTAGGATTACTTGCATTTTAAACTTGCTTCACTAGTTACTAGACAAACCACACTCCACGTCACTTGCTTTTAATTAGTTAGTTCCTTTTAGTCAAACTTATTGCTTTGCATAAACAACCATATAAGAGGGTTATAGGGCTTTAGAGAATAGATAGCTTGCCTTCAGCTCCTCGTGGGTTCGACACTCAAATACTTATCGAAAGGTACTACAATTGATCTCCTGCACTTGGGAGTCATCAAGCACTTTTCTGGCGCCGTTGCCGGGGAGCGTTGTGCTAAGCTTTTATTCTTGTTTGCATTGCATACTAACATATAAACCTAAAACACAAAAAAAAATTGTAAAATGGAAAACAACCAAACAATTTTAGAATTGTATAATATCTACCTTGAATTAGGACATGAAGTGTTTGAGGAGAAATTGAAAAATTATTTTCACAACAATCATATTTGTGGTAGTACTAATTCTTTGAACACCTTTATTGCTAAGGAAAACCTTGAGCTTGGGGAAGTTCGTCTTGATGAATATGATATTTTTAGTCCCCCTACTATTGAGGATAAAAATGATATACTTGCTGATTCTATGGAAAGTTTTAAGCTTGGGGAAGTTGGTTTTGATGAGCATGATATTTCTAGTTCCCCAAGCTTGGAGGAGAAAATTCACTTTGATGATACTATGCCTCCTATATATGATGTTTGCAATGAAAATTATGAATGTTTAACTCCCACTATCACTAATGAGGATTTTACTTATGTGGAGAGTAGTGATTCTTTTATGCATGTGGCTCATGATAAGAATGTTTTATGTGATATTCATATTGTTGAATCTATTCATGATGGTACTGAAAATTATTATGAGAGAGGGAAACATGGTTACACATATTTCAACAATATTAAGTTTCCCCTCTTTATGCTGAAAGTATTGAAGTTGCACTTGATCTACCTTTCTATGCTTGCTATTATGTACTTCTTTTATTTGTTTCATTACAAAATGTCAATGCATAGGAAAGGGGTTAGACTTAAAAATAAATTGTTTAATTTTTTGGGTGTGTTCCTTATGCTTTAATTTTCTATTCGGTTTGAGCACACATTTATGTCTTTTCAACATGTAAAATACCTTTACCTACTGTTATCTATCATTTAGTTTAAGATTTTCATTTTATAAAATTTTTGGGAAAGTAAATGAGAAGGATGAGTAATGGAGAAGTTGGGGTCGACCTTGAACATGTGTTGTTCATGCCAATGAAACCATTGCAAAGTCTCTATCATTAAAACTTTTTCCAAAGCTAAAAACAATAAAAATATTAGTTCACTACTGTAACATCACATTTCTGTCTTATTTCTCATCATAAATGGCAAGAATAACTTATATGAGATAGGATTAAACAATAGTAATTAGCTGTCCAGAAAACAGATTCCTGAACTTCACTGCGAAAAATGTTTAAAATCACATAAGTGGAATTTTGACCTGGTAATCTACGACAGAAATATTTAGTTATCACTACATATTTCATTAGTTTTAAGTTTTCTGATTTGAGCAACTTAAGTGCCTCTAAAAATTCACTCTTTACGGGCTGTTCAGTTTTTGGCAGATTATGTCTTTATTTTGCATTGCTCTCATTACTTGTGTTTTGTGTGGTTCTTTTGATCAAGGAGCAATGCACAACTGTAGTAACAGTAGTTAATATTTAGAATCAACTCATGATGTGTCTTTGCTTTACCTATGTGGATTTTATTTATGGAGGCACTAACCCCTCTAATCAAGTTTTATGTTGAGATTTGTGTAAGAAGAATTTTTCAGGAGGAAGAGTTGAGTGAGATGAACAAAGATCAAGAGGGACAACCAATCAAGCTTGGGGATGTACCCCTGGGATCACCCTACATTTATCAAATAAGTACAAGAATCCAAGCTTGGGGATGCCGAGCCACCTCACTCCAACCATCATGATGTTAAGTAAGAAAAGCCTAGCTATACGGCTATCAATAAAGCGCTTTACGGGAGGCAACCCGGTTGTTCTTAGTTGGTTTTTCCTAGTGTCCTCTTTCTGTAACAAGAGACTTAGTATTTAGTTTAGTTTCTGGAGTTTTCAATAAAGTTTCAAGTTCCACCCATTTGGATTTAAAAGTTGCTATCCTAGTGCTTGGAATTTCTGTTTGAGCACGATTCTGCTCACCGTATGATTTTTCATTTTTTATCTGTAAGTCGGATTGAGCTAATTTTTTAATACGTTCTGCAACTTTTATTACTCTGTAAGAACAAAAATTGGATTAATATTTTGATGAGTCCAGCTTAGGGAAAACGTTCGTTTTGCTACTATTGCTTTTCTAGACAGATTTTGCCTTCTTTTGTTGGATGCACTCTTTGGGTTTGGGACTTGAATTTCCTTGATCTTTTTGAGCTAGAGAGTGAACATAAAACATTATGAACCTTATTTTCTATCTTCTGGAGCATTTGTTTTGGAATTTTTCGCAGCATGCATACGTTTTGTTTGTCCTTGCTAAGCTCACCCCACAGAAAAAAGAATGGGAGAAACATGTTTTGTAAAGTTTTTTCACAGGGAATAGAGGAGCTGCGCCAA
Source organism: Alopecurus myosuroides (assembly GCA_028641055.1). Lineage (NCBI taxonomy): Eukaryota > Viridiplantae > Streptophyta > Magnoliopsida > Poales > Poaceae > Alopecurus > Alopecurus myosuroides. Next base: position 678,716,816 of record CM054057.1, read on the forward strand.
GAGAGATCCAAGAGTGGTGAAAACCAAAAGCTTGGGGATGTGGTGAACATCCCCCTGGACCAACACTCTTTTGGTTAGCACACGTCTACTTTCTGTTTTTCTAAGCAAAGCATTTATCGCAGAAACTTGAAGCGTCTAGTTTTGTTTTTTTTAGTTTATTTGTGAGACCACCACCACAATTATCTTTATGAGAATCAGCTACTAGAATAATGGGTTGAATTAAGTTGGATGTTGTTATATTTATTGGGAAAGGGATGCTTTAGTTGATTATAAAAGCTACTTATAGTTGCATGATTTATATGCTGTTTTAGGTGTAGAAATTTGCAATAGTGTTGTCATGAGCTATCTCTTATTCATGTTTTTTATGTTAATTGTTAGTTTACTTAGTTTGTCATGAAATGAGTAGTTCTATGGACACTAATGCATGCATAGTATCTGGTCAACTATCTCCCTCTTGCTAGCCAAAAAAGTAAAATTCCAACAAGTATAAACTTGTTTCTAACACCCTTTAGCCAAGTATTTCCAGTGAGTCCACCATATCTACCTATTAGCTTTAGAGCTATTCCGGGTATGTTCACCATGTTATAGTTTTATTTATGTTCTAAATTAATATATTCACTTTATTAATTGTCATGAGCTGAATTTGGGATATGACTCTCACGAACTTTTGAATGCACACCTTTACTTTTCATTGCACTTAATAAACATGACCCAATAACGGGAGCTAAAAGTTTTGCGTTTGACAAGTGTTTGGTTGGGAGCTAGCTATAAACGTGTATCACTGGAAAGCTTTCAACATTGCACAAAAATTTACATTTGGTTGATATCATGTACTTTTGTTTTTGGACTCCTGCCATGCCGAAATGAAATAGAGGAATAGTAAGTTTTGATGAGTAAGTATATTTATGACTAGAGAAACGCATTGGGCCGCTAACCCAAGCCATGCTTGATCATGGTGGAAATTTACTTACAGCTAGAGTGGGCTCTACAAACACATCCTACAATAAAATAAGAAGCTATGCATATAGTGAATGAAATAAAAAAGGATGATGAGTCTACTCCGTTTGTTCATCTTGTCATTGTGAAATGGGCTGGTTTCCATGTCATGGGGCAAGAGGTACCTCTTTGCGGTTCTCTATGATGTCATTAATACTTATTATGATTGTACAAAGCTTATTAGGAATCTTAAGTTGAGTAATCATGGAGTAGGTTTTCACACTCACGGGGCATGAGGCATTCAACCAACACCTTGTCAATCACATTACTTCAACATTCACAATTTAAGATGCTAATGATAAAGGTGCAATGAGAGTCTTAGACCAATGGATGCCACATTTCAATTAGTAATTTTAGTTGAATAATTTTGAGGCTAAATAAGACTTGATCATGTTTTACCTCTACTCAATTTTCTCCAAAGTGTCCACCATATTTTCTATTTTCCATTATGCTATTCCTTGACCAATATAGGATTTTATTTTTATTTTGTATGCATTTGGTCCATAGTGCTTTTATTTCATTATACACTTTGTGAACTTTCATGAAGCATCTTTGCTTGCATATTTGATATTTCTTATAACATGAATTCTATGTTGCTACTCATCTACATTATGAATCATTTGATTATATGTAGCATGAATAATCTTCTTTGATATTCCATGATTGTTTTAAAATGCAAAGTCCATGTTAGTTTTATCACCTTCATACTCGAGGACGAGTATGGGTTAAGCTTGGGGATGTTGATGCATGTAAAATGCATACATGAACTTTGCATGTTATTACTTGTTTTTCCTACATATTAGCAACTTATATTCATGTTTTATAATGATTTGGGGGATATTCTGAACAATCCCCCTTCTTTTGGTTCTAACCCTGTTTTTCCAGAAAACGTAATTTTTAGTGTTTCAGACTTTCCGGGAGCTTCGGGACTCCAAAAAGGGCAAGGCCAAAGAGCACGGTTCAGAATTTTCGAGACGAAGACCAGGGGCCAAATTAGAGGGCCAAAAGGACAACCAGGTGGAAAAGAGGACCCTCCACGCGGCCAGATTCCTTGGCCGCGTGTGGGGCCCCCTTTTTGCCCCCGTGGCTCCGATGTCGTCGATCTTTCTTCTCCCGAGTGTCTCGTGACCTAAAAATGACTATATAAAGGGTCCCCTGGCCTTTTCGAGGAGGGGGCGGCGCCGAGAGACGAAACCACGAAACAGAGAGACAGAAGGCTGCCGCCGGAGAAGATCGGAGGGGGGAAACGCCGCCGGGATCACCCCCGGAGGGCTCCACCCCCCTCCGGCGTGTTCATCATCAACATCTATAGCAAGATCAGCTCCATCTCTCCACTGTAATCTCTTGGCAAACACGATGTATGATGGAATACTATATTCCCTTGATGTATTGTGTCTCCCCGTCTATGTTTGAGTAGTGAATTGTTCTTGGCAATGGTGAAATAGTTCGTTGATTGGTTGCATACAAGTTTGTTATCTTCTATGATTGTCTTTATGTACAATATATGAGTGCACGCATATGTTGGGGAATGCATGTAAGGTGATCACCGGTAGCATAATGGAGTGGTGACTTGGGAGTGACAGTAACCTGAGACCGAGCCACAAAGTTAAGTTATTGGGGGATATATATAGGGGACCTTAGAACGTAAGGGTATGGTGGGACTTTATGTCTTAATAAATCTTGTGCAGTCATTTATTTGGCCACATGATCCATCATAAGGGGTTGTAGATCATTTACTTGACTATACCTATTCATGGCTTCTTCCTAGAAGAAACAACTAAGACTAAAACATGTGCTTCACTAATTGTGACAACCACACGAACGAAACACCTATTGCCTTGCTCCCTTGAGATACTTGAGATATTTGCTGCTTGCTACTTGTGAAACTTGCTTAGAAACTTGCTTTAGAATCTTGCTCTAGGATTACTTTCATTTTAAACTTGCTTCACTAGTTACTAGACAAACCACACTCCACGTCACTTGCTTTAATTAGTTAGTTCCGTTTAGTCAAACTTATTGCTTTGCATAAACAGCCATATAAGAGGGTTATAGGGCTTTAGAGAATAGATAGCTTACCTTCAGCTCCTCGTGGGTTCGACACTCAAATACTTATCGAAAGGTACTACAATTGATCTCCTGCACTTGGGAGTCATCAGGTAGTCCAAGAGATGATCTTACTTTCATGTGACAAAGGCAGTATGTAAAGACAAGTGGCAACTAGAGACAAGTACATTCCAGGAAAAACAAAAGTCTACAAGAAGCAACACTGCCTCAATAAGGGAGCATAAGCAATCATCCAAGGTATCATTAGGTAATATTAAAGAACCTAGAACCTCTATGACTTGTCAAATTCATAAAAGACAAGGAACACATCATAATTTATGTAGTGGAAAAAATTACAGAGTAAGAAATTATAACCAGCCATTGCATTCAAATGTCTCTTGATATGTTGAGGTAGATGGAAAAAAGCTTAACTACCTTGTTTTTCAGATCCTTGCGATCCATAAGACAAATGGATAATAACAAAAAATCATCCATACACAACCATGCCAATGATTACATGTTTCTAAAAATCAACATTTGGATAATAGCCATACTTGTAAATAAGGATGGAAAACATATAGTCTCTCTTGATATTGGGTATCAATGTGAGCCTAAGCCACTCATATTTTACACTTAATCAAGTCCCTGATATATCCAACAGGACTTACACACACTTAATTAATATGTCAATCAAAATTGCTAAATGTTTCAATTATGAAAAATGACATAGTATCATAAAATAAAACAAGTCCATTCACCAATTAAAATCATCAGGTATGACTTGGAGTGATATTTCATAGTTGGCAATTTTTCCTGTAAAGCATAAAAACACTACTAAGAAGTTTTACAAATTATTTCCTACAATACTTGTATCTAATTTATTCAATGAAAAACACAGAACATTAGGAATCATATGTTTGTTGTGTGTGCCCTTGTTAATCATGCTTAAAATAAATTTAAATCCATTTGCAAATTTAAATTGGGAGAAAAAGAAAAAATCACGTAAATTGAACACCATGGTTCAAAATTCAAATCTTGATCAATTTCACTAAGACAAAATGTGGTGAGGTTGCAAATTGAATAAGGATTTCAAATATGATTTTTATAATTTGTAGGTTTACAAATAGGCCTAGAAAACAATATTTTCTAATCAGTTTTCATTAACAGAAGGACTCAGATGTAAATAATAGAAAGAGTAGGGGTTATCAAATATTCGCTGATTCTTTTCCTTTCTTCCTCCTCTGCCAGAAGGCAGAGGAGAAGATTACATTGTCGATATGTCGCTTCCACCTCCTGCTACCTGTCCGCTCGGATAAGAGAGGGCGGGAGACGTCCCTATCTTGCTCTACTCCTCTCTCTCCCTCGCACTTCCTCTCTGTTTCCTTACGGAAGAGGAACGAGAACCGAAACCCTAGCTATGCCGGCCGCCACACTGTGTCGTCGTTTTCGTCCACCTGCACGGAAATTAAGGCCACTGCAAGATGCGTCGTCGTCTCCTCTACTGCCTCGAGCACGCGAGGAAGCTGGGATTTCAAATTCATCTTCAACTCTGGCCGCCAGCCAATCTCGGACGACACCATCGCATCGGACCCTAATTCCTCTCGTTGATTGCTGCATCGTGCTCGTGGTGAGCATACGAACCTCCCTACACATTTAATTTACTCATTTGTGCACTGGTTCGTCACCGCACCGTGCAACGTCTCCGGCCACCACAAAACTCGTCGTCGGCAAGCCTCTGTCGACCCAAAACCAGCGGCGCCGCCACCAATAGATTTCCCTTGTTCCCCTCGAGCCGTAGGATCAAACGAATCATGCAAATTCATGAAGAATCAACCGATTTGATATCCATAGTAGCAATCCCCTCCGGTGATGACATAAGCGCGATAACAGCATGATGTCATAACATGTTTTATTTTCATTTTTTTTTAAATCGTATATGACAGGTGGACCCCACGTGTCAATTTGAAAATGACAGAAATTGATAAATCTTATTAATTCAATAACTTTAATTCTATAAATCGAAAAAATATAAATAATATACCAGATTAATCCAAAAAATAAAATCTATTTTTTTATGAAATTTTCAAATGTGTTTGGTAAAGTTTAAATTTGAACATTATTTAAATTTAAATAATTCATTTAAAATTGAGAAAAATAATAAATAATAAAAAAAATAGAAAAATACAAGTTATATACCAAATTGCTCTAAAAGACAAATGCAATTCATTTGTGATATTTTCAAAGTCAATTGAACAAGTTTTCATGGGTGCAATATTTTTCCTAGTCATTTAATTCATTTAAAATTAAGAAATTAATAACTTATTCAAATATTTTCAAAAATCTTCAAACGTTATACCAAATTAAAAAGAAAAACATTTCTAACTCAATTATGTCAAAAAACATTTGGTTTAATTTCTGAATTTGTTTTATAAATATAATGGAATTCTATAATGTTCCATTATAACCATAAATAACTACCACAACTTTATTTTCCTTATTAATAAAACCCTAATGTTTTCACACTCCTAAAATATCATCATAGTCAATAATAAGTTATGTGGCGTTAGAGTTGATTGTGTTTTACAATCACTTTCAACTATGTTCCTTTGTTTTAGCTTTACGCCTTTCATCAAATTAAAATGAAAACATGTTTGTTATCTTTTGAAAGTTGTTTTCAATGTGATATTGTCTTGTTGCCTAACCAATTGATAAATAGTAAGAAGTAAAAAAATTACTCACAATTGTTTTGCCAAATAAAAGTGGAACACATATAAGTCCAAAAGAAGTAGAGTGAACAACATCAGTATCACAAGTGATGAAACAACTCTAAGTCATCTAAAACATGTGTGATTAAGTTATCCTATCAAACGTAGCTTACACTTGTAAGGTGGGGTATTTTCAGGGTATTTTGCGATTCATCTCATTACTATGCATCTATGATCTTGCTAGTGTTTTCAGTAGTCCTTACCGAGACTACTTTACTATATTTCAGATCTCGGGATTTCCACGCAACCCTCGAACCCTGAAGACATGGATAATTGTTATTATTTCTATCTCAGGAAAGTTCATCACTTGCTCATATCCTTTGCAGTGTTCCTAAAGAACTATTTGCAAAACCCTATCGTATTACCACATATTCTCAAAAGAATGCATGATCCTATTTTTATAATAATATGACTAATTGAATGACTACCCAAGTGGTAGTGTTCCGTTTGGTGGGCAGATGGAGCCATGGTAAGATGAATAGGTCAAAGGAAGGTTCCATCTGCATGGGAAAGTATTAACTAGGAATTAACAACAAATGTCGTCAAGATTCTTGCGCCGTAAATACCGCGTTAACCATGGGTCTTGTATGGGGCGAGTAAGCCAGCTGTGATCTTTTCCCGTTCACATGTCTACGGGATTCCAGAGCCGTGCGCTGTAGGTCTTGCGAGACTACATGCACATGGGTGGGATCCCTTAATTCCCACGGACTCTAGGGTCTATGATGGTCTTCCCGGGGCGACTAGATATCTATCGTGAGGGGTAGAATCAGGGGTTAAACCTGCGTGGCAGAAATGGGTGGGAATGTGTTGTGCGGAGAAGCATGGTTTGGTTTGGATCAACAACCGGGCCCCCACCTAAGTGGGTGTGGACAAGAACGTACGCCTGGTTGTGCAACATGGTCTTGGTCGCCTATGGGTAAAGTAATGCACCTCTACAGAGTGTAAAAGGATGTAACATGTTATTCCCTGTTCCCGGAAGGAGCTGCGAACGCCGCAGGAAAGGAAACTCCATGAAGTTCTAGTCATGTGAAGATTTGGCAGGCATAGTTTTCCAAATTAAAAGCAACCTCTTGAAGAAATATTTTCAAAAACCTTGCATTAGCTTATGACTCTTTCGAGTCTAAAGTTGTAGTTAGTGCATCAAACTACCCACTGTATATCATGAACTTGTTGAGTGACGCTCGTTACTCATTCGTTCCCGTTTGACCCCCTTCTTAGAGTTGAAGCCCGTAAGGAAGTCTTCATCGGGAAGCCATCGCTATGTCATGAAGCTATGAGGAGTCTTATACTACTTAACCGATGAAGCGACGTCATCAACAATGCTGGTGGAGGACAAGCTACCAAGTTGAAGGAGGAGACTATTCATGGGCTTAGATTCTCAGAAGAAATAGATTAGGGCTGACATCAGCCGTAGTGGAGTAGGTTCTGAGCTAGAGTTCTTCTCCAGCTTGGAGCTTCGATTTTATTCTTCTCATGTTTCATTTGCACGAGATCTTCTTTGATTCATCAAAGAGATTCTCGAGATTTTTTAATGAACAAGTTTGTATCCTATTGCATTGCTTGGACCTACTATGTTTCTGTTGTACCATTCTGAGAGATGTAATATTCACGCATAAGTCCTTCTGTGAGTATTATGTCAACGACTTGTGCACTACACATGCAGCGGTGTACTGGGTCACCGCACAAACTGTCTTCTTAGTTAAAGCACCAACATTTAAAACCGCAAGGATCATTAGAGATCAAGGGGAGAAGTGATTCTCCGAGATATAGAAATACATGTAGACCTCAAGATTCAGATCCGAGGACAAAGTCTACACCACAACCAATACTGCATTGCACCATTGGGCGTTGAGTTAAGATACTAGATTATTGTTTCTCGTGCAAGTGGGAAACTGTTGGATGCATGCCCAAGAGGCAATAATATACATCAATTTTTATGATTAATGCATTATGTTTTTATGCTATAATTGTTATGGTCACTAAATACGAGATTCGGAGGAAAAATCATAGGCACGTGTAGAAACATAAGCACGCCGTTATAACCCTTTTTCATGTCTCATAGACAAACTCGTTAATATTAGATAACCATGTTTTCCTAGTCATGGATATTTGTTATGTCAATATTAATGGGAGCACATTGTTGTTTCAACATTGTGGCTAGGTAGGCCCAAGTAGTTGAGATACTATGGGATTATTTTTTCTAAATAGTATTGTCACAAGATGGTTATTTTGTTTGTTTCCTTAGACCATGAGAATATATGATGATGTTCACCGTAAAGATCATTTTCGTATAGTCAATTATCACACCGTAAATTGGGCGGTCGAAAAGGCTAACACTACATGGTATCAAAAGTGTTATTATTATCGTGATAGTTTAATATAGAAATTACTCCTCTAGCTAATAGAGAGATACATCCAGGATCCACTCGGTGAAATAGTATCGGTAAATAGGTCTGAGCAGGCAAAGACATGACACTAGTCATGGTGATATTATGACATGGTAACGAGTAAAAGGAATCATATCAGTCATCGAAAATAATGTGATACGGTGATTAAAGAGTTTAATCATGATCTTATCATTCATCTCGTATCGAGGTATTGAAGCTTTTAGCATGGCACTTCGTCTTCGTTGGCTGTGGTTTTGATTGAGTGAAATTGAAAGGCCCTGGCTTGGCATGAAGGTGCCTTGCGACAAAGTAGATAAGGAGCTTTGCCTCTGTGGGTCAGGGAAAAGCTTTTGCAAAATGGTAGATTAGGAAAGAGATGAGCTGCAGTCTAAGGGAAAAGCTTTGGCAAAATGGCAAGTCAGCAAAGAGATGAGCTGCAGTCTCTCGCTAACCTGCCATTTTGCAAAAGAGGTGTGGGATGAATTCAGCCATGACTACAGGGCTGTATCTAATTTAGGAGCAGCAACCTGTTCCTTCGAAAGGTGGTGGCCGAAGATTGAGGCCTTCAACAAAGTAAAAGATCAAAAGCCATGGGCAACCGTGGCGGTATACATCTGCTGGAATATGTGGAATGAACACAATTGTCAGGTGTTTGAGGGGAAGTCTAATGCTGCGCACGTGGTCGCTGGGTTAGGGCGAGAAGACTTCAATAAGTTTCTATTAGCTTCCCGGTTTTAGCTTATTTTTTGGGGACTTTTACGGTGCAACTAAACGTTATCGCAGGTAGAGAGTAAGCCATCTGATTCACCCTTCTGGAAAGGATTATTGAAGGTTAAAAACGAATTCTTTTCACGGGGCAAATTCTCTTTAGGTAACGGTAAGCAAGTGCGATTCTGGGAAGATACATGGTTAGGGGATAAACCGTTATCACAATCCTATCCATCGTTATATAACATCGCTTCGAGTAAACACGTTACAGTCGCAGCGGTGTTAGCAAATAATCCTCTAGACGTTCGGTTTCGGAGGAATTTGATTGGACACACGAGGGAACGTTGGTTGCACCTGGTTGAAAGGTTGATGGACGTGTCATTAACTAATCAGTCAGATGTTTTCCGTTGGAATCTCACTATGGATGGGGTTTTTACGGTCAAATCGTATTATGCTGACTTGATGCATGGGTCCACACGATTTTTACGAAAATATTTGTGGAAACTAAAGGTACCACTAAAGATTAAGATCTTTCTCTGGTTCCTTAATAGAAAAGTTATTCTTACTAAAGATAATTTGATAAAGAGAAATTGGCATGGTTGTAAAAAATGTGTTTTTTTTGCGATGCAGATGAGTCTGTTGAACACTTATTTATAACATGCCCGTTTGCCCGTGATATTTGGCGTCTTATTCACTTTACTTATAGCATTTATCCACCTACTAGCATTGCGAATATGTTTGGTAATTGGTTAAATGGTATTGATAGGAAAACAAAAGCACGAATACGAATTGGTGCGGCTGCTTTCCTGTGGGCAATCTGGAATTGCCGCAATGATTTAGTTTTTAATAAACAAACGAACATTCATTTTTTGCAGGTTGTAAACAAGGCGGTCTATTCTATCCAGATGTGGGCTTTCCTTCTCCCACTGGATCAGCAAGGACTTATGGATTCCGGCTGTGCTCGACTGATGGCGGTCGTTCGGGCTATTTACAGCCAGGCTGGGTGGCTTAATTCTAGGCGGATTAATGCGTAGTTCGCCTATGTTTCGGTGGCTTGTCTTTGTGGCCACGCTTTCGGACCCATGATTGTAATAATTGATATACTCTGGATGTTTCTCTTTATTTAATAAAAAACCGGCTGTGTGCATCATTTTGATGCAGAGGCCGGGGCCCAGGCTCCCATTTCTAAAAAAATATGGTACAAGTATTGGATCGTCTCAACCGTCCATGATGTGGGCATTCTAGGAATTCATACTAGATATTTTTCTTTTATATAAGAGCAATTTATTCCAAGGATTAAAAGATACTTTCCTTTGTGTAAAAAAGGGAGCATCGCTGTCATTGATTACAGGAAACAGAGCTCTTCGCTCCGTTGAGCACTCCCCCTGCCCTCGTCGGATGTCATGCTCCCTTTGCGAGACGGCAAGAGTTCTTTACGACGGAGGACTCGAAACTGTCGGGGCGGCGGAAGCAGGTGATCTCCAGCTGTGCTGCACTGAGCTCGACCTTCGCCTGGTGGCTGATGCCGCCAGCTCCGAGTGCCGCTGCATGTGCACCTGCCATGTCTGTCGCCGCCATGGCAGCGGCCATCTACCGGTGTCGCCGATATGTCTGACCTCTAACTCCCATTGCCTCTCCGTTGCTGCCTTCTCCGTTGCCACCTTCACTCCATTAGCCTGTCTGACCTTCATCTGCTTCGGCATGGCAGCGGCCAGCACCCAGCAGTGCAGCACCCTGTCGTAGGGCTTAGCAAGGTAGTCGCTCAAGAGCCTGAGCTCCTGAAGGTTATTCGCTGCTGCAGAAACATATGGCAAGCTGTAACTGCATGGCTGCATCTCCTGCAGCAGCGTGATGGGTGCTAGTGGTAAGAACGACAGTATTCATGTGCGGCTCGACAGATGAAAAAGAAAGCAACTGAACGGCCATCTGATTCACAAAAAAAATAGATCTCCTAAAATGCACATTCCTTTTATATCCGGTTAGGGAACTTTTCATTTTACCAAATTTGCCCTCTAATAGGAAAATACTACTCATTTGATCAACTAGTATTGACAAATTTGGGCCATCGGATCTACTCGGCTGAACGGCCCATATTTTGTTGTCCCTACTGTAAAACATCCCGTTTTTTCGGGTTCTTTCTGTCTAGAGTCCTTCTCTTTGCGTCAGAGTGCTATGTAATCCTCTAACTCTGGGGTTTTTTCCCTTCTAATATGAAATAGGCAGAGCACCTGCCTTCAACGTCAAAAGAAAAAGTTCATCACCCCCTCCGTACTCCATCCACACCTTCTTCAGCAAATTGTTTTCTAAGAAACCACGCCAGAATGGCAGAATCACATGAAGTGCTCAGCTCGCTTCTTTAACTGGGAATCAGCCGTATGCATCACCCGTCCTGACATTGCTGTCGTCAAGCCTCTCTCTCAACACCTCCTTTTTCACTCCATTGATATTGTTCAGCATACATGCTGGACACCAAAACATGGGGGGCCTCGCGGTGCTACTCATGACTCCAGTGACGAGCTGGCTCGAGTCAAATTTTTGTGCGTCGATGTCACTGGTCCCTTTTACCCAACCCCTTTCTGTATTTCACTAGTCATCTAACTATACATGTAAATATAGCTCCAGGAATGAGTAAGATCAGAATACAGAAGTGGACACTCCAAAACCATTCAATTAGTTGATCAATTCATATTCTCAAATGTTTTCTTTCTTCAAAGTACAGATGCATTGACAGAATCCTCACGAAAAGAAAAATGTTTGTAATAAGTTGTAACTACTCAAAATGGATCTTGCGAACTTTCGTCTTCCCTAACTTGGCATGCCTTCTATCTGTCATGTAGGCTGTTGAGCAACAGTGGTTATGCGGCGGAAATAGAACTCGCAGTTATACATTAAATACACAAACCACAAGGAAACGTGGGAGGGGGGAATACGTTGTGCATACAATGAGGAGAAATAGGCCTTCCTGGCAAAGGGAAAATTACATAGGATCCTACAGTTCTAACTGTTCCTTTGATCATAACTTTACATGTATGTGATGATATAATTTTGTATGTAAGGATGGTTGCAATCATCTCACCCCATGTGTAGGATGCACTGCATGTAAGATCCTTAGATATTTTTACTCGATGTTGTTTGACAATGATAGTTGACACTTTCATGATGTCTTTGCCGCTATGCTTTAAGAAAATAACGGAATAGCCTCGTTACCTCACAATTATAGATCTTTTTTCTCCATACATGCAGAAATCTGTATCACTAAGAACTAGGTCCTGCTGGAAGCAGCTCCAGTGGCCCCTTCGCACACCCAATCATGAGCTTTGTCCTGAATAGTGGTGGACAACCGGTAGACGTCGAGATGCACGGCATCGAAGGGGACCGCATTGCGGTGCTTCCAGATCCACTAAGCCATGAGCATAACCAGCGACAAGGTGCCTCTCCAAGCGAGAAATCTGTCCGCTCTTAATTGTTTGTGTTCGTAAGTTTAGTCCCCATAATCTATTGATCTATGCTGCTTTAGCTTTGAGCAGGTAGAGCTCATCATCCTCTCAGCACTGCGCCCACACATGACTCACCAAATTGTCTTTTGAGAATGAGATCAAGTGTTCAGCTTTCTTCTGAAACCGAGAACCAGCTCCTCGGTCACCTCGGGCAGGAGATGGTTCTCCCGCGTGCACCGAAGGATATGCTCGAACATGACCTCGCCAGGCGCACCTGCAATCCCACACGCTCGTCGGCGCCGGCAAGGTAGCCGTCGAAGAACCTCTGCACGATCCCCCACGCTCGGTTGCCCGGGTGGAGGAGGTACCTGCCGAGGTGGTGGAACACGGACCCCATGGCCGGGAACATCCGCTCCAGCTCGTCCCGGTACGTGGGCACCAGGAACAGCGCCACGACGAAGTAGCTATCGGACCTCAGCACCATCCAGTTGAACCTGTCCAGCGCCCGGTGGTCCTCCTCGCAGAACGTATGGTTCTGCAGCCCCGGGTGCATGCTCTCCAGGTGGAGGTACACGTACGCCGGCAGTGCGCTCGCATTTTCTCCGCTGCCGATGACGTTCTTCTCAAGCATGGTGACGTAGCTCTCCGGGCAGCTGGACCAGAAGCCGCGGTCCATGTGGGGAAAGCCCCGAGGGGGAAGCCGCCACGAGGTCCCCGGGAACGGCTCGCAGAAGAGTGCCTCCACGATGAAGGAGGACGAGGAGGACGCGGCCTGTGAGGAGCGCGTACAGGAAGGTGGAGACGAGGCTGATCATCCGGTTGCCGAGGCCCTCGATGGGGATCCACACCACGTACCGGCACTCGCCGCGATCGCCGTTGCGGCTGGACTCGAGCTGCGCCATGGCCTCGCGGTACCGCGCCGTGCCAGGCCCGCACCGGCGGTGGTTGGCTTCGTACTGCCTCACCTTCCGGACGAGGTGAGGTGACACCGGGAACGTCTTCCTCCATTGGAAGCTTCGTACGGGCTGCGGCACGCCGGCTCGTCAGAGTCCGGTGAGAGGAGCCCGCCAAGGAGCCGGTCGTTACTGGGACCTGTGAGCCGGCAAGAAAATGAATGATCACGCAGGGCATGGAACACGGGGCCAGGCCACCATGGGTGGGTAAGCTTGAAGAAAAGTAGGTGCCGTACTTTTGTGTTTCACCTGTGACCAGAGCTGGGTGTCGGCTGCTCGGTCGCCCAGGAGGAAGAGCAGGATCAGAAGCGGCAGCACGGCCAAGAAGGCCACCGTGACGGCGCCCCGGCGACGTTTCCATGCCGCCGGTGGATCTCGTGCTCCTTCCATTGATCACCTGGAGAACCACACACAGCAAACAAGACAATCCAGTACACTGGTCCGTTTTGTGGAGGGCAAGTGGATTTATACAAACAAGACTGATCTTACGGAGTCGACCGTTTAGTTTGTTCCCAGTTTTTACATTGCGTGATTTTAGGTGCGCCCGGGCGGAACAAGCAAACAAGTTTTTACCCTGTTTCATAAATAAAATAACGTTACTTATTCAAACATGGTTAAAAAAATCCGAAAATATTTATGCTCGAAGATGACCAAGTATTTTACTCGTGTAAAAAATTTGGCTAGCGGATGTTTCTCGTTGACTTCTGGATAGAAAAAAGAGAAATTTCTGACAAAGTAGCATGTGTATACCTCTACTTTACCCAAATCTTTGACCGAGGGTGCAATAAACGTTATTTTTTGGCAACAAAAATTATACGTGTGCAATACTTGATACTTTTTTCACTTTTTTTCAAATTTCTAAAATATTTTTATATATCAGGGTACCCAGGTTCTCGTGTATTTCGTCCTGCACACTACCTACATACAGGTCATATATATATGTCAAAACAGTGAGAGAATTATTTGTTTATTAATTTATTCTAGTACTATAACTGTTCTTTGAACACAGAAAGGCACAAAGAGCAGTAGTCGTAAAGTGAAATTTCGATATCATTCTCAAGCAAATTGGAGGTTGGAAAGTACCATGATAAGAGTTTAAGGCGACTCACAGGTTGAAGAACAGAAAGATGACTTCACTTCTTATGTTCAGTAAAAGTGGATAACCAATTACCTCATGTAAATATACAATATCGGATCACTAAACTCCCAATCTTGAGTAAGCCTGAAACTAGTAAGATAGAAAGATGAGTGCCTAGATGTGTTTGCCACATCACATAATAGTTTGGGTTTGAGCAATTATCAACGCTAGAATTGTATATGTGTAGAAACTCCTCATGTGAACCTGGTTTGACAACTCCTATGTTGCCCAATATGGCTCAGCACAGCAGCATATAGTGTACCCCTTTTTCCGTCAACATCACAAAAACAAACACTGCAAAATGTTGAAATGTTATACACCATCTGTGTGACTAAAGAAGAACATCAAAACTATCAAATCAAATGAAACAACAACCTGGTGAAGGCACGGTTTTCAGGTGACAGATAAATGGCAACACCTATTTCGGTCTCATGAGTGATCTTATCGGTGCTAAGAATTGGACTTCATCAGAGCACAACTCAAACGACTAGATATTGAAATGGTCTTCAGATACAAGCATCATCATTCAGTGAACTCATTATACAAAGAGGCAGGCAATAAAGTAATAAAGTACTTGTCTGTGGCATCTTTTGATATGTAAATCGATATACAGGAGTAGAGAATACTTATGGGCATTCTGAGTTTCTGACTATGCTTCTCAAAGGGGCCATAGATTATTCCAGTACTTCAATTTTGGCAATAACAGTAGAGAATACAAGCTACTGACATTTTATACCACCAATTCTTCTTGTACCATGTTTCTTACAGAACACCTGATTCAATCTTGGTAAAACAACAACTGCATCAGAAGCAATCTTCATCAGAGGAAATTTTCGGTTGAACAATCTCTTGTAGGCAGTGACATAATCATGCACTTGGCAGGAAATATTTGATATCGAACATATAATCTATAAATAACCATAATCCATCGAGCAATTTTTTTTCCAAATTAAAGGTGCCAAACTGCCAATGATACAGACACCAGCGCTCTAATAAATCCAGTTAGTGGAAATACACCTTTTGAATCCAAACATTTCTAATATGTAGTATCTACTCAAAATCAATGCAGTTTTACCAAAATGGATGCTAAAATTCCCTTCCAAACTTAACATGCCTTCTTTTTGTCCTTAAGGCTGCTGAGTGACGTGGTTCTGCGGCAAGAATAGAACATACAGATATACATCAATACAGAAAGCACAAAGGAAGGTAGGAAGGGGATACATTGCGCATAATGAGGAGAAAAATGAGGCATTCCAGACCAAAGGGAATATTCCATAAGATCCAACAGTTCTAACCGTTTATGATCTTTACTGTACATGTATGTAATTGTGTATGTATGGATGGTTGTAATCGAACTCTAATGTGTAGAATAAGTTGCAAGTAATGTAAGGTCCTTAATTTGTTTACCTGAACATTGATTGGCCTTGATAGATGACATTTTCATGATGTGTTTGCCACATCTTTTTACGAAACAATGGGATGAGATCATTACCAGACTTGTGGCCCTTGTCGCTCAAAGTGTGTATGCCCTTAGATTTGTGAATCCGTAAGATCAGTCGCATGATCCATTGATTCCTGGTGCTTTTAGCTTTGGGGTTCATTCAGTAAATTCATCACGTTCAGTTCATCATCCCCTCTGCACTCCATCCGCACCTGCTTCAGCAAATTGTTCTCTGAGAAACCACAAACGAATGACAGAATCACATGAAGTGTTCAACTTTCCTCTGAAACCCAGAACCATCTGTGACCGGCACCATTCCTGACATTGCTGCCGTCAAGCCTCTCTCTCAGCACCTCCTTTTCACGCCATTGGCATTGTTCGGCATGCATGTTGGACAGCAAACACGAGGCCCATACTTCCGTGGCTCTAGTTCCGTGACCTTCCCTGCTGGCCTCTTCCCCAGCTCGACTTCTCCATGTAAATCGCAAGCACCTAGGAGTGACTCCCAGGCCAATGAATCCAATTCCAACCCCATTGCTCTAACCATGGAGCGCCCTTCATCCACGGGATCCCCCTGGCTACATGCAGAAAGGACTGCAAGGAATGTGACAATGTCCGGCCTAAGCCCGTCATGAACCATTATCTCTGAAGCACATAACAGCCTTCCTGGCCTCCCCATGATGCTCTTAGCTGATGATCATGTCTATCCACGACACCACATCGTGCACCTGCATCATGTGAAACACAAACTGGGCATCCGATGAGCTGCCACGCTTGAAGTACATGTCAAGGAGCATGTTCTGAACAATTGTAACAGAGCAGAAACGTGATTTCATGACACATACAATGCACCATCTTTCCATGCTCAAGACCTGCAAGGGCACCAAATGCAGAGAGTACACTAGTGAAGCAGTAGTCGTTCTCCCTTTCCCTAGCCTTCACCATTTCTTTGTAGAAGCTTGCTGCTTTCAAAGCAAGGCCATTCTGAACCAACCCGGCAATCATTGTCGTCCAAGTGATTATGTTCGGCTCTGAGATCCTGTCCAGGACTTTGACAGCCCTCCGCTGCATTTCAGGTACATGGTGATTAGATCATTGCACTCCGAGGCCCAGATCGTCTTCGCCACGAACACGCCTTCAAGACACTCACCAGCGTGAACTCATCACTAGTGCCCCAAGCCCTGCACATCCTTGCCAGCATGTCCATGGCACGCTGCAGGCTCCCACGCGGCTCGGCGACCTCTTCAAACGCGGGGGTGATGGCATCCATGTCCCCGCACAGGACACAGCTCACACACGCGCAGCAGAGCGGTCTCGACGAACGCGTCCGAGCAGAGCCCGAGCAGCAGCGCGTGCGAGTGCGCCTGCAGGACGAACCCCCGGCTCGCCCCGGCGCACGACACAGCGAGGAGCGCCAAGAGGGTGGTCCAGTCGGGCTTCACGCTTCCGCCGAGCGCATTCAGCGTCCCAGAGGGAGATGCGCGCGATGAGGGTGTTGTAGGAGACGGCGTCCACACGCGCATTGCGTCGAACAGCCTGTGGGCGAGCACGGGTGCCCCGCCGCTGGAGAAGAGGCCTTGCAGCCAGCCTGCTCCATAGGTAGCTGGACGAGAAAGAGGAGGAGGCCTCGAGGCGTAGGACGCGCGTGGCGGCAGCGAGGAGGGAGGCGGGCAGGTGGGACAGCGGCCTCCCATACGAAGCAGAGCGCGGGTCGGACAGCGCGTCTGCAGCACACTGCACACCATCTCGCCTATGGGATTCTTGGAAAGTCGCCATCTCGGATTTAAAACATGGAAACCAAAATATGGAAACTGGACCGCCAAGTTTTGGGATATTTTAGAGCAGCTTCTGCAACTCCGGATGGTACCCACCGGGTTCGGGGCCGGGTCGGCGCCCCCCATACCCGCCCCATTTAACTTGTCGGGTCTCATTTCTTACGATACCCACGACCCTATCGGGTTTGGGGCCCCAACGGGTACCCATTTAAGGAGCGATGACGACACATGTGGGGAATAAAACAATGAATATTGGAATGCTGTTAGTGGAAATAGACACATGTGTACGTGTGTTATCTTCGGGACACCAAATTCCAACGCTTCCATGTGATGTGTGTGGGTTGTGGTCAATAACTCGTGGACGTGTAGGCATAAGATCATTAGAGATATGATTAGGACTTAGAGCGGGTCTGCGGGTATGCGGGTATGGGTTTGCCACCCCCATACCCTCCCCATTAGACCTGGCGGGTCGAACATTTTACCAAACCCTCCCCATTTAAGGCGGGTACCCGTCGGGTTTTCGGGTTTCGGGTCCCCATTGCCATCCGTATCTGCAACTCGCCATCTCGGATTCAAAATATATACAGACCCCTTCCTCCACTCCCCGCTCCACACCATCTCGCCCCCTCCCGCCATCCAAGCTAGAGCTTCCCCATCTCACCGCCAATCTTCCCGCCAAGATCGAAGCAGAGCGAATCCATGGAGAAGAACGATCTCGACGAGGTCTACAGGTTCCAGCGGTTCCATCCTACCGACGAGGAGGCCGTGGGCTACTTTCTGCCGTGCCTCCTCACCGGCGAGACGCTAAACGGCGCCGAGAAGCTCATTCACCACGCCGACATCTACGCCTGCGAGCCCAAGGACCTCGCCGCCAAGTACCCTCCCGTGCCTACGGCCGTGAGCACCGGAGACCGCTTCTTCTTCACCACCTGCAAGCCCAAGAATGCCAAGAACAGGAAGGGGCCGTGCGAGCGCCGCAGAACAGGAAGGATGCACCTGGACCGTGCAGACAACCTACGATGTCTATGATGACGAGGGCGTCAAGATCGGCGAGGCTAGGAACGTGTCGTTCAAGAAGCAGAAGAAGTCCACGGGCTGGGTCATGGAGGAGTACCGGTGCCTCCTGCCGCAGGCCATCGTCGCCGACGGGGAGAAGGTTCTGTGCCGGATTCATCTAGCTCAATACCCGCCCGCCGCCGCCCTCCAAGAATCGAACGCCTACAAGAATCGTCATCAACAAGGGGCAGAGCCGGCACCGGCGCCGCAACCAGCTGAGCCCGTGACCCTGATGGCGAGCGCGCACGCGCACAAGAGGCCAGCGCCCGTCGCGGCTGCCGACATGTCAAGCTGCAAGAAGATGCGGATCGGCTCCCCAGTCCGCGTCCTGGAACCTGAGATAGAGTACCAGGATTGCCCGATGTGGCCAGTGCCAGTTTCTGCCGCCGGTCCGTCGTGCTCCAACAAGATGTCATCCATGCCTGCCGCACCTGTTTCCACCTTGCCGGCTGCATCCACGGAGGTGCCTGAAGCTGACGACGACATGGGCCGGCTCTCTTGCTCATGGGAAGAGCTTTTCGGGGAAGAAGATCCAGTTGCTGATCACGGCATGGAGCCAATTGACCGGGATTCAGATGTACGAGAGGAGGAGCAACAAGACATGGACGACTTTGTGCGAAGCCTTCTTGCTGATGAATCAGAGGTACTCGTACAACAAGAGGAGCAGCAACCGGCTCACCCGATCGAAGCTCAGAACAAGATCCAGCAGCTTGCTTCCGATGAACTGCCTCATTCAGAGGAGACATCCATTGACTGGGAAAGCATCGACTTCGGTCAGCTTTTGGATGATCTTCACGAGGTGGAAGCAGAGTTCCAGAAGAAGAGCTGCAATCCATACAATGCCGATCTTCAGGGACAGCAGCACAGCCAGTTCTTCTCCTTTGCACCTGTCAACTAGATCCCATGTTGAGAGTGTACTGTCAAACTGTAATATATTCCAGGATACTAGCTGAAAATTATATGAATTCTTCCTCGTACCATCGTCACGGATGTAACTCTCACTGCTGATTTGTTTCTGTCAAGATAGAATGGCTGTAGTTCTTGCTCCTGTTATCTTCTGAACCTTGTAATGGCATGCCGCAGTGCTGCATTTGCTATGTTCTGGGGTAGAATTGTTTATTCTGTCAAATTATTACGTTCAGTTTCGAAACAATAGTACAAACGTGCAATATTTTTTCAGAAAGAGCTTTTATAAGCAATTTCATTGATCCATGAACTTACGTTGATCACAACATGCACTTTCCAACTTCGCGAGCCGAACGGTAGTTCAGATGAAACAATACATATTCTCGGCAAGTGTAGCAAGAAAGCCAGTGGCTGCGTTAAGTAGAAAGAACGCCAGCGGATCACCTCGTTTGCCAGAAGCTTGAAAAGACTCCTCATCGGAGGGATCCTCGTCAGTTGACACGTCTGACTGCTCGCCTTGTTCGTCGTCAGAAGGAGCCGCAGCAGCAAACTTGCTGAGTGCCACGGTCTTGTTTGCTCTCTGAGAACGTGCCTTAGTCATGCTGGGAGTGGCTGGAACTCTACTCGCCGATGTTATACGTCCAAGCTCTCTCCTTCGGCTTCTGCTTCACTGTCGTCACTAGATGGTGAACATCTCTTAATGCATGTACCATGCGGAATGTACCGAATGTGGCGTTGACTTGATTTTGTGGCAATTCTTCTCCTGGGCGCTGATCGAGTGACTTCAGCCTGGATGCCATTTGAGCGAGCTCCTTCAGAAGGTCCTTATCAGAAACCGCCTGAAGCAGCCAATGTGCTTACCAGTCCTCTCATGCAATTGATGGCCTTCTGTTCTGATTGCCTGAATCTAAGAAGCATAGCAACCTTGCACAGAACCGCCATGTATGCTTTCCCAGGCGCGCGCTTATTATCTTGGCTATGTGCAGATAAGCTTGTTTCATCTCTGCAAAACAATGATAGAAATACGAAAGTACTTTGTAAAATCATATGGGCAAAAAAATTACAGAAGATATGATTAACCATTTACGAAAGTGAACTTGCTACAGCTGTGACAAATATACCTGGAAGTAGATGCATCACATCTTTTGTTTGATGACACTCGTACCTTGGCCGATCAACATCACAGTAAATCAGTAATGTCACCATTCCTTTTTCCTTTTATCCCATTAAGAAATATTCATGTAAGTTCCACAATGCCACTTGAGAAAATGTCGTGATGAGGCAAAATAAACACTACTTCAGAACCGCCTGTGTGCTTTGTTCTCTAACAAATTTTGCTCTCCGTTTTCCTTTCTTAGATTTTCTTGACACGACAAGGCCCTGCTTTTTCATTCTCTCCAGTTTTTCTTTTCTTCCTTGTATATCAGCCTTAATGACTTCGGCCCTGCTTTCTTCTGACAACAGAGCTAATCTGGAGAATTTCTTTGGCCATCCGCGGAGGTGCCTGAAGCTGACGACGACACGGCCCGGCTATCTTGCTCATGGGAAGAGCTTTTCGGGGAAGAAAACCCAGTTCTTGATCACGGCATGGAGCCAATTGACCAGGATTCATATGTACGAGAGGAGGAGCAACAAGACATGGACGACCTTGTGCGAAGCCTTCTTGCTGATGAATCAGAGGTACTCGTACAACAAGAGGAGCAGCAAACGGCTCACCCGATTGTGTCTGGACAAGAACTATCAGTGTGTGAACCACTTGGTTCAAAAAGACAGCACAAGAATGGAGATTTGAACGCATAAAGGTAAGTACGGATTCTGACAAAAATAATCGGAGTTAAAGATTGCAGCAAATACCGAAAGACATTATGACCGTAGACACTTCTGTTTACTGCCGACTGGAAAATGTATGAAGCAGTTGCTCGACGTTCAAATGCCCACAAGAGGTCTTCTAGTGCATTTACAAAATTCAGAGCAGCGGAATCTTCTAGTGTCTCGAGTTCTTCTAGAAAAATGTCAACGTCAGTTAACACAGATGAAGTCCTCTCAGTCAGGAGCCTGCAAAATATGTAAGAAGTTATAGCCAAATTTAGCATGTGAAGTATGCCCATCATCGTGAACATAGTCAAGTATGGTGTCAACTTAACGGGAAGGTCAAATTCACAATCCAGTAAGGAGTTCAGGAGAAGAATGGCATCATCAGTTTGCTCGCACAAACTAGTGGACCTGATGGAACATGTCCAAACTTGATGATCTAGTTTTATACCATCTGTTCTCATTTCCAACAATTTTGCGATGGCAAGATTGTAGTCACTATTTTTCAAGTAAGCATAAAAGACAGTACTGTATGGTAAAGTGGTGACTTCCAAACTGGAGACTTCAGGCTGTTCAGTACTCTCTCAGCTTCGTCTGGGTGCCCTGCAGTCCCATAAGAAGTCATGAGGATGTGCATAGTGGAAACTGTCGATGTCGTCATCTTTCATCGCTGCTAGTAGTTTCTCAGCTTTGGAATGGTCGCAGGCATCCCTGTACATTTTCATCATCGTCTGATATAAAGATCGATCTAATCGGTAACCCTTTGATCTTATTGCTCCCAGAGTTTTGCTTTTCCAGATGCCAAGAGCAGGCTTTTGTAAGATTCCAACCTGGGTGTCAAACCTCGTTTACCCATCTCATTCAAGAGAGTGAAACCTTCTTGAGGCCTCAAGTTTCTACTATACATGACTATCAATGTAACCTCGTCAGGCTCTAAGACAGCTTCTACTTGTCAAAGTTTCCATTCCCAGTATGCATCAAAACTCAAAAGAAGGGTATTAAGTATGACTAGATCTGGCTTCAATCCTGCTCCGTCCATCTCCGCAACCATCATTCAACATCCCTGAATCATTTATTACGGCAGAGCAAGGAAATCATACTTCTGTAGATGTGCAAATTTGGCAGGTATCCTGCTTCCTTCATTCCATATATTTGGAATGCAGCCTATAGCCCTCATCTCATCATACAGACCAAGTGCCAAAGTCAAGCCTGACCATCTTTCCATACATATGAATCATGGTGTTGTAAGTGATTACATCCTTCCTGAACCCAGCCTTAACCAATTCCTCAGACACACGCTCCACTGCGTTGACATCTCCTTCCTTTGCAAAATCATAAAGCAGAGAATTATAAGTTACTGCATCCGGCTTCAAACCCTTGGCTACCAGCTCCGAAAACATCTGCTCGGCCTCCAGTGCACTGCACTGTGAATCTGCTCGGCCATGAACTGACACAATGGCCACAAATCTGGCCGACACTCTGAATCAATCATCTGTTTAAACACCGCCACCACATCATCCAGAACGGAACCTTGCGATCAAGCAGTGAAAGGCGGCGTCAGGGTTCTCAACCCACCATGAGCCACTCGAAGGCGTCGTAAGTGATAACATCCGGCCTCAGCCAGCCTGCCGTACTTGGAGCAGAAGATGAAAGGCGACGCCAGGGGCTAAGGGCATCTCCAGTCGTTCGGCTCCCCAGGTTTCAGATCGGCGCTTTTTAGCGTTAGCGCCGCCCCGCATCAAAACCTGCGGGGGCCGATTTCACCAGCCGTTCGGCGGCCCATAAAAGAGAACGGCGATATTGTTTAAAACTTCATCTTCCCGCCCCAAAATATAGAGCCCTAGTTCGGCGATCACGGCAGCCATGGTTTGGGCAATAATATTACAAAAAACGCCACAGGTGGGCGATCAAATAGAGTCTAGATCGAATCACACAGACGGGCGCGCGCGGCGTGGGCAAACGGAGGCGATCAGGCAGACGCGTCAGCCGGCGTCGGAGCAGGCGGCGAGATCGGCGCAGCATCCTCCAGGTCGATGACGGCGTCCGAGCAGGCGACGGGCTCGGCATCCTCCAGGTCGACGACGGGCTCGGCATCCTTGTCGACGACGGTCGCGGCATCCTCCAGGTCGACGTGCGCGCTCGTCGGCGCGGTGGTGTAGCTGGTGCCACCGGACGACGTAGTCGGGGCCGGGGGCGCGCTGATGTCGGTCAGGATGAGGTTGCACTGCGCCAGGAACCAAGCTCTCACCTCAGGGGTCATCGCGGCCGGGTCGTCGCCCGTGAGGAAGGCGAGGTCATTGTTCCTCTTCTTCGCCGCGGTGCCAGTCCTGAGGAGGTCGATCTTGACCTGCGAGTTGGCCATGAGCGCTGCCCATCGCTTTGTGGAGACCTCGTCCCTCTTGACGGCGTGGGCCTGGGCGTCGGCGATGCAGGTCTCGATCGACGCCTGGAGCTTTGCCGCTGCCGGCGCACCGTCCCTCGCCAACTTGGCTTTCTTGTGGCCCATCGGCGGACGCCCTTCGGACGCACCTGCAACCACAGCGTCGGGAACGTACTCCTTGCCCTTGCCAATCGACCGCCGCACCTCCGCCCACTTCTCGCACTTCTCGATGAGGACGAAGACGTGGAGGAACTTGAAGTCGGAGCCCTCGTCGTTCTTGTACGCCTCCAGCATCCGGACGATCTCCATCTCGCGGTTGGCGCCGCTCTGCGGCCTCATCGAGATCTCCTCCTGGATGCCGTGTCATTTGTTGCAGGACGCCTGGATGTTCGCCCAGTGGTTCGCCATGGCCTTCTGGCCGCGGTCGGTGATGCAACACGTGTAGTGGGGGTCGATCATGCGGCGCTCGTCGTACGCCGTTTTCACCCGCTTCCAGTAGTTGTCGGCGTGCTGGTTCGCGCCGACGATCGGGTCGTGACTGACCGTCTTCCACGCCTCGGCGAGGAGTGCGTCCTCCCTGGTCAGCCACTTGATGCGGGGCTCGGCGGGGGGCAGTGGCACCTTCGGTTCCTTGCGAGGACGGCCAGGGCCCCGGCGCTTTCGGCCATCGCCGGTCTGTTCTGTCTCCTCCGGAACCACCGGCGTCTCGTCCTCCTCGTCCTCTTCGCCCTGTTCCTCCGTCGCCTGCATGCCGGAACCTTCGCCGTAGTCACCACCGCCCTGCGCGAAGAACTCCCCGTTGTGCTCGAGGAAGCCCGGGCTCGCCGCAGCCGCCATCGAGCCGGACGCGATGATCTCCTCCATGTAGCTGTCCTGGGGCTGAAGCCCGGCGAGAATCGCACGGCGGTGGGACGGGGAAGCTGCGTAGCCCGGCGCGGCACCATACATCATCGGCGGGTGGTAGGGGAAGGTGAGGTTGGGGTTGAAACCTCCCAGGGAGTCGCCTTCGACGAACCAGGCAGGCAGCGGGTGCGGTGACATGCGTGGTGACGGCGACGGCGACTGCTTCCAGCCGGCGAATCTTGGGCCGAGAGGGCTCTTCTTCTTGGCGAGCGATGCCGCGGAGGCGACCGGCGTAGGTGGCTCGTCCGGCGCGGTCTCCTCCTCCTCGTCCTCCAGCTCGTCTTCCTCGGCGGCGGCCTGCTCCTCCGCCTGCAGCTGCGCCATCAGCTGCCTCTGCCGCTGCGCTGCCTCCCTCCCCCGGCGCTTCATGTTGGCCGTTTCCAGGCGCGACCTCTCGGCGATCCACTCCTTGTTCGACATGCCGGGCGGCCGCTCCTTCGGCGCCCTCGGTTTGCGCGGTTTCTTGGCCGGCTCGGATGCCGCGGGAATGGATACGGCGGTGGCGGCGGCGCGGGGACCTGTAAATCGGGCGGGAGCCATAGCGTCTAGATCTCGGGGGCGGGGGGAAATGGCGGGAATGGACCGGGGGAGGAGGTAGTTGTGGAGGGAAAGTGGAGGGAGGCGTCGAAAAAAGGGAGGGAAATCGTCTTCCGTCGCCGACAGGCGTGGCCCACGCGCGCATTTCGCCCCCCTAAGCCGAACCCAGCGCGCTGGGTTCGGCCTGGGTTCGGCGGCGCCAAACGGCGCGAAAAACGGCGGAAAGCGGCGCTAAATCGGTTCCTGGGAGGCGACTGATGCGAAACGGCGCCAAACGGCGCGAAAAACGCCTCTTGGGGGCTTTTGGGGGACGACTGGAGATGCCCTAAGCTCCCAGACTTGCCCCTGGAATTAATCAGCGTGTTGAAGCTAACGAGGTTCCGGCTTAATCCCCTGGCCGCGCATTGCGTCAAGCAGCTGCCGGACGTGGTCGAAACGGCCGGAGCGGGCGTACACGCCCATCATGGCGTTGAAGACCTGCACGGTGGCACAGTCGCCTAGGAAGCAGAGGAAGACCTCATCGGCGAGCTCGTCCTGGCGAGCGTGGCCGAGGACTCCGAGGACGACGGCCACGACGCGGGGGGCGGGCCGGCGGTGACGCTCACCACGAGCCACTCGAAGGCGCGCTCGACGTAGGACGTAGGCGAGCTCGTCGGGGGGAACTCACGCAGTCACGCTTCGTCGAGCACCTCCGCGACGGGCGCTCCGGGAGCGGGAGGAAGCACTAGGAGGCGGTCCGCCAGTTCCGCGCCCAGCACAGCGCGAGCTTGCTCAGCTTCTTCACCCTCGCGCGGGGTTTTTTTTTAACAACCGTAAACACCTGCCGAATTGAGTAACTAGCGGTGCACCTGGACCTATTCTTTCGGGCACATCATATGTGCTTCATTCGTTAAAATTACCCGTCCTCGGAACAGGACAGAGGTCGACAATCAGAGTTCGAATTCTGTCGAGAAGCAATTTCATTTCTTCTATAAAAGTAAATCCTGGGTGCTACCCATCCTAACATTTTCGGGGTAGGGGCGGAACTAAAACTTGGCTGTTTTAATATACTCTATCCGTCTCAAATTAATTGTTATGAATTTATCAAAATTATAAATGTACTTAGACATAATCTAGTGCATCGATACATCTATCGTTGACCCGGCTTAGTAAAGAATTGAATATATCTTTAAACACCATGAGTAATGTAAATCCAAAAAATGGTCCCCATGTCAACCAAGACCAAAAATATACATCACGTATGTAAAACTAAAGATTATTGAGTAGTTATTAGTAATATTATATATCTCGAATTGGTCAAATCAGTGATGTGTGTGTACGAACCGCGATGGTGTGGCGTATTCTCGCGACCCGGAGCCACAAGGATTGAAATCGATAAAGATCGAATTGAAAATCAATATTGCAAGAATTTAGGAGAAAATTTATGGATCTCACAAATAGAAAAAGTGCATAAAGTTTACTTGTAACGACGGCTGCCTAGGGACGATTAAAGTAACTGATGATACGTGGCGCGACGGCCTGCCGACCAAGGGACAGGATCACTATAATGCCACGTAGTTATATGATACAAAAGGGTAGATGTAGGACTATATGTATATTTGCATTTGATCCATCTTTTGCAAAATCAGGATAAATTTAGCGCTTTTGCGAAAAAGACGGTGAAGTTGAGATGATGCCGATGATCTCGAAACAAGTCGTGGACATTCATCGATTCTACTTGAACTATCCTCGAATCACCCATTTTTGGTCGAGGAACCTTTTCAAATCAATTTGCGGAATTTAAACTCAAATTAGGAATTCAAGTCATTTGTAAATCTTAATGAGTTGAGCTATGTCGCAAAACAACTATTTTTTATCTTATTCTTAACATTAGAAATCAAATTTTAAAATGTGACATTCAAATTTCAATACATTAGAAATCAAATTTTAAAATGTGACATTCAAAATTCAACACATTAGAAATCAAATTTTAAAATGTGACATTCAAAATTCAAACATGAGATTTGAATTCAATTACAATTCAAAATGATCAACTCATATTTCAAAGGAAAAATACATTGATTTATCAATGGAGCTTCATCAAGAATACTATTACGCAAAGTATTTCAAATACATATTTGAATTCATTCAAATTTCACACATGTAATTACAAGGCTGATAAAGGAAGTGAAATCTTTATTTCATCACTCACAATAGAAATGACAATTATAGTGTTAATTACAAAGCCAACTTGGTCAAAACAGAAATAACAAGTTGTACTAAACCTACACTAAGGGTAGCTAAGCTTATGATCTTCAACTTGATGCTTCACACCTGCAAAACAGACACAAAGACAAAAGAAATTGGTTTGGGGGTTAGATTAAAATGTCTGTCTCGCTAATATGAGGCAGTTTGTTGTCTAAATCAAGTGAAGTTCTCAATAGGATCAATTCCTAGCCAGGAATCCAAAAACAAGGTAAATGGCATTTTTCAAATCCTTTTGAACCAAAAGTAAGGGACATGTCATGCTTTGCAGTTAACCAAAGGGACAACGAGCCAATAAATGAGACAAAGAACTAATGAGCTCAAGTTTTCTAAAGCCAACAAGTTACAAACATGTCATGATCTTGTTTCCATTACAAATCCCATAGAAGATCCTAAAAAGGTCTCTACATTGCATTGGATTCATAAGAAGTTAAAAGCCAACAATAAATAACATGATTGGTAAGAAATAACCAACCAGGTTCAGGAATTCTAGCAAAAAATCAAACTAACGGAGTGGACAAGGCTAAACAAAGCAACACACTAAACCATACAAACCTTGAGCCAATAGCAATAAGCATCCCAAGAAATGTTGTAGTGATGCTACCAATCAGCCCAAGGAGCGTTGCACCAATGAATCAAAGTATCTCAACAAGATTGCCTCACTTGCAACCAAAGCACCCAAATATTTACATTGCAGCCACAACTAAGGGGATGCATTGCCAAGATTGTAATTTGAACCCTAGGGTCCCAACTGCAAGCAACACACTCACCAAATGCATGCCTATAGGTTTTAACACCTCAATACCTCACTAGACATTATAAACACCACATCCAGCTGCACATCCAAATTCACCAGCCATTGTTCATCACAAGAACACGAGAAGTATCACTTGATCAGTATGCAACTAAAAAAATGCACACTAGGATTACTGAAGCAGAAAGGAAGAGCGGACTAAGCCACAAGAAGAAGGTTGTTCATCCTCTAGAAGACAAAGCAGCACGGTAACAGAAGATTATGCCTAGCTAGTGAGGGAGAGATTATAAGCACAAGTGCAGGTTACTGCTAACTTTTCTTAGCATGCAAACTATGATCTACACAAGTTTCCACAAGTGATTTGAGGGGTTATAAGAAGAGAATTACACAAGACGTGTTCTTAAAGAGAAATGATATTAATGGATTGTCTGTAGGGACCAGGGGAGTGTGTTAATATATATTATTCACAGGATTTCCCAAGCCAATAATGTCATCTCCCAGGAGAACTTTGGTCACGCTACAGATTGCGTGACCACATATGTTACAACATGGTAAAAGCACATGAAAGAATTAAGAACATGATATGGAATCACTGTGCACTCTCCAAAGAGGCAACAAAGTGTTCCTTATACTAAACCTAATGCACAAGTGCATAATACATAGCACAAGGCTTTATTACACAAATCTAATATAGGGTAAAACACACTAAGCACTAAAATGAACTGAAGAAAGCTAAAGAATAGCTTCCCGCAAAAGAGATCGCATGCTCTGGTATCCATACAAATACCAGAAGCCATTCCAGACGACTGAGGAGGTCATAAAAATATCTACACCATTCACCTCCTAGTTGAATTTTTCACTAAAGATGGATTACTCTTTATAATCAACATGCAAAGAGGATAAAGGGGCGATCTGGTATCTTTATCACAATCCTAGAGCAGTAGAAACCCTAGGATACCGTCGAGCTCATTGAAGTAACCTAAATAAGGACAATCACTAGTTTAACTACATGTCTAAACCTAGCTACTATGTAGCTAGAACAGTTCATCCACATTCGGGTAGTTTGAATCTTGGACAACGACCATGATCGTAGCTCCGAGGTGATAGAGCAATGCATGTACTACCTCTTGAGGGGATCGATGGTGTACGTTCTTGCATCTCCACGAACACCCGTGCCCGTGGAGACATGAGCAGCCGCATCGTACACATGCGGCTTCCATGGAAAGTAACAGGCGCGCACCAGCAGCACCACCACATTGTACACACGCACGGTGAAGCGGCACGATGACCGAAGCATCGCCAAGTCTTTGCATCATTTGAAATCCTGACCCTAGCGTGGTTGCGTGAGGAGCTCAGCGAGAGGGAAAATCAGATTGAGCAGTGTCTGTTAGTGGAGACTCGAGTGGGGATTCAGATGGTGATGCATGACGGCGGCTAACTCGGCCAGAGTAGCACAGCGAAGGTGGGGACGACCACGATCGCCAAAGGGAGCGCAAGAGAGTTGGGGAATCGCGAGTAGAGAGAGACGACCGAGTCAATGCACGGGATTGGGTCTGGTTCGACCTAGCACCCTTGGGCGCGAGCGAGTGAGGAGGTTTCGACACAGTGGGTTAAAACGACCGAGGGGTATTTTGGTAATTTACCAATTCACTTCTTAAATAAAAATTCAAATAATTCATAAAACCTTCAAACAAATTCCTAAAAATCAACTAAAAATAAGTTTAAATGTCTAAAATTGGTTTGGTTTTAAAGAGTAATTTTTATTATAGTTTTTTATGGTTTTACCTCGTGGCAAAAATTGTAGTGGGAATATTATAAGAATATAATTTAGGATCGACAAAAATTCCTAAGTAGAAACAATCTTTTTTTAAATGGAATAAATCCTTATAAATAAGGTCTATGTTTTAAAAATTCAAAAGTAGGTTTATAAATTTACTTTAAAAAATAGTCACAAAGTAAAAAAAAAATGAAATTCCTCTATTAAAATGCAAATGTGATTATCTTCTTAAGGAAAATACTATGATCCAAAATATTTAGAAATATTCCAAAATAAAATGTTTGTTTGGTTCAAACTCATATTTCCTAAATTCTTAGGAATAATCAAAGTTTCAAATAAAATTCAATACTCAAATAAACCAGAGATTGACCCAAACCCTAGGTTTTCAATAACATAAATCAATTCATGATAATAGCATGTAATTTGGATCTTAAACATTGTCTTATATAGACAATGGTGCTTTTGCAGAACGCGAGGGTCATGAACCACTGAAAGCTTTATACTGCACTACTTGTCCGTCTCAAGGTAAGTTCATACTTGCATGACTACTTGAAGTGTTTTTATAAAATTATTTTATAATTTATACATCTCATAACTTGCATTCAAATCAAATGCTACTCGAATGATGTGAATTGCAATATAATATGTTAGTGGATGATGGAACCATTGAATAATTGATGTGGTGGAGGTTGCATTGTACGGGAAAGTATTACATAGGAGGAATAAACAACTATCGACAGTCACCTTCATGTCTTATCAACAATGTAAACCAACAAACCTACTATGGATGGACAAGCCATAGATTCTTTGCACATTCACATATCCATGGTAGGTTGACCCCGTTGTGTTTGGCGAGACCTGCCAACATCGTGTAAGCATAAATAATACTTACCCCAATCTTGGTGGGGGCTCAGAAGCTCGAAAGTTGTGGTGTGTCGTGTTATGATGTCTAGATTGTATCACAGGCCGAAACCGGTGAAATTAAGAGTTGGGAGGATGTGACTATAGCGTGGAAGCGCTCGGCGTGACTGGGATAGAGCACATACGGATAGAGAAACAAGGATGTAGCGGGTGTTAAATAAAGTGGCACACCTCTACAGAGGGGAAACATAAATTGTGCAAGCTACATCCTTGTTTCAGGAGGGAACTACAATCACAACCGGAAAGTAATCATAAGGATTCTAGCACCCGGCGGGATTGATGGACATAGATTTTCAAAAATTAAAATTTGATCTTTGAAGAAATGTTTTCCAAAACCTGCATTACGCCTGCAACCTGTGGTCGGGGCAGTAGATAGAGCATCAAACACCTACCACGTTACTTTACTCACCCTTTCCCATTTTAACCCCTTACTTAGACTTTGAAGACGTCCCGGAGGACCACAACGAAGTCTACAACGACGAAGAAATCTAATACGAGGAGCCAGACTTGTCAGGTGTCGACTACCTGGTAGCCTATAGAGAAGATGAGGATGAAGAGGAGAAATAGACC
Organism: Alopecurus myosuroides; assembly: GCA_028641055.1. NCBI lineage: Eukaryota > Viridiplantae > Streptophyta > Magnoliopsida > Poales > Poaceae > Alopecurus > Alopecurus myosuroides. The sequence goes on from CM054057.1 coordinate 678,748,319, forward strand.
CTAGAAAACCCTATAGGAACTGAACCGAGCAACGCTAGGATACTACATAGTTTGCCGAGCTTTCATGGTTCTAAGTTTACTTCTATCTTTGAGCTCTAGGTTGACACATGTCCATATCGCACTACTCAAGCTGCCTCCGATAGAGTAGGAAGATGTTGAACTCTTTATTCACTTTTGGCTTGTAATAATAAGCAGTGTGTAATATTTAGACCAGTAATGTTGCTATCAAAATACTCCGGGGATGTAATATTACAGATAAATCGTTTCTGCTGGGTTTCGCAATGGGAATTTAAAAAAATTGTCATGCATACTACGCAACCGGAAAGATCTATCTATGAAGATACAAGCAAATAAAGTTTCCAAGATCAAGTTCTCGGGATCGTGTACCAGACACCATAGAAGCGGAAGAGGTGTTGGTGACGATGTCAATGAAGCATGTTGAAGATCCTCACGTGCAAGCCTGTGGGCAAGGATGTTGCAGACTCCCCATCTCCAGCACCTTGATTCATCAGAGTGAGGGTCCCACATGTTACCCCTGTGAGAGTATATATGCACACATACGTCGGGACCAGTTCTGCAGTGCTTTGCCGTCTAGGACTCAACGGCGCAGGTGTATATGAAGTTGGAGTTCTCAACACATGTGAGAGAGAGAGAGAGAGAGAGGTAATTAGAAGTTAGATTTTATTGGGAGAGGATTCCTCAAAACCTCAACTATAAGAATCTCTAATTAAATTAAAGGGGTTCTAATTGTAAGTTCTAATTACACCCTCTAATTCTACTAGAAAGAGAGAGAGAGAGAGGGGCTCGAGAGCCAATTGTGTGTTTTGCATCGAACCTTGGGATCCTTCAAATATGTGGATGAGGAGGAGACCTTACTTGGGGGGAAGGTGTACTCCCCTCAATCCACAAGGGTGCGAGCCAACCTACAAGGGTGGACGCACCAGCCTTCTTGTGGAACTCGGATTGGACTCCCTTGTGGAGTCCAATTCCACCTCCATTTTTTCTTTTTTTCTTTTCCCTTTTATTTTCTCCTTTTTCTCTCCAATTAAATCTTTCTTTTTTCTTTTTCCCTCTTATTTTATCCTTTTTCTCTCCAATGAAATCTGGGGAAAATACAAGGAGGATGGTGCGCCATGTGTGGTGCTCTGGGGCCCACCTGGTAGCTCCCAAAAATTGGTTGCGGCCATGAGGGGCATTCCTGCCCAACCCCCTAGCACCCCTCCTAGAAATTGACCAAAACTCTTCCAAAACCTTATGATACCTATAGATAAATCATCGATCTTAGCTAACGACGCCAGGAATATATTTACGACATCCCGGAACATCTCATGTCATTTAGCTCATGCTCCGTAAAACGTGCAACGTCTTTTTCTCCCTTAGAAAAACTCCGGAATAATTCCGGCAGAAATAGGAACTGTTTATATTCCTTTGGGACATCCAATGCCCTCATTATAAATTCTCACCGATATATAAAACATATATATCATGCAGAAACACCATTCCGATGATACTCCTTATTGATCCGTACCTACCGATATACACATAAACCAGCCCTAACTTAAGTGTGTTCTCTCTAAAGATTCAATAGCATGTAAGCATGAAACTAAAAACTCTTTCCTTTGCAATCATTAATAGGAGACCATGGACGCCCATATTGATTTCCACATACTATACGAATAAAATGTTGAACATGTTGGCCATTATACAATATTCTCATTACTCACAATACCAAACTTACGCGAGACTATTGTCGTGAAACAATCTTTGGTTCACAATAACTTTATATATCTCGTTAATCGGTAAGCTTCCTTTTACTCATTACTGTATTATGATATCCCACATGAAGTATCATCATGCATTGTCTGCAGAGCGTATGTATATCAAGAACACCAAGTCGGCCCAGGTTTGTACCTCTCCTTTTACGGAGGAGCAGTTCCCATCCCAGAACATCAACATAATATACTCATTTAGAATTACCCAGTGGCTAATGTTATGTTCACTCAGTTTAGGTGCAACTCTAGATAGTACTAAAGTAACACCTCTTGAATATACAATCCTGATAACCTCATGGTCAAAGGATACGTTGTAATATAATCATGTTATGATATGTCCCTAAGGACAAAGTTGTCTTGATGGAATCTCTTAGCATATCAACTAATAGGGTATACCTAGCCATAGTGTTCCCTTCAAACAATATGTTATTCATTGATGCTGACATAAACAATATCCATGACTAGGAAAACACGGTCATCGAGAATCCAATGAATTAGTCATAAAAGCCAAGACTAGGGTTTCATACTTTGTTCATATTAGTACAAATGAGAGTGAGTTTTCCTCTAAATCTCATATTCAGGAGCCACGTCACTTATAGCATAGTAATATGAATCATAATTCTGAAACATATGTACAAATATTATTGCCTTTGGAGCATATATCCAATAGTCTCCCACTTGCACAACTGGCAATAAACCATTTGTACAAGATCATCAAACTTCTAGAAGATGTAAGTGAATATTGTCACATCCACATTTTAGATCTTTGATGTAAGGGGGAAAACACAAATTTTAGGACCAACAAAAACTTTCATGTTCATCCTATTCCTCTCTGGAAATGTAACCCCTTATGTGAACCTCTATGTTGGCTATGATAATAAATGGTGGAATGTTGTGATCTTTGTTTCCTTGTCATCTAAATCATCTTTTTAATCTTGTATTTCATAACCCAAAAGAGAGAAACAAAAATCCCTTGAGAACCCTAAAGAAAAACATGAGTTTTCCATTTCTGTTTTTAGTTATTTTCTTCCATTTTGATCATCTCCTATACCTATGTATCCCACCTCAAAACTTTGTTTTCTTTGGATGTCATAAATCCTTGAGTTATGGTCTTGCTCACCATGCTCAAAGAAACAACTTTGGTAAAATGGAACCACTGTTTTCAAGTGTGTTTTTTTGCCTAGTTTATAAAACAGGATTTCTAAAAAGGAGTTATGCTCTTTTCGGCGCTCTTGCGTTCTGCCAGAGAGGAAAGAGGAGATCCAGAACTCACTCGTCTCTCTCTCACCTTGCTCCATTTTTTCATCCACATCTATCCCTTGCCGAGGAGAGTTTGTCTGACATCTTGTCGCGGTGGTTTGCATGCAGGAGCAGCGCCGCTGAGCTCGACGTCGCCGGGAACGTCTCGGTGCGTGTTGGAACCAGTGGATCTGTTGTTGTTGCTGCACCAACCCTGCTTCCTCGACATCCCTGACTTCGACACACACGCCAGATCGAGCCCTAGGTGATCCCCTGCCCGCGCATGCAGTAGCTAGGGATCACCGGCGTCGTGGCCGCGTCGCAAGGAAGGAGATGAACGTGTGTCGCTCATCTCTGGATCCACGGACCCCTTTGAAACATGCTTGATCTGTTGTGCGCCGTTGGATCTTGATCGATCGGTCGCTTACCGCTTCGCTCACGCGCGAACGTGCACTGGGCCGGCCCAGAGCCGCGCGCCCAGTCACAGGCTGAAATGGCCCGTGGAGCCTGTTCTGTGGATTTTTATTCCATTTCTGTTTTTCGAAAAATCATCCAATCACTTTCAATCGAGATAAAATTCTAAAACGATAGATCTTGCCACACCCTAATTACCTAAGGTACATGCATATTTTCTTAACCACATGCAAGTGGTAGATCTGAGTTTACACCTCTGGATAATCCTAGAAAATTCCCAAACACAACATATCTGAAAAAGAAAATATTGAATATCTTTTGTTCTAGGAATCCAATGGCGATGAGGTTAATTTCTTTGGATGGATCTTGTCGATACCTAACTAAATCATTTGTCCTCACGTGCACTTGAATTCCTGATGGTGCAGATCGTGCACTTGTTGGGAGACCCCAAGAGGAGGGTGTGATGAGCACATCAGTAGGAGTTTCCCCTTAGTTAAGAACCAAGGTTATCAATCCAGTAGGAGAAAGAAGACCTTCGGAAGGTTGATGCCACTTACGGTGGTGATGGCGCTTCACCAGTGTCAGCAACAACGTGGAACCTGTAGACAACACAACCAAAATACTTTGCCCAACGGTACAGTGAGGTTATCAATCTCACCGGTCTTGCTGAAAACAAAGATTAGACGTATAGTGTGGAAAACAGTGTATGCTTGCAGTAAGTAAAGAAAGCAGAAAATTGTTGTGGTTTGTTTAACAGTGTGGAAACTGGACTGGGGTTCAAAGGTTCACTAGTGGTGTCTCTCCATAAAGATAACATGTTGGGTGAACAAATTACAACTAGGCAATTGACAAATACAGGTTGCACCGTAGTGCACATTATAACATGATGACTACTATGATATTTAGTGCCGGGATTACAACAAAATACATAGACCGAAATCCATCTGCATCTATGACTAATAATCCACCCTCAGGTTATCATCCGAACCCCCTTAGGTATTACGTTGCAAGCAACAGATAACTGCATTAAACAATGTGTGTAATGTAAGCAATGCTTGTACATGCGGGCACTCACGACACTGTTTTCTCCCTAGTGGCAACAGCACATCCTCCCCCGTCATGTTTGTGTCACTCGAGCATAGGCGAAAAAGAGACATGAACCCACTATCTAGCATAAATACTCCCTCTCGGAGTCACTAGCAACTACTTGGCCACAGCAACCACTAGCAATGGAAAGCATGCAAGATCACAAATAACATATGCAATAAAGACTATAATCAACTTAGCATGAGATCAATATTCATCGGATCCCAGCAAACACATCATATAGAGTTACATAAGATCAATCTCGATCATGATAGGCAGCTCACGAGATCTAAACATGGAGGCATATGAGGAGGAGACAACCATCTAGCTACTGCTATGGACCCGTAGTCCAGGGATGAACTACTCACGCATCACTCCGGAGGCAGGCATGGTGATGTAGAAGCCTCCGGTGATGATTTCCTCTCTGGCAGGGTGCCGGGAGACAGCTCCAGAACCCCCTAATCTAGGGTTGACGACGACGGCGGCTGCGGAACTTTTCGGGGATTTTTTATCAGGTTTTAGGGTTTTTCATCCAGGGGGAATAAATAGGCGAAATGGCAAAGTGGTGGAGGCATGGGCGCCCCACACCCATAGCTGGCGCGGCGAGAGGGGACCGCGCCACCCTATGGTGTGCCCCCCTCGTGCCCGTCTACGACACTCCTTCGGTGTTCTGGATGCTTCCGGGGAAAGTAGGCACTTCGGGCTTTGTGGGGTCCAATTCCGAGAATGTTTCCAGAACAACTTTTTTGAAACCAAAAACAGCAGAAAACAGGGAACTGGCACTTGGCATCTTGTTAATAGGTTAGTCCCGTAAAACGTATAAAAATGCTATAAATAAGGGAGAAAACAAGTAGCAATTGGCATAATATGATCATGGAGCATCAGAAATTATAGATACGTTGGAAACGTATCAAGCATCCCCAAGCTTAGTTCCTACTCGTCCTCGAGTAGGTAAACGATAAAACAATAATTTCTGAGGTGACATGCTACTATCATAAACTTGATCATTATAATGTAAAAGCATATCTATGCTGAGATCATAGAACTTCAAACACAAACATGATAAATAGAACTTTAATAATAAAAGCATAGAAATCACTTTGCATCATGAAGATTATCTTAAATAAAGGATCATGTATAATAATGCAAAGAAAGCATGGCAAAGTGGTATTTCGCTAGTCCTTAAGAGTGGGACAAAACATAAATGACAGGACACTTTCAAAGTTCATGAGGAAGATTAGAACAAATAACTTAAGAACAAATGATATCACATCATGAAGTAATTATTGATGTTTATGGGACAAATACACATAGAACTCAGAGTGGCAAAAATGCTATCTCAACCGTGCATAAAGTTAGAAGATGAAGACTCAACATAAAAGTAAAAGAAAGGCCCTTCGCAGAGGGAAGCATGGGTCACTCATGTGCTAGAGCTTTTTTATTTTATTAAATAGAGGTATTAAAAGTTTTTTTTAAGAGAGGTGTATGCTTATGTCAACAAATGGTAAACATACAATACAGTATGTCACAAGCCAACTGGATTCACAAGAGCGGCTCCCATGGTGAAAGACGCAACTGGTGTAGAAGGTCATCCCTCTTTCTCATTTGTTTACACATTTATGCTTTGACTGATAAATCAGGGGCAAAAATAGTGAAGAGAATTTGTTTGTATTAATTTGGGGCTGGGCACCCCGTTTCCAGCTCTTCTATCATTTGGATAAGCGAATGAAGCCACTAGTCTAGGGTGTGAAATCCAATCAACAAGTGAGATAAACATTCTCTATTGACGTCTTCATGAGCAAAAACAAGAACACAAAACAGGAGTAATTTTGAAGGTTTTAAAGGTAACACATGAGCAATTTACTTGGAGTGGCAGTGAAATACCACATGTAGGTAGGTATGGTGTACACAATGGGAAAACTTTGGTTTAAGGAGTTCGGATGCACGAGTAGAATTCCATAGTCAGTACAGGTGGAGGCTAGCAAAAGACTGGGAGCGACAAATCAAGAGAGCATAAGAGCCATAATCATGCACAACGACATAACCATCATTAATTAAAGCATAAGAGGTATCACAAGTTCAAAAACTAAGTGGTCATGGAGGCTATTCGTGACTGGTTTTTATTCATAAACATTGTTTGAGCATGCGCCAAGTCAACCAAATAAAACATTCGAAAGAGAATACCATATATTGATGCTTTACTATGACAAGAACAACTTGTGGATCTTTCAAGACATATTAAACACTCTTAGATATTTAAGGCTATTCATGCTACTCAATAACCACAAGGCTTTAAAAATAAAATAACATTTTGCATGGCATGAAAAAGTTCTAGCCACGGTCTATACAAGCTTCTACTAGTACATTTATAAATTCTACATGAAGCAGCAGTTTTCTTTTCCCAACAAGCACCATACAAGATATGTTTTAACAAAAATACTCTTTATGATACAGAAAAAAAACATGAGAGTACTCATATAATACTACTAAAACTAACAGCTCTTATAAGAGATGCATGCAAAACAGGAGCTAAATAAATGCAGCAGCCAGACAGAGACTAAGAATACAACGCATTCTCATGAAAAAGCGGAGCGTGTCACTCTCCAATAAAAGAATGCTGGGGTCCAACCAAGATTATTGTAAAAATAAAAACAAACATAAAGCAAAAATAAAAGACGCTCCAAGTAAAGCACATAAGGTGTGACCGAATAAAAATATAGTTTCACTAGAAGTGACCTAATAATTTGTTGATGAAGAAGGGGATGCCTTGGGCATCCCCAAGCTTAGACGTTTGAGTCTTCTTACAATTTGCTGGGATGTACCACCGGGGCATCCCCAACCTTAGTATTTTCACTCTTCTTGATCACATCATATCATCCTCTTCTCTTGACCCTTGAGAACTTCCTTCACACCAAAATTTTCATAATCTTCGTTAGCAACGTTAGTGCAATCAAAATAATAAATTCACATGGTTCAGGTTCAACACAAGCCTAGGACTCAAAAAAAAATTAGCTACTGTCATAAATTTCTTTTAAAATCTTTTTCTCAAAAGAACACGAAAAGAAAGAGATTAAGATGCAAATGCAATAATTGGCAGAAATCTGTCGAAACATAACAGCAGGCAGAGATCGATTTTTTTCGAAAATCTTCTGTTGCTCAAATACAAAAAGTGGTCACCTAAGAAAACTTGCGTATATAGCCCAGGATTAAGCACAAAAAAATCAGGTCATTTTGAATTTTCTGTGATTTTTTACACATTTAACAGTGGACAGCAGAAATCTGTTTCCTGCGCAGAAATCCGAAATATAGTCTCAACTTTCCACTGGAGGCTTTACTTAGCTCAACGAAAACACAAAAGAAAAGATAGAGAGGGGTTTCTAAGGAAATAGACAACACGCAGGTGCAAAGCACCCAAAAGAAAACAAAGGAAAACAGGTTGAAAACAGAGAAATAAAACGGGTTGTCTCCCGGTAGCGCTTTTCTTTAATGCCTTTCAGCTAGGCATAGAAAGCCACTCAAGTATTTTCAAGTGAATAAGCATCAAAATTAAGATAATAAATCTCCTCAACAATGAATGGTATTTCATCTATAGAAGTTTTAGATGTCCCTTTATCAGTACTTTAGGCACACTACTTTCATCAAATGGATTTGCAGGAACAATCCAATCAAAATTCTTTTCTAGTGTTTCATGCATTCCCACCAATTTAAAGGGTATTGGTATTTTAATTTCCTTACCGTTTGCATTACCCGGTGTGCTATTAACATCTACACATGAGCCTGACATCTCAAATCGATTAAAAACTTTTCTAGCCTAAATGGCAACATCACCAAATACTTTAAACACAGTTTCTAGGATAAACTCTCTTTTTTCGCTATCCTTAATGTTATAAAGGTTGAGAATCATTTATTGTATTATGGGATTAAGGTTAACAAACCTAGCTTCCAGCATACGAACTAGAGATGCTGCAGCGGTTTCATAATCTGGAGCAAGTTCAGCTAAGAATCTATCCTCAAATTCTTCGTGCTTACTAACATAATTAAAGAATTCTCCAATATTATTTTTCCCAAATATATCACCGCTACCTATTGGTACGTATTTCAAGGTAAACTTGGGTAGAATCATGATTATAGATTAAACTAAGAGCAGCAAAAGCAAAAATAACAGCAAGCAAATAAATAACAACTATATAGTAAACTAATTTTTTTGTGTTTTTAATATAGAGAAGTAAAACAAGACAAAAATAAAAAAAAGACAATAAACACAATAAAGAGGTTGAGAGTGAGAGATTCCCCTTGCCAGAAGACTTCCTTCTCCCCGGCAACAGCGCCAGAAAAGGTCCTTGATGGTGCAGATCGTGCACTCGCTGGGAGACCCCAAGAGGAGGGTGTGATGAGCACATCAGTAGGAGTTTTCCCCTTAGTTAAGAACCAAGGTTATCAATCCAGTAGGAGAAAGTGGACCTTCGGAAGGTTGATGCCACTGACAGTGGTGATGGCGCTTCACCGGTGTCAGCAACAACGTGGAACCTGTAGACAACACAACCAAAATACTTTGCCCCAACGGTACAGTGAGGTTATCAATCTCACCGGTCTTGATGAAAACAAAGATTAGACGTTTAGTGTGGAAAACAGTGTATGTTAGCAGTAAGTAAAGAAAGCAGAAATTGTTGTGGTTTGTTTAACAGTGTGGAAAATGGACCGGGGTTCATAGGTTCGCTAGTGGTGTCTCTCCATAAAGATAACATGCTGGGTGAACAAAGTACAAGTGGGCAATTGGCAAATAGAGGTTGCACCGTAGTGCACATTATAACATGATGACTCTTATGATATTTAGTGCGGGCATTACAACAAAATACATAGAACGAAATTCATCTGCATCTATGACTTATAATCCACCCTCAGGTTACATCCGAACCCCCTTAGGTATTAAGTTGCAAGCAATAGATAACAGCATTAAACAATGTGTGTAATGTAAGCAATGCTTGTACACGCGGGCACTCACACCGCTGTTTTCTCCCTAGTGGCAACATCACATCCTCCCCCGTCACGTTTCTGTCACTCGAGCATAGGAGAAAAGGAGACATGAAACCACTATGTAGCATAAATACTCCCTCTTGGAGTCACAAGCAACTACTTGGCTAGAGAAACCACTAGCAACGGAAAGCATGCAAGATCACAAATAATATATGCAATAAAGACTATAATCAACTTGGCATAAATTCAATATTCATCGGATCCCATCAAACACATCTTATAGAATTACATAAGATCAAGCTCAATCATGATAGGCAGCTCACGAGATCTAAACATGGAGGCATATGAGGAGGAGACAACAATCTAGCTACTGTTATGGACCCGTAGTCCAGGGATGAACTACTCACGCATCACTCTGGAGGAAGGCATGGTGATGTAGAAGCCTCCGGTGATGATTTCCTCTACGGCAGGGTGTCAAGAGATAGCTCTAGAATCCCTTGATCTAGGGTTGATGACGATGGCGGTTGCGGAACTTTTTGGGGATTTTTGATCAGGTGTTTAGGGTTTTCCATCCGAGGGGGAATAAATAGGGGGGCATGCATGTGTAGTTGATTGTAGTTTAATTTCTAGATGCTTGATTGATGTAGAGTACTTGAGTGCTATCATTTTTGGATGGTGTACTTGAGTAGATGCTTGCTGTATGTGTGCTATATTAGCTCGTGCTTGACTTTGTTGTGTACTGACTGGGTGCTTTTCTTTTTTACTTTTTACGACGTTAGATAACGAAGAAGCTATTACTCCGGAAGTGGTATTCTGTAACTCTTGTTTATTTCAAGAATGTGATCAAGACCAGAGCCAAGTAAATCCACTCTAAATGCTTGCTTATTGTTTACTTATCATTATCTATCATGTATGTTTTACTTCTGAAGTTTTACAAAAGTTTGATTCAAAAATTGTTTCCGTAAGTGGACTATACCACTACTTATATTATGTATCTAATATGCTATAGCCACTACAAAATCTTGGTGTTACCAAGCCTCTTAGACATTTTAGTATCTTCACTTAATCAACTTAAGTCCCTTAGTGGACATAATTAACTTGGTGTTTTTGGAAAACAAAAATCTTTTGAAAAATCCCGAGGAAAGGTGGGACCTTGACCAAGGGAGGTATGTTAAGGAGGAATTGTTTTCAACTTGTTTTTCCAAAATGACACATAACCTAGTCTTCGTCGGACAACCAAGCCGTGCTGCCACATTACCTCAATATGGGAACGGGGTCTAGCTAGAAGCTTGTCAGTGTTAGTCTGTGTCAACCTCAAAGTGATATAGGGGTTAGAGTCCCCTGAATCGAATTGTCGCCAGGAGGGAGAAACGGGGCATTCAGAGTGTGGGATTAAGTTCAGCACCGGTTGCAACAGTTGGGTCTCCTTCCATGGTAGTGTGTTGTAAGGGGAAACCGGATCGATACGGCTGACCTACTCGGTGCCTGTGAGAGCAAAACCAGTTGAAGAGGTAGCCATTTACTAGCGCTTGCATACTGGATAGTTAGGATCAGTTATCTGATGTTCGCATACTGTTGCGGGCAGTCCATGGTTGTTCACGGTGGATGTACTGGATCTTGTGGATTGTGTACACCTCTGCAGAGTAAAACTATTCAGAATAGCCGCGTTCTCGGATATGGACAGTTGAATGTCCATGTAGCTAGCATTGTTTCAATGTTTTCAAAAAGCTTCAAAAATGTTGAGGAGTTGTACCTGGGAGGTACCGGAAAGGGAATGATTGTACCTTTGAGGTACCGGACGAATGATGACCTTGAAGATGTGATCTTTCAAGAAGTTTTGTAAAGAAAATGTTTTCTTTATTTAGAATGCTTTATCAAAACCTTGTGTACATGCAATATCTACAAGAGAAATAAAATATCTTTTGAAGTATCTTCTTCAACAAAAGCAACTAAAATTTGTGCAACCATGATGGGTCTTCTTTTCATCATGGATAGTCCAGCCCTAAATATAGCCTTCCTACATTGCATCCTTGCTTTGGTTAATGTTTTATTTAGGGTGTCTTGCGATTACAATCCAATGTACTCATAATGGTTTCGTCCCTGGCTATTGTCTTGATCAGACTGTGAGGAGCTTCCTCAGGAGGATACCTTTGAGGCGGAATACTATGACGATCCCGCGTACTAGGCATGTCTCCCGGTCAGCATCCTGTGGTGCTAAGGAGTTGACATGGGTTCTACTCATTGTGTTTGCTTCCGCTAATAAAGTAGTTGTAATGTGTGGTTGCCGCTGCCCTGCGCGGCTGTTGTCTTAGACTTGGTCGATAGACCATTTTTCTAAGACTTTGTATTCATGTAATGGATGTGAACTCTGATGTACCTCTCTAAATATGTTGCTCATGACTGTCGATCTGGGATCATGAGTGTATGCATATTGGTGGTCTCAGACATCTAGTCTGGGGTCCCCACATATACTCATGCAAACACTAAGTTATAGACCTTTCTCATCAACCCATTTTGAGGTTGTATGAACCATATGTATTATGAAGAAAATCTTTGTATCGTAATACCCCTTGGTCATATGATCAACTGCAGTCTAGGCCTTTCTAGGTGAAACCTTGGAGTTTCAACTAAGAATACAGTTTCATCGTTTATCACAGATCATCCTGCATCATTTGTGAAAGCCCACACCTAGTCCATATAATAAACCGGTAGCCAAAGGCTAGAATTATTTCAACTTCTACCCTTTAGTGCTATTGTTGTATTGTCCGTAAACCATGATCAAAATTAATTCATCATTTTAACCCCTTCCTACTCTTATAATTACAAATTATATATCTTAACCCTTGGTTAATACTTATCACATAAGTACCATTTTATTTGGACTTATCTCATTATTTATGTAATGTAACTCTTATATTACAACCATATTCTCCTAAACTTTGAAGAAACATCTTCAAAATACTTTATGTAGAATACTCATAATAATTTGGAGTTTAATAGAACTTGTGCCAAATTCAACTTCTCCAACAATTATTATTTTACATGTGTTGACAGAATGCATGGTTTGAGAAATTTCTACTATGATCATAATGACAAATCATTTGATCATGCTCTAAATTGTTATAGAACTTTGGGCCATGAACTTCAAATCTCTTATTCTTCTCAGAACCTAGTTATCTTTAAGTTTAAAAAATTTCATTTGAAACTTTAATGGATTTTTCTTTGATAGTATTATATCAATTCACACTTAGGATTTAATCCTTTGTGAATCAATAACATTGCTATCACATGTATATTAGAAAGTAATCTTTTCAATGATACATATTTTGTGTCAAAAATATCCTTTCAATAATTTCTAATTATTTATACACCATCAAATAGCTCCCACTGTCTTTAAAGAAAAAAAATACTTCCATAATTTTCCATGAAGTCAAAAGAACTCTTGTTTTACTTCATAAATTACATTGCCTCTCCAAATGTATTTACACCAACCGGATTTTATTCGTGTAAATGAATTGGCCCTTGCATAGTTAGTACTTAGTACACAAACTTGATAGATCTTTCCTTCGAAGGAATTTGTTTTGTTAATTTATCACAAAGACTTATTATATAAATCGATAAATCGTTGCCACAGATCATTATCTTTATTACTCAACTCTTGATTTTTTTCATAAAACCATTTAAGACAAAACAAGATTTATGATTAGGTAACTCAAATAGGAATTCCTTTAAAAAAATTAACTTGAAATGCTATAAAATACTTTTGACTTTAAGTCATTTGTATATTTCATCCTTTTACTATCTTTATTAATTACATGCACATCTGTTTTTCAAGTTACCTTGAATATTTTAAGGTTAAGTGTTTTTCATGGTAAGCCGCCATGCCTTTCAAACGCAATGGTCCTTGGTATTACTCTAAAAGAATTGTCAATCGGAGTTGCTTCCGCTTGCACAACTGTTTTAACTATTTCTGGAAATTTAATAATCCCTTCAACAAACACCATCCGTCCACTAAATTCAACAATGAATGAATTCTTAAGGATCACAAATCTTCTAGTAACATAACTTTTTTTTACTTATGTGGTGGTTTTAGAAGAGGATTTCCATTGTCAAATTGGAAAACTAACGAAGCATTACTTTATTCCTTCATCTTAGGATCGAGTTCCAACATTTCAAAAACTCTTAGATTCTAAGGAAAATGTGACTCTTTATAGTTTATCTTTCAAAATAATGACACATAGTAAAGACAATAATTTTGTGTTAAAAGTCTAAATTAAGTTACTATGCTATTTCATGGGTACTGACAGATACTCCTTGCAAAAGAATTTTTCTTGAGGGCGTCACGGCTGAGGGATCCCTCCATGTCTCGTGCGCGCGGGCGCTGGATGCGTGTGGGCACAGCGCACGGCTGCTCACAGTGTGCCACTTGTCACGCAGGGAGATCGTCCCATAGCGTGAGAGGTGGGAGAGGAGGGTATTGTGAGCTTTTCCCTCTTTTTTGGTTGATGCGAATACGAAAAAAGAATTATATTTCAAACCGCGCGTCAGAATTAAAATCTGTTTTCATGGTTGAGCTAGTCATGCCGAGTTACAAAACTAGATCTCATATTGATATCTTTAGACGAATTTCTTTTGCACTGCGTGGAGTGTATATGTTGCACTGCCTACTGTTTGGGCACCATATACCCTTTTTGTGTTTGGAATTGCACTGCCCAGTAGTGCACTACCTTCTGTTTGACATTGCACTACACGGATATGCACTGCCTTCTGGTGCGCAGTGCACTAGCCGACACTGCACTGTCTTCTGCTGCACATTGCACTGCCAGTATTTGCACTGCCTTCTGCTGCATAGTGCACTGCCTTATGCTGCACAATGCACAGCTGATACGCCATAAACGTATCCATAATTTCTGATGTTCCATGTTATTTTCATGCCATATGCTACATGTTTCCTTTACACTTTATGCTATTTTTATTGATTTCCTGATACTAACTGTCGTGGTGGTGTCACGGCAGATGCCATAGGATGGGTAAAGTTGTGGGGACGATGGACGCTGGAGGCGCTCGGGGAGGGATCACGCAGCGAGTAGCCGCGTGAGTGTGAAGCTAGCACTGCAAACAACAAGATCTACCCAGGTTCAGGGCCCTCGTGTGGAGGTAAAACCCCTACTCCTGCCTTTCTCTATTTATATTCGTGTCTCACCGAGTAGCCACAGTACAAGTGTTTCCTACTACCGAGTAGCCACTCTTCTCTCTATATGATGAACTAGGTCAAGAATGCGAACCAGTTCTGGGATCCCTCGCGCAGGAGGGGGCAGGGCACCTTATATACCGGTGCCCAGCCGGATACAGCCAAGATGTCGACATAGTGTGCACACTGTACACTTCCAGCTTCTCGCTGACACCTTTGGCTTCCTAGATTGTCTTCATGTGTAAAGTCGTTCCGCAGAACCGAGGAGCTGATCTGTTATCACTGCCACTGTCACGGGGTAGGCCCCTCCTAACCTGCGACGCCCTGCTGACACCCTGGCGCGGATAAGCACGCGCTCTGCAGATGAACAGTGCCGCAGTACGGACCCAGGATACGCGGGATCCTGTGTCAGAACGGCTCCTTTGACTTCTGGCCCGAGTAGGAGACCGCCATTTCTACTCGGACCACTTCCTCTACCCGGAGGAGAATAACTTCCTTGATTCTTCCTCCTGGCCATCAGTGTGTACGGCCGAGTAGCGGACGACCGGGTAGCGAGTGCCGGGTTGCCGCTACTCTGCCAAACGTCTCTTCTGATCTCGCCCTTAGCACTTGCCTTTACCCTACTCGGGGGTATCCCCCCGACATTAGTCCCCGAAGCTGGTATAGTCCTGCGAACTTGTTCACTGGGCTCTGCCAGCTTAAAAACCAATCTTGCCTTTGAGCCTTAGGTTGCTGAGTAGAACCTCCGAGTAGCCCTTTATTCTGTCTCAAGTTTCTTCTTTTCCGAATAGAACCACTTCTCTTTTCTGTCGCCGAGTAAAAAGACTTAGCGAGATTTTCAATCAGAATCTCTGCGTGGCAGAGCGAAATCCGGCTTTTCGTACTGCAACTGGGCACGTGTCATGCTACCACATCCCCGACACCTCGGTGCCCGGGATCTGACAGGCCACGCGCCCGGTTTTCACGGCATGGGCCCACTAGCCCGTTAGGTCCCATCAAGCGCAGTAATTACCCACGATCACGTCGTGGGATCGAATGCGGCCGTTACGCGCGCGTCCTGTGCTGTGTGCGTTTCTAACCGGCCCACACACCCCACGCCGCAAGATCTCCGTGCGTAACTGATCCCATTACCTTCGATTGTAACGGCAACCCGAGGGGAGATATAAATACCCCCTCGGTAACTCCCTTCTCCTCTTCCTGCCTTCACTCTCTCCCTGCCTCTTCGTTTCTCCACCGCCACAGAGCTCTTCGCCGCCGCGCACCTCACTGCGCCGCCGCGAGCTTCACTGCGCCGAAAGGCCAGTCCTTTCCGCCAAATTCCACCAAATCACCATTAGATTTCCTCTCCTGCTTGATGGCTCGCGATGATGACGCCCGCGCCGGGTGGGCTGGATCCAATGTCACGGCAGACGAGTGCCGGTGGCTGGTGAACACCCGGCGAGTTCCTCCCGGTGTCCGCTGCCGGCATCCCGATGGCGAGCTCGTCCCCACCCCGGAGGCGGACAAGCACGTGGTGTTCCTCGCGCACTTCGCGCGGGGATTCGGGCTGCCCGTGTCGGACTTCTTCCGCGGCTTCCTCAACCACTTCGGGATCCAGCCGCACCACCTGCCGCCGAATGCGATGGTGATGCTCGCATACCACGCCGTGGTGTGCGAGGCATTCTTGGGCGTGCGCCCCACGCCGATGACCTGGGCGCGCTACTTCTTCTTCAGGAAGCAGAGCAAGGCCAAGCCGGGTAGCGCGGACAGCGGCCGC
Source organism: Alopecurus myosuroides (assembly GCA_028641055.1). Classification (NCBI taxonomy): domain Eukaryota; kingdom Viridiplantae; phylum Streptophyta; class Magnoliopsida; order Poales; family Poaceae; genus Alopecurus; species Alopecurus myosuroides. The sequence continues at coordinate 678,764,751 of CM054057.1, forward strand.
GGAATGACCGAAACCGGCAGCGCCATGATGGTGCAGCGCAGCGGGACCAGCCATCCGCGCATCAAGGGCCTTGACTCCGTGCGCAAATGGCAGAAGACATTCTTCTACGTGAAGAACATCCCTGTCAAGGAAGGCGAGCCCCTGGTGGACCAGATCAATCTCCCCCGGTGGACCAATTCGCCTCCTACCGGGCAGAATTGGGGATTCAAGCCCCCGCTAGATGGCGACATCAAGCAGATCAACGCGCGCCTCGCCCAGCTGAAGGAGAAGGGACTCAAGGACGACGACCCCATCCCCTGCTGGATCTCCAGGCGAGTGCTCCCGCTGCAGCGCCACGCACACCTCATGTGCTACATGGGCGGCAACAGAGATTGCACTCGGACGACCACGTTCGAGCTCAGCAACGCGGACGTGGCCGTCTGGGCGCGCTCCATCATGAGCACTGGCCTCACCGACCACTGGCAGTACGGCTTCGTGCCATACAGCCGCACGAAGCCAATCAAGCGGGTTAGTACTTCTTATTCTGTTTCCTGCGTATTGATTCCGAGTAGATAGCCTTCTTAGCCTGGTATGCTTAGCATCCGCACTCTGTGCCAAGTAGGACACTTAGCCGTATCTCTTTAGGCTTCATGTGCTTTATGTTTGCACTACATGCCGAGCAGAACACTTGCTACTATCTGTTAGGCTTCATGTGCTTTGTGTTTGCACGCCTCGTTGAGTAGGACACTTACTCTGTTATGCTTTGTGCCTGCATCTCGTCCCGGGTAGAATCCCTTACACTGCTCAACTGATTCGTGTTGCTTTCTTATATCTCCAGCGCCTTGCTCGCCAGCTCGCTGAGAGCGAGGAGTGCTTCGAGGCCAACTGGCACGAAGACCGAAAGGAGGACGACGAGGTCTCCTACGACACCGCGGACACCCTCTGCATCCCTCATGACGTCCAGCCGGGTAAGCATCATGCCGACGTGTCCATTCGGGACTGGTCCGAAGACGACAACGAAGGTGACTGAGTTCACCTTTTTGGTCACGAGTAGCGCAACTTAGTTTCTTTCTGTTTCTCAATTGTTTTCTTCTCTCCTACTCTGCAGATGATGCTAATGCTGACGAGGGAGAGGATGAGGACGCCCTCAAAGTCGATCCGCTTGCGGTTGCTGCTCCCGCCACTCGAAAGAGGGCGGGCAGTGGTGCCCAGGAGCCCACCGCCAAGAAGGCCAAGAAAGGCGAGAAGAAGGCCAAGAGAGTCTCTGGGAGACGGCCACCCCCTTCACGTGCAGGGTAAGTGATTTTCTTCCAAGCTTCATTCCGCTGTCACTGCTTTCCCTGAATTCCTTGTTCCACCGCTGCTTCTCGGTTTCTTCTTTCTCTCTTCTTTTCCTGAATCCCTTTTTCTCTTCAGCGCCCCCTTGGAATGTTGCACCCGGACTTCTAGAGGATACTCGCAGTTCCGTTGAACAGTAGTGGATTGTATTACGGGGCTTACTGGCACCCGCATCTCTTACGAGTAGGCCAACACACGTATGTGTGACAACCAACCCCTATATGTTCTTCGTCTACGTAAACCATCCCATAGAAATCAGGATACTACCATTGACGTACTTCATACCATACACACATGGTACGTCAACGGCGTTAAACAAAATGATAGCACAACATATCTCTAAGACACAAAAGATGGAAATAAGTTGCGAATAGCTCTCACTAGAGTAGAGATAGCAAATACAATCATTCAGAGGACACATGTCCCAACATAACATCATTACATCACAGCGGAAGCATTCAACAGGTCTGAGTACAGACAAGATCCAAATAGGCTTAAGAAGCCGGAAACGAAAAGACGGAGCCCATCCACGAAGTCTCGGATCCTGCCCGGGTCCGCTATCTACTCGTCAACAGCCTCGTCATGCTCCACGTAGTAGCCACCATGGGGATCCTCGGAAACGTAGTCTGCGGAAACCACAGCCCCAAAGGGGTCAGTACATAAACGTACTGGCAAGCAAGACTCACAGTTCACCAAAGTGTAACCCGTCAACACCAAGCACAGATGCTTTGGGTTCAACGGAAGGAAGGGGAATACAAAAGATGCGGCAGCTGGCTGCACTAACCAACTACAGAACATACTACAACCTCCGGCTATCAGAAAAAGGAGATAAGATAGCGTATCATAACCAACTACAGCTAACCACCAAACAAACCCATCCTGGACCTCGCCCCTTATCCAAAGAATCAATCCGAGGATAACTCACACCGTTGAATTAATGATGGTTCAGGTTATTGTGTCAATAGACCTATTACTAGTCAAGTTATTATAGTTAGGTGTAAGTTGTCTGAGTACTTGTTAGCCAGTACTTTCACCAAGTCGTCACATAACCGCGGGCAACACGGCTTCTCGAGAAGATTCATCCCTGCAGGGTGTGCTCCAGTACCCGTACACACTCAAGCCACCAACTAAAACTCAGGTTGGCTTGACACGACTCGAACCATCACTACAGCCTGTCCTAGGAGCCACGGAGCTATAAGGTCCCAGCCACGCAGCCGAATACTCAGCGCAGGTGTGCAAAACTCCCGCAGGACGCAACACCCCGGCAATACAGGCCTCGCCCTATATGTGTGCGTCATCATCATCATCAGTAACCATGGGAGCGACCCATTTATGCGTATGAGCCAAATGGAACACCCGAACTAAGTGTGGCTCTTCGGACAAACTGCGGATCAGATCAAAGCCGAGGGGGGTTCCATACCACCACCCGGATGCGGTGAGCACGCTCATCATGGATCAGTAGACAAGACCCTTTTCCTAATTAGGGTCGACACTAGCAGGCCTCAAAACCACGTCGGGCCTCCTGCCGGTGCCTTAACATCAAATTATCATTACCCAAGCATTAACAGGTTGTTGTTTAAACATCGAGCCCCAGATCATAATAGAATATGATAACAGAAAGTAACTGACAGCAGACTCGAGCAAAACAACCCTAAGCATGCTAGTAAGGCACGGGCTCAAACAACGGGGTTATAGGAGTGGAGGTGAGGCAATATCAGGGTTAAGGGATTCATGTGGTAGGTTCGGAGAACAAGCAACGATACATAGGGCTAGCAGAATAGACAACGGAAAGTATCGGTATCCAATGTTGAAAGGAACACGATGGTTCATGTGAATACTTGCCTGCAAACTCAGTAGCCTGGTACTGAGCTAAAATCCTCAGAAGGGGTGTCGTAAGATCGTCGGTCTCAACGTCGTCGTCTATTCGAGAAGAAGCAAACAAACAACGCAAGGAGACAAACAATCAATAACAGGGCATAGTGCACAATCATGGGATGATGCATGACAATTTAATTGATGCATCAAAATAAACTAGTTGACATGGTAACACAATTTAAATGGACCCATATGAAATTTGGATTGCATATGGAAAGCCCATGAATTAAGGTTGGAATAATTGTTTTTCAACTAATCAATAGGTGAAAGTGGATTAGCATGATGCATGGATGAGGAAAACAGAAAAAATAACAACAATAGAAACAATTGGAAATAAGGTTTAACAAATTTGGAATTTTATTTATTAAGTTATGGAATTTTGGTTACTTAAAGGTGTCACACAAGTATTTGTTGTTTTCACCAAGTTAAATTGTTCAAAACAGATAAAAAGTTTATATTTGAAAAGAACACCAAATTTTAGTTGGATTACATGTTTCAATTATTGAAAAAGGAATTACAATGATTTAATTGTGAATTAAACAAATTTAAACAAGATTTAATTGGAATTAAATTATATAAATATTATTTGAATTTTATTTGTTCAAAACATTAAACAAAATTCATATTTGAAAAGATTATGTTTTTCTGGTTTGAAAACATATTTTATATGTTCAAAAATAATTTAATTTGAGCAAGTTATGAATTTAGCAATTTTAAATGAATTAAACAAGGTTTAAATTATTTAAGCGACTTTAATTATTCAAATCATGAAACAAAATTTATATTTGGTTAGGTGGTTTAATTTGACATGGAAAACATATTTTATTCGTGTTATTTGGATTATTATTGAATTAGTTATGGAATTTAGCAAATGTGAAAGGAGTAGTTTGAATTTGAAATTTGAAATTATTTGCAATGGTCAAAACAGAAAACAAATCGCTTGATTAGATAGAGAATTTAATTTGGTTCTGAAAACATATTTTATTTAGGTTATTTGGAGTTGGGATGCAAAGTTATTTGAGTTTTTAGCTTAGGACTAATCTGTAATTTAAACTGGACTTAAAATAAAAGAAAAAAGGGCAGAGAAGTAACTGCACCACGCAGTGAGCAGACCCAGCCACTGACAGTGGGGCCAGGGCCTGCGTGGCGCCCAGGTGGAGCGGCTAGGGGGTGATGTGGCCTCAAGGCTCACTGACGAGCGGGTCCCGCGGGGGTGCGCGCAGAAGGAAAAAATTGGGGAGGCAAATGCCTCCCGCGGGATTCGATCCCGGGAGCTCTCGCTTGGGCGCACGGGACTGTTGCCAGTTGGGCTGGGTGCATTTGCTTGTCAGGTAAGGGAGAGAGAGGGGGGTTAAGCTGCAGTTTTGCGGAAGTATTTTAACTGAACCTTTCTGCATCTCGCTGCAGGTCCGGACGGACAGCGAGCGAGGGCGGACGTCGATGGTGTTCTCGGTCGTTCGCCGCGGCTGCTCGTGCGGTGAGCTGCCGTGTGCGGCTGCGGCCGGTGTGCGAGCTCGTGCGAGGCGGAGAGGGAAAGAGGCGAGGGCAAGGAGGGCGAGGAGCGACTCACCTCGCTGACAGAGGGAGCGGTGGCGAACGGTGGCGAACGGTGGCGGGCGACGGGATGGCGGCGGAGCTCCCGGTGCCCTCGGCGAAAACGGAGGAGATGGCGAGGACGAGGGGAACCGGACGGTTCCGTTCCCGGCCTAAGCACGGCCGGGCGGGCACCGTGGCGGCGGCTACCCGGAGAGGAAGGCGGCGGTGGTGGTGAGGACCTCGGTGGGGATTCAGACAGAGAAGAGGGGGAGCAGGGAGAGAGGATGAGACGGCGGCGTCGAGAGGAAAGAGGAGGAGGGAAGAATTAGGGCAGGAGGGGGAGAGCTCGAGGTCTTAAGGGGGAGGAGATGGCGAGGACGAGGGGAACCGGACGGTTCCGTTCCCGGCCTAAGCACGGCCGGGCGGGCACCGTGGCGGCGGCTACCCGGAGAGGAAGGCGGCGGTGGTGGTGAGGCCCTCGGTGGGGATTCAGACAGAGAAGAGGGGGAGCAGGGAGAGAGGATGAGACGGCGGCGTCGAGAGGAAAGAGGAGGAGGGAAGAATTAGGGCAGGAGGGGGGAGAGCTCGAGGTCTTAAGGGGGAGGGGTGGAGCTCGATCACCGTTGCCCTCCCTTGATGCCGACGTGGGCACCCCCGATGGGGTTCCGTACGGAGGTTGAAGATAAGGTGGGGGGTACGGGCCCTGGGGCACTTGGGCTGGCCCCAAAGTGGGCTGGCTGCCCTCTACTCCCTCTCTCTTTTGCTTTTAATCTTTTCTGCTTATTAATTTTTTTTTGCAGATTTGAGAAAAGAGAGAAAACAAATGGTGTTAGGGTTTAGCAAAAATTTTGGAACAATTTTTTATTGATTAAGTTTTGTAATAGCATCAAGTACCCACTTTGGTTTTCCAAAAAATTTAAATATGTTGTAGGTTTGAAATTTGTTTGAAATTTGATTGAAAACAATAATAATTGACTAATTTTGATTTAAGCCACTTAGAAGTTTTAAATTCAAATTTATTGTGAAACAAGTGATTGCTTTGTTTTGCAATTTTCATAATTTCAAAATTGGTTGATGTTTGTAATTGAATTTGTATGCAATTTGAATTAAGTGAAATATTAAAAAGAACAATTCCATAGTTTGAGCTTTTAATTCTTAATGGAAACAAATGGATGTTTTATTTGAACTTTTTATTTGGAAAATTGTGACATAACAAGTATGAAACAACACATTTGATTAAAGTTTGAAATTCAATTGTAAAAACAAATAAAAACAGATGCAAACAAGAAGGAAAACAAATGCAATGATGAAATGAGTATGATGACATGATGCAAAACTATAATTAAACAAGAAAACAAACATGCTAGGGGTGTTTTCATACTTGGGATGTTACAAAACTCCCCCCCTTGAAGGAATCGCGCCCCGAGATTCCTACTGAGAAGTGAAAAGGTCCGGATACTTCTTGCAAAGATCCTCTTCGGTCTCCCACGTTGCCTCTTTATCGGAATGATGCGACCATTGCACTTTCAAGAACTTGGTGCTCTTGTTGCGAGTCTTACGCTCGGTCTCATCGAGAATACGAACAGGGTGCTCCTCATAAGATAGATCTTCTTGCAGTTCAATGGAATCATGATCAACTGCACGATCTGGATCTTTGAAGCACTTCTTGAGCTGTGACACGTGAAACACATCGTGCACCTTGGATAGTTTTTCCGGAAGTTCAAGACGATAGGCATTTTCCGCACGCCTTGAGAGAATGTTGAACGGACCAATGTATCTTGGTGCCAGCTTTCCTTTGACACCAAAACGATGAGTGCCTCTGAGGGGAGTTACACGGAGATATGCTTTGTCACCAGGTGCATAGATCATATCCCTGTGCTTGCTGTCATAGTAGCTTTTCTGACGAGACTGAGCAATCTTGAGATTGTCACGAATGATGCGAACTTTATCTTTGGCTTCCTTAACAATGTCAGGGCCTAAGAGTGAACGTTCACCAGCTCCAGACCAATTGATTGGACTCCTGCATCTGCGGCCATAGAGAGCTTCAAATGGTGCCATGCCTAGGCTTGCCTGGAAGCTGTTGTTGTAGGAGAATTCAGCATATGGAAGGCATTCCTCCCATTTCATGCCAAAGGAGAGACCACATGCTCTGAGCATATCCTCGAGAATCTGATTGACTCTTTCGACTTGCCCTTGAAACTGAGGGTGATAAGCTGTGCTGAACAGAAGTTTGGTGCCCAATGCTTCTTGAAAACTCTTCCAGAAATGAGAAGTGAATATGCTTCCACGGTCTGAGCTTATTTCCAATGGAACACCATGAAGAGGAACAATCTTTGTTGTGTAGAGTTCTGCGAACTGGCTAGCTGAGATTGTTTCTTTGACAGCAAAGAAGTGAGCTACCTTAGTGAGACGATCAATGACAACGAAGATTGCATCGTTGCCCCTCTTGGACCTTGGAAAACCAGTAATGAAGTCCATTTCAATCATGTCCCACTTCCACTCAGGAATTTTCAGAGGTTGGAGGAGACCGGCTGTTTTCTGATGAACTGCCTTAACACGTTGACAAACGTCGCATTCAGAAACGTATTGAGCAATTTCACGTTTCATGCCAGACCACCAATACAGTGTCTTGAGATCCTGGTACATCTTTGTACTTCCAGGATGTATGGAGAGAGGAGTTTCATGAGCCTCCTTGAGAATAACATCTTTGAGAATTTGAATTTGAGGAACTGCAATGCGTCCTTCGAAGAACACAGTTCCCTTGTCATCAATTGAGAAGCACTCATACTTCACATTGCCTGCTTTGATGTTATTTGCGATCTTCTTGATCTCAGCATCACGAAGTTGTTCAGAACGAATCTTATCCTCGAGAGTTGGACTGACTGTCAAGTTTGCAAGATAACCTTGAGGAACAAGACCAAGGTTCAGCTTCTGGAATTCTTCATGAAGTGGAGGTTGGCTTTCCATGATCATGAGATTATTGCAATACGACTTGCGACTGAGAGCATCGGCCATAACATTAGCCTTGCCTGGAGTGTAAGAAATGGTAAGATCGAAGTCTTTGATCTTTTCAATCCATCTCCTTTGCCTGAGGTTTAGATCTGGTTGAGTGAAGATGTATTTCAGACTCTTATGATCGGAAAAGATTTCAGTGCGATTACCCAACAAGTATTGCCTCCATTTCTTGAGGGCAAACACAACTGCTGCAAGTTCAAGGTCATGAGTGGGATAATTGAGCTCATGTGCGTTCAACTGACATGAAGCATAAGCCACAACTTGACGTTCTTGCATAAGAACTACTCCTAGACCTTGGAGAGAAGCATCACAGAATATCTGGAAAGGTTTGGTAGTATCTGGGCCAACCAGAACTGGTGTAGAAGTGAGTTTAGTCTTCAGGAGATTGAAACTTTCATCACATTGTGGAGACCAAACGAATTTCTTGTCCTTCTTTGTGAGATCAGTGAGAGGTTTGGCAATCTTGGAGAAGTTTTGGACGAAGCGACGACAATAGCTAGCCAAGCCAAGAAAACTTCTGACTTGCTTCACCGTCTTAGGAGGTTTCCAATCAACAATTGCCTTAACCTTTTCTGGATCAATGGCTATGCCTTTGGCAGAGATGACATGACCAAGGTAAGCAACTTCTGAAATCCAGAACTCACATTTGGAGAATTTGGCATAGAGACGATGCTCGCGAAGTTTCATGAGAGTGAGAAGATGTTCTCCATGCTCTTCCTCGGATTTT